>QXEO01000186.1:6416738-7016738 GCA_007115705.1 Dactylis glomerata | reverse complement strand
AAGCTTGAAGAAGGAGAGGGGTATTTATACCCCTCCCGGGATTGTAGCCGTTGCAGAACAGCAGGGCCGGATAATCCGGTCCAAGTTTGGACCGGATAATCCGCCCCCCCTTGAAAATGACTAAGGACCAGAAATTGGCAAAGTGCGCGTCACTCAGATTTAAGGCCGGATTATTGGCCGGATTTTTGTCCAAAACTGGGCCGGATAATCCGCCCACCTTGAAAATGGCTAAGGACCAGAAATTGGCAAAGTGCGCGTCACTCAGATTTAAGGCCGGATTATTGGCCGGATTTTTGTCCAAAACTGGGCCGGATAATCCGCCCAAGAAAAAAGAGCAACACGAAAACAGCGATAACTTTTGCATCCGGACTCCGTTTTCGATGATCTTGGGCTCGTTGGAATCACCACAATGAGCTCTACAACATCATCCATAGAAACATCATAGTCCAACAAAGGAGGATGAAACCAAATGATAAAAGGTTTGACTTAGCTATAAAGATGAACCGGTAAAACCTTCAAACACTAAAAACGCAATTAGAGTTCCATACAAAATCTGTTTTTGATGAGCTAGAGCTTGTCATGGAAATAACCACAAGCTCTAGAACCTCTCATGGATAAAATCCAAATAAGAACCAAGAAAGATAATGCCAAGTATGCAAAGGTTTGAGCTCTCTCCGAACAATACGAATAAGTTACTCACTCGAGAGCCCCTCTTGATAGTACGGCTATCGATCCTAAAACCCGGTCTCCCAAACACTATGAGACCGGTAAGAAAGAAACCCTATCAAGATCATACCTTTGCCTTGCGCCTTCCACTTGAGCTAGATAGTGACGATCTTGATCTTCTCAAGTTGGACTACCTTTCTTGATTGCGCTTGCTCGGTGAAGTCTTGCGGATTGCTCCCCCATACTTCACTATGGGAGAGACACTAGTAGAAATATCTTCACATGTCCATTAACACCAAATGGACATCGAGCTTCAAGCAAATGATATCCTCTATATGCCTATCTTGAACTTGCGTTTCGACTTGATCAACATTGGACTTCATCTTCTTCCTTCATAATGATGATGTCTTCTATAGGCTCAACTCCCTTGATCATCACATAAACTTCTTTATTTGCATCTTCTTACAACCTTGAAACCAAGATATGGCTCAAGCGTTGTCTACGGACAAGTCCTACAAATATAACTCGATGCAAACATTAGTCCATAGGGATTGTCATTAATTACCAAAACCACACATGGGGGCAAATGCTCTTTCAATGCAGATCAGAGAAACAGTCATGATGACACAAGCTTCAGTGGTACTCGTTGTTGAGAGCATCACTGGCATCTTGAACTCAGAAGTAAACACCGGTGCCACTAACAACGAAGCACCATGCCCGCCGTCATTGGTGTCGAGGCAGAGTTTGGTGGAGACCACATCACTGGTCGCAGACGTGGCTGGTGAAGCATGTGACGATGGCGACCCGGATGCCCACAACAGGGGTGGCGTGGTTGCAGGCGACAGCATGGTGATGACTTGGGTCGCACAACCCGCCAAACAGACTGAGTGCACCACAGGCATAGCGTCATTGGCAGCACCAGGAGTGACCGCCAGTGACCTCTCAATTGTCAGAGCTGTGGATGCAGCACCCTTGATGGGCTCACCTTCGAGGGTTCCGTCGTAAGCTATAACTGGAGTGAGCACGGGGATGACATCAATGGTGAAAATGGGCGCCCCGGCTGGGGTAAAATCAGGTTTCGACACCCGGGCGTCTTGGCTTGGGTATTGCGTCGAACAGGTCACATGCACCATGGCGCTGGTGCCGATGGGAACCGCAGGCAGCTCGGTGGTAGGGTTTGGAGCCGAGTGGTCGGGTAACCTTGTCGCTGCGATGACGAGCTCAGTTGGATCGGAGCTCGCCATCACAGGGACGATGATGTAGCCGGCGTTGTCCATGGATTGGTCGAAGGAGACGGGAGGCGTCGTGGCAGTGAGGTCGTGGGCACCATCAGGCAACACCGCGGCGATCGCTGGAGTAGGGTTGTCCTGCTCGGCTGCCCGGAGGTCGGTCGCCGGTCGAAGAAGAGCATCCATGCGAGCCATATGGTCATCCACGAGAGCCATATAGTCATCGAAGGCACGCTTCTCCCTGGCTTGCCACGCATCGAGGTACGCCTTGAGCTCGGGATCCATGGCGGTGTGGGTGGGGAAAAAAATTGGAGAACAAATTGGGGAAGGGTGGTGCTGGCTCTGATACCAGATGTTAAGGTAGCAATGGAGATTACTACCAGTATCAAGGATCTGTGGCAATATTCAGTTACAGGATGAACAAGAAAGTGGATCAAACTAGCCTATTACAGGAGACAAACTCCTGCCGCCGCCGCCTGGTTCGCCGTGATCCTGAGGATAGGGTGAGCGTTGTCTCCATCGAGGTATATGTAGCTCGGGACGGTGTCAGGCCTGGCCCATGTGGCGGCCCAGGAGGCCAGCCCAGTAGCAGTAGAATAGGTTCCTAACACCATAGTACTAGTTTCTATCTCTCATACTACTACTAGAGCGTGCATATACACGATAATTCTCTTCCCAAAGATATGCGTGTCAAAAACGTCGGAGATAAAATAAGATACCCAAGTGCTAAAAAGTGCACGGTAGCCGGTTTGCTCAAAACTCGTGCACGCATGTCCTATCCGTCCTATTGAGTCGATCAACCTTTTGTATGCAATGTGGCTCTTCCTGTGTGTGGCCTCTTCGCAACCAGCGCACCACCCTTTTTTTCCCTCTAGACCCTTCTCCCTTTGCTTCACTGGTCGTAGATGGCTGACGTCCCCTCCCTCCCTCGCCACCGAGCTTTGCCCTGGCCGTAGATTAAAACTTCATATTGCTTCATGTTACGTGGAGAAGCAATAGATGTTATATTGGAGGTCTTCCTTCATGCTAGGTTGGAGTAGAGAGTAAAGCATAGTCGAAATGTGCACTGGCGATAAATGATCACACGCATACCTAAGCGGCCTGAAAATTACAGGTCGAGCTAGGCTCGGGCCAGAATACTGAGCCTGAATGTTGGGCCAGGCTAGGGCGAATGTGTGTTTTAGGCTATAGTTGGGCCTAGCTACTCAGGCCAGGCCTATGGCTTTTTGCACATTCATGAGGGGTTTGGCCCAAATTTTAGGCACGATGATTTGGCTGGGCTTAGGCTTGCATTTTCAGCAAGGGCTTTTTGGGCCTGACCTGACTTTTGCCCAGGTTAGTCACACGGATGAGTGCTTACTAAATGAATGGCCCACCAGCTGACTTACTATTTATTTATATTTCTAATAGTTAGCTCCAATTAATTATATTGTGTAACAAGCGTTCCAACTTCAAGAGAACTATATGTGGCAGCATGACAAACAAAGTCCAAGCAAAAGGTAGATGCAGCATCAACCCTATTATAGTAATCCCAATTCTTTTGGCAGCTTAAAAAATAAGATGCCCCCTCCCAGCTTGTCTCATTAGCCACTGGGCTTATATTACCTAAAGCTTCTAAATTTAGTTATGAAATAACTAGTTTAGAAGTTTCAACTAATAAGTTAGGCAGCTTAGAAACTGAGGAGAGGATGGCTTATTTTTTAAGCTGTCAAGGTCTAAGAATATGCAATTACAACAGGTTATTAAGGAAAACAAATTCTCATTCTTACTACTCAACTAAACCATATGCAGATTATTTTAGCTATACTAAGTGACAGCCAAGCCATACTGAGAATGATATACGTACTATATACCAATGTAAGAAACACAAGTTTTATTTAATACTCCAATAGATGAGAAAATAGTTTAAAAAGTTGCGCCCATAATTACTTGTGCACTATAATTTTTCTTCCTAATTGATTTTTTTCAAAAAGAGTCTTCTTAATTGAAAATTGCTCAGTTTTTCCCCGCAGAAAATAAACAAGTATTGCTCAATTCATTTTTCTCTGATAAGATTCTCTGCATGTGCTTGATGCTTCAGTTTCATTGTATACTATTTGTTCCAGATGTACAATGTGCATTGTTTGCCTGATTTTAGAGCAGTTTCTCTAAATTATTTGGACACCTCTTTTCTTCTCTATTAACACATCAATAACAATATTTTCAATCAAATTAAAGTAAGGTAAGATACTCTAAGATATTGTTAAGTTCTAGTGTATTTGGGGGAATGGGAGATGATTATTCTGAATCCCAGAAATTTTTTAATGGTTAGTTTACTACGCCGAGTTTGGATGGGATAATCCCAGAATATCCTCAGAATCCTCTCCTATACTAGTGTATTTTATATATTAAAAAATTCTCCATACTAGTGTATTTTTTAGAAAGATTATTTGAGGAAATTAAATGAATACGAGAGAAGTAAACAAGCCCTAAGCGTGCGCAATCTCATGATGTCCCGTTCAAATCGGTGATGTCTATTCCTTGCATATTTATGTTGTGCAAAACTTCGACACATGTATTCATCGAAGACATCATAGAGAAGACGACAAAGTAGTACACAACAGAATGCCACGGAACACCTGGATCATGCAACTGGTAGTATGACAGGGGAACGGCGACGCTGACACTGAAGTTTTCATTCCATTCCACGAGTTAATTACTAGTAATACTTTTGGCAAAAAATACTAATAATAAGGTTGCATCACGCATCAGCTCGCAGCCGCTTACATTCTTTTAAGCCGGCTCATGCACAAATTAACACACCTGATCCTTAATTTCACGCTCTAAACATCTAGAAAACGAATTGAAGTTGAAGCAACAAAGTAACGACGCGCGCAGAAATCCTCTCCGAAAACGCAAACTTCTCTGGTGGCAAGCCCGTGGAGCATCCGAGACTACCTAATGCCCGACGCCGGGGCTGGGCACGGACCGCATCGACCTCGCGGCCCTCGAGAACCCCCTCGGCGCCGCCGCCGCCACCGCCTCGCCGTCGGGGCTCTGCATCGGCGACACTCGGAGCACTAGGCCGCCTTCGAAGTGCATCACCTTGCTGCCGGGCTCCTCCGGCACGAACAGCAGCTTGCGACCGTGGCACGGCGAGCAGCTGAGCAGGATCAGCAGCAGCACGGCGAAGAACGCCCACACCGACGGCGACGCTCCCCTTTTGCTGCCGTGGCTAGCGCTGCAACGAGTAGGAGAAGCCATGTGCCGAAACCTCAAGACGGTGCTGCTCGCTCCTGCACCTTAAGGAAGAAATGGAGTTTGTTTGTTCTTGGCTACCAGATCGACCAGCTGCCTTGGCAATTTGGAAGATGGAACTTGCTGCTGATGGAGAAGAGAACCGTGCTCTGGCTCGGTATATATAGCGCCTCGGCGTGCCAGCGTCAGCGTGGGAGAGATGATTCCTCGTTGCCGGTGGAGACGGAATTCTTGGCGACCAACGGCCGGCCCGGCCGGCCTGTACGATCGAGTATATTTCTCGGAAACGGCGTGCCTACGTAGTCCAATTTGATTCCATGCTTTGCTAAAGCGATAGTCAATGGGTTTACAAACACATAGTAGAATGTTTGCTCCATGTCATGCGGAGAAACTGTCCTGCGGCCGAAATTTGGCATTTTGTTAGGGCTTCACGTTCGTTGAGATTACAGATTAAGCGCGGCCGAAAGTGTGTCATCTGCCGGCGATGACATGCTGGCTGAGTACTTAATTAGTTCTTAGTTCTGACCTTTGTGATCAAGAACATGTCAAGTTGTCAACCAGCTGACCCATGTATTTTCTATGTCGATATTTATCTTGGCAAATTTTTCAGACAGTAGTACAAAACTGATGATTTGTCTTTTACACCGAGAGTTTTGGCAGAGACTACATTTGGCAGCTCAAAGCATCTTCGCCGCTGTTGGCTGCATAATCAATCATATCTTACATGAAACTGCACGAATCATTAATTAGTTATAATCTAGCTACTGCCTGCAACTTTTTCATGAGATATAGGCTTTAATTGGTACTCTGGACTCTGGAGTACGTCCTACTAGCTATTTCGCATTATGGATGGTGTTCTTGACCTATGAGAAATAGAAATAACCAAGCTATTTCGCATCGGAATGTGAGTCGCAAAACGGCCAGAAGGAATCCAGGGAGGCGAAAACGATCGGTCGTCAGTCCGAGCGAGACGGCCGTGGCCTTTTTGGACGAACGGTGAAGAGCGAAAGGGTAGCCAAATCTGACTCGAGAACGCATTGCGTTTGAGGCCATGCATATGTGCCTTTTTTGTTCCCATGTGCTCGTGTGCCTTCATGCAGCCTAGCGATTGATCGAACGAGGTTGGGTAGCTTGCTAGTTTCCTCGTGCAAAAGGGATGGCATATTCGTCGCTTCTGAAGAATGTCTTTTTGCGGGAAAAGCTTTTGCAAACCCTGAAGACGATTTCTAGGTTATCATCGGCCGGACATGTTAGATTTGCGAAAGGGAGAGAACTATTCAGGACAAAGTGTATGGTAGGGATGTATAATAAGCCTGTTGATTGGGTCAATAATTTTACATGGATGACCCAACCGGTCGTGCGCAGAATATGCCAAAGCGCATTAGCCTAATAGACGACCTATATATTATCTAAAATGCAGGCCACTTTATAAATTATTTTCTTTATACTTGTGCTGTCAGATGTTGTGCTAATAGCTGCATGTAATTTAATATTACAGGTCTGTCATACAAAAGCATTCTTAATGTGTCACTGACATGTGGGCCCAAAGTATAGAATTGAAAATGTATATAATGCACCTGTTTAAGTTAAAATTCAGCATATGTATAAATCCTTAGACGCCTAGGATCAACCTCATTTTTTTACTGCAAGATGCCTTTTCAGCATTCCAGTGGCTTGTACTTCTAGAGCATTTCTTGGATGTTCTCCGAGGTGTTTAAAAACACCCTCGACATCCCAAAGCTTCACCTTTGAGGTGATCAAACAATAAAACCAATAGCTTTTAAGACTGGTCATAGTGGAGAGTAATTTAGACTAGTAACATACGCGATGTCATAGTTGTGATAACATGGATGACGAGAGAATGACCCGTGGGTCCTCGATATTAGCCTACCTAGTCTTCGGCCCAAAAGGACATCTACTGAAGGGACGGCAAGGCCCACGAGCATGATAGCCTGGCGCGGCCTAGGAGCAAGACTTGGCGTGCAATGCAAGACTCGAGGAGACCTAATCGAATTAGGACTTGTCTAGGGTTTACTCGAACCGATTCTATCTGTAATTTGCTTGGAGAACAATCTCGAGACCCAACCTTCGCCTATAAAAGGTTGGGAAGGAGATCCAGTAGGGATAGACACCTTTTTCCACCTTCCACCCGAGCGCTCGAATCCTCGAGAGCTCCTCACCCTCGGCTAGATCCAATCTACGCCCTCGCTGTAAACACCCCCACTATAATCACCCCATCAATAAAGTCAGACAAGCAGGACGTAGGTCATTACCCAACAAGGGGGCCGAACCTGGGAAAAACCTGTGTTTCCCTGTGTTGTCTGATCGCTGTCGAGTTCGCCGGATCCCACATACGCTCCATGATCCGAAAGCCCTCAAGCATGGGCATTGCCGGGGTTGAACCTCGTCAATGGACATCTTCTTTTAGTACTTTGTAGGCTTAGGTTTTTTATTGAAAGTGCCATGCTATTTGTTCAGGGCTAGGGCGGCCGCCTCAGGCCTCGAGACCAAGGGGCCCCCAACTCTCGAGTCCCCCAACTAGCAGTAGCGACGGACGAAATCTGTTGGTCGCCCTTAGAGCAGCTCAGACGAATGGATTTACCCTGTGCTTGGGCCTTCACTTTTGTTAGCTTCATCCTTTCTCTCGGGGTTAGGCTTTTCCCATTCAACTAGAGCTAATAAGGCATTAAGTTGGTAGGGCCTTTAGGCTGGACCATGCGTGAAACACGAAATCTAGGAAATGGAACTCAATTCTTAAAAAAAGGAAATAGAACTCATTTACTGCTAAACAAATGTCTAACGCGCTTTTCTTTTTCACTGTGTGCTCATGTCACTAATTCTAGCTAGGAAAGGCAAAACTGCAAGGCCATAGCTAGGTATTGAATTTATTTCTTCATCTTTTGGGTGGAGTGCACGGCACTGTATGTTTAAATTATTTGATATTGAAATTGCTATTGTATGTACTTTACATGCTTATAATAGTAGTAAAGTTCCATATATACATGTATAACATTTTAATTACATTATAGGGAATGATTATTCCACCGCCAGAATATTGCTTTCATGAATTTCTTTTGTGTTGGTAACGCTTAACTCACATTAGTATGAAAGTCGTTTCCTCTTAAAGCTAAAGGATATATGCCCTAGAGGTAAATAATAAATGATTTATTTGCATATATATCATTAGTTCATTAAAAGTTTAATATGATATAACTGTATCAAAGGAAACATTGATACACGTGTGGTATTAAATAAATCAGAGTCCCTAGTAAATCTCTAGTTACTAGTTCAGGCAATAGATGGTCGAGGTTTCCCGACCATGTAACAACTAAGTTAATTGACAATGAGATCATGCCATTAGGAGAATGCCATGGTGGACATACCCATTATTAGTATTGCAACACGATCGTGTCACGATGTTCATGTTGTGATAATAAGAAGCGTTGTAACCTAATCCTTAGACCATGAGATCATGTCTAATCACTATCTCCGAAAGTTGCCTTAATCACATCAACCATCATTCTGAAACACGTTGACTGAAAAGGTGTTTATCAATATACCAATGAAATATGTTGAGGCGTATGGATCAAGATCGGGATTTGCTCTTTCGCGTGATGGAAAGATACTCTGGGTCCACTCGGTGAGATTACATCAAAGTTGCGCAACATGTGACTAGGTCACGAGGATGGAATATCACGTGAACGAGTAAACTAGCACATGTCGGTAACGAGATCGAACGAGGTATGGTGATGCTGACGATCAGATCTGCAAGTATTACGAAACAGGGAATAGAACATCGACGTTTATGGTTCAACGGTAAAAGATCTCCGTGAATGCACAGGGGTCATATGGGCATCCAGATCCCACTGATAATCATTCACCGGTGGAGTGTTCTCGAAGGACAATTGATGTGATCTCTCTACCATTTTAAAGCTACTGCTAGACCAAATGATCTTTTATTTTTTTATAAAAATAATATATTAATATTAAGAGATACCAACAAACGATCTTTTATGGAGGCAAATAATGGATCGTATGCTCTTGATTCTGCACGTCCCCCTCCGGCCACTGTCTATTTGCGGCGAACGGCCCTCCCGAGCCGCCGGAGTTGAACGGCGGGGAGGATCGATACAAACACCGTCCCGTCCGATCTGTCCCTGTGACGCCCGCTAGCAGGGCGCCGTGGGTCGTGCACGTGTTGGACGATGCAGACTAAAGGTCAGCGTCGATCTGCTGTTTTGGTTGCTGTCGAATCGTACGTTCAGAAAGCCCCACAGGAGTTTGTCCCTTCCCCTCTGCCAGCACGAGCCAGAAATAGCACCGTGCATGGTTGGGCAAGTTCCGTTCCGCCATTCCAGCCCGCACGACAGTGACGGATAGGAGGTAACCATCGATCGCCAGCCCCGCCCGCCTCCTCGATCGCAACCAACCAAATTAACACGAAGACGACGACGACGACGAACGCCCCCTCATCCTCCTTCGGATCACGACTGATCGCGCCCGTCACACCGCCTGCGATCCGGTAATTCTAGATGTTTGATCGGTCTCTCCTTATTTTCTTCCGGAGGCTGGTTAACTGCTTGGGATTTTGATCGCCATCGGTCGATCTGGGTTTGGTTTTGCAGATGAGTGTTTCGGGATCGGAGAGCGAGGCCTCGCGTCGGTCGTCCAAGAAGCCTAAATGTACGGGCCGCATTCTTGTCCCCGCATTTTACCATTTCCCTTGATGCATTTCTCTCTCCTTTTCATCCTGTATAATCTAATTAACATCTTAATCGTCAGATTCCAAATTCACGCAGCAGGAGCTTCCAGCGTGCAAGCCACTGCTAACTCCTGGAATTGTATGGTTTGCTCCACCATCCTGCCCTTGCTCTTCATTTCAGATGTAACCAACCTGAGAATGTAACATCCGTTGATAGGTTATCGGCGCCTTCGCGCTCATCGGCATCGTCTTCGTCCCCATAGGGCTCGCTTCGCTGTCAGCATCGCAGGAGGTAATTCCGTGTTTGCAGACGAAATCAGCATTCCCGATCACGGCGTGTTCAGAAATGCATTTTCATGTGCCTCATTTGATTTTCTCTAATCTGCCATTAATTATCGGCAAATGTAGATCGTTGAGTTGGTGGACAGATATGACGAGGAGTGCGTTCCCGCCAGCGATAAGATAGGCTTCATTCAGGACTCCAAGCTCGACAAGGCGTGCACCAGAAAAATCACGGTGAGCTTTTGAAAGGTCTTCTGCATTTGGCCGAGTAGCCACTCTATACACCTGGTGATGGATGAACCTGCTAATACTTGTTCCATGATCTCTACATGTAGCTTGCCCCTTTATTCCTTTTGAAGAAGCAACCCTTTCAATATCCGCTAAATAGTACTCTTTCTCTACTAGTACATGATGTCAGTCTCCGATGCAATAACTTTAAATATTCTTATGACAATAAGATTGTACAGAAGTAAGATATAACGCATGCATAGTGCCATACAGTTCCGCAATTGTTAAACTCACACACACTTGCAGAACGGAAGTACTATGTGACGACAAATGAAAACATGCAAACCGGATAACATGCCATTTTTCAGGTTCCGAAGCCCATGAAAGGACCCATACATATCTACTACCAGCTGGAGAACTTCTACCAGAACCATCGACGGTACACCTCAACCCTCTGATCTTCCATACAACATGCCAATTCACTACTGCTTTTGTATTTTCCATCTCATATTAGACCATGCCCGGCTGTGTATGTCGTGTCCAATAACCTGCAGTAACCGAAATTGTCAGGTACGTCAAGAGCCGAAGCGACCAGCAGCTGCGTTCCAAGGATTACAAGGACCCTAAGGCCGTGATGAAGAGCTGCGACCCTGAAGCCACCACCGGCGACGGTGCCCTGATCGTGCCGTGCGGCCTCATCGCATGGAGCCTGTTCAATGACACCTACGCGTTCTCCGTTAACAAGAAGGAGATTCCGGTGAACAAGAAGAACATCGCCTGGGCCAGCGACAAGAACAGCAAGTTCGGAAGCGATGTTTTCCCCAGCAATTTCCAGAAAGGCGGGCTCATCGGTGGCGGCAGCCTAAATGACAAATTACCTGTAAGTGAAGGAAGATCTTCTGATCCACCATTTCCTTCTGAACTTTCTCTTGAATGATCAACTTTTGATCATTCTCTTCGGTCTGTGAGTGTTGTTGCTATTACTCTGATGTCCCCGCCTAAGTGGACTTTCTTTTGAACTTGTCATGTTTTTTGTTTTTCAGTTGAGTGAGCAAGAGGATCTGATTGTGTGGATGAGGACGGCGGCGCTACCAACTTTCAGAAAGCTCTACGGCAGGATCGAGTCGGACATCATGGCCAGCGATGAGATCACGGTGGTGATACAGAACAACTACAACACGTACAGCTTCGGGGGCACCAAGGCGCTGGTCCTTTCCACCGCGTCATGGATCGGTGGCAAGAACAACTTCATCGGCATCGCGTACGTCGCCGTCGGTGGCATCTGCCTCTTCCTCGCCATGGGCTTCGTGGTCCTCTATGTCATCAAGCCAAGGTAAACATCTCATATTTGGAAGTGATATTTCCTTCCAAAATGACAGGTCACTAGGTCACGGTAAACGTTTTAGGGCACTTTGATAGGGGCACTTCTCAAAGTGCCCTAGAAACTCCAATTTTAGAGCACTTTAGACAAGTGTCTTTAAAAATATACAATTTAGAGCATTTGTAGAAAAGTGCCCTAAAAGGTATATAGCTTTAGAGGCACATTAGTAAAGTGCCCTAAAATCTATATAACTTTGGTGGCACTTCTTTAAAGTGCCCTAAAACTATATAGCTTTTGTGGTAGATTTTCAAAGTGCCCTAAAACTATATAGCTTTTGAGGTAGTTTTCCAAAGTGCTCTAAAAGGTCTAACCTTTTGGAGCGCTTTCCCGATGTGCCATAATAGTTTTGACCTTTTCTAACACTTTTTCAAATCAAAATTTTACTAAATTTCAAACATCTAAAATTGAAATTCACTTTAAATGGACTGACCAGCACCGCCCGCTCAGCCTGCTATGCCCGTCTTCCTGCTAAAAATTTGCCAGTTAGCTACTAGCGACAAAACTGGAACAGAGAACCTCCAATCGATAAGGCACGCCGACACGCCATTCGCCACCGCTAGGCCGGCACCCCGCAAGCTGTCGCCTCCCTGTGCCTAGTGCCTCCCCTCTACGCCCAGCTCGCCCCCAGTGCCTCCCGCTACGCTTGCGCCATTCCGGCTTTCTTTTCGTTGCCGCGTGCGGAGAAAGATGGACGTGGCGGCGGAGATGGAGAAGAATCTGGCAGAGGAGACAAGAATCCGGCAGATGGGTAGGAGAAGAATCCAGCGGGGCAGGTCTTTGATCCTTCTCTTCCGTTCTCTCTCTCACTCCCCCCCCCCCCCCCATCGATGCAATTGTTTGTTTCTTGAAATTGTTTATCAGAAGTCCAGATCTATCCAAGTAGCTAGGTTAATCAAGAACTACATCAATGGCTCAGTGTGTGTGGTCGACTAATTTCACACTTGATCCGTCAGAAAGCTGCATGCCCTACTTCTTTGGTAGTTCATGTTGAAGATGGTTGATTGATCCTTCCTTTTAACGGACTCTAAAGATGGTCAACATTAGTTTCTGCATGCTGCATGTTTCTATCACAATAAACAACCATCTTCAGCACGAGATTCGATTTGTTTCTTCGCGCTGGCCTTGTTCTTTTTTTTTGTTACATGATTCCTACATTTTTATTTCGCGTTTAATTTCAATTTATTCCTTCACGCTAGCCTTGTTCTTTTTTCATG
This sequence comes from Dactylis glomerata, assembly GCA_007115705.1. Taxonomy (NCBI): domain Eukaryota; kingdom Viridiplantae; phylum Streptophyta; class Magnoliopsida; order Poales; family Poaceae; genus Dactylis; species Dactylis glomerata. The sequence goes on along the minus strand of QXEO01000186.1, from coordinate 7,003,799 downwards.
ATCCCTATATTTTTGTTCCGTGGTAGATTTGATTTGTTCCTTCACGTTAGCTTTGTTCCCCTTTTGTAGTCCTGTTTTGTTCCACGATATTAATATTTTTGCTTCCATATTCTATAATTTTGTTCTACGATTAAGATTTGATGTGTTCATTCGTGCTAGCATCATGCTTTATTCCATGATTCCTATATTTTTATTCCTCAAATATCATTTTTTTTGTTTCATGTCGAGATTCAACTTGTTTTTTCGTGCTAGCCTTGTTATTTTCTTCTATTGTTCCTATATTTTTATTCCCCACATTCTACAGTTTTGTTACGTATTTAGATTTGATTTGTTCCATCATACTACACTTATTCCTTATTGCCATGTAGTTATTTATTTGTTTCACGGCCTAAAACCAGAGATGCACTCGTTGCATGCAAAACACAGCATGGATGCTAATAAAACGATAGCTGCATCGGTACTTTAATGCACACATGCGGACTGGGCGTAGTGGAAAATCAGGTTAATCTCAATCTCGCGTGAACACCGATCAGAGTTGGAGCGAATGGTGGTGTTCCACGTGACTACTTCAACCCGAATGGAGGCAAGTCTAGACACCGGGCTGTATCGTGTAACGGTGTAGGCTTCCCGCGACTGTGTTCACGCTTTCCACTAGATGTTTAGGTTTTTTAGTCCCACCTCGGTAACCTAACAGGAAAATGTCCAGCTTAAATAGCAACTTCCGACATATTAACCAGCAGCGACCTGAGTCGTTCGTACTTCTACGTCCCCGCACCGCCCAACCCGGTCGATCCGGCTAAGGTAGCGAGCAGGAAATCTGTCGGCAAACGAAGGATGGTTTAATGGGCCCTGCGTCACCAACCCCAACTCGCTATTCTTAAGCGAAATAAGCACAACCTAGCGCACGGGCGCTACGGAGAAGGACCCGTGGCCCCAGCAGGCACGAAGCACAAATAAATGGGTCCATAAGGGGTTTCAGGGCCAGGTAAAAGACAGCATTTTTTCAAAATTATTAGGAATTGGATTGAATGCCCTAAATACTTTTCAGGGCACTTTGATTGAATGCTCTAAATACTTTTTGGGGTACTTTGATTTAATACCAGCAGGCACGAAGCACAAATAAATGGGTCCATAAGGGGTTTCAGGGCAGGTAAAAGACATCATTTTTTCAAAATTATTAGGAATTGGATTGAATGCCCTAAATACTTTTCAGGCCACTTTGATTGAATGCTCTAAATACTTTTTGGAGTACTTTGATTTAATACCCTCAAAAATTTTCAGGGCACTTTGAACAAATGCCCTAAATACTTTTCGGGGCACTTTGAACAAATGCCCTAAAAACTTTTAGGGGCACTTTAAACGAATGCCCTAAAAACTTTTCGAGGCACTAGGATCAAAGTGCCCTAAAGACTTAGAGACACGAGTAAATTCGATACTTTGCTAAAGTGCTCTAAAAACTTTTGAGGGCACTTTTTTGACATTTAAGGGCACTTTGGAGTGCCCCTAAATCCCTACCGTGACGTAGTGGGTGTTTTTACATTGTTACACAATTCAAAATCGTTGTAAATGTTGAAGCAACTGATTTGGTTTTTGCGTTGCTGCCTGGATCGCTTTCAGGACTCTTGGAGACCCCTCGTACCTGTCGTGGAACAAGGAGGATGCTGGTTACTCACACTGAATGACTGGACTTTCTGTCCGTTTTGTAGAGGCAGGGATGGCCTGCAGTTTTGTGGTTTTCTTGTTTTGTTCTTAGAGATGTCCTCCGGTTGTGGCCTAGTACACGTGTTTGAGCTTGTTGCCTTTCTTACTGTTCCTGAACTGAAAGCATGGTGATAATTCTTAAAACAAACATGCTGATCTGATGCTGGTACCCGTCATCGTGCATACATATAATGCGTCATTTTTCTTTCAGAAGTAATTAGGTCTGTTAAGACAAGATTTTAACAAGGAACTACTCCATTAATATGTGATTTATGTGATAGAAATCATTAGTAGAATAATTATTTTGAAAACGAGTCTAATAATACATATTTCTTGTCATAAGAAACACACACTAATAATATAATTATTGGATAAAGCATCTGTTATTCTGTTTATAATTACCCTATGTCCAAATATATAGGAAATCAATATCTCTAATATATAAAACAAATTAATACTATTTGAATCATTATATGATATTTTCATATACACATTTGGTATTCTATATGTGGATACTTTTACATATTCGCTTGGTCAAATTTTACAAAGCTTGACTTTGACCAAATCCAGGAGCGTTTGGGAATTAAAAACAAGCTCGTAACACACAAGTCTTGACGTGACCATAGGCACACAAAAAAAACATGACTTCCCAATGACAGCAAACTGAGCCCAAAATCACAATGAAAAGTTGTTTTAGAAACAAAGGGGCTATGCATTGTGATGCAATACACCAACGAATAGAATGGCGTCCCAAGTTTGGCATTTTGTTTAGTCCTTGCATCGCACGGAAAATGCTAATAGCGCCCGGGCACCCTGGTGCTTGGTAACTTAAACACTAAAAAATTCAAAATTCAAATCTTCAAATTTAAAAAAAAAATGGATGTAGCCAACTGTATACAATACGATCGTGTAATTTTTTAATACTACCTCCGTTTCAAAATATAAGATGTTTTAGCTTTGTGAAACAATTGTATCTAGGCATTTTTTAGTATGTAGGTTCACTCGAATATACACACTAAAAGGTGTCTAGATACATTTACTTCACAAACCTAAAACATCTTATATTTTGAAACGGAGGGAGTATGAAATATCTTGTTGTGTAGGCACAGCAAAAAAGACAAATTGATCAAATTTTGGAAGAAAAAAATGGTACTGTTCATACTCCCAGATCTGGTTTCTTGTTATTTTTGCCGAGGACACAATACAAAGTATTTCGAAATAAAATTTTGTACAATCGTAGTGCATGCAGTTGTCTACAGCTAGGTTTTTTTTTAATTTTTTTTGAAGCTTTCAAATTTAAATTTTTTTGAGGTTTAAAAAACAGGCTCTAGGGCGCTCGTCCGCCAAAACGACGCACTCTTGCATCGCACCACTAGAAACACACAGGTGCAGTTTTATTTTGTTGCCTACATTTCTAATTTTGGTCTCAGCAGATGCACACTACAGTTTTGTTGCCTTCAGGTTGTTATTTGTGGCACACTAAAGTGAGATCAGCTCACCTCTTTCGAACTTGATGAGGTTACCATAGCAGTCACAAGGAGGGGCAGTTTGCGGGTCAGGGTGTGGAGTGGATGGGAGTGAGGAACGGTGGGGTCAGGGAGTGGAGAAGAGGCCGCGTCACGCTGCTCTCCTCGCCCGGGCCAGCCGTCCTAGTGGGCTTCTGTATTTTTGTTAGAAAAAACTAGTGGCTTGTCCACTCCACGCCCATGCTACTGCTAAAAAACTACTAGTGGCACGTCACGGAACACGTCACTGATATCAAAATGCTAGTAGCGTGTCCATAAATGACACACCACAAGTGATTTTTCTCTGATTGGCTGGTGGGCCCCACATACTGATGTGTCACCTTCGTGTCACCTTTGCCCTACACGCTGCTAGTGGTGGGTCTAGTAACTTACCACTTCTAATTACCCGTGGAGTGTTGGAAAGCCACCATGCCACTGATGTAGTGCTACCTATGAGCACTTTCCTACAAATGACGACATCAGTAGTCATGGCGGTTATAATTGAAGTGTAATTCGGTCGAGTTGTTCTTGCTATACGTCTTCACCTTGAATCCCACGTCCTGGAACTTGAAGACCATGGTGTTGTCAAGCGCAAGCTTGATCTTTGCGACAAAGAGAGGCCATCCCTTACACCAACATAGGTTAGTTACCTACCCCTGGATATGCACATGAATCTGACATTTGTCCGTGATATTCAAGGGAACAGTCACCCCGTGCTTCGTGGTGATTCCTTGGCGCTTCATCAAAAGCTTCTCCATGGGTGCAGCAGGGGCACGCTTCCATGTCTTCGCCGCTCACATAGATGTGGAACCGGTGTGGATCCCCCAGCATGGTGCCATGGCCAAGCTGAAGAGGCCGCCCTGCTTCTTCTTCATGTGGTTCGCTAAGTCGCGAAAAAGAGCCTCAAGCTCTGGGATAACCGGGTGTTGCAGATGCAATCCTCTTGGCTTGGTGACAATCCCCAAGAGTAAGGAATCACTATAGCATAATTTTATAAGTATTGAGTGTCAAATCCACGAGGAGCTAAAGGTAAATTGTCTATTCTCTAAAGCCCTATAACCCAGTTATAGTGCCCTTCGTGCAACGCAATAAGATGAAATATGCAAGGATTATTTGTTGATACTACGAACTACAAAGCTATAAACTAAAACAACTAAGTATTATAACTAGAGATGCAAGGGAGCTTATGCAGTTTTTTTGTGAGTAGTAGTGTTAGTGGTAGATAATTTTTAGAATTTGTTACTGTAGTGTTAGTGGTAGATATTTTTAGGATTTGTAGTAGAGTTCATGTAGTTTCGTTTGCCCATTCTATATGCAGGGCTTTTTGTTAGACATGGCAGATAAGACTGCACTATCATGGTGTGTACCAGAAAGGGAGGAAGAGGCCCACGTGGGCATCGGAGATCATCGTACAGCGCCAGAAGTGCTTTCTTGGTGTATTTGCCACCCCGGAGTTGGTGGCACGTGACTACGACTATATGGCTATCGAGTTGTTTGGAGATAGGGTGAAGCTAAATTTTCTTGAGCATCGCAATGTCGCAGAGTTCCTCGGGAGCCAGCCCTCCACTGTGGGCCGACAACGTGTCCAGTGCTAGCAGGGTGTACAAGACGAGTGGTGGCCCTATGACAGCGACAACGACGATGAGGGTAATTTTGTGAGACAATAAATTGGAGTCCTCGTCAAATTTTCTTACAAGCATAACAAAACATGGACTTCCCTCCATGTCATCCTATGGAAAACTAAACCTATCCGCCTAACAAACTTCTTCCACAACATGTAACATTAGGCAAGAGGAGGAGAGACTTGACCGCCAAATAGGGGGCAACCTATTATGAATAAACAGTACGGATGAGCTGCTAGATTTTTTTTTTGAGCGTAAAGGGAATTGTATTACAGGTTTGTTGCCAGAGGCAAATCGTTGGTTACAAAATCCCTGATGATGGGATAGAGGGCAGAGCCCTTGGTACTCTTGCCCGTGGTTCTGGCAAAATTTGCAAGACGGTCTGCTACACTATTACAATCTCTTTTAACAAGAGTGATCGTATGATCCTGGAAGGCCTTGAGTAGTTTCTTGGCTTCCTCATACATTGACCAGTGCGTTGATCTGTCTTGCTCTTGGGAACGGATGGCGTTAACCACCGGCGCACAGTCGAGTTCCACACACACCTTTGGGAACCCCAACTCGATGGCGAGTTTGATTCCGTGCAGGGCCGCTATTACTTCTGCTTCTTCCACGTCCTGGCATTTCGGCATGGCCGAACAGCCAGCGCCCAGGATGCTTCCTGTGCAGTCTCTGATGACAAATCCCGTACCGCCCGAACGGTCGCGATGAGAGAAAGAGCCATCAGTGTTTACCTTTGTCCAATCCGGGAGTGGAGGGTGCCAAGAACATGCTATACCGGCGTTAACTCGTGGAGGTTGAATTGGGCAGTCTTGCGCTGTTGATTTTCCTTTGTGATCAGTTGGCTTGGGGGCCGGCTCCGTACTGCAGCAGTTCAGGTAAGATTCGAGGAATCTCACAGATTCGTCGATCCTGGCCTTCCCGTTCTGGTGGATGATGTCATTTCGGAGGTGCCATGCACGCCAGAGAAGAAGCAGAATCTTTGCTCGAGTTTGGGAATCACCCTGTGCGAGGAGGTTGAGAAGCCAGTCATTTCCTATGAATCTGAAGCTGGTCTCACTAGGAAGGTTCCAAACCTCTCGCATCGCCTGTCGCAAAGCAGCAGCTATTGTGCATGCCACAACCGCGTGGAAGGCATCCTCGTCGCCCATACCGCATATGGTGCATCTGTCGCTTGATTCTAAGGTTCTTCTACGTTTGTTGATCCGTGTTGCAAGAGAGTCTGTAGCTACCCTCCAACCGAAAATGCGAATCTTTGGTGGGGTGGTTGCTTTCCAAATAAGATCCCAACATTTTCGTTCCCCGTTTGGTGACTTGCTGCTACTGCCAGGCTCTCTATTCCTGTGTTTTAGAGATAGAGCTAGCCGGTAGGCGCTCTTCACAGTGAATACCCCATTCTTCTCTGGGTGCCAGGCTACCAAATCTTCTGCTTCCGTCTCTGGGATCTTAATCTCCGTGATCGCTTCGACGTCATGGTCGAAGAACAGGTCTTGCAGCAGGTCCATGTTCCAGTTTTTTGTTCCTGGAATGAAAAGTTGGTAGACCCACCTGATCCTTGAGTTCTTTTTCAGATGGGTGATTTTTAGGCCCTCGTTCCTGGGGATCCATTTGTCTCTTACAAATTGCGTTTTCTTCCCATCTCCAATCCGGTGGATAATCCCTTCCTTTAGAAGTTCTAGACCAAATTCAATCCCTTTCCAAGCCGGCGAGGCGTCGGAGGCGAACACCGTGTCGAGTAGATCACCATGTGGGTAGTACTTGGCTTTTAGGATTCTAGCGCACAATCTCTCCGGGTTCTGGATTAGGCGCCAAGCTTGTCTCGCTAGGAGGGCTTGGTTGAACAAGTGCATGTCGCGAAAGCCGATTCCTCCCTTGCATTTTGGTTTGACCATATTCTCCCATGCCATCCAGTGAACTTTTCTATGCTCCTCCTCATCTCCCCACCAGAAGTCACGGATCAGTTTTTCGTATTGGTTGCAGAATTCTAGTGTCATCTTGAACACACCCATGACATGTCCAGGGATAGCTTGCGCAACTGACTTAATCAGAGTCTCCTTGGCGCCCTGGGAAGAGAACTTTTCATTCCAGCTCGTAAGTCTCTTTGTAAATCTGCACATGATTGACTGAAACTGGTCCCCTTTCATTCGGCCTTCAGGAGTTGGCAGACCAAGATATTTCTCCTCAAAAACAGTTTTAGAAATTCCTAGGATGCCTTTAATCTCCTCCCTGGTTGCGGATGGGCAATCGCTGCCAAAAAGAAGCGAACATTTGCCTTGGCTCATGAGTTGACCCGTGCATCTCTGAAAGAGGTTCAGAGCGCTATCAATCTCTCGTGCCTCCTCTGTGGTAGCTCTGAAGAAAAGGAGGCTGTTATCCGCAAACATAAGGTTAGAGACTCCCGGAGCATTTCTAGCAACCTTGATCGGCGAAACTTTTCCTTCAACCGTTTTGTTCTTTAGGATAGTTGCTAGACCTTCTCCGATGAACAGGAACAGGTAAGGGCTGATGGGATCTCCCTGTCTTAACCCCCTAGAAGGTTGGAAGGGCTCCAGGTTGTGTCCATTAACTCTGACCGGGTATCTAACGGTGCGCACACAAGTCATCACCCAATTTGTCCAAACTTCACAGAAACCCATCTTGAGCATGGATTTTTCTAGGTAGTTCCGGTCCACACGGTCATAGGCCTTAGACAGGTCCAGTTTATATGCGCAATGGGTGTCCTTTGTGCTTTTCTGAATTTTGTGGAAACATTCAAAAGCTATGACGGCATTATCGGTGATCAGTCTGCCTGGCACGAAGGCGCTCTGAGTCTCAGAGATAATCTCATCCAGAATAGGTCGCAGCCTGTTCGCTAGGCATTTTGAGATTATTTTATAAACAACGTTGCACAAACTGATCGGTCTGTAGTCTGTGAGGCTCTCAGAGTTTTTTCCTTTGGGGATTAGCACCAGGGTGGTGTCGTTGATTCCCTCTGGCATTACCCCGTCATGGAAGAAATTTTTCACTGCCTCAGCTATCTCCTCATGCATTACTCCCCAATTTCTTTGAAAGAAGCGACCCGGCATGCCATCGGGCCCAGGGGCCTTAAAGGGGCCAATTTGAAACAGAGCGTCCCCTATCTCCTTGTCTGTAAACTCGCTGCAAAGTTTGGCGTTCAATTCTGGCGAGATGGGCCTTTGGAGCATGTCGATCAGATTATGTAATCTAATCTAATCTAATCTAATCTATCTAAACTAATAATACGGTTTGAGGTCGTGATGGTTTAAAAACCGTGGTAGGTAAAAAAATCCTTCGTCTGTCAAAAAGACCAGAGCCCCGACTGAAAAACCGCGTGACCAAGCGTCCTGCCCCGGTTCTCGCGTCGAGGCTTGATTCCTTCGACGCCATGAGGAGCTCGGATTATCAACCCAATCGCCGCAGCGCATCGCAGGTGCGTCTTCTCTCTTCCCCAGCTGGTCTGCCCCCCAATCAGGAGTCGCCGCCGCGGGGCGCTGAGCGGAGAGGGATGGAGGAGGACGGGCAGCGAGCTTGGTGCCCGGTCGAGGTAATCCGGAGGGGCTCGGGAGGAGGACAGCAGCGATCTCGATGCGTCCATCCGTCTTCGGACAGCGCCCCAGCCAACCCCACCCGTCTCCATGGCCGGCCACGTCCTGCCAGCCAGCGCTGATCCCCAGGAGGAAGGGATGTCGAGGGCATCGCTGGTATGGGCAACCTCGATCCAGGCACCAAGGGATGTCGAGGGCGTCGCCGGTATGGGCGACCTCGATCCAGGCACCTACGGTGGCCGTGGGGCCGGGAACGGCCACCACCGCGCAACGTTTCCCCGGCTCCGGCAGGCCCTGCGCTGCACCGGGAATGGGGATGGGCTGAAGGGGCGCCTAGAAAGGGAGCAGCAGTGGTCGGCGCCTCACTCGGCCACTCAGGTCTCGGTGGAGAAGGAGCCCTGGGTGCGCGGGGCTGGGGAGGGGCGGCGACAGGGCACGCTGGTCCCCTTGGAGAAGAATTGGAAAGGGACGCGCTGATGCTAGATAGCTTTGCTCTGCTCGCAATACTGCTTGTGCTTTTCCTTGGTGCTGCTTTGCTCTCCGAATACATAAGGAGTGATTTTGGGGGTTAAAAGCCCTGCTAATAGATTGGTACTGCTACTAACCATAAATTTATACCGAATTGTAGCTCATGCCTGAAGCTAACTGGTACAACTGAAGGTTGGTGTTTATATGTCATAAGAATCGAGAGATTGGGTGACAGAGCAAGTACACGGTGAAAAGAATTCTTCTCTGTTCTATCTTCTGAAGAATCGACATTTTTTTTGGAGGTGGAGAAGGAGAGAGAGATGCGGGGTGCTCCAGTGTTGGCGAAGAGAAAAAGGGACGGGAACACCGGAGTGAAGAAGCAGGCAGCGGCAACTAGATATGTTGATAAGTACAGATGGAGGTCAATCAATTAATACTGCATCCGCGTTCGTCCACCTGGCCAGTCGCCAGCGACGGTGTCGAGCCCGCCCTTCTCCAGCGCCGCCCCCACGTTCTCTACTCCAGCCACTAGATCCACCATGGCGCTAGCCATCAGCTGGCGGTGGCTTGCCCCCTGGCTTTGGCATCGGCGGGAGAGCTCAGCTCCGTCCAGCTACAGTCGCGGGAGTGAGACGACGCCGTCAGAGACTGCAGCGTGAACGAGGACAAGGAGATGGGGAGTTAGGGACGGGCCGTGGCGGCACCAGCAAGGCCCTGCGGGTCGCTCGCAAGGAAACCGATGGCCAGGTTTTCCTTCCCTCTAGCTGTCGGCCGCGTGCGTGCTCTACTCGTTTGCCTCGCCCACAAACATCTCTCATCTATCAAAGCAAAGACAACCCTGGGAGCGCGTGATAACATGGCCCCCTTCTTTTCAGCTTATTTTTCAGATTCTCCCAGAAGCTACCCTCCACCAGCTTCTCCCAGAATCTCGTTTCTAAAATTTTCACAACAATCTAGATTAGTCTTCCCAATACTTATCTAGATTGTTGTGCAAATTTTAGAAACGAGATTCTGGGAGAAGCTGATAGAGGGTAGCTTCTGGGAGAATCTGGAAAATAAGCTGAAAAGAAGGGGGCCCATGTCCTGTCCCGTAGAGCTTGCCCTTGGTAGAGAACAAGATGAGCGTGACCATTGCATGGTAGAGCACAGAGTCGTGCACCTCCTTTTGCAGACTGCTCAATCGCTTGTGTGCCTTAATTGTTCCCATACTACCGAGAGACCTCCGAATTTCCTCGGAGATGCACCGACCCTTTTTTTCTCAAAAAACATTCCTGTACTGATTTGTTTAGGTGTAACTTGCATAATGCATCTATGTTCCGCATTGTCCCCAAAATCCTATGTTATTACATAAGATTTATTGCTCACGCCATTTCATTTACCGATTGAGTTCTATATATGTGAAATTAAGATTCTGATAAAATTCTATGCATTGTAATTAAGGATCATGTTCTATCATGTTTAGGATTTCATATAGGATATAAGAAATTAAATATATATATATCAAAAAATACATAACAAATGTTCAATTACTAATATTTTATGAAGGTGTGGAATAGGCCTTTATTGACGTGCATAAAACTAACACAAAAAAGGCAGTGGGGCAACTACAACGAAGGATGACCGGCCATTTTCAACGATGACACAACATTAAAACAAAGAGACCCTTTTCCGTGGTATAACAGTTTTGTCTAAAATTCGTAGCAACGCACGGGTATTCAGCTAGTCTGGACTAATCTCCTCATCTTTGGTGTAAAGGTTGCTGAAAAAGCTAGATGCTAGATTTTCTATTTCTGCCGGGTCGTCCGTCCAGTTGCCATTCATACCTCTTAATATTTTGATTCTGTTTTTTGTATGCCTCCACGTGGCTTTCCTGTGGAAATATTTGGTGTTCCTATCCCCCTCTCTAAGCCAACTTATTCTTGATCTTTGCCTCCAAAGCATTTCCTCTCTCTGGAGTAGTTCGTCCAATTCTTTGCTCCACTTGTCCACAGCTGCGTCTCTGCTCTCGGATCTTGGTTTCTTCCAAAGATTCCCAATTTTCCTTTTGATTTTCTTGATTTGTTTTGTAACATTGCCGAAGTTTTTGGCACTCCACTCGCTTAGACTAGATTGTTCCACAAGGGAACAGTAAAAGAAAAGGTTTAACTTAGGTTCACATTGGACACAAACCTTGACACTATACTGCAAAGCACAAGTATGAATCAAACAGATGTAAAATTTATAGGCTTGCATAATTCAACTTACCAAGTTTGGAGTGTCTTGTGCTGCATTGTGAACCCATGACATGAATAAAATAGGGAATTAGTGTAAAGATAATTCCATGGGGAATCTATCGCTAGTTCTCACTAATAGCTTCTTCCTTAATGGACATGTGAGTTCACTTTCATATATGAACAATAAAATTGGATAACGCCAAACTTCTTCAAGTATATTTATTTCTAGCTAAAAGAGGCCACATACCGCTTGAAAGAAATATCTGGCAAATAATGCTTTTTTAGGATAAGTGTGCCAGATAAACAATTTAGATTCTTCAAAGCAAAAGAAAGAACATATGAAGCAGTCTAAGGTGGGATCACAACCCTGCACAAGTTTATTTGTGATTGAACACACAACTATTATTTTCTAATTATCATAAAAAATGATAAAACAAAAGCATTTAATCATCAAAATTTGTATGTTCTAGGGATATAGTTAAGCACAGATGCTAATCCACCGTACAAGGATCACCTAGGATGTTAGCACCTCTTGCAGAAAAAAACCCAAATAATATTCAAGCGGTTTACGTAGATAAAAGCTGGCCATGTTTCGTTCCATTTCAAATTGAGAAACACCAAACTGTGGCAAAAAAGAAGCCCTATATATCCTAGTTAAAGAACATCAAATAGATATTCCTTGTCAGTGATAAGTAAAGGCAAGTACCTTTTCCTTTTGCTATTTTGCCTTGATGTCTCTTCCCACTTGAATAGAGCAGCTATGATGTGCAACAGTGAAACTGCAGGTGTGCACCGCCTTTAGCTATGCATCCTCATACATTTGACAAATGTCCTAATTAAGAAACCATAGTGTGGAGAACCTGCAGGCCTCCTATATTTTATTTGGAGATTTATATAGTAAAGTATACCAAAAACAGTGCCTTTAATTCTGACTACGCATTTGACAAATAGTTGACCTGTGGACATATGGATCCGAACAATCCATATATATTTTTCATCATATTCTCTGGAATTTGAGATATAGGAATTGGGATAAAAATGGCTACAAAATCCAGGGTGACTATTTAATCTATGAGATTACAATCAACCACTTATCATCCTATGAAATATGATGGGGCAAAACTGCCAATAGACAATTGCAGAACTATAGTTAATGATGGGGTATATTTCTTTAAAAGATCTAAGTGAAGGTCCCGAGAAAAAATTAACATCACGGTGAGCATAACACACTGAACTAAACCTAATATATTGATTGGAAAATCAAAAAGGCATCCCTGATCCCACTATCCACTTAAGGCAAGGGCAATATTTATCTAGTCAATCTTAGACATCTAACAGCTATATAAATTAGGGTCGTATAAAAGAAGACAGACACCCCCCTAAAGTACCAGGATATATGAAGTACACACACAAACGGAAATAATTAGTCACCAAAGAAAAATAGAGAGAATCCACGTAGACCAATCAAGTATGCATACATGATAGAGCCAAGCACGAAAAAAACAAAATCACACATACCAAATGTTCCACGCTCGTATTTCATCCATACTAATTCTTTGCTCAGATCAGTCTGCCGGTGCATTTTATAAAGCTAAATCATGAGTTTAATATAGACAGACAAAGAGTAATTCACAAAATTGATAATATAGAGGCTAACCAAAAATGAGTTGATTATTAGTATTAATCTTTGGCAAGCTAAAAGTTGATCAGGCAGTGAAATAGGATGAACCAAACAACCAAGTATTTATTCAGGCAAGTGTCTTCATCAAGAGCTATACCTCCACAGAATGAATCGATTAACTAATCTTCCCATCAAAATCCGGAGGAGCAATTATATACAGGTCACTCCATTCACAACAGGTGAAAACATCGAGTGCTTTTACGCTAATGCAATGAAATTTGCAGAGACAGTTTAACCTATAAGCAAAATGGCAGTAAAGATAGAACAGACAACTAAGCTAGTCTTTCTCTGCCAACAATTACCGAAATGATGCCATCATCAAATCAATAATTTTCTGCGATGATTCTTAGCATTGTATCTGTATCAACCACTCAGCCTCAGAGCAGGTTCATGCTCATCATCATACTTTACGACACCTCCTACCCCTTCCACATCCACATTTAGAGCACATACAAGTATACAACAGGCCTGCTGCCCTCTGCATCCCATAGCCTGTGCCAGAACAACCTTTGACAAGACAAGCTTGAATTCAAAAAGGTTGTTGTGTATCTGCTGTAATGTCTTGCTGCTACTATTCATCTCAAGGAGCTCACGCTCACCCAATTTTGCCTCTAGAAACAACAAAAGTATTTCTTTTCCTTAAAAAGGAAACTAAGCATTGCCCCTTGAGTGAATTACTTGTTGGCTAAATAACAGAAATCCAAAAGGGATACTTATGTAGTTTTGTTATAAAAATGACAAGGCTAATGTACCTCTCTAGCTCCTCCAAATCAATATCAGGTTGTAGTGATTTAACGACAAGATTTAACGACTGCCTTGTTGATATGGTCACTGAAAAAGTTTAGCTACCATGACATTTCTGCATACTGTTTGACCTGCAGGGGAATCATGACAGGCTTATCAATGCGAATGTATATACAATAGTTACTGGACATCATAATTTTTGCTTCAGATGGGATGGGATGGTGTGCATCTGCAGTCACACATCACAGAAGCGACAGTAAAAAAGTGGTATTCAATGATAACCACATGCTAACATATAAAAGCAAGGATCTGGGAGGTTTAGCATTTATTGGTATGATATATGGTGCCAATAAACATTTCATCAGGTAACTTGGTTCAAACTCATATACTCATGGTATCCAACTGCAGTAAAAAACAAACCCATCTCCCAAGAAGAGTCCTAGCATATTCTTTTTATCGTACTTCGTAGTTCAGACATTTATTTATTTTCCATTGTTACCTAAAGCAAGGAAAACCTCAGCCACCCTTCATCACCTTGTCACTGACGCACCAACAGACACGCTGCCAGAACCTTCTCGGCTGAGAATATGTTCCTGCAACAATAGAGATAACAACACAGTTCAAAAAAACACACTTAAGCCAGTGAGATGTACTAAATTGGCAAGAATTAACGTGCCAAAGGATAATTGCTCATCAATCCGACTTCCGACTCTATGCTCATTGATCGATTTTTAAAATCAGATAATTACTCTTCTATTAAAACTCAAAAATTCCGCTCTATTTTTTGGGCACAAAGCTTTTAATAGACGGTTCCCATTATTGCTGAAACCATAGAACAGCTCATTGCCTCCCATACTTTCTCCGCTCTATGCTAGTGAATCGATGTACCATGGGCAATCTTCTTTTAGGGTGGTCTATTTCTAAAATCTACATGTAGGACACTGATGACCTTCATATTTATGCAGTAATTCCTCAACTAAGATTGTTCCTGGCCTAAGCTGCAAATACCATCAGAACCAAACATAATAGTGTGCTCACCCAACACATCCTTTAATAACTCATTGCAGGACCACAAAAATGCAAAATAAATTGGCATATACATATTTTACCTTCTAGCTTCGTGAACATCTCTGCTACAAAAGTCAGTTACTTGACTTGTCTGTTCTTCTCTAGCTCCTTCAATGGAACAAACATGTAAATAGACAACCACCAAAGTGAACACATATGTAGCTTGAGTCTATCACAACATTTATTCATTTCATTCTAGTGATTTGCGTGAACTACTTGCTATTTTTCTAGTGGAAGTTCTTTCGATGGAGAGTACCAGTCTACATTAAACTGCAGCGACACAGATCGCTCAAAAACTTTATCGAAGACAAAATGGGGCAGTTGATGTGAGGGTACTTTATCCAAAATAAAATTGCACATATGTTCTTCTGTAAAGTGAATGCACACAAGCTTTGTTGCCTCCTTCCCAAAATATAGAAGAATAACCTTCACTATCCTTTTGCTTAAATTTTCACCTAAATCTTCATCTCCAACCTGTAATGAAATAGCCACCTTAGAGGCCCGGCAACACAACAAATACAAAAGCATGGCGAGTAAGGAAGATGACGTCGGATGCTAGAACTATGGCAAGGAGCAAGTGACCTCAATAGCTCTGTTCTTTTGAAGCATGATCCCTCTTCAATGAACTTTTGGCCAATTCCTTTTTCTTTAGGCCAGGTAGCTCGCCATCAAACATAAACTTGGCAAGAAGTTCAACAGTTGCAGTACCCAAGAAATAATCAGTGGCCAAAATAATTCTGTATGTTCATCCTTGCTTCTAATTTAAATGATGATAAAACTGTAAGGTCACATGATGATGATGCTCCCATTAACTACACATAAATAAAAGGGCAACATTTACCAATCGCTAAATTCTTACAGAAATAATATATCTAGTTGATTTCAGCATAAAAGCTTGGACATTTCTTAAACTGAATCTATTATACTGAAGCTAAGAAAACATTCTTATTACCAACTGCAGGCACAAAAATAAATATACAGTGAGCTAGTTAAAAATATCTTTTGACATCTCCACTCTCAATCTTATAACCATTGAATTTGTGAACAACTCTCTAAGTAAATAATTAAATATGGGAAAATGCCTTTGATCTAAATCATACAAGGTTCATGGAAAACTACAACAAATAAAATTACTTCAAGTACCTCATAATTTGGCCCAGAGGTTCATCCACATAATTATCCTCATAATCACCTGCAGAAAAAAATAGAATAGATGAAGGCACTATGATTATAGGCAAGAATGGATGGACATCTGTACCAAAATTATGCATGATTAAGAATAGCAGCTACATTAATTACATCAAGATAATTATAATCATGAAAAACAGTTGAATGTGACAAAAGCTGCAGCAGATAGAAAAATAATCAACCTGGTTCCATTTCTACCTAGGATTTTGGTTCCAATTCTACATCCTACACATGCCCAAACATTCACTATCTTTTTGTAAGGACCAACCTACAAATGAACTTATTACAGAAAACATGATTTTAAATGCACTCACCATGGGCACCACATGATCCACTTAGTGGTGTGCAACTTGATTAAACATCACAATTTAAGGGCACAATAACAACACTTGTAAATATTTGATTCAAATTATATATCCTAAATACTCAAACCCTAAACCTACACCCTCTCAGTATACTACCAAAATAACCTAGACAAAGAACAACTTAATGTGTGAGATGAGATAAAAATTACTGCCCCATTTGTTGCCTTTCAAGTCCTAAACGAGTGAATGATCTTCAGTTTCCTCAATCTCGTGGCACTTGCAAAATACATCAAAATACTAATTATATTTCTTGCACTCCCACTAACTGAAGATTGGCAGCATGCAAATGCCATGGACGATTTCTCACTCCATTGTTGGCCTTAGCAAGCAGGCACTCAAAAACAACACAGTAGACACTCAAAGATTTTACCAGCAGAGCTAGCTCGTACTGTACAACCCAACAGCAAGAAAGCACGCACACCCACATCAGCTAGCAAGCAGGCACTCAAAAACAACACAGTAGCAAGCAAGCACGCAGCAGCAATCGGACGGGAATCAATTTACCTTGCTTGCGACGGGCGCGGCAGAGGGCGTCCACGGAGCAGTTCCAAGCACCACCACCGTGTGCCTGATTCCCCTCTAGGCCGCCTGCCGCCAAGCTGCTCTACCGCGTCGCCTGCCGCCAAGCTGCTCTGACGCGCCACTTGCTGGCCTTACGCCTGGACGAGCGGACGAGGCCCGCCACTGCCGCGCGTCGTGGTTGGAGTCGAGGTCGGGATATACAACGTGGCTGCTGTGGTCGCCTTATGGGTCAGCGATGTAGAGGAGGTCGATATGAGCTCGCCCTGGTAGCTGGCGGCGGAAGAAGCGACTGGAGTCGACCAAGATCTGAAAAAAAGCATCGCCGGCGGCTAGGGTTCTGAGGAGAGAACGGGGCAGGTTTGTGCAAGGGGAGGGGAAGACATGGAGGAGGAGCTAAGGAGGGGACGCTGCCCTTCTCTCCCATGAACAAGGCGGGGGCCCTGGCCGGCGTCTCCCGTACCCGGCGAGGAAGCACCGATCGCCACGCTCGTACGACGCCGTCCTCTCCACAGTCGCCCAGCAGCAAATGAGACATGAAAAGTCAATTTTGCCCCTGAGTAGAGAGTAGAACCACAAGTTGCCACCGCGTCTCTCTCCTCCTTATCGCAGACACACAGGAAGCCATGAGGAGACCCTCACCGACGAGCGGGCCACGGACGATGCATACCCCACATATCAGTGACCGTGGCTGGAGACACTGCCCGAGTGGGTAGAAAAGCGCGGGTGAATTGGACGGCTAGGATCGATCGACAGATTCGATCCAACATAGGGGAACACACATGGCCTCAGATGTGGGGGTCTCATGCGGCTATATTTTGAAGGATATTAAAAGGCTAGAGGTGGTGTCCGATTGCACTCGGTACGCCCTCACCACTCAAAAAAAAAACGCAACATCCCCATCCCGCATTGTTAAGAAGAAAAGAATGACGCTTCAAAAAAAAAATGAGAAAATAGAAAGGAACCGCATACCACGTTCGCTCTGCCCACTCCTCCACGCCGCCTGGTCGCTGTTCGTCGTCTCCCTTCCCATCCCCGCCTCCCTCGCCTACCTCCCACCAAGCCGGACTGCCAGTGGCTACTCCCGCGCCGCCGACCCAGCCACCTCCCCACAAAGGCGCCGCCAAGCCAGTCCCTCGACCGTACCTTCTCCCAGCCGCCATGGATCCCGGGCCTGCTCTCCGCCGCCAGCCGCCATGGATCGCGTCCTTCCACCTTCTTCGAGATGACGTCACGTCGGACAGGGATCCCAGCTCTCTGCTGCCATGGACCTCTTCCGAACGACGTCGCGCCGGGCGAATCGAAGCTCTGCGTCGCTTGTAGCCCAGAGCTGCGGTGGCGCTACTCCTGCCGCCTCCTTCCAGACGACGTCGCACCGAGGCGAGGCTCTGCATAGCCTCTCTGGATGCCCAGGCGAACGGGAAGAAGGTCATCATCAGGGCTTCGTGGCGGACAGTGTCGAGACAGCAAAACCAAAGTCATGACTCATGATGTACGCGCGCATTTGTGATGGCCGACGGCCGAGTAGCTTAAGCGGCGTCGCAGTATGGGCTTATTGTTGGCTTTATTCTACGGGGTGAATACTCCCAGACTACACTGATGTCGCAGCAAGTATGTGCAGAAGTCGTTCTGATTTACGCTACAGTTTATTGGCCAGCCGTTTCTGTTCTGTCTCCCATGACTTTATTTAGTTCTGATTGCTTTTGGATCTCAGGTGCACCTCAAACTTCCTCTCTTATCTGATTGCTTTTGTATTTCAGCACTGAAGTATGCCTCATAGATAGATGCATTTAACTTCTATTGACGAAAATCATAAGGGAACTTATGATTTTCTTTATCTGCCAATTGCCTCCAAGGTGATCTAAATTTATTTCCTCTGCAACAATTGCTTCACATTTGATGAGATAATCTTGCTTATCTGTATGAGTAAAGGGGATTTCTGTACTACTTTTCACTTTTTTAGAACAACTGCAATGTGTTGGCTATGCTTGCATCATGACCAATCCTCAGCACATTATCTGGTGAGACCAGGATAGATAATATCATGTTGGCAAGTGCTTGTCACTTGAGGTTAACAATGATTATTGTGTATTGTAATTGTAGGTTCATGGCATTGAAATATCAACAGCATACCCTTATTGTAATTTAAGCTATTCAGGCTCATGCTTAGCTTAGTCTAGATGCTGACACAACCTTGTGCCAATATTGTGCATGAAATGATTCAGAAATTCTGTTGTATCAGCCCATATATTGCAATTAATTATTTGTAAATTTATCAGCTCAGCTGACCGCATGCATGTCCAAGAAAATATCATGAAACAGAGGTTGTTTTTGTGCTAGGCAGAAACTTTTGCATACAGTCTAACTATTCTTTGAACAGCTGGTCGATCCACTCATGATCACCAAACACCAATGGGCTTCAGTTAGATTATGTTGTCTTATCTGCAGATGAGGTCGACAGCTTATGCGTTGAAACGTTTGAAGCAAGTCAAACCAGCGTAGCACTGGTTCTTAGCCGGAGGGAGCTCCCGTTGACACTTTAGTGGATAACAACTCTCAAGCTTGGTATGCCATCTTGTTTCACCCCTCTTTTTTGGCAAAGTTGTTTCACCTCTCGTGGTCTTGTCTCTGTAGATATACAGAACTATACAAAACTGAATATAGGTATTTGGTTTTCTATCAGTAAATATCATATGGAGACACTACTGTACTTTATTCCTATGGCTGCTTATCGGGACCTTACACTTGAGTGCCCAACAGAGGAGCAGTTCAATCTGTGTATCCGCTACCCATTTTATGTTTTCAACATGACTTTTCGATTAAAGGGCGACTCCATGGCGCTTCTTTTCTTATTCCAGATGTTCAAGAAATTGACTAAACAATTGAATGGTGGAAGACTCGAGTTGAAATACCCTCAACACTTAGGAACAGGTTTGTCAAATGTTAATAGTTGGTAGTATTATTGCAGCAGAATAGATTTTTAATGAAGGTTATTTTCAATTTGCTAAAGCTCTTTGAAATCACTAAGGTAAAAGAAAATAAATCACGAGTGTCATCATGTACGCTTTTGTTTCACTCTATGTTTTGTATGTGGTTAGTCAGCATATCCAAGATTTTGCATGTTCTAAAGATAGTGGTCAAGTAATGAATATATGTGTAGTTTGTTCGATTGGAGGGGGAGTTCAAGATGAACGCGAAGCCGCGGGGATAGAGGAGTAAGTATGCCGTGCTCAGGACCCATGGTGAAGAGGAAGGAGGGCAGAGGCCAAGACCCGGCCATGCTCATCCCTTCTTAAAATCTGTCATCCGCAAACACGACGAGGGGCTTCATCAAGTTCCTCACGTGCGCTGGAAAACCATACTGCTTCGACCGATGGTAACACCTTCATAGCTACGAGTCAGTTGGTTGTAGAAAGACAAGTTGCAAATGATGGAATTTGAACCTCTGAGGTACTGCTTGCGGTGGCAAGGTTATCTTCTTCTCTGGGATGTCATGATCTGGTATGATTTCTAATTATTGTTCCCTCCTATATAAATACCTGCAAGCTATCTGTCAAAATGCCTCTACAAGCTGTAGTTAAGACTAAATGTGAAAACATGCTTTCAGAATAGGTTAGGGGAAATGTCACATTTGAGCCACTTCAATTTAATACAGAACTGCTAGCTTGCGGTTCTAAGGCATCCTAACTTAGAGCTACTTCAATGGAATACAGAACTGGTAGCTTGCAGTTCTCAAGTACCCTAATATTCCATACTCTTAGTTCTGGACTACTGGTTGTTTTCTACTAATTGTTCCATTGTTTCATGTGTAGATCACTCTTGCTTGCAAGTTTTCTTGAGCATTTCCTCACTTTCCCAAATGAAGATGTTTCCAGGTATCTTAATATGTGTCTATGAAAGAACTGTTTTTTATGAGATTTTTTTTAGTCGGATCATCGGAATATGGCAACATGGGAACAGTTATCCCTCCCGATGATATGCCATACAACCAATGTACCATTCTTGTTCATGAAGCATGATACATGTGCACATACTGTTATCTGGAGTTGTTGTGTGATGATGGACACTGTTAATTTCTAATTTGCTGGTGACGAAATTCAATTGGTTTTTCCTTCTATCGAAGGTTAATAGGGTTTACATCAAAGTAAAGTTAATTCTGAGCCTTATCTTTTGGGATGCAGAGTGTGATGAAAGTAAGATGATTTTCTAATAATGCTTTGATGCTGCTAGAGATGGCAAAACTTTTTTGGTTGCTTGAGTAGTCGTGGTGTTGAAACCTAAAGTTGTTCATCACATCTTAGATATAACCCTAAAGTTCAAATAAGGGGACATAAAGGTCAGAGTAAAGGACCAACATATGGGCGACAATGCATTGGCATTTAGGTGTTTGATGAATGGACGACAATGCATTGACATTAAACTATGATATTTTGATGTTAAAAATAAAATAAAATGGAGAATAAAATGTGGAACCGTAGCAACGCACGGGTATTCAACTAGTATATACTAGGTAGGAAGGCGCAGCTTGCCGCGCGCTTGCCCGCCTACGGCGGGCAAGCAAATATGAATAACATAAGGTTGGCAAGTGAAATTTATGTGTTATCTCCCTATTTCTGTAATATGCACATATAAAATGCTATTGTAGTCAATATATTTTTACTTTAGAAGTCCACGTCATATCAATAAAACATAATATGGCTTAGCACTTCCCCAAGCTTGCAGTGTACGTACATATATTTCAACATGAGCTCTGCTTGCTGTTTGATGTGTAAGCAAACTGTCCTTGTGCGTGGTGATGACCAGCCCGTTGGGAACCCCAAGAGGAAGGTATGATGAGTGTAGCGGCTAGTTTTCCCTCAGTTAAGAAACCAAGGTTTATCGATCAGGAGAAGAGAGACGATGACGACTGAAGGTGTTTGTGGAACCTGCACACACACAAACAAATACTTTGTTCCCAACTTGCGATGAGGTTGTCAATCTCACCGGTTTGCTTGAAACAAAGGTTATGAGTGTATCGAGTGGAAAACAGTAGTAAAATGCTAGTAAAGTAAACAGTGCGGGAATAGTAAACAGGTGATTGCAATATGATTAAAATAGGACCGGGGTCCACAGTTCACTAGTGGTGTCTCTCCATAGATAAATAACATGCTGGGTAAACAAATTACAGTTGGGCAATTGATAGAATAAAGATAACGTGATATGTCAAGAAGATCACTATGAGATTTACTCTGGGCATTACAACAAAATACATAGACCGCCATCCAACTGCATCTATGACTAATAATCCACCCTCGGGGATATCATCCGAACACCCCAAAAGTATTAAGTTGCGAACAATAGATAATTGCATTAAGCAAAGTGTGTAATGTAAACAAAGCATATGCCCTTGAGCATATGAATGTTGTTTTCTCCCTAGTAGCAACAGCACATCTACCACCTTAGAGGTTTTTGTCACTCCCCCAGGTGAAATAGAGACATGAACCCACTATCGAGCATAAATACCCCCTCTTGGAGTCACTAGCAACTACTCGGCCAAGATAGCTACTAACAACGGAGAGCATGCAAGATCATAAACAACATAGAGATAACAAAAGATATAATTCAGTACAGCAACTTAATCATAAACACCAATATTCATCGAATCCCAACAAACCAACATCATAGTATTACATAACGGTGATCTCAATCATGTAAGGCAGCTCATGAGATCTAAACATGAAGCACATGGTGGAGAAGACAACCATCTAGCTACTGCTATGGACCCATAGTCCAAGGTAGACTACTCACTCATCGCTCCGGAGGCAAGCATGGCGATGAAGAAGACCTCCGGTGGCGATTCCCCTCTCCGGCAGGGTGCCGGGAAGAGCTTCTGGACCCTCCCGATCTTCGGGTCGACGGCGGCGGCGGATCGCGATGTATTCTGGAAAACTGATCGGGGCTTAGGTTTTTCTCGTCAGGGGGTATATATAGGCGAAAGGACGATGTCAGAGGGGGTCCCACGCCCCCTCACACGGGGCTGGCGCGGCCAGGGGGGTGGCCGCGCCGCCCCTGTTTGTGGGGCCCACGTGGCCCCTCTCCGTCAGGTCTTCGGATGTTTGGGAGCTTCCCCGTGAAATATGACTTCAGGAACTTGTTTCGTCCAATTCCGAGAATATTTCCTGTGTATCACTTCTGAAACACAAAAACAGCAGAAAACAGGAAACTGGCACTGTGGCACTTCGTTAATAGGTTAGTTCCGGAAAATGTATAAAAGTACCACTAAGTGTAACGAAACAATAGGCAAATGGTGTAAAAACAAGCATGGAGCGTCAAAAATTATAGATACGTTTGAGACGTATCAAGCTCTAAGGAAGAGATATCTAGAAGCTAGTGACAATAGAGCAAGAACAACATCGTTCAAAGGTGATATAGGGGTTCACTTGCATCATTTGAAATCTTGGTCTAGGTCATTGGCTCGCTAAGAAGTGTTTCCGTCGAGCATTCTATTGGTCATGTTGGCCCTCTGCGCACAAGACGAACCGATGTCTGGACCATCTTCTTCATCAGTGGCCTGAATTCTGGTTGAGGATGCAACATATAGGCCGGGGGTGTTAATTATTTGTAGATATATGTTTGGTTTTCTATAAATGATCTACATGAGGCAATGAATGAAGTCCTACCTGGACACGCAAGGCGAGCACATCATGGAAGCGTGACAGGTACTTGGCAGGGTACAGCCCCTTTGTGTGCAGAATCAACCATTTTGTCCAAAGCATTGATGTCATGCAGCTAGGGAGTCGCCCACCGTAGGATTGACTTCTCTGACCTAGGCTTAGAACTATAACGCGAGCACTCACACGATCACATCATTAATGCATATAAGTATCCTAAAACTTGTGACAGTGTACCTGTCAAATGGTTTGTTCCCTGTGAAAATATCTAGCATGACTACCCCAAAGCTGTATACTGACCAGTCATGTCCACTCTAGATAAGTGCCAGAACTCTGTTCTGCTTTCTGAAGAGATTAATCTGGTGGTATTCGTTAGACAGTCATCATAAACCAATGCTAAGCTAGAATTGCATAGATCATGCCTATGCAAATAAAGAATAGTACGGAGTGTATCACTCACAACAACTTCTATAGGGCACCAAAGCTCATTTTATAATAACCTAGCAAGCCAACAGCTACCTAGGCATGTACTAAAATTTTAAAACCATGCAACTATGCAAGTAATCTTCATAAAATGAATGATGTAGTATTTCTTTTGCCACAAAATACTGTAGTATATTGACCAGACATGGAACTCAGCATGCATCAGGAAAAGGTGTGGATTGAATTTGAGTCGAGCAGAATGTTGGATGATTTGAAATTCTAATGGATGATAGATGGAGAACATACTTCATGAAGATACCAGCTAGAATTGCCAATGTTTTCATCACACTAACTATAGTTAATTTTGCATTGTGTATGAATGAATATGCACCTTGATGAAGCCGTGACCTTGTTGATGGCCGTGGTCCAGCTGACCTCCAGCATGATGGTGCCGAAAGCAAGCAGAACTCTGAATTTATGCATGCACTTGTGCACTCTTCTACTGAAAACGAAAATCATCTAAGCATAAGGCACATCATCTTTAGCTCTAAGAAGCATTATACAAATATACCCAAGTATAAGTTAAGTATCTACATGTTCAATTCAGATCATTATTCAAGGCAAGAATCTAGATAACAGAAAACTATGAACACATTGCAAAAAAGGTAGTCAACGGCATGAAAAAACAATATTGCTATAGCGATGTGAACAACCAAGTTTATCAGATAGGTTGCACACAACATATAGCTACAGAGAGAACTACAAATTCAAGTATAAAGTGTTACAAGCTAATGTTATGTCAATATAGTCAAAAAATAAATAACAAGGGAAAATTTGCTACAGGACACCGTGATTTTTAAGCATTTTTTGAAACACATCGTTCAATTGTGTCTTTGCCAAAACACACCACATACCTAAAACAGGAAGTTTTGCATCTATCACTAAAATATAAAACTTTCTGTTTTAGGAAATTCGGCGTGTTTTGGTAATTTTCCCTAACAACAAATCCATTATATATGCCCCCAAAAAATCCCCTCGGAAAAATATTTTCTATATGAGCCTGCAATAAGTACGGAAGATATAGTTTACTTCCGTTCCATCTTAGTATATCAAAGCCTATCCATTTATAATAAAAGTAGACATACATACAAGATAATGTAATTTGCATTTAGCTAGTTAATACGACTACAAACAGGGGCAAAGCTTGATGGCATTGGACTTGCAAAGATGTATCAATGGACATAACTAAGTTTCACATGTCGCTACTTCTGTCAGAGATACATGCATAGAAACAAGTACTATCATCCTAGTGCAGATTAGTCCTTATCATGCATCAAACGATCAGTTTGTTTCCATTGTGTTGAGCATCATCAATAGTAATCCATCAAAGAATCCATTTGAAAATGAAAGTAAAAAATTCCAAAAGCCCCCTGTCCTAGGTTGCTAGCGCGAGCAACAACCGAGGCGACTCCAAACCATAGCAAAAAGCCACACTCCCTTGCCTTCCTGACCGCAAGCGCCTGGCAACGGAAAGCAGTAGGGGCGTGCGCGCACCCTGGCGGAGCTCCTTCTCGCAGAGTAGCGCCATCTGTGCGTCGCAGTCCGCCAACCTCAGTGGGGATTCGGAGTGGTGGACAGTGGCATGGTGCTAGGAGGCTGCGCGAGCAACACACCCGCTGGCAGCGGTGCTCAGGCCTGATCTGTCCCAACCTGGGCCAGGCAGGCTGTGACTGTGCACTACCTCTACGGCTCTATCCCAACTCCCTCCTCCCATTCCTCCCGGCCACCGTTGGCCGAGGACGCCGGACGAGCGAGCATGTGAGCAGTGGCCTTAAGGCGGTGGCTGCTCTGCTCTACCCTCACGGATCCCGGCGGCCGCCATTGCTTCCCAGCGGTGGCCGGGCTGCTGGCGCTATGCTTTGGAGGTGTTGAAATGACCCTGACCGGACCTCCTCTTTGAGCACCGGGGGAAACCCTAGGTACGGCCTTCTGGACCAGGCAGCCGTGGCATCTCAGTGCAGTTCGCCTCTTGATGGTGTTGCTTTGGCTGCAAGTGGAGTATAGTGATGTTGCGGCTGGAGGTAGGCGATGCGTCGCTCTGGCGTAGGCTGCTACACAAAGCAAAGACATCCGGGGTGTAACATACGCCAGCGCCGTCACTTCCCCAACGAATGCTTCATCAGTTCCAGCTGGCCCAGCCTTCCACTCGTCAACTCTCTAGGAAGATGGGTGTGAGGTACGTTGGCCTGGGCAGGCCTGGAGCTGCAATCATCCCTGGAGGCACCTGGCAACGGCAATATTGCTATCATGTTGCTCCAAGTCTTGACGCATCACCATTCTTGGTTAGAGGGAAGGCTGAGCGAGGCCTAATGTCGTTGCGGTCTATAGTTGAGGTCACCTTCTCACTTAGTTGTAGTTGCTTGGTGAGGACGGCCGTGTGTGTGTCCCTCCTTCTGGATGTTGTATCGCTATTATCTTCCTTTTCAATGAAATAAAATGCAAATAAATACTTAATTCTTATGCAAAAATTTGGCTCTGATATTTTGTACCACATCTTAACCTATATTATCAATTCATCAAGCTCTTCGTGGGCATAAATCAAACATTACATATAGCTCAAGCTATCCAGAAAGAACAATAGCAACATTAAGATTATGCTCTCCTAAATCGGATAAGGATTGGGAGAAACTCACCCTGGCATATTAACACCATCCGTCGATCGATGTGCACGTTGCTCCCCAAGCCCATGGTCTTGCTCGCTGTGTCCACACCTGCGGCACCACACGCTGCGCTCCTCATCCCGGACACCCCAAGGCTCTATCTGAACCAAGAACTTGAGCAAGTAAACTAATAGCTGTAACTTCAGAAAACACTAAAATCCAAAAAATAATTGGGATAACATCAATAATTCCTTATTGTTAAAGTATTTGCTCTCTGGTTATAAACAGAAGAACATATATCATGCAAAGTAGGACGGGATTTAACTAACTTTATGTAACCAATATGTTTAGTGCAATACCTGAAATAACTTCCTGCCAACCAAATCCAAGCCTTCCACATCACACCTCGGCATATGCAAAACATTTAGGAAAGAATGTAAGGATTTTTTAGCCCATACTTCTTAGAATAGTACACTGCATTTAAATCGTTTTAGGAAAATTCTATCATCCTAAATAACCGGTCAAATTATAGCTTTTAGGCATTTCTGGTTTCTACTCAGCCCCACCAATCATGTTTGCTTCAGTTTTCTGCTCCTTGATATTTCATCCGATCATAAAGGGATAAAGTATCAAAAACTTGGGAATCGATGTACAACCGCATTTACTATATTAATTGCATGATCATATGCTGAGGTAGTCTGTTTTAACACAAGAAATTCTTCCCAACATTAAATACAACAGACTATGCCCAATACCCTAAAAATGAGGGGCAAAGAATAAGCACTAGTGTCAAACTGACACATTGCAGCGATGTGTGTCAAGATGAAGTTCATGTATTATATTATATCTTTTTGTATTGCAGACTGCCCTGCAACTTCAAATAATACAGTTCTTCTCTCAAATTTCTGCCAATATATTCATAAGAAATTTAAACACTGGTATATTTATACTTTTTTGCAAGGACATTATATTTATACCTAAGAGTATACATTGTTAACGTAATGTATTCAATGTTGAAAAACTTAGAGCGGAAGAACTTGTTAAACTCCCAAAGATGCATAATTCACATTGCCAGTGAGAAATCTCAAAATATCTGCTAGCAGATCTAGAGAATGAAAGTGAGAATTCTAACAAAACAGATGGCCACACCATAATTATTCTGGAAAAATGTATATAATCAAGCACCCAAGGAAGCATCCCAAAATGGTAGAGAAACAGAGAATATATGATATCACTTGATTATTGAGCGAAAAATAAAATATTCACACGACTTCGCTCACATATGTTTCAAAGTTAAATCGTTATCAGAATTTTAATCACAACAGTGTAAGACTTTAATCTTGATTTATGAGAAACTGACACTACGAAAATAAAATAAGCACCACACTTACGGAAAACAAAACTTCTGATGCAGTAGTAAACAGATTCTTAAACTGATTTTTCTCTAGCCGGTCTGAAACACAAGCATTCCCTACACCAAAACCAATAAATTGTGTCATGAGCAGCAAGTAATAAACATATGGTTGGCATCCCTGGAATTAACACGCATATTATATCAATCCCGCCATCGAGTACTTATCCACAAACAGATTCAGTGCAAAAGACGACTCAAGGTCTGCATCACGAGATCACAAACTTTCTATTGAGCGACATTGACAATGGAATAACAAATTATCAGAATAAATCATCATGAAATTGGGCAATTAGCTCAGAATCACAGCTGGATTGATGAAACGCGGAATTGCAGTGCATGTCTTGACAGTATCTTAATCTTACCACTGTTGTCCATTCCTATCACCAAATTGCAACTGATTCTACCACACAATTACAACAGTAAAACTAATTGCCTACTATTTCAGATCCACACAAGAACCAACAGAGAGCTATGATAGCCTACTATTTGAGATCTAGGCATAAAAACAAAAGAGAGCTAGAAAATCACTTTGCTTGAGATGAGGAGGATAGGAAGAAGAGTCCCAGGCTTGCTGCAGGAGGTTGCTGTCCGGGAAAACATCAACAACGCGCAGTCGTGTGCGCCGGCGGCTGTCATTTATGCAGTGTCACCACAAAACCATAGAACCAGATAACAACCAAAGGCTGACTCCTCCAGCAAAAAACCAACAATAATAGATGCCCAAGAATACCAATTGCATACCTTCGACAAAGGATAGCTGATGTCTACACACGCTTCTGTTCTTGTAGACAGTGTTGGGCCTCCAAGTGCAGAGGTTTGTAGAGCAGCAGCAAGTTTCCCTTAAGTGGATCACCCAAGGTTTATCGAACTCAGGGAGGAAGAGGTCAAAGCTATCCCTCTCAAACAACCCTGCAATTACGATACAGAAAGTCTCTTATGTCCCCAACACACCCAATACACTTGTCAGATGTATAGGTGCACTAGTTCGGCGAAGAGATAGTGAAATACAAGTGGTATGGATGATTATAAGTAGCAAATGCGATTTGAAGTAAATATCGCTGCGAGCAAACATGTAACAAAACAGGAAGTAAACGGTGTGCAATGCTTGGAAACAAGGCCTAGGGATCATACTTTCACTAGTGGACACACTCCCAACAAATATAACATAATTGAACCAATAGATAACTTCTCTTCACTATGGTACTCTAAATTACTCTCCTATTGAACAACACTAATCATTGCGTAGGGCTACGAAGCACTCCTTAAAGTTCATCAAGTACTTGACAAACACCACTCATAGAGATATTCAAATCAGATCACAACTCGAGATAGATATTATTGCAACTTAGACCAAGTACTAACACGGTGCACACACTGTCAACATTACACCATGAAAGGAGGAATAGATCACTTCAATACTATCATAGCAATAATTATTCTCATAATCCATAACAGATCACAATCGTAGCCTAGACCAAGTACCACTATGATGCACGCACTGTCACCGTTACACCATGGCAGGAGGAATAGATTACTTTAATAACACCACTAGAGTACACATAATATCTGAATAATAACATCTACTTGTTCAACATGATACAAAGCTCACGATCACATAAAGATCACATCATGGGAGAGAGAGGTGAACCACATAGCTACCGGTAGAGCCCTTAGCCCCGGGGGTGAACTACTCCCTCCTCATCATAGGAGACAACAAGGTTGATGGAGACGGCGGAGACGGCGATGGAGACCGATGGAGATGGCTCTGGGGGCACTTCCCCGTCCCGGCAGGGTGCCGGAACAGAGACTTCTGTCCCCCGAAATTTGTCTTCGACGGCGGCGGCGCTGCGGAACTGTTCTGGAAATTTCACCGACTCCCCTAGGGTTTTCCGTCCCGAGGCTTTATATAGGTGAAGGGGCATCGTCAGGGGTGGCCCCAGGCCTCCTCACACCTAGGCGGCGCGGCCAGGGCCTCGGCCGCGCCGGCCTAGTGTGAGGCTGGCCTATGGCCCCTCTCCTTCGCCTCTTCGGATCTCTGGAAGCTCCCGGGAAAAATAAGACTTCAGGATGTTGTTTCGTCCAATTCCGAGAATATTTCTTGTGTATCACTTCTGAAACACAAAAACAGCAGAAAACAGGAAACTGGCACTGTGGCATCTTGTCAATAGGTTAGTTCCGGAAATCGCATAAAAAGGCCACGAAGTGTAACGAAACACAAGGCAAATGGTGTAAAAACAAGCATGGAGCATCAAAAATTATAGATACGTTTGAGACGTATCAGCATCCCCAAGCTTAACTCCTGCTCGTCCTCGAGTAGGTAAGTGATAACAAAAGAATAATTTTGGAGGTGACATGCACCTACACAATCTTGATCATCTATGTAAGCATTGTGTGCTGGGATCAAAAGAACTTAAAACATGGGCATAAAAGATATAATCTTGACAATATAAACTTAGCAACCATGTTATAACATGAAAATGAACACAAACAAAAGATCATGAAAATGAAACAATGAAAGTCAAACGTGTGTTCAAATCATAAAGAAAAACATACAAATGGTTTTCAGCTTGTCCTTCATGGAGAGCAAAACATAAATGCATAGGACACCTTCAATCTTAAGAGGGTGACTAGATACAAATAATTTGAGAACAAGTGAAACCAACAATATGAATCAATCAATGAAAACTTTGGGACAATGCACATTATACTAAGAATGACAACTATGCTCTCTTAATGGTGCATAAAGATAGAAGGTGGTGACTCAACATAAAAGTAAAAGAAAGGCCCTTCGCAGAGGGAAGCAGTGATTAAACATGTGCTAGAGCTTTTCATTTGTAAAACAGAGAGATAAAAATTGGTTTTGAGAGGTGGTTGTCTTTGTCAACGACTGGCAATGGGGTTCTTACTATCTTCCATACAAAAATGAAGCAAGTTTTTGAGAGAGAGATTGGCACTTTTGTGCTCTTTTATAAAGCTTGGCACTCCTCCCCACCTTTTTCCCCTTCTCAAACCATGGCTAACCGATTCTATCGGGTGCCCACCAACATTCACATACCATGGAGGAGTGCCTTTTTTCTTTCTTTTTTTCTCTTTTTTTCTTTTCTTTTTGGAATAAGACAATATGGAAGATAGCAAATCCGACCACTGCGTCCCCATGAGCTGAAAACAGTGTCACAAAACGAGAAGTATTTTGAAGGTTTTTGAAAGGTAGCACATGAAAATTTACTTTGAATGGCTTACAAATACCATGCATAGGAATTTATAGTGGACACAATGGCAAACTTGGTTTTTGGGAGTTGGATGCACGAGTAGAGCTCATACTCAGTACAAAATGAGGGCTAGCAAAAGACTGGGAGCGACCAACTAAGAGAGCAATAACAGCCATAATCATGCAAAGCGATAAAGCAACATTAAAAGAAGCATAAGATGGCATCAAAAGTCAAAAACTAAATGATCATAGAGGCTATAGGCGACTTATTTTTGTAGTCAACATGGTGTAAGCATGCACCAAGTCAACCCAAATAAAGCATCAAAGGAGAAAACCAAATTAATGCTTCCAAATAATATAAACAACGCATGATTTTTTCAAAGGCTCATTAAGCAATCTCAGTTATTTGAGACAAGTCATGCTACAGCAAAAATCACTAAGCATAATATCAAAAAGACATCAAGCACGACATGCAAAAGCCTAAGCCGCAGTCTACACAAGCTCCTTCTTGTACCACTTTTTTGCATAAAGCTTTTTCTCTTTTCCAACACCATTCAAACTTTTTTGAGAAACTCTTTTGAGGAAAACCAACAAAGATCAGAGGCAAAAATACACCTTGATAAAAATATATAACAAGATCTGAACACAAATCAAGGCGAAAATCGAAAGCTAAACACAGTAGCAGAAAAAGAGAACACTCGTTGAAACGATAAGAGTGAAAAAACGGAGTGTTCTTGGCAAATAAAACGTGAAGTATGTCTCCCTCCAAACCAACATGATGTGATCAACCATTTATTGCAGCAAACAAAACAAAAGAAAACTGAAAACAAAAGCAACTGATGCTCCAAGAAAAACGCATAGTGCATGAAGCAATAAAAATATAGTGTCTTGAAAGGTGACCTGATTTTTGCCGATGAAGAAGGGGTGCCTCGGGGGCATCCCCAGGCTTTGACGCTTGTACTTCTTGGATATTTCTTGGGGTGCTGGGCATCCCCAAGCTTGAGCTTTTGTCCATTCTTCAACTCATCTCATCATTCTCCAATCCCTACACTTGAAAACTTCCTTCATACAAAACTAAACACAATTCTATTAGCAATATTAGTGTAAGCATAACATAGAATCAACCCTTTTTGCTTCAGGTTTCAACCCAAAACTACCACATATAAAGTATATACTACTGTAGCAACTTCCCCAAAAGTTCCGTGATCAAAAGAACTCAAAAAGAAAGCGATAAAGCGGCAAACACAAATATTGGTAGAAATCTGTCAAAACAGAACAGCTGACAAAGGCCGAATTTTTGAGGGGTTTCTGTTGCTCAAATCAAAAAGTGTTAAACTAATGAAAGTTTGGATAAAACCTGGGGCATATACACAAGAAATTGCAGGTCCAAAATATATACAGAGAATTTTCACGAATTTTTACGGTGCAGCACCGAAAACTGTTTCAGGACAGCAACATCCCCAAATCTTACCTCACTCAAATTAGAGGCTTCTCTTGGCACAACAACAAAAATAAAAAGGATAAGGAGCGGTTATTACAGTAGTAATAACTTCCAAGACTCAAATAAAAGAAAAATTACTGAAAAATAAACAATGGGTTATCTCCCAAGAGTGCTTTTCTTTAACGCCTTTGAGCTAGGCGCAGTAATTTGCAAAGATGCTCATGTGGGCGCCATATAAGAGCTTGAGGCAAAGGCGCCATATAGGAACTTAAAGCAATAGAGAGCATCAAAAATCAAAGATGAAACACATTTAAATCTAAACCACTTTCTATGAAAAATAGTCTTGTAAAGAGACAAGTCATAAAAGCGCAAAGCAAAAAGCATTGGAAGGCAAAACAAGTATAACTTCAAGAATTGCAACATAAAGAGGGGAAACTCAATATTGTTGAGATCCATCAAACCATGTTTCCCTCTCTCATAATAACTTTCAGTAGCATCATGAATAGAATTAACAATATAACTATCACATAAAGCTTCCATATCATGAGCCACATGCATAAAAGAATTAATACTCACCACAGGAACAATAGTAGTAGGAGCAAATTCAATAGAATAACTATTCTCATCACCATAATCATCATAAATAGGAGGCATATTGTAATCATAACTAATTTTATCCTCAATAGTAGGTGAACTGAAAACATTATACCCATCATCATAACCATCATAAACTAGAGGTTTAGTATCATCACAAGCTAGAGAACTACTATGTCGCAAAGCATATTCTTCAAACATATCATCATAAGAAGCAATATCACATATGGGAGATAAAATATTATCAGAACAAACTTTCTCCACTAAAGCTGGGGAACTAAAAATATCATGCTTAACAAAACCAGCTTCCCCAAGCTTAGACTTTTCTATAGCATTAGCATTAACGGTATTCAAAGCATTCGTACTAATAACATTGCTATGCGAAATAAGCTCCAAAGGATTTTTAATTTTCTCTTCAAACACTTCATATCTAAACTCAGGAAAAAGACTACAGAACTCTTTATTTTCCATTAAGCCTAACTAGTGAAAATAAAAACAAGAAACAAAAAGATGTAATTGCAGAATCTAAAGGAAATAACTCCGAGTACTCACACAGGAGGATGCGAGTACCTTTTACCTTACCTCCCCGGCAACGGCGCCAGAAAAGAGCTTGATGTCTACATACGCTTCTGTTCTTGTAGACAGTGTTGGGCCTCCAAGTGCTGAGGTTTGTAGAGCAGCAGCAAGTTTCTCTTAAGTGGATCACCCAAGGTTTATCGAACTCAGGGAGGAAGAGGTCAAAGCTATCCCTCTCAAACAACCCTACAATTACGATACAGAAAGTCTCTTGTGTCCCCAACACACCCAATACACTTGTTAGATGTATAGGTGCACTAGGTCGGCGAAGAGATAGTGAAATACAAGTGGTATGGATGATTATAAGTAGCAAATGTGATTTGAAGTAAATATCGCTGCGAGCAAACATGTAACAAAACAGGAAGTAAACGGTGTGCAATGCTTGGAAACAAGGCCTAGGGATCATACTTTCACTAGTGGACACACTCCCAACAAATATAACATAATTGAACCAATAGATAACTTCTCTTCACTATGGTACTCTGAATTACTCTCCTATTGAATAACACTAATCATTGCGTAGGGCTACGAAGCACTCCTTAAAGTTCATCAAGTACTTGACAAACACCACTCATAGAGATATTCAAATCAGATCACAACTCAAGATAGATATTATTGCAACTTAGACCAAGTACTAACACGGTGCACACACTGTCAATATTACACCATGAAAGGAGGAATAGATCACTTCAATACTATCATAGGAATAATTATTCTCATAATCCATAACAGATCACAATCGTAGCCTAGACCAAGTACCACCATGATGCACGCACTGTCACCATTACACCATGGCAGGAGGAATAGATTACTTTAATAACACCACTAGAGTACACATAATATCTGAATAATAACATCTACTTGTTCAACATGATACAAAGCTCACGATCACATAAAGATCACATCATGGGAGAGAGAGGTGAACCACATAGCTACCGGTAGAGCCCTTAGCCCCGGGGGTGAACTACTCCCTCCTCATCATAGGAGACAGCAAGGTTGATGGAGACGGCGGAGACGGCGATGGAGACCGATGGAGATGGCTCTGGGGGCACTTTCCCGTCCCGGCAGGGTGCCAGAACAGAGACTTCTGTCCCCTGAAATTTGTCTTCGACGGCGGCGGCGCTGCGGAACTGTTCTGGAAATTTCGCCGACTCCCCTAGGGTTTTCCGTCCCGAGGCTTTATATAGGCGAAGGGGCGTCGTCAGGGGTGGCCCCAGGCCTCCTCACACCTAGGCGGCGCAGCCAGGGCCTCGGCCGCGCCGGCCTAGTGTGAGGCTGGCCTGTGGCCCCTCTCCTTCGCCTCTTCGGATCTCTGGAAGCTTCCAGGCAAAATAAGACTTCAGGAACTTGTTTCGTCCAATTCCGAGAATATTTCCTGTGTATCACTTCTGAAACACAAAAACAGCAGAAAACAGGGAACTGGCACTGTGGCATCTTGTCAATAGGTTAGTTCCGGAAATCGCATAAAAACACCACGAAGTGTAACGAAACACAAGGCAAATGGTGTAAAAACAAGCATGGAGCATCAAAAATTATTGATACGTTTGAGACGTATCAATAGCCAACAGCTGATTCAAGGTCTGTAGTTTTCATTCTAAAAATGCTTACTTCACCACAACAAATTAATAGTTGTTGGTAATCCATGTAAAATCAAAATTAGCTGAAAGCTATGTCCATCTTCTACATATGGTGACCTGCAAACAACAAAAATGGAGGGGAAATATCAACAAAGGATGTATACAGGTAACCCAGCAATGCACCATTTCTCACGGTTAGTAGGAACACTATTTTCTTGCTTTATTCCAAGGAGCGTAGAAATCAAGAAAACCTTTGTGGAGAATCACCTTGCTGCTGCAAGTATGTGAAGAAAAGAATACAGATCGAGGCTCACCTTGCTGATGTAACCTGGCGTTGTTTGAAGAGGTAGTATTGTGGGCTCGGAGGAGGACGTTGGGGATGTGGTTCTCCCATGCCAAACTGCTGGAGATGCGCCCTGCCGCCAGGATCTCCTCTACCTCTCCTCCCTCGCCCTCGTCTCTCTCTCTACCTCCTCTTCCTTCAAGATCTCACCGATGAATGAACAGTTGTGTCCGTCTGCCGTCCCCATCGCCGACCTCTGGCTGCAGCAGCTGCTGAGGCGACCGCGACTGGGAAAAAGATGACGCCCAGAGCAGGTGCAGCCCTCCCGTGTCCATCCTCATGGGCAAGATGAGCTCGCTGATAGCTCGTGGCGGAGGGAGCGGCCGGAATCGATTGGCATCTAGATAAAATCGGCGGCGGCTAGGGTTTCTTAGAGAATACACGGGCCAGGTTTGGAAAAACGGAAAAGAAGAAAAGGAGAGGAGCTGAGGAGGGGATCCGTCCTACTCTCCCATGGACAAGGAGGAGACCGCCATGGCCGGCGACGTTGTTTGCCCCGTACCCGGCGATGAAACCCGGATCGCCACGAGCGTACATCACCGTCCTCTCCATAGTCGCCCAACACGAAATGAGATGTGAAATGTCCATTTTGCCCCTGACTACGGAGCCAATCTTCGAGGCAACCACCGCGTCTCTCTCCTCTGGACTTGCAAACACACAGCGCCTCCACGCTCTTGCTCTCGAGTGGCTCTCGTAAGATGCAGGTCCCGCAAATCAGTGATAGTAGCTAGACTTAGTGCTAGATCGGATAGAATTTCTAAGTCAAATAGTAGTTGCAACGAACGGCCAGGATCGATCCGAGAGCCTCATCTGACGGACAGGAACACACATGGCCTGAGAGCAGAGGGTGCCATGCGGCTATATTTTGATGAAATGCACCCTTGCAGCTCGTGGCTGCTGCACCAGAGGTCGGTCAACAGCTCG
This sequence comes from Dactylis glomerata, assembly GCA_007115705.1. NCBI lineage: Eukaryota > Viridiplantae > Streptophyta > Magnoliopsida > Poales > Poaceae > Dactylis > Dactylis glomerata. The sequence goes on along the minus strand of QXEO01000186.1, from coordinate 6,967,370 downwards.
CCATCCGGCCGGCACGAGGTATCTATCTACCGCATCTGTCACCCTTGAGGGTCGCCTTCGCTCCCTGGATCATTGTGGCCCGCCAGTGATGTCAACTTGTGCGTTGTACCGGCGCTTTCATGCGAACTCCACGAATGGCAGTTCGATAGCACAACCTCGACTTCGTCTCCTCTCTTCCTCATCGTCAAGCACAACTACTCCAGAGTCCAGATCCAGAAGAAACTAAGAAGAAGCAGCAGCCGGCGATGACTTCAGAGGGCCCTGCTGCTGGTATGGAGACGACGACTCCTCTCCTGACGCCGTACAAGATGGGCGAATTCAACCTGGCGCACAGGTCAGTTAACTATCTGATTCTATCTGTTCTTCGTTCCAACAATTCCATCACGATCTACTGCTTTTCTAGAGATGTTATTCTTCGGTACTAGTACATGAATGATTTTCCATGATGTCTTCAGAATCTTTTGCACTCGCCGTTCGTGTTTTTCGATCGCAGGATTGTTCTGGCGCCACTCACACGGTGCAGATCGTACGGGAACCTTGCCCAGCCGCACAACGTCCTGTACTACGAGCAGAGGGCGGCGCCCGGCGTGCTCCTCATCGCGGAGGCCAACGCCGTGTCCGAGACCGCGCGGGGCTACCCGAACGTGCCGGGCCTGTGGAGCGATGAGCAGGTCGAGGCATGGAAGCCGGTGGTGGACGCCGTGCATGCCAAGGGCGCCGTCTTCTTCTGCCAGATATGGCACACCGGCCGCGTCTCGCCCACAGGCACTTCTCCTAGTCTTTGATTTCACGAATTGGTGAAACTGTTAAGTCTTTGATTTAATCGACCTACTCACGATCATGGTACAGAGTTCCAGCCTAATGGGCAAGCCCCGGTCTCGAGCACGGACAAGCAGGTCACGCCTCAGGTCAGCCATGACGGCACCGTCCTCGAGTTCGCGGCTCCTCGAAGGCTGGAGACGGAGGAGATTCCCCACATCGTCGACGACTTCCGGAACGCCGCCAGAAATGCCATCAGAGCAGGATTCGACGGTGTGGAGATCCACGCAGGCAACGGGTATCTGATCGACCAGTTCATGAAGGACGGCGTCAACGACCGGGCCGACGCGTACGGGGGCAGCCTCGAGAACCGCTGCCGCTTCGCCGCCGAGGTGATCGCGGCCGTGGCCGCCGAGGTAGGCGCCGACCGCCTCGGCGTGCGGCTCTCCCCGTTCGCCGACTACGTGGACTGCGTCGACTCCGACCCGGAGGCGCTCGCGCTGCACGTCATAGGCTTCATGAACGGGCTCAGCGTCCTCTACTGCCACGTGATCGAGGCCCGGATGTGCGTCAACGAGAACGACGGCAGCCTCATGATCCCGCACCGCCTGCTGCCCTTCAGGAAGGCGTTCAAGGGCACGTTCATGGTGAACGGAGGGTACGACAGGGAAGAAGGGGACAAGGCCGTCGCCGAAGGCTACGCCGACCTGGTCGCGTACGGGCGGCACTTCCTGGCAAACCCCGACCTGCCGGAGAGGTTCACGAAGAAGGCGGCGCTGAATAAGTATGACAGGAGCACCTTTTACACCTCTGATCCTGTTCTTGGCTACACAGATTACCCTTTCCTTGCTTAGGCTTAGCTAAGCTGGTTCATTGATATGCTTGGGGCTTCGGACATTCTGCAAATATCTTTGATTAAAATGTATGAAAACAGATTTGTAGTGATTGGGTTAACATACCAGTTACCTCTTGCTACTTTTTTTCTCAAAAAGGGAGCATAGCCCCAGCCTCTGCATCGAGCGATGCACACAGCTGTTTTATTACCTCTTGCTACTTAGACTAAAATATATGTTGGAAGAAATGGTTCACCTCAAGCGCTCCCGCATGCGCTCCTGGCGAAACCCTAATCCTCCTCCGCTCGCCCTCCTACCTTGCCTCCGCCAGCGGCATGGGCCGTCGGGCGAAGCCCAATCGGTGCTAGTGAAGGCGGTTCTCTCCTCCCTTCACTCCCTTGGTCGGCCGCATGGGATGGTGTGACCTGGTGGCGAATCTTGCAGGAGCTCGTCTTTCCCTGGTGCTAGATTAAAGATAAACAAAAAAGGTACTAGAAGAACCAAAGCTTGCCACCGGCGACACTAGTAAAGACCGAGGGAAATAGAGCTTCAAGACCACGCCCCCTAGAAGGTAACGACGTGCCGCCCGACAAGATCGAGGTCAAGAGTTTTCACCCGAAGCCCTAACTCAGCAAAAGTACTCTCCACAACACCTCCAAGAGGGTAACGACACCCAAATGCATCATCGCCATGGTCACCGAAATGCGGAGATTCGCTCCAAAAAACCTTCGCCCACTCCCGCTATTGAACTGCCATTTGTCCCCGAGCCCGGCCTTCAAAACCCGATCTGAGAGATGTCGTTGTCGAAGCGCCGCCACCACCAGGGACCCATGTCGTCTGTTGCTCGTCACTCAAGTGACCAGAGGATAGTAAAATCACTGTCCCCACATCGCCTGTCGTAGATATCCACCTTCCGGAGCCGCTACCTCGGCGTTCATGAGCTCAAGACAAAGAAGTGACAGGCATAGCACGATGGAGCCATCAAATCAGGCGAGGTAGGTCAGCGACAGATCCATCGTCGACCATGGCCGCACAGCAGCCCATCGGAGGGGTTTGTCCTCCACCGCTGGACACGGTTGCCGAACAGAGTAGCGAGAGCATACCAGGCCCTATTCGGGCCCGGTCAGGCCTAGATAGGGCCCATAAAGTCCCTACCGCCATGTTGCTACACCAGGTCCACTCCGTTCATCCGCCTACTGCCGCCACCACCCTCACCTGAAGAATCGTGATGATTCACACCATCGTCGCCCGGCCCGAGCTTGCGTCGCCTTCAATGGTCTCCACGTCGAAGCAACAACCGCCACCATGAACACGCACCACCAGCGTGAAGCCGCCACACCGACTCTAAGGTAGTTGTGCCGCTCGCACAACACGTCCCCCTCACCGGCCATCCTGGCCCGTGCCAAGATCTCCTGTTTAGGGAAAGAAGGAGCCTCACCACCGCCAACGTGCGGGCTTAGCCCAGCGGCGCCATCCCGTGGCGGCGCGGGATGTGGTAAGGTGTAGAAAGGACCCCGCGGCGGCTGATTTAGGGTTTTGCCCTACCACTCGCGGGATTGGGCAGGGACGAAGCGCTATTGGGGATTTTCTCGTGAGATCTGAACTTGTAGATTGTGTATTAGCTACTTTTGAAAAGGAAACTATGCCAAATTTTTATGATCATCATTTGAAATAACAAGCGAGGCATATACATCTCAGACCGATAGCAGATCGTTCGCTATCTTGGTATTATTCAATCATATGCTTCAACTATTCCAAAATAGTTACACATTGTAATTTGCCTTATTTTGTTAAATACCATGAGATGGTGGCATGTCTTTAGCGACCTATGTAGAATTTCTGTGTAGCAGGCGGCTTGCCGTGATTCTCGAAGGAATGACCAGCTGCATAAACATATAATTAACACAATATTAATATTAGTTTGCAATATAAAGTAATTATGTTTTAAAATCAAAAATCAAGATAAAATGGCAGAATGAATGCACAAGCACATTAATAAAATTACCATGTGCTGGTGGCGGTGCCGTTGGTGATGGCTTAGGACGGGGGGAGACTGGGGTAGGAGATGGATCGCTATAATCATTTGAAACATACACTATGGACTCTTTTGTGAATTCATCTGGAAAAATAGAACACCATGATCAATCATCAGATATGACCGAAGCTTCCCTATCCCACCAAAAAACTGTCGTACATTTTGTGTGACTGCAATAGTAGTTCACATTGAATCTAAGTTTATAGCTTGAGATTACTATGTCCAAGCAAATAAAAGTAATACCTGACTTAAAACGAAGATGACGAGTAGCCTCTAGTGGTGCAGTGGTGAAAAGAATGACGACCAAGCAAATAGAAACGAGGAGGCAGAAACGACCCCCCATGATATACTATGAGCTGGAGTTCTGAACTTTGGCGATGTTCAAGAGACCGGCATATAGAAGATGGTATATATAGTCACATGATAATGCAAACTTTGGTAACCATTAATGGCTAAATTCTTCAATACTTGGCTATATGTAAAGTAAATTAATCTTCTATAGAGTGAAGTTAAGGTCTCCTTTTTATTTTATGCAGAGAACTTTCATGATACACTCAAATTGATAAAAGGCCATTAATAACTCCTTTTAGACAATAGATGGAAACAAATAATGATCATTAAATCTAGGCCTAGAATTTTTCAGCCAGCTCGTCCGACGCGGTTGTTCAGATCGGCTCGAGAAGTAAAAGCCTTGACTAGAGTCAGGCATTTTTGGCTCGCCGGCTAAATAGCATGTGGGCTAGAGCCCACCATCTTGGAGGTAAGGGGCTCTCCGCTAAGTAAGCAAGGTAGGAGGCCCAAGAGAAACCTAGAGCAGATTGGTCAAACAAAGAAATATTCTAGGTTAAGGGAACTAAAGAGGGGAGCAGAAGAGTTGTCTAATCTTAAGGGAACCAAAGAGGGGACCCACCCTCACCCACCCCCCGTGTGGCCGCGCCGGGCCACACCGGGATGATCTCGCCAGCCTCCTCTCCCTCCCCTATTGTCGAAGTTTAACCCCGACAATGTCCATGCTTGAGGACTTTAGAGTTGTGAGAAGATGGGCGCTGCCGGTTTTGACGGCTTCAGACAGAAAAAGGGGGCACGATGTTTACCCAGGTTCAGGCCTCCAGAGGGTAACACCCTATATACTGCTTGTCTGATCTTATATTGCTGGAATAGTTTAGAGTTTTTACAATGGTGGCGCAGATGAGATGTGGCCGAGGTGGAAGAAGCTATGAGGCGTGTGCCAGCCTATGTGTGCGGGGGGGGGGGAGGATCTTTGCGAGATCAGCTGACGCTCGATTCCTTCCTGGCCGCCCCTCCTTGCCCTTATATGGGGGCGAGGTCTCGGGATCCGGTCCAAGTCAGGTACAGGTCGAAAGCAAACCCTAACTAGTCTTGGGCTTCATAGGCTTCGAGTGGCCATCTTGTTCTTGGGCTGCAGCAGGTGTGCAAATAGTGAAGACCCGAGGGGTCGTACCCTCGTCACCCGTCCTCGCCCCTTCTCCCGCCGCCACCGAGAACGTTGTCGGGCAAAGCCCTGGGGGTGGAGATTCCTCATGCGGCGACCTGGTGCGGAGGTCATGGCCCTCATGACAGCGGTGGAGCCCGCCCCATCCTGATCTGCAGCGGTGGTATGGGATGGCGGCGACCGACGACTTTCAGCGGATCTTCGACGATGCACGATGGCAGCAGGTGCTGGCGGTGGTCATGGGCCTCAATCTAGGCCCGATGGGCCTAGAAGGGACGTGGCGATTCCAACCCCTTCTTCATCATGTTGTCACCGGATGGCACGCGGAGGATCTGAGGCTAGTCCTGCGGCATGAGGTCGCCTGGGACGGCGGTCATGGGCATGGCGGTGGTGGCCTTCTTCTCCGCCAGAGTCGGTCGGCCGGCTGGCTGCGGTTCTTTCGCATCCAGTTCCTGCGGCGAGTTGGGAAGACAAGGCTCCGGTGAAAATTGAGCCCTGACCATGGTAACGGCGGGCGATGGCAACGTCCTTGGCGTCGTTACCTTGTTAAAGGCATCATCGATGGAGTCCTCATCTACTCAATCGTGCTACTCCAGGGGAAACCCTAGATCTGGGTCTCCCGGATCGGACGATGGCGTGTTAGTGTCGCTCTTCCTTTTGGGGGCATCGTTTTTGGAGCAGTTGAAAGTTGGTGGAGTTAAGATGTGGAGTGGTTTGCATCTTTCGAGGATGTCAGGTCTCAGCGGTGTGGCGCAACGAAGTCTCGGTGACTCATGTGCCTTGATGGACTCACGCAGGGCAGTGGCACCATCTAGCGCCATGGTGGCGTCGATGGTAAGGGGCTTTGCTTCGGTCTTTCACCCTGGAGATGGGTTGGCGGAAGGTGGAGGAGGTGACTTCTGAATTTTGCCGGGAAGTTGGCGTTCGCGGTATTCAGGGCACAAGGCCTCGTGTTTAGCCTCCTACATTGTACTAGTTTGGTGTTGTTTTTGGTGGCTCTCATTTGTATTATTGGTGTAAGGCTTTTTGCCGGATATTGTTGAATAAAATGAAATAAAAAAGGCCGTATGCATCGCTTTGATGCAGAGGCTAGGGGAGACCCTATTTCGAAAAATATCTTTTGAAAGTGTACAGTTAGGCTGGACAAAAGATTCATAGGAAGAAATCACCTATTTTTCTTTACTAAAGGCTGTCCAGAAGCTACTCGTAATCTTGTGAAAACTATCCTTCCGGTGGAGAATGAATCTTTGAGTGAGCAGTACCTTGGTATGTCCGCTGATGTTGGGAGTTTTATCAATGGGACTTTCAGAACTTTTGACGCATCAGACCACCTGTGCGAGTGAAATGCTAGAAAAGACCACCTGCGAAATTTTTTGTCAAAAAGGACCCCCTGCGGGTGGCGGCACGTTTGGCCAGGCGACACGTGGCACGTGCCGCCTGGGCCAACGCCGGCATGGGGGTGCCGCCATCCCCAAGTCCGGCACGTAGGCTGGCAGGTGACGGCGGTGGGGCATGCCGCCTTAGCCGTTGCCGGCAGGGTGACGTGGCGCATGCCTGCCGGATTTGGCAGTGGCGGCAGGACCCACCTCTTCGAACGGCCGTCGACGGCAGCAGACGTGCCGGCGTTGGCTGTGGCGGCACCCCCATGCCGGCGTCGGCCCAGGCGGCACGTGCCACGTGTCGCCTGGCCAGACGTGCCGCCACCCGTAGGGGGTCTTTTTTGACAAATTTTTCGGCAGGTGGTCTTGTCTAGCATTTCACTCGCGCAGGTGGTCTTATGTGTCAAAAATTCGGGACTTTCATATTGTTGAGGCATCATGTGTGGAGTAAGATAAAAGGATGGTTAGAGAAAATTTTGTCTAAGGTGGCAAAGAAGTTTTACTCCCTCCGACCCATATTACTCTTCGCTAATACGGATGTATCTACCACTAAAATATGTCTAGATATATCTATATTAGCGAAGAGTATTATGGGTTGGAGGGAGTAGTAAAGTCAATTGCACAAATTCATACGTTTGCTCTGGCAATTGATCTACGAGGATCCAACCATGCTGCGGTCTATATGCATTAGTTACAAGAGTAGACATACTGCCGCGTATAAATGGTCATTCAAAAGTTAAGGCATTTAGAGCATCTCCAACGGAAGCTGTAAAATAGAACGCGCAAAAACTGAGTTATAGCGCCGTTTTTAGATTTGCAGCGCGTGCGAGCGTGCAGCGCTCCACCGGACACTGCAAATTACCGTGCGGCAAAACAGCACACCACCGGAAGCTGTAAAATAGAGCACAACAAGCACAAATTTTGCATATGCGTGTAACAAGTAAGTCCCTAAAATTATGCAAAGAAGACCCTACAATTTTTTTTAGGAAAGCAATCAAGACCCGACGAGCCCCTCCTGCTAGCTCCCAGGTGGCCAGGTGGCCTGGCGGCGGAGGGCCACGAGTGGGCAGCGGGGTGGCGCTCCTCCACGTGCGGGCGGCGGTGGAGGGCCGCGGCAGAGGGCCTCATCGTCGTCCTCGCAGAGCGGGCGGGCGGAGGGCCTCATCGTCGTCCTCGCAGAGCGGGCGGCCGACGTGGTCGGGGAGCAGGGCCGGCGGAGGAGGGAAGGGCGGCGGACCTCCGGGAGCGGGCGCACGCAGCGGGGGGCCGGGCGGCCAGGCATGGTGGCGCTCCTTGACCCGCTCGAGCTTGAGGAGGCGGACCTTGCCCCATGGTCGCCCGGCGTGCCTTGCCCCATGGTCGCCGGCGATGGTTTGGGGGATTTTGGGTGTGGATTTGTTTCGATGCGAGCGAGCGATACTGGATTTTGGTCGCCGGCGAGGGTTTGGGGGATTTCGACTGCGGGCCTTCGTCTGGCCATGGCATCGGAGCTCAAGGCAGAGACGCGGGGTGACATTTCAGGACAGTTGAAGCTTCGTGCGTGAATTGGTTTTTGGTGCGCGCTGGAGCTGACGCCCAACATATACATATGCGGCTTTGGATAGCGCAAAACGTCCTGAGCCCAAAAAATTTTATAGCGCCGACATATTTAGGGCATCTGCTGGAGGATCAAATTTTGCCTCTAGCGCTTTCAACTGGCGGTTTTTATAGCGCAAGGCCAATTTAGAGCGACTGTTGAAGATGCTCTTACAGTCTACTACTACTTCATTAGTTCTTCAACACGTACAGCTAGCTTCTCTTTCATTTCATAGACTGATATACAGACGGGTCCTGTTCGTGGCTCCTCGGTCACTCGACCGCCTCACGTCACGGGTAAACGGTGCAATAATTTCCTTGTCTGAGCGTTTCTGCAAAACACGGCACAAAACCAGAACAGTATTCTTTCTGTTAATTTCCACAAGACAACCTCGCTATTTTCCCATATATATAAAGGAAATGCCCATCTTCTGAGAATTAGAAGAGCGAACAGAAACTGGAAACAAATGAAAGAAATTTTAAAGAGAATCGAAATAGTAATGTACTATACACTTTTGATGTCCTTTATTGAGATCAAACATATTAAGGCTTGGAACAGCATATAGATTAGTTCCTCAGAAATTTCATTTACATTCTCTAGCAAATTAATCTAAAATAATAACAATAATAGCACAACCTCATTTGGCAGTCACACATGCACGTTTTAGATTTTGTAGATGTGTGATTGCATATAGTCCAAATTAGATATGAGCAAGGAAATTCTAGGAAATAAGCAAATGAATGTCTTGTATTATGACACAGGTTGGATAGTACACTATAAAGGAAAAAAATGATGGAAAATAACCTTCCAAGCCAAAAAAAAAAAAAGGCTTGGATTTGCATATGAGCTTGCAAGATCACAGAACAAACTATTTTATTCTATGGTTTATTAACTCAACTGGAGGGAGGAGAACATACATAACTGCCTACAATTAATGAATCGAGGCAAACATAAGGGTCTCAGTATGCTTGTCGGTATTGGTAGAGCACACTTTAGATGTTATTGTACCGTGCTGCAAGACAATGACAGAAAAAATTCTGAACTATAAATAAATAATATAAACACTTACAATGGACTGAATCATCCATCTGCTAAGGTGTGTCTCTATTAGCAAATCGAATATTGAGTACATAGATAATACAACCATTCGTGTAGAAACAGAACAGAAGCAGACCATAAACATTTAATAAAATTCAGTTAACCTGCCTTGCTAGATGACCTCCCTAGATTGGATGCCAAAGAGCAAACTGAAGCCATACACATGTTGCTACGACTTGGATGCTAAAGAATGAACTGAAGCGATAAACACCTAGCTTGGAAGCCAAAGAATAAATTTTTCGAATACCTAACCTGCAAGAACCAGCAAAGATATATGTACCGTCATGTGTCTACCCTACAAACGAATTAGCTGCAAAATATTACTAATTGTTACGAAGTAAATTAGGTAAAATTCAAATCATAAGGACCAACAGCAGCACACTAACACATAAAAAACCGAGAAGATAGCATCACTAATGAATCAAAGACCATGCCAATGGCGACACACCAGGGGGTAGATGAATCCAAAGGGGAGCACCAGACGCATTGGCTCCTCCCATGGCCACGCTGCCTCAGGAGGGAGAGGTGTGCGCTGGTGTCCTCTTTCTCACCGTCAGCCACCGTGGGAAGGAGGGCGCAGGCTGCTCCTCCACGCCGCCAACTGCATCAGGAAGGAGAGCGAGAGCACGAAACTCGTCCGCGCCGCAGGAGCTCCCATGGCATCCAGGGAGAGAGAGAGGGCAGCGGTACCTGTGAGAGAGGAGGCTGGAGCGCCTGTGCCTATCGAGTCTGGCGCAGGGTTGTGGCCCCCTCGCCGCCAAAGGAAGATTAGGGAAGGGGACGGCGCGGGCGGCGGCCCTCTCGTGGACCTTCCTAGCCAGCTCCTCCCGCTCCGGCAGGAGCTCCTCCTTCTCCGCTTAGTCGACCTCCCCCACGACTCTGACTGCCGCCTCCAGCGACAAGACGTCCGGCCCCGCATCCAGCACCAGCAAGACATAAATATGTGATGAGACTTGATAGCTACACAAAGTATCTCATAAAAATCTATACCATGTAATTAATAATATTATATGTTGGTCAATGGGACATTTAACTATAATTTGCACAATATATGAAAAAAGAGAGAAAAATATAAAGAGAAAAAAACAAGAATACAGAAAAATAAGTGGTTCCAAAGACATGCACACATAATAAGCACCTGAGACCATTCAAGTAGGTTAGTTTTGTGCAAAACAATCATGCTCACTGTAAGAAACTCTAATTTCTTGCTCCTATATGTACAAACTCAAGTCCAACTACAAATAGGAAAGACATACCACCACTGCTCTCCCACAATAAAGCATAAGTGGCCAATATTCATGTTCATGAAGATATTAACATAGGCAATTAAATTGGCATCCTAAGCACAGAACTTATAACAGGAGTACATGACTCAAAGGAAGCACAATTTATATAACACAATTAGGATGACTAATATTCTATCTTGATAAATATAAATATCTCAAAAATGTCTCAGGATCTTACAATCAAGCCTAAAACTCATGTTCAGCAGCTCAATACATGTCCCCCGTCGGCTTAGACAACAGGTAATAACCAAACACAAAAAACTCCAGTCACTGGAATTCTCGAAAAATGAAATATGAATTAGCATAGCTTGCCGGTGGACTTTCTCATGTCGGCATTTACGTGGTCCAGCTGTAGTCCAACCATGAACGCATCACAAGTTTTTTTCTAGTCCTGCGGAAGGGAAGTTGGGTGATTAGGGTAAATATAAGGGGAGGTATCATGCGACCAAGTGTGAGGTGAATAAACTGTAATCTATCTAAGCTTAAGCAACATGAGAACAGCTTCCTTCCTGTAGTATCTTATTACATCTGGATAGGGAATGAAAGACAGATTGCTGCCTAGGTCGACAAATAGTATGACTATACGAAAAATATATTACCTAAGCGTAAGGTGCTAAACTTAAATGTAATCAAATAGAAGTATGAATTAAGTCTCACATGACAGCAAATAGAAGCTGCTAACTAAAATGTAATCATATATCATTTAAGCAGAAGGTGCTACTGAGTTAAAATAGCAGAAGGTGCTAGTGAGTTAAAATAGCAGAAGGTGCTACTGAGTTAAAATAGCAGAAGGTGCTCATGAGTTAAAAATAAGAGAAGGTGCTAATGAGTTAAATTAACAGAGGGAACAATATGACCATATAGAAATATCATTGACGTTAAACCACACATAAATGAGAACTACTTCTGGCGCTTTCTAGTATATCATCATATGCATCAATAACAGATACAATGAATCTGCTATGTACAGGTTTATCAAAGATGCACAATCCAATAGAATCCATCAAACAGACAAAAGCTAGCATATCTTTCAGCATCTAGTTGTTTTCTTATTCGGTTATTCAAATGTTATGGCAATTGATCAAGATCCTCGAGAGAATTAAACGTTTTCATGTGCATAATTAAGTGAGCTGCCTTGTGCTGCCAAAGCAAGATGAATTCCAGCAAAACTCCCCCAAAACTCACAGAGGAGCTATCAAATAGGCACTTCCACTTTTTAGTTCTAGTTTTTTTCTATATAACCAGAACAGAGGAAATGCAAACAAACACAGAAAATTCACCTCTGTGAACTACATACAAACATAATGAACATATTAGAGAAGCAGTGGCATCCCATGTATGAACTACATCTGCATGGGCAGAACTGTATGAACATCAAACACTACAGATAGCAGCAGCAATTTTTCACCATTATAGAAAAACAGTGGCAATTTTAGGAAAACCAATACAAATTTTCATTCGTACAAATGTAGATGAAATACTATGCTAATGATAACAGTCAGAGAAATGGGAAAAGTCAGCTAATTAGAAAAGTCGGAGAAATGATGTCAATAAGTGAAACAAACATCATCATATATCTTGGAAGATTTTTTAACAAAGACCACTAAGTTGCAAATTGCAGATAGAAGTACCAGACACACATTTACACGTCGGGTCTTTGAAACTACATATCCTTACATCTAATCTGCAACAATCATGTAATGTTGTTCTGTTAGAAGGAAAAAAGGTACAATCAAGCACATTACACGCCTACCAAGCATAAATCAAAGAGTGACAGAAAACAAACAGACCCAGAAGGTAATATGAAGGAATTCCAAGTACTCAGTAAAGAAGTACTTAATTTTTGAGCTGCTGCGCAGCTTTGAATTTTAGGGCTGCTGCGCAGCCTTGATCACCACAGCTCTCCCAGGACCAACCCCTCTACCCGGGCTGTCCTGCGGGGCATAGGTCCCACCCCTACCCCTACCCCGCCGGCCCGGGGCGCATAGCTCCCGCCTCTACCTCCGCCTCCGGCACAGCTCCCCCCTCTACCTGCGCCCCTCTAACCCTCCTCCTAACCCTAGACCCTAGCTAAGATCCTAATCTAATCTAATCTAATCCTTCTATCTAATTCTACTTGGTGATACCCTCGCTGAATCCCGCGTCTATATACCGGTCGAAATCGTTGCAAGGTAGCGATGTGGGACTAAAAGTTTAAGTATACCGTTGCTCCGCCAGCGACGACTGCTCATCGGTTGCTTCACCGCGCGCCCGCCTGACCCGCTCCCCCTCTCCGCGCGTCTCCGGCACCTTCAGGCCCTCCCGGCACCCGCCGCTGCGCCGGAGAAGCCGAGCTTGCCTCGCGCGGGTCAGCCCGCCGGCGCCGGTGAGGGACACGGCGGGACGGCGCGGGGCGCGACCTTCCTCCTCCTCCTCCGCGCGCGTGGAGCACCTCCACTATGGCCCCTCCCGGCGCTGCCTACTCCCATCGCTGCGCCACCGCCGGCGGACCTCTGATACACGAAGGGCGCTCGAAATTCGCTGGGTACGAACGGCGAGGGATGAGCGGCGGAGGGGAATCGGCTCTGCGAAGGAGAATGGGCTGACGGAGGAGGGACGCGGTGCCGCGGCGGGCGCCGGCATCGGATTTGGATCGGAGAGGAATTTTCTTCCTCAGAGAGAGAGGACGGGGAGTGAGCGCTGCCTGGACTGGTTGGTCAGCCGAGCTCGTATATACGCGTGAGCGCGAGCGAGGCGATATCAGTTTGGGCGGCCCGATTGTACTGGGCCTTGATGGCCTTTTCTTAGTTAGAATCTCTTTATTTTTCTCTCAATTTTTTCAAATCTCTTTTTTCTTTTGTGTTATGGAAAATGCCTGGACGTGTTATGTGGATGCCTAATTTAATCAGGCTGCCCTGCGAGTGGCAGCTCGTATTTTTCTAAACCACGGTATTGCAAAACCATAGGATCCAAATGCCAGGACAACGAGTACTTCAATTTCTCGTTTTAGAAAAAAAAAAGATCAGACTAAACTTTCCAAAACGGCCAAAAAAAAACTGCAGTTTTGAAGGAATACCTAACTACTTCAACCAAAGTATTCAGAGAAAAATCATTTTTGAACATGGAATCATATGCCCCTGCCATTGTAAAAAATGTTTTGTGTATTAGTTTTCTCTCTCGATATTGTGTGAAGATATCTATATAATATTTGCCTTGGGACGAGAGAGGAAACTACCGATAGACTATGTGGTAGTGATGAGGCGTCACTGTAACACCCTCATGGAGATGCAATATCATGTACCATTGGGGGATAAAGGGAGACTCACAAAGCTTGTCCACAACCATGGAAACCCCTTAATTGTGGTGTATTGCGGTGATTTGTCGGTTACGACTGTTGTGGTTATGAGTGGTGGTTGATGCTGATGATTCATCAACAATCACTCCATCTAGGAGCTCCTCCCATATACAGTCATAAGAAAAGGAATAATAATTATCTTGTTAAACACTTAGTCTAAATACTAGTCGTGGAATCAACACTCCCTGAGAACCTCTTTATCACATCACTACTCTCCACACCACAATGGCGTGCTATTTAGTTCTTTGGTTATTTATTTTGTTCTTATCTAATTTCTTATTGTTAGTTACTTAAACTTCTTTCAATATTTGTTATTCTAGAAACTTATAAAGTAGGCTATTTCCAAACACCGTCTTTGGTGCGAACGTGGCCGCACTGACAACGTGGCTGCGAGGTCGAGTTGTTACCATTTGCAAAGCTTTCATGGGACGAACTTCTTAGTAAATACTTGTTGCTAACAGTACTGCAATATCTATGCTGTTGATGCAGGAACCCAGACATCAAGTTCAATTAGGATTATTACAAGCGGTTGAACGATCGGAAACAACTACCTAAACTTGCCGCTGGCTATGACGCTAGCGGCGGCGGGGAACCCCACTCCACTTCTAGAGAGCGCATTTGTGGTCGTTGACGCCTCTAGGTCCTCTCAGTTTGGGCGAGCAGGGCACGCAAGGCCGTGTCGTTGGGATTACCGCGCACCGCCTCCATGACCTCATCGTGCACTTGTTGGAACGCTTTCCGCTGAAGGTGCGCCGGCAGTATGACGTTGTCGAGGACATCTTCTGAGAAAGGCTTGTCGGTGGTCCTCACTAGTGGGGACGGGGCCTCCAGTCCCGGCCCGTAAGGGGCTTTAGTCCCGGTTTGCAAACCGGGACCCCAGCCGCGGGACTAAAGGCTGAACCTTTAGTCCCGGCCCGCTTACCAGCCGGGACTGGAGGGTGTCCACGTGGGCACCTCGGAGCGAATCAGGGCCAGGACCTTTAGTCCCGGTTTGTAACACAGACCGGGACTAAAGGTCATCTGCAGATTTTTGTTTTTTGCTGTAGGGTTTTAGGGTTTAGGGGTTTTAGGGTTTTAGGTGGGAGATTAACGTGATGCCTCGTTTGGTGCCTTGGTGTTCGGGAATTAGTTTATGCATATATATAAGATTAACTTATCTTACAAGCGAGCATATATATACAATTATATGGAGATCAGAATTATCGGGACAAGAGCCCGTCTATTCGATTACATGGACCAACATTAGTAATGGCCCCTAGCTACACTAAATCGTCCTTTGTCGTCTATAGCTTCTATTCTCAGAAAGGTCGCCAGCTCCTCTGCAACAGCAATCGCGCGTTGCTCTGGTAGGTACTTCTCCCGCATGGCCGTGTACTATATAAGAAGAGGAGATGAATATGAATATCAATCATGATAACAAAGAATGACGAGTAAAAATAGAGGTGTGAATGTTTATTGCTTACATCGTATCTGTAATCCTTGTGCTCAGAGGTAAACGTGCGAATGGTCTCGCAAACATAGTATCCACATAGATGCGTCCCCCGTGGCTGCTGGTCGCACTTTACGAGAATAGAATATATATAATCAAAATAATAATCTAGCATTACAAAAGTATTGAAAATAGAAGTATATCATACTACTACTTACCTGAGCCGCTCTAAAGGTCAACTTCTCATGCCGGATACCGGGAGTCACGCACTTGAACCGCTTCCAAACCCTGCCCGATAAGGAAAATGATTTGCTAAGTTTTTCATTAATTGATATATCAGAAAATCATCGAAAGAGACCGATAGAGCGCAAGAATGATTGAAATTACCCTTGGAGCATGTCCTGCAGGCTTTGGAACTGTTCCAAGGGTCTCGATAATGGGTCGAAGGCATCAACTCTTCCCTTATCAATTTGAATGTCCAACAGAATCCAGTGGAAGCTGCACATATATATATATATATGTGTGTGTCAGTAACTTATCAATAACACTCATAAGTGAATGGACACAACAGAGTAAGACCCTCACTTGAAGTTGTATGGAAACAGTATGTGGTCACAGAAATTTTGATCTGTTAGAAACCTTAGAAGGTTTTCCTCTGTCTCCTTGGGGTTATCAGTTAGCGTCTTTATATGTATTTTATCTGGGTCAATAAACCCAATATTTAGGATGTTCCTACTTTTACATTCCAGAATCTTCATTCTGCATAATAGAGTACAAGTCAGAACGGAACAAGTTATATGTAGACAATGAATTGAAATAACTGAACAAGTTATATGTAGACAATGAATTGAAATAATTGAACAAGTTATATGTAGACAACGAATTGAAAAACTTACAGACAATAGCAACTCATAAGCGATTTGTCGAGGGCGTCGGCATTGTACATCTGGAAGAGTTCATCAAAGTCGATATGGATGTCTTCGGGACGGCCGTAGTACTCCCGTGGGACAAGCGCCACGATCATCGTTCTCCCTTTCTTTGATTCACTTAAGTACCATGTATGCAAGTAACGCATATTTGTTGGGAGATCATCAAACTTATCTTTGCTGACCAAAGGCGCTCCCATGACAAACTGTGGCTTAGGGGCTACCACAGCCTTGGGTACCACGTCGTCTTGGGAAGCCAGAATGACTTCAACCGGGATACCCCATTCATCCGCCCACTTCTTTGCTAATCCCAAATCTTGCCCCTGCACCAGAGAGGGAACATTCTCGGGTAACACCCTGAGGGGTGGGATCGACTGTTTGGCCTGTTGTCCAAGCTGAGGAACGTCTGATCTTATTTTGCTTGTAGTTGAACTTGATTTGCTCCCACTTGCACTTGCACTTGCACGTGACTTGCTCTTTTGCCCTTCCTTCTGCAATGTGCGTGTATAGTCGTCAGGCTTATGGTGTAAGTCATACTGTGATGGAAGGGTCATGAAGTATTTTGCATATGCTATTTGCTTCTCGGTGTATTCCGGGCGGGGCTCGGGTTCCTTCTTTTTCATCTGCGCCTCATAATGTTCCTTTGCTATCCTGGCGTTTTCCTCGTCGGTACGATCATAAGGTCTGATAGGAAGATTAGCATGAGGTACCTTTGGGAGGGGCGACAGTTTGCGCTTTGGGGAGCTCCGTCGCTTAGAACTCATGGACGGAGCGTTCTTGCTGGCACGCTTCCGCTTAGTATCCTTAGCGGGCGGCGGCGGAGACGGCCGACCCAAGTCCGGCGGCGGTGATCGAGATGGACTCGTGTTGTGGTGGCCGTCGTCATGTGGAGGGCTTGGAGGTGATGGAGGTGTAGGTGACCTGCGACGACTCGGAGGCGGTGTTGTCCTTGGGGCCGAGCCTGGAAGCTTGATGTAGTTCTTGTCCCATAGGATGACTCCACCCAGTACTTCTCCGAGTGTCCTCTCATCTTCGGGTCCAGCCATGTCGAGCTCCATATCATGAAACCCCGCCATGATTTCATCCACCCCGACTTTAGCAAAGCCAGCTGGAATCTCACGGCCATGCCAGCGTGCATCAGGGCCAGAAGGTAAAGCTTGTCCGACGGCCACCTTCATGGATATGTTCTTGAATTTCTGATGGAGTTCACATGATGTTGACTCCTTGATTCCATCCACGGGGTAGCCGGGACCGCCCTCTATCATTCTTCGTGCATCGTCGGGCGGGGCCTCAGATTCAGCCACGCTGCTTTTCCGCTTAGATGGGGCGCCGATAATATCGAGTCCAGGATCTTCCTGGCGCGCTACTCCTCTAAGCTCGTCAATCTGCTTCTGTTGCTCGTTAAGCCTGGCAAGCAACTGGTTGAACTTGTCATTCTCCTCATCCTGCTGTCGCTTCTTTGCTCTCGCCCGGCTTCTGTAAGTGTCTTGGTCTCTGGCAAACCCAAGCCACCACGGGTAAGAAGGACCGAAGCCTCGCGTTCGTCCTCCATGTTCGTCATTGCCGAGGACCAGTGTGAGCAAATCTTTCTCTCTATCTGCAGTGAACTGTCTTTTTCCCTCTTTAATTTCTTTCACTATCTTTTTCCAATTCTCCCTGGGTATCCTAAGACCGCCACTGCAGATGAGGTCCCCTGTTTCTTCGTCGTACGAACCACCATGCGCAAGGAACCAATTCCTTGCTCTCATTTCCCACTCATCACGGATGGGTTCAGGTACGATGCCTTTAGCTAGCAGATCTTGCTCTTTCTTATCCCACTTTGGGATGGCAGTCTCATAGCCCCCTGGCCCCAGCGTGTGGTGATATTTCTTCTTGTCGGCATTTTTTCTTGTTCTTTTCTGATAATGCCTTGGCATCTTCTGACTGCTTGTACTCCTGAAATGCCTTCCAGTGATTCGCCTGCTTGGCTAGATACCCCTCGAATACTGGCACTTTCTTTGTCTTCAGATAGTCTTTCCATAGCTTCTTCTTCCAGCTACGGAACAGTTCGGCCATCTTCTTTAGAGTCCACTGCTTGACTTTGGCCCTCAGTTTATTTGCGGCGTCTTGATTCTCACATTCTGGCAGGTTGAAATGTGACATGATATCATTCCAAAGATTATCTTTGTACCTTTCGGCGACATAGTCACTATCGGCTGCCCCTTTGCGCTTGTTCCACTCCCGAACGCTGATCGGGACGTGATCCCTAACGAGAACTCCGCATTGCTTCTTGAATGTGTCAGCAGCATTCTTAGGAAGCTTTGGTTCGCCCGTAGGCAATATCACCTCAAAGGTGTAATGCGTCCGTGCGTCCAACTTTTTAGTCGGGCCTCGTTTCGTAGCTTTGCTCGATGTGGAGGCCTAAGAGGGAGAAACATTCGTCAAATGAATGTATATGTATACAATATAGAGCTATCTCCAATATTTTTCACATATTACAAGTGATTGTCGAACTTCATATGTATACCTCGCCGGACTTTATTATTTCTCCACCGGCTTCTCCACCGGCTTCTCCATCAGTGGAGCTATCACCTTCTCCGTCATTGGAGCTATCTCCGGCCCCATCGGCTTCATCTTCGTGTCGATCAACCTCCATTCCATCTCCGGAGGGGTTTAGATATGACGACGGAGATTCAGCAGGTTCAACGTCGGGGGCGTCTTTGATTATATCTTCGATAAGTTCTTCCTCTTCGAGGTTCCTGCTATGTGGATCCATAGTTCTGCAAAAAACGAACATTTGATTAACTAATAAACTAAAATAATACTATCTCTAAAATAATACTATTCTAACTATATGTATCTAAAATAATACTATTCTAACTATATGTATCTAAAATAATTCTATTCTAACTATAACTATCTAAATAATTCTATTCTAACTATATGTATCTAAATAATTCTATTCTAACTATATGTATCTAAATAATTCTATTCTAACTATAACTATCTAAATAATTTTATATCAAACTAAAATAATAACAATTCTAACTAAACTAATATGTATCTAAAATATACTATCTAACTAATGTTCTAATAATTATTAACTATATGTATCTAAATAATTCTATTCTAACTATATGTATCTAAATAATTCTATTCTAACTATAACTATCTAATAATTCTATTCTAACTATATCTATCTAAATAATTCTATTGTAACTATATGTATCTAATAATTCTATTCTAACTATAAACTATCTAAATAATTTTATATCAAACTAAATAATAACAATTCTAACTAATTCTATTCTAACTATATGTATCTAAAATAATACTATTCTAACTATATGTATCAAATAATTCTATTCTAACTATATGTATCTAAATAATTCTATTCTAACTATATGTATCTAATAATTCTATTCTAACTATAACAATCTAAATAATTCTATTCTAACTATATCTATCTAAATAATTCTATTCTAACTATATGTATCTAAATAATTCTATTCTAACTATATCTATCTAAATAATTCTATATCAAACTAAAATAATAACAATTCTAACTAATTCTATTCTAACTAATTATATTCTAACTAATTCTATATCATATCTAACCCTAACCCTAACAATATATAGCTAACTAAACTAAATTCTAACCCTAACCCTAATATCTAACCCTAACCCTAACACTAATTAACTAATTAACTAATTAACTAATTAAAGTTTTTTGAAAAAAAACCTTGCAGGTGGCGCGGCGGCGGGTGCAGGTGGCGCGGCGGCGGGTGCAGGCGGCGCGGCGGCGGGTGCAGGCGGCGCGGCGGCGGGTGCAGGCGGCGCGGCGGCGGCGGGTGCTGGCGGCGCGTGCAGGCGGCGCGGCGGCGCGGGTGCTGCGCGCGCTAACTTCGGCGGCGGCGGCGCGGCGCGGCGGCGGCGGCGGCGCAATGCGGCGGCGCGGCTAGCGCGGTGGGCGGCCGTTCGACGGAGAGGCAGCCTACCGGCGTCGTCTGTGCTTCCTCGCGCGCGAAACTGCTAAGTGTTTCGCGGCGGGGAAGAAGGTGAGTTTTATACCCCGGGACCTTTAGTCCCGGGCGGTGGCACGGACCGGGACTAAAGGCTCCCCTTTAGTCCCGGTCCGTGCCACCGCCCGGGACTAAAGGCCTCGGGTGGGGTTTCCGCAGCCAGGGCCTTTAGTCCCGGTCTGTGGCACGGACCGGGACTAAAGGCCTATTTTCTGTTTTTTCTTTTATTTGTTTAGTATTCTGTTTGCATATTTAAGAATTTAACAAAACTATAAAAATGAAAAGTGTTTGAAATTGAATACATAATTCAAAACTATTTTCTATTTTAAAAATTAATTACTTTAACTATCCTAACTATTAACTATTTTGCCATTTTTAATTAAAAACTATGTTTATTAATATTCTTTTTGCATATTTGAGTATTTGACAAAACTATAAAAATGAAAAGTGTTTGAAATTGAATAAATAATTCAAAACTATTTTCTATTTTAAAAATTAATTACTTTAACTATCCTAACTATTAACTATTTTGCCATTTTTAATTAAAAACTATGTTTATTAATATTCTTTTTGCATATTTGAGTATTTGACAAAACTATAAAAATGAAAAGTGTTTGAAATTGAATAAATAATTCAAAACTATTTTCTATTTTAAAAATTAATTACTTTAACTATCCTAACTATTAACTATTTTGCCATTTTTAATTAAAAACTATGTTTATTAATATTCTTTTTGCATATTTGAGTATTTGACAAAACTATAAAAATGAAAAGTGTTTGAAATTGAATAAATAATTCAAAACTATTTTCTATTTTAAAAATTAATTACTTTAACTATCCTAACTATTAACTATTTTGCCATTTTTTATTAAAAACTATGTTTATTAATATTCTTTTTGCATATTTAAGAATTTAACAAAACTATAAAAATGAAAAGTGTTTGAAATTGAATACATAATTCAAAACTATTTTCTATTTTAAAAATTAATTATTTTAACTATCCAAACTATTAACTAGTTTGCCATTTTCAATTAAAACTATATTGATTTATATTCTTTATGTATATTTTAGAATCTGATAAAACTATGAATATGAAAAGTGTTTAAAATTGAATAAGTAATTCAAAACAATTTTCTATGTGGAGGCTGTGGGTACAAGAACTGCGAGGCGAAGAAATCAGGACTGGGTATAGCGGCGACAGGGGTAGGGGAGAGGTAGTAGCCCGCCGGGAGGAGTGCCATAGGAACGAAAGAACTAGTGAGCCGACTTTTTTTCTAAAGAGCGGTGATGACCGATCCATACAATTATTCACATCATGCATTACATAAAAGATTTAATACATTATTACATTATTGCACCAACAATCCTATCTATTATTTCTGTTTTCTTCTGGGTCGTAGCCATGGAGAATCTTCATCATTCAGTAGGATGCTTGGGTCAGTCTTCACTTTGAAGGGCGGAATTTCATGAAACTTATTATAATCTATTGACATGTCTGTCTTGTCATCTACTCCCACGATGTTTCTTTTCCCTGAAAGAACTATGTGGCGCTTTGGCTCATCGGACGATGTCTTCTTTTGCTGATTTCTTTTTCTCGTTTTTGTAGACATGTCCTTCACATAAAAAACCTGAGCGACATCGTTGGCTAGGACGAATGGTTCATCCATGTACGCAAGATTATTGAGATCCACTGTTGTCATGCCGTACTTTTGGTCTACAACTACCCCGCCACCTGTCAGCTTCACCCATTTGCACCGAAACAAAGGGATCTTAAAAGTAGGTCCATAGTCAAGTTCCCATATCTCCTCTATGTACCCGTAATATGTTTCCAAACAGTGCCCATTCTCATCTGTTGCATCAAAGCGGACACCACTATTTTGGTTGGTGCTCTTTTTATCTTGGGCAACCGTGTAAAATGTGTTCCCATTTATCTCGTACCCTTGGAAAGTACATATAGTCGAAGATGGTGGCCTGGCCAAACAGTACAGCTGATCTCCAACGGTGTCGTCATTCATGAGATGTGTCTGCAACCAACTACCAAAAGTCTTCTCGTGTTCCCCTTTAATCCAAGAGTCAGCCTTCCCCGGGTTTTCGGAGCGTAGAATATTCTTGTGTCTCACGATATACGGAGCCACCACAGTGGAATTGTGTAGAACTGTGTAGTGTGCTTGAGAGAAAGAATGCCCGTCCATACATACTTTTGCTTTCCTTCCTAGTGTGCCTTTTCCTGTCAGCCTACCCTCATACCGAGATTCAGGAACACCAATCGGCTTAAGGTCAGGAAGAAAGTCCACACAAAACTCAATGACCTCCTCTGTTCCATAGCCCTTGGAGATGCTTCCTTCTGGCCTAGCACGGTTACGAACATATTTCTTTAAGACTCCCATGAACCTCTCGAAGGGGAACATATTGTGTAGAAATACAGGACCGAGAATTCTAATCTCTTCGACTAGGTGAACTAGGAGGTGTGTCATTATATTGAAGAAGGATGGCGGGAACAACAACTCAAAGCTGACCAGACATTGGACCACATCAATCTGTAACCCTGATAGACTTTCTCGATCGATTACCTTCTGAGAAATTGCATTGAGGAATGCACATACCTTCACAATTGCCAGGCGAACATTTTCCGGTAGAATTCCCCTCAATGCAACCGGAAGCAATTGCGTCATAAGCACGTGGCAGTCATGAGACTTTAGGTTTTGGAATTTTTTGTCTTTCATATTTACGATTCCCTTTATATTCGACGAGAAGCCAGTCGGGACCTTGATACTGAAAAGGACTTCAAAGAAGATTTCCTTCTCTTCCTTAGTAAGAGCGTAGCTGGCACGCCCTTGAAACTGCCCTGGATGCATGCCATCTCTTCCTTTATGACGTTCCTGGTCCTCCCGTGCTTCCGGTGTATCTTTTGACTTCCCATACAAGCCCAGGAAGCCTAGAATATTCACGCAGAGATTCTTCGTCAGGTGCATCACGTCGATTGCGGAGCGGACCTCATGGACTTCCTAATAGGGTAGCTCCCAAAATATAGATTTCTTCTTCCACATGGGTACGCGCTTATCAGGGCCGTTAGGAACAGGTTGGCTGCCAGGACCCTTTCCAAAGATTACTTTTAAATCTTTGACCATATCAAATACTTCAGCACCAGTACGGATGACAGGCTTCCCCCGGGGTTCTGCCTTGCCATTGAAATGCTTGCCTTTTTTCTTTAAGGGATGCTTGGGCGGAAGAAAACGACGATTGAACGGGTACACATTCTTCCTACATTTGTCCAGATATATACTTTCTGTCTGATCTAAACAGTGCGTGCATGCATTGTATCCCTTGTTTGACTGTCCTGAAATGTTACTAAGAGCAGGCCAATCATTGATGGTTACGAAAAGCAAGGCTCGAAGGTCAAATTCCTCTTGTTTGTGCTCGTCCCACACACGTACACCTGGTTCGGCCCACAGCTGTAAAAGTTCGTCAACTAATGGCCTTAGGTACACATCAATGTCGTTGCCGGGTTGCTTTGGACCTTGGATTAGCACTGGCATCATAATGAACTTCCGCTTCATGCACAACCAAGGAGGAAGGTTGTAGATACATAGAGTAACGGGCCAGGTGCTGTGACTGCAACTCTGCTCCCCAAAAGGATTCATGCCATCTGTACTCAGACCAAACCATAAGTTCCTTGCGTCACCTGCAAATCTCGGGAACTCTCTCTCGATTTTTCTCCACTGCCGACCATCAGCGGGGTGCCTCAACTTATCGTCTTTCATACGATCTTCCATGTGCCATCGCAACAACTTCGCATGATCTTTTTTTCTGAACAGACGTTTCAACCGTGGTATTATAGGAGCATACCACATCACCTTGGCAGGAACCCTCTTCCTGGGTGGCTCGCCCTCAATCTCACCAGGGTCATCTTTTCTGATCTTGTACCGCAATGCAGTGCATACCGGGCATTTATCCATATTCTCATATTTCTCACCGCGGTAGAGGATGCAGTCATTAGGGCATGCATGTATCTTCTGCACGTCTAATCCTAGAGGGCAGACAAGCTTCTTTGCTTCGTACGTGCTGGCGGGCAATTCGTTCTTTCTTGGAAGCATCTTCTTCATCAGTACCAGCAACTTTTCGAATGACGAGTCAGTCACACCGGTCTCTGCCTTCCACTTCAGCAATTCCAGTGTGCTACCCAGCTTCTTCTGGCCACCTTCACAAGTTGGGTACAACAATTTGTTGTGGTCCTGTAACATCTGCTCGAACTGCAACCTCTCCTTTTCTGTGTCGCAGCCTCGCCGTGCTTCAGAAATGACCCGACCAAGATCATCAGCGGGCTCATCTGGTTCCCGTTCTGCACCCTGATCTTCTTCTTCATTGTCTTCCATTGCGGTATCAGCATACTCAGGGAACATAGATCGGTAGTTGTCATCATCGTTATCTTCTTCTTCATCGTCGTCTTCCATCATAACCCCTCTTTCTCCGTGCTTGGTCCAAACATTATAGCCCGACATAAAACCGGACCGAAGCAGGTGGCTCTGAATGACTCTTGAGGAAGTGTAATCCTTCTCATTCCGACATTCAACACATGGACAAAACATATAGCCACCACCATGCTTGTTCGCATCGGCCGCATCTCGAAAAGAATGCACGCCTTCTCTGTAAGCGGCGGTGCGTCGATCACCGTACATCCATGGATGGCTCATCTGCGTCATGCAACAGTATATCAAACACAATCACGATCCTAAAAATTAGTACCGCACGGTCTAAACGAGGAAATATAGTTGCTAACCTTTTAGAATAAGTGGAAATAAAGAGGAAGAGGCTTAAGCGTGGCTCGGGCACCTCATATCGTAGTTATGTTCGGTGAACTGAAGCGGCATCGCTCTAACAAACATTTCAACAAACACCTCTAGTGCATCCAAGCAAAAAGGAGAGCTAGCACACACTCACACACTTTCATCCAAAAAAATGCAAGAGGGGAGAGAGGGGCTGCGCTGCAGCCATATATATAGGTAGAGGACTTTAGTCCCGGTTTGAGACACAAACCGGGACTAAAGGGTGCGCACATGCGGGCCGCTCAGCGCATAGCCCTTTAGTCCCGGTTTGTGTCTCAAACCGGGACTAAAGGCTCGTTACGGGCCGGGACTAAAGCCTCCCGGGCGGCTGGCGAATTTCGGGCGACGTGGCCGGGCCTTTAGTCCCGGCCCAGATGGAGGCCGGGACTAAAGGGTCCTGGCCAAAGGCCCTTTTTCCACTAGTGCCTGTTGCGGTAGCTCTTTGCTCGTCGTAGCGTCCGAGAGCTGTCGGGCTGACACCGCCGCCCTCACGCCGACTGGATGGACTCGAGGATCGCCCGCTGGACCTGCCGAGAGCTTGCTGTCTCTCCACTATCGCGGCTGCGAGCGGCAGTGGCAGGAGGCTGAAGGTCTGGCATGGTGTTCGTTGGGAGGATGGGGGAATCCATCACCGTTGGCCTCATCTTATATTGCCTGCAACTGGCCACGGCAGGAAACATCCCAAACACGCGGGAAACAGCAGCGCAACTGCGGGGAAGGGCTGAAAGCACATCGCTAACAGCACCGGTGGAAAAAAAAATTATCCACCGACGAACAGCATGGGTTGCATCGCTAGGCACACTGGGTCAGGCCTGACCGTCACCCAAATTATACTAAGCTGTAAGCTTAGTCGCTGACCCGCCAGGTGAGGACCGTCCTGCGCGACGCATTTGTGGTCGTTTGATCTTGGAATGGAAGCATTCTGGTACGACTGATTTTGCTGGTGGGGTAACTTTTTATTACCATCACATCTATTCTTTCCTAGCTTGCCACTAGTTCTATTTACGGCTCACCAAGTCAAGACTATATGGATCGGCAGTTTGAATTGGCCCTCTCAAGATGCCCTTAGCATAGCAGGTAGGCAGCACGCTCTGGCATCTACCGTGCACGCATATGCAACGTTGCGGCTCGTGGTGGCTGCACGTCGGTCTCGCGGCCTGCCGGGAAGTAAAACGACGACGGCATCGCCATCCAGGCCGGGCACCAGAGAGATGGCTTCACGCAACTGTCATCCTTGGGTTGGGTGACGTCCTCGATCGATCGACCAACATCCTCCCCTCCACCCCTGTCTTGGGTCGCTAAACGGACATTTTGGGCATGCAAGCAACCCTTTGCAGTTCATTTGAACAAGATCCGTTGATCCCAGTTTTCAAAACATGCACAAATATTGTATCGGATTTTTTCTGAAATAATTCATGCGCATAGATATTAGCTTGGAGCTTATTATTTTTGGGAAAAAATATTGTTGCATGTAAACACTAAGAAAAAGGGTAAATGAAACTTGCTTGGTGAAAATTCCGCTACATACTTCTGTTTTTAAGCTTCAAACGTTGCATGCATATACCTACATATATGCTCTACGTGCATGAGTTATTTTGAATATATTTTTTATCTTTTAATTTTTCCGAATTACCGTTCATGAGGAGTACTTAAGTTCTGCAAATTCTCTCAGCGAAGGAATTCCAATGTGGAATTACGTAATTCCGAAGGCGTACAACCAAGATATCAATGTTTCATACTATAATCCATAAAAAATGAAGAAAAAAAACATTGGACTAACAAGCGATGTTTTATTTTTTTTAGATGAGGGTACCCAGCCTCTGCATCAAAATGATGCATATGACTTTTTTTGTTAACTTATTCCGAGTCAAGATCCATATAAATTACAATTTATGGGCGCACAAAGTGAACAAATATATCAGCCATCAAACTTAGAAAAAATAAACTTATGCAGAAATTATATTAGGCAACCGCGAGCCACACCGGTTGAATAAATCTCGAGCTACCATCTTCCCACAATCCATCATTTCCCGCTGCTCCTCTTGTCGGAGATAGGACCACGTATGGATCCCATGGGTAACCATATAGATAACCTGCAAAAAGGATGGCGTTTTTGGTTTGTTAAAAATAAAGTCATTTCTTGTATTCCACATAGTCCACATCACCGCACATACTCCCACTCTAATCTATTTTTTCTTAATGCCCTTGAGCCAATTACCAAACAAATTTGCGATGTTTTGGGGTGGAGCTAGGCCAAAAGTCATGTACAATATGCCAAATTATTTTAGCAAAAGGACATTCAAAGAAAAGATGTTGTATGGATTCCTTGTTCTAACAAAAAAAATTAACATGTGTCATTCCCTGTCCAATTTCTCTTTAGAAGGTTATCCTTTGTTAAAATAACTTTGCGATGTAAGAACCACATGGAAACTTTTATTTTTAGTTGAACCTTCATTTTCCAAATATACTTTCTTAAGTATTTGGCATGGTCATTCATGAGATCAAGATATAATAACTTGACAATATATTCTCCAAAGCTAGTCAATCGACACACAAATTTATCTTTTTCATTATTCAAATTAATTTGCATGAGTTGCTGCAGAAGTTCAAGTCATAAATGCCATCTATGTTCTGATAATGAGCAGCGAAAGGTGATATTTAAAGGACCTTTAACACTTGTTTTCGCTGCACAATGTTATAAAAGGGATGGGTATTGTTGTGCTAAGGACTTATTCCCTAACCAAGTATCCTCCCGAAATCTAGTATCAATTCCATTGCCAACCAAAAATGAACCTCTGCTGAAAAAAAGTCTTCTTTTACTTTTATTAGACCCTTTCAAAATTGGAGTGTCATTGTGTTTTGCGATAACCTCTGCCAGAAATTTGGAATGTAGATACTTATTAGTTAACAATTCTTGCCAAACTCCTTCATTTAGAAGTTTAAATAACCATTTCCTTAGCAAGCACCAATTTTTTATTCTAGAACTTGGATCCCAAGCCCCCCTTGATCTTTTGACCGACATATGATATTCTATTTAATGAGTCTATATTTTCATTTATGACCATCACTTTGCCAAAAAAATCGGATCTATAATAATCTAGTATTTTGCGTACCCCTTTAGGTATCTCAAAACGACAACAAAAACATTGGTAAGACGAGCGATGTTCTCTGTTACATGATCTTCTTTGTCGGTCACCATACCCGTCTTGAGGCCCCGTCCCTGCCCAAAAAAGGCACTATGCTATAGAGTCATGCCGATATTGTAGATTTGTGTGCGAACCCTTCGTGGTCTTCCCTCCTTCTTTCTCCTTAGTATTTTCATCCTTCCACCTCGCCATGCCGCCGTTGCTTCTCTCGTGCTCAAAACCTTCTCTTATAGGACCACAATATGCCTCCTTGCAGATCTAATATGTTTGTTACTACCATTATCATCAATATGCCATAATCTTCCTTGCCACCACATGATCACCTCCACAACAGTCAACCCTCATCACTCATCTTCCTCCTAGTTCTCCTTGGAAAATTAGCCGATGAAGAATAGGCACCCGTCATGGAAATGTTTGCCCATAAGACCATATGAAAAAAATTGCTGAAAAATGTTTTTTTCAGTGCTTTACCTTTTTTTGCACAAATTTCAGACCCATGGAAGAGGGTTCAACATTTTGCCAGAGATTATGTAAATAGGATGCCTAAAATAAATCAATACAAATTTGATGACCAAGCCTCTTTACTCTGAAAGGCGCTTTCCTTTGAATTCTTATGAATGAAAATTAGACTTTCTACATTCTAGTCGACCCAGTTTTTTCTTATGTCCAAGACGATACTGAAAAATGCATCTTCTGTTTAAAGAGTTGCAATTTTAAGAAACCGATTTAGACATATAAGAATCTCAAACCACTTGGGGTTAGCCAACCAGATTAATGTTTTACAAATGTGAAAACACGATATTTGCGAGGTTCCAAATGCAAAGAGTTGAGCGCTTAAGAACTTGGACCCCGGAGCCTCCGTTTAAACAGAAGAAGAGATCGGCAAGAAAGCTCAACTGCCGCGCCTTCTCCTTTTCTTCTCCTTCGACTCCGACAGGGTTGCTAGAGTCCGCCCGCATTCTCCTCTAGCACCAAACCAAACAATAACCAATGGCGCGTCCTATTCTCTCGCCGCCGCTGATCTCCGCCTCCATTTCGACACTCCGCACCGTCTCGCCGGTGTCGTCTTTCCGCTGGTGCCGCCGCGCCCGGCCGTTAGCCTCATCTGGGTTCGCATCAGACCGGCGCCGGAGCTGGAGTATTCGGGGACGGAGGGGCCTGAGGATCTGTGCCTACACGGCGGAAGCTGAACAAGGGAGATCGGAGGAGGACGTGGCCGACGACTTCTACTCTGTTCTTGGCGTTGTAAGCTTTCTCGAACAAGCTTTTCTCATTTTGCACGTCTGTTGTTGTCTATTTACTATGGAACACCGACTGTGATTTAGGGAGTAATAAGCATTTATTGCAAATACATAGCTTGGAAAATCACTTCAGTAACTTGCCTCATGGTGGCAAACTCAAAGTTTTCTTTCTTGAGACATGCTGAGATTAGGGGGAAATGGTGTTTTTTTTCTGTTCTGAAGCCTAGGTTCAGAACTTCAGATAGTGTTTCTTATACTGGTTGCGGTTGGGTTAATGGCTTCGTTGCTGATGTATATATAACACGTCAACTCCTGATTCTTGCACCACCAGATGCCAGATGCAACCACAGAGGAAATCAAGAAAGCATACTACAGTTGCATGAAAACGTGCCACCCCGACCTTAGTGGAGACGACCCTGATGTGACAAACTTCTGCATGTTCGTCAACGAGGTTTACACGGTAGGAGCCTTCAGTAAAGTTTTGGTAGTTCATACCTGCTTTGCGTTGAAATGATCTCTGTTAACAAAGCTAACAAGAGGAGTTTGGATCTGAAGAGCAGGTGCTGACCGATCCGGTGCAGCGTGCGGTGTATGATGAGATCCATGGGTACACGGCGACGGCGAACAACCCTTTCTTTGATGACAGTGCGCCCAAGGATCATGTGTTCGTCGACGAGTTTACCTGCATAGGTATTGGTATATTGATAACTGTTTCACAGTAACAGAGGTTTCTGTTTGGTTCTTCATTCAAGAGGCACTCGTATATTTTATCTTGTTCATGATGGTTCAGGATGCAAAATTTGTGCCAATGTGTGCCCAAATGTCTTTGAGATCGAAGAGGACTACGGGAGGTCACGAGTCTACTCCCAGATAGGTAGCCCAGACCTAATTCAGGATGCCATTGATAGTTGGTGAGAAAACAAAGCCGACCGTAATGTTTATACGATCATTAGGCTGTTATGCCTTACTCAGTATCCCCATATCAATCGAAGTTCAGAATTATTTTACTGAATGTGAGATAGACATTTCTGTATATAGTGCACATGCTAAGGTTTTGAACTGAACTTTCTCATATTTTCGTTGCCAGCCCAGTTGACTGCATTCACTGGACTTCTGCTGCACAACTTTCACTACTTGAAAATGAAATGCGAAGAATAGAGCGGGTAAATGTAAGACATTAGATTTCATATATAGTTTTACATCTCTGTGATCATATAAACCTTGCAACTAATGGAGGACCTTAATGTTCACTTTGGTAGCGAACAATTTATTATTCTCCGAACTCATAAATAATACTACTAGTATACACCAGAAATTAGTTTGCTGTGTTCATCCTGATTTCTTATTTCAGATAACTGCTATTTTCAGTATACTAAATTATTAATGGTGGTATCCAATTTGGGCAGGTTGGGCTGATGAGTGCTGGGATGGGAGTTTCAGTCAATGTGTTTAGAATGGTAATAGTCTCGTTCATGTGATTTTATTTGTTTACGTAATTTACTCTCTAGGCAGGCCCCTAAAATTATATGAGCATAATATAGTTCTGTTCAGCTGAACCTACAGGTCTTACATGTTTCATTTGCATGCTTATATGCTGCTGTTTAATTGTTATTAAGATATACTTATTTGGCAGGCAAGTGCACATTGGGAAAAGAGACAAGCAAAAGTGCTGGTATAAGTCCGTTTAGTTAATCTTTACAAGGCCATATGCTCTTGAGCCATTACTTCTCAAAGACAGTAAAACTTTTTAATCTGTAAATCTGGTTGCAGGAAAGAATCAGAACACGGATGATCAACAGGAAAAATTCAGACACGAGTAGCTCCTGGAATGATATTTGGGGGTCCCCAACGCGCTAC
The DNA here is from genome assembly GCA_007115705.1 of Dactylis glomerata. NCBI lineage: Eukaryota > Viridiplantae > Streptophyta > Magnoliopsida > Poales > Poaceae > Dactylis > Dactylis glomerata. Next base: position 6,936,194 of record QXEO01000186.1, on the reverse strand, counting down.
CATAGTCGCAACGGTAATGCTACAAATAGAACATTTTGCATATCTTTTCCTGAAGGAGAAGTTGTAAGAAGAAATGTGTGCGTTTTACCCGTCAGACAACTATTCTATTGCTGAGTCTGATTACGATCCTCAAATATTGTCAGATGAAGATGCATCAGAGAGAGCAAATAGAGCGGCGAGAGCTTCTAGGCGATGGAGAGAGTACTCAAGAAAAGGTTCAGACAGGCCTCCGAGATACAAACTTCCAGAGGCAGAGGCAGTGGGCAACGACGAGTAATAACAGATCAAAGAAATGTTTATACCGGTTCCTGCCTATATTGTCGGATCGCATTACCATACCTGTAGTCTAACGTCTCGTAGAGGAATACGATATGTAGTTCGACATCTCTGTCTCCCCACCAGTAATTTTCATGTCTCATTTTGCAGATAGTGGGTGAGATGTTAACGACTATAGATCACAAAACAGAGTTCCAAACCGTCAAATTGTGAAACAAGCATATAATGTCATCTACGATATCGTCAATTATTTAGTTTATCACCTAGCCACTCGATTGCGGGTAAATCTTAGCCCAACGCACTCAATCCAGAATCACTCTGCAAATTTGCCATTTGCATGTGAAAAGGTCTAATGGCAAATTTATTTTCCGTAAGAAAATGTCATGGATAGATGTATCGGTTCATACAAGAAGAGCCAAGCGGCTAGGTATAAATATAAACACCAAGAAAGGAGGATCCACACTACCTACAAAAGGATAGCAAAAGAGAAAAGGTGGACTACTCGGGAAACCGCCACCCCTCCCCTCCACTAGCACTAACCTAGCTCTAAAAAGGCCAGCTACCCTCCATAGCTCAGCCTCAGCTAATATCTTGTGGAGGACGCTTGTCAGCGAAGGCTTAGCACCCTCAAAGACGATATCGTTGCGGTGGCTCCACAAGCACCAACAAACTACGACAATGCCCATCCAGCAGTCGCCTGCCCTCGCATGACTGCAGCCTGTCCACAAAATTTGGGTCCAGGACCGATAGCCAATCCTCTGTGTTCCACCAGCGCAAAAGACCCAAACCTCCGTTGCAAGAACACACCCAAGTAGAAGATGAGAAATGGACTCCGGGGCCTGATCGCAGAAGGGGCATGCTACTGGGCGTGGGACTCCATGTCGAGCAAGTCAATCCTCGGTCCAGCATCAGTTGGTAACGCCAATCAAAGGAAGAATCTACACTTGGTGTGCGCTCGTGATTGCCCCACTGGGACTTGGTATGTATTGTAACTTATTTCTTGCTTTTCCTTTTAAATAATATTGCCCCAGTTTGACTTACTATGTTGTTTTGTTTGAACTAATATCGTCCACTATCCCTATTCAAATAGGGAGGAAAGGAAAGCAAGCCACCAAGTATAGATAAAGTGTTTTTTGAGACTCAAAGGATACAACCTTTGCTAATTCTAAAGCCTAGGTTAAACATGTAAAATAGAAGTTTAATTTTACAACCTCTCTAATTAACTGCAAATATACGATTCATGTTTACAAATAGAAGTTGGTGCAAATAATTTACTTTTCCACAGCAGGCTGACCTAGAGAAGACAATTCAATCGAATCCTGGTCTTTCCAATATTGAAGTCATGGACAAAAGTGAATCATCTAGTCGCCGCAAATGTGCAGTTGGTTTTGGAGGTGGAATTAAAGCAAGAGATTTGCGTGGATCAGCATTAGGCTAGTCATAGTGGGGAGTAACTTAGACTAATAACATGTATATGTTATTAGTCTATGTTATCACCTCCATAGTGGGTAGTATCATACTACTTGTGATAACATAGAGACCATTATTTATTGCTTTATAGACTCATTTTACATTGGGAATCACTATGTGATGGCAACATATTATGTTACTCCATGCATTTGTCTCTCTCCTCTTTAATTACTTGTCACATCATATTTTTTTGCCTAGGTGGCATGCATGTTACTACCTATATTACTCCCACTATGGGTAGTCTTAGGCCTTTTACAATGCATAGTTTCTTAGCATGTTTTCATAGGAGTAGTTAAAACTTAAGATACAACTTGTCCAATGCATTGTTTCTTAAGGGTTGTCTCTTAATTAATGATTTTGGTCTCATGCATGCATATGATTGGGCTAGAAACAATTTTTGCCTATGAACTCGTGCAAATGTTGTATCTTAGCTAAGCTACAACACCTCTCTCTTTCCTCATTTAATATAGTGCCACATAAGCAAAGTATCTAGGATACCGCGCTACGAAACCCCCATTGTGAAAGGCCTTAACTAAGCCTGAATTGGTTTCTAGTCATCAAAAGTCAGAGGAACAGAAACAAGTACTCCATTAAAGGTTGGATGGTGTGGTGGGTGAAGTTGCAGAAATTAAGCGTTTTATCTCTACCAGATCTTTAAGTAACACTGGTCTTCATACGTAGAATGATCAAGTAAGCTATTGTTGCCCAATAACTTTACATGTTATTATACATTGTGTTATTTATATACATGTACACACTAGTAGAAAACGGGGCTAATATCCTGGGGCATTAGCCCCGGTTGCTCTTTGAACCGGGACTGATGCCCTGGGCCCCACCGCTTTTTCGGCCGCAGTACCCAGAATCCATTAGTCCCGGTTTGTTTTGAACCTTTAGTCCCGGTTCGTATTACGAACCGGGACTAATGTGTCTGGAGTCAAATCCGGCCGTTGCCAGGCTCATTAGTCCCGGTTGCTATTACCAACCGGGACTAATGAATTTTCTATATAAAAAATCTTCTTCTTCCTCCCCGAGCCAGCCACTCCCCATCTCCACTCTACAAGTGTTCTTCATGCAACAAAGCTAGCTCGAGTTCATCCTCTTTGACCACCATTTTTTGTCACAAATTGGTGTCCCCACTTCAATCTAAGTGGACTAAAAGGTGAGGAACTTTGAGCTTTTGTCTTTCATTGGTAATTTAGCTCATTTAATGCTTTAGAAGTAGAGAGATTTGAGAATTTTTTATCTAAGTGGACTAAAATAAAGATAGAGAGATAGAGATAGAATTAAAAATAATGATAGAAATAGACATAGATATAGAAATAGAGATAGAGATAGAAATAGAAAATAGAAATAGCGATAGAAATAGAGATAGAAATAGAAATAGAACATATAAATTGAGATAGAAATAAAAATAGTGATAGAAATAGAGAAAAAAATAGAAAATAGAAATTAAGATAGAAATAAAAATAATGATAGAAATAGAGATAGAATTAGAAATAGAGATAGAAATATATAGATAATAGAAATAGAGATAGAAATAAAAATAGTGATAGAAATAGAGATAGAAATAGTGATAGAAATAGAGATAGAAATAAAAATAGTGATAGAAATAGAAATAGTGATAGAAATAAAATTAAAGATATAGAAATGGACATACAAACAAAATTAGAGATAGAAATAGAAATTGTATATTTGATTTGCGTTTGATATATACTTATATAATGCAGATGAGCCGAGCATGGATGTACGTCGATCGACGCTCTGGAGATTTCATTAAAGGCGTGCATTCTTTTCTCAATGTGGCGGAGACAACCAAGCGGAATGGTTTTATGTGTTGTCCATGCGGTGTTTGTCGGAATGAGAAGGATTACCCCTCCACAAAGACCCTTCACATCCACCTGTTCCGGTTTGGTTTCATGTCCGGCTATAATTGTTGGACTAAGCATGGGGAGAGAGGGGTTATGATGGAAGACAACGATGAAGAAGAGAATGATGACAACTATCCTGAGTTCCCTGAAACCACCGATACTGCAATGGAAGATAATGAAGAAGAATAAGAAGGTGAAGAACGGGCATCAGATGTGCCCGCTGATGATCTTGGTCAGGTCATTGTTGATGCATAGATTGATTGTGAAAGTGAAAAGGAGAGGGAGAAGTTAGAACACATGTTAGATGATCACAAAAAGAATTTATACCCAAATTGCAAAGACGGCCAGAAAAAGCTAGGAAGCACGCTGGAATTGCTGCAATGGAAAGCAGAGAGTGGTTTATCTGACAAGGGATTTGAAAAGTTGCTGAAAATTGTGAAGAAGATGCTTCCAAAGGATAACGAATTGCCCGCCAGTACGTACGAAGCAAAGAAGATTGTCTGCTCTCTAGGATTGGAGGTGCAGAAGATACATGCATGCATTAATGACTGTATTCTCTATCGCGGTGAGTACGAGAATTTGAATGCATGCCCGGTGTGCAGTGCATTTTGGTATAAGATCATGCGAGATGACCCTGGTGATGTTGAGGGCGAGTGCCCCAGGAAGAGGGTTCCTGCCAAGGTGATGTGGTATGCACCTATAATACCACGGTTGAAACGTTTGTTTAGAAACAAAGAGCATGCCAAGTTGTTGCGGTGGCACAAAGAAGACCGTAAGAGTGACGAGATGTTGAGACACCCCACTGATGGGTCACAGTGGAGAAAAATCGACAGAGATTTCCCAGAGTTTACGGAAGACGCACGAAACTTAAGGTTTGGTCTAAGTACAGATGGCATGAATCCTTTTGGGGAGCAAAGCTGCAGTCATAGCACCAGCCCGTGACTCTATATATCTATAACCTTCCTCCTTGGTTGTTGATACGTCCAATTTGCATCACTATTTTATATCATAATTTATTGTTATTCATTGATGTATTTCATATTTAGATATGATACTTATGTTATTTCCTTTGCTTTCACATGTTTGATGATCGTCGGAGGAGTTGCTGCCAGAGTCAGGATTCTGCTAGAAAAAGGACCATCAAGAGACCATATTTTGAAGATCAGGAAAATTCCAGAAAAATACCCAGAAATTATATTTTCCTAGAAGACTCACGAAGCCAGAAGGAGGAGTCGAGAGGAGCCAGGGGGGCTCCACACGCCAGGGTGGCGCGGGCCCACCCCTGGCCACGCGGGCCCTGTGTGAGGGAGCCCTGGCCCACCTCTGGTCTCGCCCCTCCGCGTACATGATCGTTCCTGAAAACCTAAGTCAAGGGGGGGGGGTTCAGAGTTAGACACAGCCGCCTCTGCGGGGCGGAGAACACCAGAGAGAGAAAGCTCTCCGGCAGGGAGAAATCTGCCAGGGAAATTCCTTCCCGGAGAGGGGAGATCGTCACCATCGTCATCACCATCGCACTGGACTTCATCGGGATCATCATCATCATCATCTCCATCACCAGCACCTTCATCTCCACCATCACCACGCCATCCCGCTGTAACATCTTGAGTTGGATCTTGTTATATTCATAGGGGAAACTTTCCCGGTATTGATTACTCTTGTAGTTGATGCTACTGAGTGGAACCGTTGAATTAAGGTTTATGTTCAGATTGTTATTTACCATTATTTCACCTCTGATCATGATCCATATGATGTCTTGTGAGTAGTTCGTTTAGTTCTTGAGGACATGGGAGAAGTCAAGATGTTAGTAGTGAATTATTGTTGAGAAATATTTAATGGTTTGATATTGTTGTGGTGCTATTTCACTAGTGGTGTCATGTGAACGTCGACTACATGATACTTCACCATTTATGGGCCTAGTGAGATGCATTGTGTATTTGGCTACCGATTGTGGGGTTGCTGGAGTGACAGAAACCTAAACCTCCGTTGGGAAACCATTGCACCAGGGAGCGTAGGATCTTAGAGTTTAAGGCTGTGGTTAGATTTATCTTAATTACTTTCTTGTATTTACGGATGCTTGCAAGGGGTATAATCACAAGTGTGTATTTATCCTAGTAAGGGTAGTGCGCTAGCGCAGGTTCACCCCCATAACACCTACCAAACCAATAAATACTATTGGCTCTATGAAGCGAAAGCTCTTGACAGGAACTCACGTGTGTCCTCGAGAACATTTGGTTATTATAAGAACACAACCGGCTTATCCTTTGCTGAAGAAATGATTGGGCCACTTGCTGCAATTGTTACTACTGTATTTTATTTACTCGCACTTTATTTACTCGTATTACCAAATACCCCTGAAAACCTGTTTGTTAGTATTTACAGTGATTCCTTGATCAAAACTGCTCATCAACACCTTCTGCTCCTCGTTGGGTTCGACACTCTTATTTATCGAATGTACTACGATACACCCCCTATACTTGTGGGTCATCAAGACTATTTTCTGGCGCCGTTGCCGGGGAGTGTAGCGCTATTGAAGAGTGGAATTGGAAAAGGTAACCGTCGCTGTGAGTATTGTTTTTATTTTGTCTTTTATTTCACTCTGCTATGGAGAACTCTGCATTTGGTTTCCTATTTGGAAACACATCTACTACTACTGCTGCACATGCGGATGAACCACCACCGCCACCGCCTGCTGAAATTGATCCTTTTAAAATACCTATGAAAATTGTTGGGCGTATTATGGATAACTGCTATTCAGGGGATGGAACTGTCCATCCAGGTGATCACTTATTATTTATACATGAATTATGCGAGTTGTTCAGATGTGCAGGTATTTCACCAAGCCAGGTTAAGAAGAAATTATTCTCATTATCATTGAAAGGCAGAGCTGAAGAGTGGTATCGACTACTCCAAGATGGTCCATCTATGGCATGGGAGGATATTGTGCCTCTCTTTTATTCCAAGTTTTATCCTCCAAGTGAAATTCATAAAGACCGTAACCGGATATATAATTTTTGGCCTCATAATGGAGAGAGTATTGCCCAAGCGTGGGGGAGATTGAAGTTACTAATGCTCAAATGCCCCATTCATGAGCTCCCCAATAATATTGTTATTGATAATTTTTGTGCGCGGCTTACTCTTCCTGATAAGGATTATTTGGATGCTTCTTGTTTTGGATCATTTACTCATATGAAAGAAGATGCTAAGTGGAAACTTCTTGACCGTATACAAGAGAATGCTGAAGGTTGGGAAAACGACAAAGGTAGGAAGTCAGGTATAAACTATGATTATGAATGCATTAAATCTTTTATGGGAACCGATGACTTTCATAGTGTTAGCGCTACTTATGGTCTTGATTCACAAATACTTGCTAATTGTCTTAAGGCTTTTGCCTCTTATCTTGATGTTCCAAAGAAAGATTGGAACAAATATCATGCACCTTACAAAGATTCTATTAGTCATATTCCTGCTGCAGCTACTGAAGTTTGTACTGTTGATAGCATTGTGCCTGAACCTTATTTTGAGAAGACACCTTTCCCTGCTAAGGTAAAGAAGTATTCTACTTTGGTAAGTGTGTCTAATAAAAGTACTAAGAAAGCTGCAGAGCCTGATGAGCAAATTACTATTAAGTCTCCTGTAGCTATATTGAAGGATCTTGTTACTAAAGATGTAGGGGATGAATATATTCTTTTTTTTGTGAAGATGCTTCTAACATTCTTTCACATCCTAAAAAGCATAGGAAAGCAAGTGTTCCTGTTATTTCTGTCAGGATTGGAGATCATTGCTATTATGGTTTATGTGATATTGGTGCTAGTGCAAGTGCTATTCCTTTAGAGCTTTACAAAGAAATCATGCATGAGATTGGCGCTTGTGAGCTTGAAGATATTGATGTGGTTGTTCAGCTTGCTAACAGAGAGACAGTTTGGCCTCTTGGTATTGTCCGAGATATGGAAGTTCTTTGCGGTAAGACTAAATACGCTACTGATTTTCTAGTACTCGGTAAGGAGGCTAGTAAAACTTGTCCTATTATTTTTGGTAGACCATTTTTGAACACCTGTGGCGCCGTGATAGATTGTAAGAAGGAGAATTTTTTTACTAAGTTTAATGGAGAGTCTTATGAGTTTAATTTTTCCAAGTTTGCTAAGACTTCTTTTGAAAATGACACGCCTAATGAAAATTTTCGAGTTGAACAGCTTGCTTCTATAGCTCTTGCCCCTAATAATGCCTTGCAGCAATTCATGGAAGATCACGAAAGTGATGTTTTTAGCAAGGAAAGAGAAGAGATTGACGACATTCTTCTTCGTCAACCACCGTTACTCAAGCATAATCTACCTGTTGAGGATCTGGGTACCACTTTGCCGCCTAAGGAAGATCCTGTTTTTGAATTAAAGCCTTTGCCTGATAATCTTAAATATGCTTATATTGATGATAAGAAAATATATCCTGTTATTATTAGTTCTAAACTTTCAGGAAAGGAAGAAGAAAGATTATTGGAGATATTGAGGAAACACCGAGGAGCTATGGGATATACTCTTGATGATTTAAAAGGGATTTCTCCCACTTTATGTCAGCATGCCATTAATATGGAGAAAGATGCGAAGCCAGTTGTGGAGCATCAATGCCGCCTAATTCCCAAGATGAAGGATGTGGTAAGAAATGAGGTATTAAAACTCCTTGATGCTGGTATTATTTATCCTATTGCTGATAGTAGATGGGTTAGTCCTGTTCATTGTGTTCCTAAGAAAGGAGGTATGACTGTTGTGCCTAATAAGAATAACGAGCTTATTCCTCAAAGGGTAGTTGTTGGTTATAGAATGTGCATTGATTATAGGAAGGTAAACAAAGTTACTAAGAAAGATCATTACCCTTTACCGTTTATAGATCAAATGCTAGAAAGGTTGTCTAAGAAGACTCATTTTTGTTTCCTTGATGGTTATTCTGGTTTTTCTCAAATTGCTGTTAAGAAGGATGATCAAGAGAAAACCACTTTTACTTGTCCCTATGGAAATTATGCTTATAGACGTATGCCGTTTGGTTTATGCAATGCTCCTGCTACTTTTCAAAGATGTATGTCTGCTATTTTTCTTGGCTTTTGTGAAGAAATTGTGGAGTTCTTCATGGACGATTTCTCCGTCTATGGAACTTCTTTTGATAATTGTTTGCATAACCTTGATAAAGTTTTGCAGAGGTGCGAAGAAACTAACCTTGTTCTTAATTGGGAGAAATGCCACTTTATGGTAAATGAAGGGATTGTCCTTGGACATAAAATTTCTGAAAGAGGTATTGAAGTTGACAGAGCAAAAGTGGAGGCAATTGAGAAAATGCCTTGTCCAAGAGATGTTAAAGGTATTCGTAGTATTCTTGGTCATGTTGGGTTCTATAGGAGGTTTATTAAAGATTTCTCTACGATTTCAAAGCCTCTTACTAATCTTCTTCAAAAGGATGTACCATTTGTCTTTGATGATGATTGTAAGGAAGCTTTTGAAACTCTTAAGAAGGCTTTAACTACTGCTCCTATTGTTCAACCACCTGATTGAAATTTACCTTTTGAAATTATGTGCGATGCTAGTGATTTTGCTGTTGGTGCTGTTCTTGGACAGCGCGTAGATAATAAGTTGAATGTTATTCATTATGCTAGTAAGACTCTTGATGCTGCTCAGAAGAATTATGCTACTACTGAGAAAGAGTTTCTTGCTGTTGTTTTTGCTTGTGATAAGTTTAGATCTTACATTGTTGATTCTAAAGTTACTATTCTTACTGATCATGCTGCTATTAGATATCTTATGACTAAGAAGGATGCTAAGCCTAGGCTTATTAGATGGGTGTTGCTTTTACAAGAGTTTGATTTGCATATCGTAGATAGGAAAGGTGCTGAAAATCCTGTGGCTGACAACTTGTCTAGATTGGAAAACATTTCTTTTGATCCTGTTCCTGTTAATGATAGTTTTCCAAATGAACAGTTGGCTGCAATAAATGTAACTTCGCGAGACCTTCCTTGGTATGTTGATTATGCTAACTTTATTGTTTCCAAGTATTTGCCTCCGACCTTTACAACTCAGCAAAGAAGAAAATTCTTTTATGATTTGAGGCATTACTTTTGGGATGACCCACATTTATATAAAGAAGGAGTTGATGGTATTATGAGAAGATGCGTACCGGAATATGAGCAACAAGAGATATTAAGAAAATGCCATTGCAGTGTTTATGGAGGGCATCATGCTGGAGATAGAACCGCACAGAAGGTTCTACAATCAGGTTTTTATTGGCCAACCCTCTTTAAAGATGCCAGAAGGTATGTTTTATCTTGCGATGAATGTCAAAGAGTTGGTAATATTTCTAGACGCAATGAGATGCCTATGAATTACACTCTCGTTATTGAACCGTTTGATTGTTGGGGATTTGACTTTATGGGTCCTTTTCCTCCTTCGAAAGGATATACCCATATACTTGTTGCTGTTGATTATGTTACTAAATGGGTAGAAGCCATACCTACAAAGAGTTCCGATGGTGAGACTTCGTTAAAAATGCTTAAGGATGTTATTTTTCCTAGGTTCGGAGTGCCTAGATATCTTATGACTGATGGAGGCTCTCATTTTATTCACGGTAGTTTTAGAAAAACTCTTGCTAAATATGATGTCAATCATAGAATTGCTTCTGCTTATCATCCCCAAACTAGTGGGCAGGTAGAGCTTTCAAATAGGGAGATCAAGTCTATCTTGCAGAAGACTGTCAATAGATCTAGGAAAAACTGGGCTAGTAAGTTAAACGACGCTTTATGGGCTTATAGAACTGCTTATAAGAACCCCATGGGTATGTCTCCTTATAAGATGGTTTACGGAAAAGCGTGTCACTTGCCCTTAGAATTAGAACACAAAGCTTTTTGGGCAGTGAGAGAGCTTAACAGAGATTTTAAACTAGCCGGTAAGAAAAGGTTGTTAGATTTGAGTTCTCTAGATGAGTGGAGAAACGAAGCGTACGAGAATGCCAGACTTTTCAAAGAGAAAGTCAAGCAATGGCATGATAAAAGAATTCTTAAGAGGGAATTTCATGTTGGTGAGAAAGTTCTTTTGTATAGGTCTCGTCTCAGATTTTTTGCAGGAAAATTACTTTCTAAATGGGAAGGACCATATGTTGTTGTGGAAGTGTACCGCTCAGGTGCTATTAAGATTGCTTCATTGAAAGATGATTCTACACAAGTAGTGAATGGGCAAAGACTCAAACATTATATTTCTGAAGATTCTTATAATGAAGATGTTGATGTTATTGAAACAGTTTCTCCAGAAGAATTCATCCAAGACAAATTGCAGGTACCTGCAGAGTTCGTTTTCGAATAGGTAACAGTTCTAGTCAGAAAAGTTTCGCAAAAAGTTCTTCCTTTAATATTTTTGCTGTTTTCACTAAATATGAAAAATCACGAGACGAAAAAGGGCAGGAAAAAGAGTCCGTGTGTGTCTCACACACAGGTGGCGCGGGCCCACCCCTGGCCGCGCCACCTGGGTGTGAGAATACCCCGGAACTCGTTTCCGTCCCGGTTTCCTCCTGTGACTTCGTTTCGATGTATATTTTTCACCTATTTAACCCCCCGGAGTCCCCGAGGTCTCTATATCATTTTCTCGTCGTGTTTTGTTTCGAACTATTTCTGTCAGGAGTTGATCTTAAGCTTGGGGGAGTCATGGCCTCTTCAAGTGACAACAAGGGCAAAGGGCCCTATGTAGAAGATCACCAGCGCCAGAAGTGGAAGGAGGAGCTGGGTTCTGGAAGAGCAAGGCCAACAAACCCTGCTTTTGAAGGACCAACGAAAGCTAGGCGTATCTTTTCTCATGATTTGCAGGGACCAACATATCATGTTTTGGATCTTGACTCTATGCCCGTGATAGAACACGGCATGCTGGTCACTTTTGAGTTTTGCACTCAATATCAAGCTTTGAAGAGGGAAGTGAAGATGCTTCAAGAAGAGAATCTCAGGCTTCGCCAGATGCAGGAATATTTCATTAATCCAAGGCTGCTTCCAATACCACCAAAGGAGTAATTCGTCATCGGTTTAGGCATCCCCTTGGCTTGTTCCAAGCTTGGGGGAGTGCCGCGGTATCACATCATTACCTTTTGCTCATTTACTTTTCAAGTAGAGTCGTATCATGAATAGAGAAGTTATCATATGGAATAGTTTGCAGTTTGGAAGTATCCTCCTTAGTCAGTTATCTATGTATCCCTTGGTGTGAGTTGCGGTAATAAAATATTAATGAGAAGTTTTATCGTTTACTTTTCACACACTTTATGTTAGTTTGCAATCTCTCTTGTATGACTAGTCTTGTTGATTGGTATTGGTATCACATTGGGAGTATGAGTAGATTTAGTTGGTTTTGGCAAACCTAGCTTGGTCAGTAGAAACTTTACCTTGAGGTTTGAGTAGAAAAGAATAAAGAAGTGCTTGCAGTTACATCACTTCAGTTTTCCCTTATGTTTGGCTTATAAGCATTGTTATTCTTAAAGTTAAAATCATTGTACCTTCAAGGGAGTTTGCATGATTGTTCTTATTATATGTATGTTTGTTTGTTTCATGCAACTCTTATGCTTGCTACCCAGCCTTGCTAGCCAAAAACCTGTACTGAGAGGAGATACTTCTCATGCATCCAATTCCCAAAAACCACGTCACTTCCAAAGAGTCCACTATAAATTCCTATGCATGGTATTTCAAGCCATTCCAAGTAAATTTTCATGTGCTACCTTTCAAAAACCTTCAAACACTTCTCATTTTGTGCCACTGTTTTTAGCTCATGAGGACGTAGTGGATGGGTTTGTTATCTTCCATACTAAATTAAGTACCCCTCGACTAGGCAGCTTCATCTGCTCGTCATTAATTTTGCAAGGGAGCTGGTCAGACCATTATAATCTCAAAAAGAAAAAGAAAGAAAAAGGCACTCCTCCAATGGAATGTGAAAGTTGGTCGGCACCCGATGGAATCGGTTAGCCATGGTTTGAGAAAGGAAAAAGGTGGGGAGGAGTGCAAAGCTATAAAAGAGCACCAAAGTGCCAATTAATCAAACATTTCGGAACCGCTCTCACTTGTTTAGTATGGAAGATATCAAGAACTCTGTTGCTAGTCGTTGACAAAAGCAACCACCTCTCAAAACAATTTTTACCTCTGTTTTACAAATGAAAAGCTCTAGCACATGTTTAATCCCTGCTTCCCTCTGCGAAGGGCATATCTTTTACTTTTATGTTGAGTCAACCTATTTCTCTCTGTCTCAAGCAAGCATTTGAGTTGTTATATTTCACTCATCTATATGTTGATCCGTTTAATCATGTTTACTATCTTCCTTGTTTTGTATAATGCTTTTGTCTGAAGGAATACATCTTTGAAAGCTTTCTATGAATGCAAAAAGTTTACTTTGTTGAGCATATAGTCTTTGCTATATTAGCTCTGTTTTAAAAGGCTCCGCCTAAAAGAGAGAATAGTTTGTTCTCCATTCTTTGACCAAGAACTAAGGTTTGCCATTATCAATTATAGTTTACCTTGTGCATCTTTACATGTGATTCCCTTTTACCTATTGCAAGTCTACATCTTATAAAGGGAAGTTGTTGTCTATTATAAATTGTGCCTTAGTGAATGTGATGCTTCTTGTCCGTATTTTGATTATCGACACTTCACTCCATAAACCTGTGGTCATATTTACCGAGTTTAGTTTTCGCTTGGGGACAAGCGAGGTCTAAGCTTGGGGGGGTTGATACGTCCAATTTGCATCACTATTTTGTATCATAATTTACTGTTATTCATTGATATATTTCATATTTAGATATGATACTTATGTTATTTCCTTTGCTTTCACATGTTTGATGATCGTCGGAGGAGTTGCTGCCAGAGTCAGGATTCTGCTGGAAAAAGGACCATCAAGAGACCATATTTTGAAGATCAGGAAAATTCCAGAAAAATACCCAGAAATTATATTTTCCCAGAAGACTCACGAAGCCAGAAGGAGGAGTCGAGAGGAGCCAGGGGGGCTCCACACGCCAGGGTGGCGCGGGCCCACCCCTGGCCACGCGGGCCCTGTGTGAGGGAGCCCTGGCCCACCTCTGGTCTCGCCCCTCCGCGTACATGATCGTCCCCGAAAACCTAAGTCAAGGGGGGGTTCAGAGTTAGACACAGCCGCCTCTGCGGGGCGGAGAACACCAGAGAGAGAAAGCTCTCCGGCAGGGAGAAATCTGCCAGGGAAATTCCTTCCCGGAGAGGGGAGATCGTCGCCATCATCATCACCATCGCACTGGACTTCATCGGGATCATCATCATCATCATCTCCATCACCAGCACCTTCATCTCCACCATCACCACGCCATCCCGCTGTAACATCTTGAGTTGGATCTTGTTATATTCATAGGGGAAACTTTCCCGGTATTGATTACTCTTGTAGTTGATGCTATTGAGTGGAACCGTTGAATTAAGGTTTATGTTCAGATTGTTATTTACCATTATTTCACCTCTGATCATGATCCATATGATGTCTTGTGAGTAGTTCGTTTAGTTCTTGAGGACATAGGAGAAGTCAAGATGTTAGTAGTGAATTATTGTTGAGAAATATTTAATGGTTTGATATTGTTGTGGTGCTATTTCACTAGTGGTGTCATGTGAACGTCGACTACATGATACTTCACCATTTATGGGCCTAGTGAGATGCATTGTGTATTTGGCTACCGATTGTGGGGTTGCTGGAGTGACAGAAACCTAAACCTCCGTTGGGAAACTATTGCACCAGGGAGCGTAGGATCTTAGAGTTTAAGGCTGTGGTTAGATTTATCTTAATTACTTTCTTGTATTTGCGGATGCTTGCAAGGGGTATAATCACAAGTGTGTATTTATCCTAGTAAGGGTAGTGCGCTAGCGCAGGTTCACCCCCATAACACCTACCAAACCAATAAATACTATTGGCTCTATGAAGCGAAAGCTCTTGACAGGAACTCCCGTGTGTCCTCGAGAACGTTTGGTTATTATAAGAACACAACCGGCTTATCCTTTGCTGAAGAAAGGATTGGGCCACTTGCTGCAATTGTTACTACTGTCTTTTATTTACTCGCACTTTATTTACTCGTATTACCAAATACCCCTGAAAACCTGTTTGTTAGTATTTACAGTGATTCCTTGATCAAAACTGCTCATCAACACCTTCTGCTCCTCGTTGGGTTCGACACTCTTATTTATCGAAAGTACTACGATACACCCCCTATACTTGTGGGTCATCAGTTGTGCATGAAGCGAAAGTTTATTATGATGCCAGTGCTTATCCAAGGCCCGAAGCAACCCGGCAATGACATTGATGTGTACCTAAGGCCATTAGTTGAAGAACTTAAACAGCTGTGGCAGACTGAAGGTGTTCGTGTGTGGGATGAGTACAAATAAGAGGAATTTGATCTACGAGCGTTGATACGTCTCCAACGTATCTATAATTTTTGATGATCCATGCTTGTTTTTACACCATTTGCCTACTGCTTCGTTACACTTCGTGGCACTTTTATGCATTTTCCGGAACTAACCTATTAACGAGTTGCCACAGTGCCAGTTCCCTGTTTTCTGCTGTTTTTATGTTTCAGAAGTGATACACAGGAAATATTCTCGGAATTGGACCAAACAAGTTCCTGAAGTCTTATTTTACCCGGAAGCTTCCAGATATCCGAAGGAGAGTAGGAGGGGGGCCACCAGGGGCCCACACACAGGGGTGGCGCGGCCAGCCCCTGGCCTGCGCCACCATGGTGTGAGGCCACCTGGCCCCACCTCTGACATCGCCCCTTCGCCTATAAAGACCCCCTGACGGAAAAAACCTAAGTACCCGATCAATTTTCCAGAACACATTGCGATCCGCCGCCGCCGTCGACCCGAAGATCAGGAGGGTCTAGAAGCTCTTCCCGGCACCCTGCCGGAGAGGGGAATCGCCACCGGAGGTCTTCTTCATCGCCATGCTTGCCTCCGGAGCGATGAGTGAGTAGTCTACCTTGGACTATGGGTCCATAGCAGTAGCTAGATGGTTGTCTTCTCCACCATGTGCTTCATGTTTAGATCTCATGAGCTGCCCTACATGATTGAGATCACCATTATGTAAATCTACATGTTTGGTTTGTTGGGATCCGATGAATATTGGTGTTTATGATTGAGTTGTTGTACTAAATATTATCTTTTATTATCTCTATGTTGTTTATGATCTTGTATGCTCTCCGTTGTTAGTAGCTATCTTGGCCGAGTAGTTGCTAGTGACTCCAAGAGGGGGTATTTATGCTCGATAGTGGGTTCATGCCTCTATTTAACCTGGGGGAGTGACAGAAACCTCTAAGGTTGTAGATGTGCTGTTGCTACTAGGGAGAAAACAACATTCATATGCTCAAGGGCATATGTTATGTTTATTTTACACACTTTGCTTAATGCAATTATCTGTTGTTCGCAACTTAATACTTGTGGAGTTCTTGGATTGATTCACCACAAGTGGATTATTAGTCATAGATGCAGTTGGATGGCGGTCTATGTATTTTGTTGTAATGCCCAGAGTAAATCTCATAGTGATCTTCTTGACATATCACGTTTATCTCTATTCTATCAATTGCCCAACTGTAATTTGTTTACCCAACATGTGTTATTTATATTATGGAGAGACACCACTAGTGAACTATGGATCCCGGTCCTATTTCCATCATATTGCTATCACCTGTTTACTTTACTCGCACTGTTTACTTTACTCGCATACTCTATTGTTTTCCACTCGATATGCTCATAACCTTTGTTTCAAGCAAACCGGTGAGATTGACAACCTCATCACAAGTTGGGAACGAAGTACTTGGTTGTGTTGTGTGCAGGTTCCGCGTTGCAGCTAGCAAGCAAAGCTTGGACGAGGCGCCATATATAAATTGTCCGAAGCTGTCGCAAGCTAGCAAGCATCACCTTCAGTCGTTTGTCTCTCCTCTCCAAGAACGATAAACCTTGATTTCTTAACTGAGGGAAAACTAGCTGCTATACTCATCACACCTTCCTCTTGGGGTTCCCAACAGGCTGGTCATTCACCACGCATCAAACTAATTTTCTGGCGCCGTTGCCGGGGAGGAAGTAGAAGACTTCTGCGAGGGGAGTTTTCGCACGCACATCTTTTACTTTGTTTTATTGTTTTGCTTTACTTTATTTATTTTACCTGCATCGTTTTATATCAAAAACCCAAAAAAATTAGAATCCTTGGTAGTTGTTATTTCTTTACTTTTAGTTTATCATGTTGATCCCTAAGTACGTTCTGGAGGACCTCTCAGTAGGTAGTGGTTCGATTATTGGCAAAAGTAACATTGAGGAGTTCTTTAATCACATTAGTATGCATGAGGAAGTTGAGGAGAAATCTTTGGTTGAGCTAGCTCCTAGTTATGAAGTTGCTTCTGCTTATTTAGTTCACATGTTGGAAACTAGGTTTGCTAGTCTTAATCCTTTTATGCAATACATGTTCCTTAAGCTCCATGAAATTGAGGATCCCGAAAAGAAAGCATTTATCTTGGAAACTTTGCGCATAGAATTTAGAGATGTTGCAATTGAGGCTAGGAAAGTTTTTAAGAATTTTGATAAGCTTGGCTCGCCTGTTGAAATTGTTGGTACACCCAATGAAGAATCTAGATTGCCAATACCTTGTAAGCTTGTAGGAATTCATAATGCCTTGGTAGCTAATACTAGTTGGATTTGTCCTGAAAATCTTTTTGATGAAAATAGTGTACCAAAGCGTGACTACAAGGGATACTCAAAACCTCAATTGGGTAGTATTCATTTCTTTATTCCTATAGTGGATCCTGATCCCCCTTTCATTATTACTTGATTCGCAATTTTCTGCGCATAGCTCAAACGCGTTAAAGAAAAGCACTCTTGGGAGATAACCCAATGTTTTATTTTTAGTACTTTTTCTTTTATTTGAGTCTTGGAAGTCATTACTACTGTAATGACCGCTCCTTATCTTGTTTATTTCGTTTTTGTGCCAAGAGAAGCCTCTAATTCGAGTGAGGTAAATATTTGGGGATGTTGCTGTCCTGAAACTGTTTTCGGTGCTGCACCGTAAAAATTCGTATAAATTCTCTGTATATCTTTTGGACCTGCGATTTCTTGTGCATATGCCCCAGGTTATATCCAAACTTTCGTTAGTTGAACACTTTTTTATTTGAGCAACAGAAAACCCCTCGAAAATTCGACCTTTGTCATCTGTTCAGTTTTGACAGATTTCTGCCAATATTTGTGTTTGCCACTTTATCACTTTCTTTTGAGTTCTTTTGATCACAGAACTTTTGGAGAAGTTGCTACAGTAGTATTTGCTATATATGTGGTGGTTTTGAGTTGAAACCTTAAGCAAAAAGAGGATTGATTATATGTTATGCTTGCACTAATGTTGCTAATAGATTTGTGTTTAGTTTTGTATGAAGGAAGTTTTCAAGTGTAGGGATTAGAGAATGATGAGATGAGTTGAAGAATGGACAAAAGCTCAAGCTTGGGGATGCCCATGCATCACCCCAAGAAATATCCAAGAAGTACAAGCGTCAAAGCTTGGGGATGCCCGCGACGCACCCCTTCTTCATCGGCAAAAATCAGGTCACCTTTCAAAACACTATATTTTTATTGCTTCATGCACTATGTGTTTTTCTTGGAGCGTCAGTTGTTTTAGTTTTCTTAGTTAGTTTAGTTTGTTTGTTTTCTGCAATAAATGGTTGGACCCCAACAAATTTCCTTTGGAGAAGTTGCCTCGTTTTCATTTGCCAAGAACACTCCGTTTTTCATTCTTACAATTTCACCGGGTGTTCTTCTTTTTCTGCTACTGCTTTTGGTTTTCGTTTTCGCCTTGATTTGCGTTTAGAACTTGCCATATCTTTTCATCAAGGTATATTTTTGCCTCTGATCTTTATTGGTTTTCATCAAAAGAGGTGTCTTTAAAAATTTCAAATGGTGTTGGAAAAGAGAAAAAGCTTTGTGCAAAATAGTGGTACAAGAAGGAGCTTGTTTAGACTGCGGCTTAGGCTTTTTCATGTCATGCTTGATGTACTTTTGATAGTATGCTTAGTGGTTTTGCTGAAGCATGACTTGTCTCAAATAACTGAGATTGCTTAATGAGCCTTTGAAAAAATCATGCGTTGTTTTTATTGTATGGAAGCATTATTTTGGTTTTCTCCTTGATGCTTTATTTGGGTTGACTTGGCGCATGCTCACACATGTTAGACTCTTACAAAGTCACCAATAGCCTCTATGATTATTTAATTTTTGACTTTTGATGCCATCTTATGCTTCTTTTAATGTCGCTTTGTATGATTATGGTCATTATTGCTCTCTTAGTTGGTCGCTCCCAGTCTTTTGCTAGCCCTCGCCTTGTACTAAGTATGAGCTCTACTCGTGCATCCAACTCCTAAAAGCCAAAGTTTTCCAAAGTGTCCACCATACATACCTACTAGCAATTTGCTATTCCAAGTAAATTTGACTTGCTTTTATTTTCTCTTCAAATTAAACTATTACCAGTGTTATGCGAAATTCGGTCAGTAAAGCTCTCACGAACCGGAAGACACACTTTACTTTTTCCTGTTCTTAAAAATTTGACATTGTGGTCTCTTATGTTGATTTGTTATGCTTGCAAGTTGTAAGTTGGAGACTAGCCCAGCCATGCAGTCATGGGCAAGCTTTCAATATTGCACTTCTTATTCGAGTTGATATCGTGATCTTTTGTTTATGGATGCCCGTGGTGTGAAATGAGTTGGGAATCTTGTGGGGATCATGGAGTTTGTATATGTGTTAGGGAAACACCGGGCCGCTAATCTAAGCCATGCATAATTCATGGTGGAAATTTGCAGCATACCCATGGTGAACATTCGACGACGCATCTCACAATAAAAAGCTAAACAAATGGCAAATAAAAAAGAGGTCGAGGTGTTCATTGTCTGCTTGTCCTGTCATTTTGGTGTGGGCTTGTTCCATGTCATCGGGCACGGAGGTACCCCATTGGCGGTTCTCAATGATATACATATACTTACAATGACAAGAGCCTTGCTTGGGACTCTAAGTAAAGTAGCATGAGGTTTGGGTACTCGTATTCACGGGACACGAGGTTTTCAACTTATGATTTGTCAAGCATATGCATCATAATTGTTCTCGCATTAACTTTAACCATTCAAGATGCTTATGATGGGGGCAATGAGAGCTCAAAGCCGGTAAGTACCATAATTTTTGAAGGTTATAAAACTTGCAATCACTGCTTCCCTCTGCGAAGGGCCTTTCTTCTACTTTTATGTTGAGTCACCACCTTCTTTCTTTATGCACCATTAAGAGAGCATAGTTGTCATTCTTAGTATAATGTGCATTGTCCCAAAGTTTTCATTGATTGATTCATATTGTTGGTTTCACTTGTTCTTAAATTATTTGTATCTAGTCGCCCTCTTAAACTTGAAGGTGTCCTATGCATTTATGTTTTGCTCTCTTTGAAGGACAAGCTGAAAACCATTTGTATGTTTTTCCTTATGATTTGAACACACGTTTGACTTTCATTGTTTCATTTTCATGATCTTTTGTTTGTGTTCATTTTTATGTTTACAACATGGTTGCTAAGTTTTTATTGTCAAGATTTTATCTTCATGCCCATGTTTTAAGTTCTTATGATCCCAGCTCACAAATTCTTACATATATGATCAAGATTGTGTAGGTGCATGTCACCTCAAAAATTATTGTTTTGTTATCACTTACCTACTCGACGATGAGCAGGAGTTAAGCTTGGGGATGCTTGATACGTCTCCAACGTATCTATAATTTTTGATGCTCCATGCTTGTTTTTACACCATTTGCCTACTGTTTCGTTACACTTCGTGGCACTTTTATGTATTTTCCGGAACTAACCTATTAACGAGTTGCCACAGTGCCAGTTCCCTATTTTCTGCTGTTTTTGTATTTCAGAAGTGATACACAGGAAATATTCTTGGAACTGGACGAAACAAGTTCCTAAAGTCTTATTTTACCCGGAAGCTTCCAGAGATCCGAAGAAGAGTAGGAGGGGGGCCACCAGGGGCCCACACACAGGGGTAGCGCGGCCAGCCCCTGGCACGCGCCACCATGGTGTGAGGCCACCTGGCCCCACCTCTGACATCGCCCCTTCGGCTATAAAGACCCCACGACAGAAAAAATCTAAGTACCCGATCAATTTTCCAGAACACATCGCGATCCACCGCCGCCATCGACCCGAAGATCGAGAGGGTCCAGAAGCTCTTCCCGGCACACTGCCGGAGAGGGGAATCGCCACCGGAGGTCTTCTTCATCGCCATGCTTGCCTCCGGAGCGATGAGTGAGTAGTCTACCTTGGACTATGGGTCCATAGCAGTAGCTAGATGGTTGTCTTCTCCACCATGTGCTTCATGTTTAGATCTCATGAGCTGCCCTACATGATTGAGATCACCGTTATGTAATTCTATATGTTCGGTTTGTTGGGATCCGATGAATATTGGTGTTTATGATTGAGTTGCTGTACTGAATATTATGTTTTGTTTTCTCTATATTGTTTATGATTTTGCATGCTCTCCGTTGTTAGTAGCTATCTTGGCCGAGTAGTTGCTAGTGACTCCAAGAGGGGGGTATTTATGCTCGATAGTGGGTTGATGCCTCTATTTAACCTGCGGGAGTGACAGAAACCTCTAAGGTTGTAGATGTGCTGTTGCTACTAGAGAGAAAACAACATTCATATGCTCAAGGGCATATGCTTTGTTTACATTACACACTTTGCTTAATGCAATTATCTGTTGTTCGCAACTTAATACTTGTGCAGTTCTCGAATTGATTCACCACAAGTGGATTATTAGTCATAGATGCAGTTGGATGGCGGCCTATATATTTTGTTGTAATGTCCAGAGTAAATCTCATAGTGATCTTCTTGACATATCATGTTTATCTTTATTCTATCAATTGCCCAACTGTAATTTGTTTACCCAGCATGTGTTATTTATCTTATGGAGAGACACCACTAGTGAACTGTGGATCCCGGTCCTATTTCCATCATATTGCTATCACCTGTTTACTTTACTCGCACTGTTTACTTTACTCGCATACTCTATTGTTTTCCACTCGATACGCTCATAACCTTTGTTTCAAGCAAACCGGTGAGATTGACAACCTCATCGCAAGTTGGGAACGAAGTACTTGGTTGTGTTGTGTGCAGGTTCCGCGTTGCAGCTAGCAAGCAAAGCTTGGACGAGGCGCCATATGTAAATTGTCCAAAGCTGTCGCAAGCTAGCAAGCATCACCTTCAGTCGTTTGTCTCTCCTCTCCAAGAACGATAAACCTTGGTTTCTTAACTGAGGGAAAACTAGCTGCTATACTCATCACACCTTCCTCTTGGGGTTCCCAACGGGCTGGTCATTCACCACGCATCAAGCGTTGCTGTTCGTGACCATCAATGATTGGCCTACTCTTAGTAACCTTTCAGGATAGACAAACAAGGGATACAATGCATGCACGCACTGTTTAGGTGAGATCGATAGTATATTTTTGGATAAAAGTAAGAAGGTGGTGTATCTGGGGCATCGTCGATTTCTTTCAGCCAAACATCAATTGAAGAAAAAAGGCGAGCATTTTAACGGCGAGGCAGAAGTCCGAGGCAAGCCTAAACGCCATACTGGTGATGATATATTTGATATGGTCAAAGATTTAAAAGTAATCTTTGGAAAGGGTCCTGGCAGTCTGTCTGTTCCGAATGACGCTAGCGGACATGCACCCATGTGGAAGAAGAAATCTTTATTTTGGAAGCATGAGTATTGGAAATTCCTAGAGGTCCGCTCTGCAATCGACGTGATGCACGTGATGAAGATTTTTTGCGTGAACCTACTAGGCTTCTTGGGCTTGTATGGGAAGACAAAAGATACACCGAAAGCATATAAGGACCAGCACCGTATGAAAAGAAGAGACGAGATGCATCCGGATGATTTTAAAGGTCCTGTGAGCTACGCTCTTACCAAAGAAGAGAATGAAGTCTTTTTTGAATGCCTGAGCAGTATCAAGGTCCCATCTGGATTCTCGTCAAATATAAAGGGAATAATAAATATGGCAGAGAAAAAATTCCAAAATCTAAAGTCGTATGACTGGCACGTGCTTATGACGCAATTGCTTCCGATTGCACTAAGGGGAATTCTACCAGAAAATGTTTGAGTACCGATTGTGAAGCTATGTGCATTCCTCAATGCAATTTCGCAGAAGGTAATCAATTCAGAAGATCTACAACGGTTACAGAATGATGTGGCCCAATGTCTTGTCAGCTTCGAGTTGGTGTTCCCACCGTCCTTCTTCAATATTATGACGCATCTCTTAGTTCACCTAGTCGAAGAGATTTCCATTCTCGGTCCAGTATTTCTGCATAATATGTTTCCCTTTGAGAGGTTCATGGGAGTCTTAAAGAAATATGTGCATAACCGTGCTAGGCCAGAAGGAAGCATCTCCAAGGGCTATCTAACAGAGGAGGTCATTGAGTTTTGTGTTGACTTTGTTCCTAACCTGAACCCGATTGGTCTTCCTCAATCGCGGCATGAGGGGAGACTGAGTGGAAAAGGCACGCTAGGAATGAAATCAGCATACTGTATGGACAGACATTATTTGAGTGAAGCACACTACACAGTTTTGCGAAATTCCACATTGGTGGAGCCGTATATGGAGCGACACAAGAATATTGTACGCTCGGAAAACCCAGGGTAGTCTGACTCCT
The DNA here is from genome assembly GCA_007115705.1 of Dactylis glomerata. Classification (NCBI taxonomy): domain Eukaryota; kingdom Viridiplantae; phylum Streptophyta; class Magnoliopsida; order Poales; family Poaceae; genus Dactylis; species Dactylis glomerata. The sequence goes on along the minus strand of QXEO01000186.1, from coordinate 6,912,877 downwards.
AGATTACAAAGTTGCACATGGCAACTTTTGGTGGTTGGTTGCAAACACTTCTCATAAATGACGCCACTGTTGGATATGAGCTGTCCATGTTGGCCAAGAAACCATCTTCCACTATATTGACTTTCCAGGGTTACGAGATAAATGAGAATACATTTTACACGGTCGCCCAAGATAAAAAGAGCACCAATCAAAACAGTGGTGTCCGCTTTGATGCAGCAAACGACAATGGGACAAAGGACATATATTATGGTTACATAGAGGAGATATGGGAACTTGACTATGGACCGTCTTTTAAGGTCCCTTTATTTCGGTGCAAATGGGTCAAGCTGACAGGAGGCAGGGTAAAGGTAGACCAGCAGTACGGAATGACAAGGTGGATCTCAATAATCTTGGTTATAGAGATGAACCATTCGTCCTAGCCAATGACGTCACTCAGATTTTCTATGTGAAAGACATGTCTACGAAACCGAGAAAAAGAAAAGATAAGAAAATGAATACATCACACGATGAGCCAAAGCGACACATTGTTCTCTCAAGGAAAAGAATCATCGCGGGAGTGGAGGACAAGACAGATATGTCAGAAGATTATAACAAGTTTGATGAAATTCCGTCCTTCAGAGTGAACACTGACCCAACCATCCTCTTAAACAAAGAAGATACTCCATGGTTACGGTGCAGAAGGAAACTCCAACACTAGATGGGGATGTTGGTGATGTGTAATAATGTATTAAACCTTTAATGTGTAATAATGTATGATTTTGGGTTAGTTATTCAAATTCAAACACTTTTTATATTCCAAGTTTTGTCAGATTCAGAAGTATAGTTTTAATTGAAAATGGCAAAATAGTTAATAGTCTGAGTAGTTAGAATAATTTTTTTGAAAATAGAAAATGGTTTTGAATTAGTTATTCAATTTGAAACACTTTTCATATTCAAAGTTTTATCAAATTCTAAAATATGCAAAAAGAATATTAATCAATATAGTTTTAATTGAAAATGGCAAATATTTAATTGTTTGAATAGTTAGAATAATTGATTTTAAAAATAGAAAATAGTTTTGAATTAGTTATTCAATTTCAAACACTTTTCATATTCATAGTTTTATCAAATTCTAAAATATGCAAAAAGAATATTAATCAATATAGTTTTAATTGAAAATGGCAAATAGTTAATTGTTTGAATAGTTAGAATAATTGATTTTAAAAATAGAAAATAGTTTTGAATTAGTTATTCAATTTCAAACACTTTTCATATTCATAGTTTTATCAAATTCTAAAATATGCAAAAAGAATATTAATCAATATAGTTTTAATTGAAAATGGCAAAATAGTTAATTGTTTGAATAGTTAGAATAATTGATTTTAAAAATAGAAAATAGTTTTGAATTAGTTATTCAATTTCAAATCCTTTTCATATTCAAAGTTTTATCAAATTCTAAAATATAAAGAAGTTATTCAAATTGAAATTCAAAATTCATATTCAAATGAAATCTGAAAAAAATACACACCTTGGCGCGCATTTATTACACCTTTAGTCCCGGTTGGTTTCACTAGCCGGGACTAAAGGTCTCAGTCTGGGCGCGTGAACCACCGAATGTCTTTAGTCCCGGTTGGAGGCACCAACCGGGACTAAAGGGTCTTTAGTCCCGGTTGGTGCCTCCAACCGGGACTAAAGACCCCTCTTTAGTCCCGGTTGGAGCCACCAACCGGGACTAAAGGAGGGGGTATATAACCACCCGCCACTCTCTCTTCTTCATCTCTCACTCAACACTTAGCAGAAACGGAGGCCGCCCGATGTGCAGACCACCTCGCCGCCGATTGTTGCGGCCCGAGGGTTCCGTGACGCCGCCCATCGCTGCCGGCGACGACGCCGCCTCTGTGCCGCCTCCGATGCCGCCCCGGAGCCGCCTCCGACGCCGTGCCCCCGAGCCGCGCATCGCCGCCGCCCCCGAGCCGCGTGTCGACGCCGCCCCCGAGCCGCGCGCCGGCCTCCGATCGCCGCGCCCCCGGCCGAGCCGCATCACCGCGCCCCCGAGCCGCAGCGCCGCCGCCCTCGACCCGCGACATCGCCGCCGCCCCCGACCTGACATCGCCGGCCGCCGCCTCGCCCATTGCAGGTATAAAACTCTACTTTTAGGGTTAGAAAAAAAATAGTTAGTAATGTTAGAAAAAAAATTAGTTAGTAATGTTAGAAAAAATTAGTTAGTAATGTTAGAAAAAATTAGTTAGTAATCTTAGAAAAAAAATTTAGTTAGTAATAGAAATATTAGTTAGAAATAGAAATAGAAATATTAGTTAGAAATTTAGTTAGTAATAGAAATAGAGTTAGAAATAGAAAAATTAGTTAGTAATAGAAATATTAGTTAGAAATAGAAATATTAGTTAGTAATAATAGAAATAGAGTTAGAAATAGAAATATTAGTTAGTAATAATAGAAATAGAGTTAGAAATAGAAATATTAGTTAGTAATAGAAAATTTAGTTAGTAATAGAAATATTAGTTAGAAATAATAGAAATAGAGTTAGAAATAAGAATATTAATTAGTAATAGAAATAGAGTTAGAAATAGAAATATTATAGTTAGTAATAGAAAATTGTTAGTAATATTGTTAGAAATATCTATTTTGTTAGAAATAGAGTAAAAAAATAGTTAGTAATAGATATGTTAGAAATGTTAGAAATAAAGGAAATAGAGTTAGGGTTTATTTGTTTAGTTGTTTATATATTAGTTGTTTGTCAGCGGCCACGATGTCCCACCCGTTCGACCAGATGGGCGATGTTCGGGAGTGGGCTCCGCCGGGCTGGCACTAGGAGGTGTCACCTGTTGGAGCGCGTAGCTTGGTGAGGAATCCGGGTCCCGTTGTCAACCCGGATCTGCTTTGGTGGAGGTCGTGTGGGCCAGGCGCGGTACGGAGGGAGGCGGCCCTCGAGGAGGTGGTACGTCGACGTATCAGAGAGGAGGACGAGCACGTCCGTCGCTACCTTTATTTGTTGGCTAGGTCTCCTAATAGGGGTTAGTCGATTCTTCAGGGATCTCACATTAGCTATGATCCCGTTAGCGTTCCACATCTTTGGTTTGTTACCATCCGTGACTCAGCACCAGGTCGACGTTGATTATTCGTGATGTGTTATGTAACTGGTGGATTATTTGTTATTGTATTGCATCCGCGTAATGTTGTTGATCTATATATGTTATTGTACTGCATTCGCGTAATATTATTGATCTATATCTATCTGTTGTATATTATTTACTCGACGTAATGTATTAATCTTTTTTGTGTATTATTTAAGATATGGATTTCGGCGCCGGGAGAGAAGGTGAGGACGAGATGTTGAATATTATAGGAGAGGGTATCGGTGGAGAAGGAGACGGCTCAGAATTTTTAAACGAGTCGGGTGAGGGAATGGAGGAGGATCAGCCGTATGAAACAGAAACAAATGATGATTGCGAGGACGGCTCACAAGAGACTGGACGTGCCTTAACGCGGTCCGGCGAGGTATACATATGTTAAGCCTCTATTCATGAATCTGTAGATGACGATGCATTAAGTGGTATATATATTAATGAATGTTTCTTTTTTTAGACCTCTGAATCTTCTAGAAAGAAGCGAGGCCTGGCCAAACAGCTGGCATCCAATCCGCATTACACGATTGGGCGTCTCTCAAATGAAGGCGACCCGTTGGAACCCAAGAGTGTCGCAAATATGTTCACTACTCAATGTGGATGTCTTGTCAGGGACATGGTCCCGATAAGCATTCAGTATTGGTATAAGCCCAAGGTGGCAAAGGGAGAGCCAGAAGAGGGTGCAGTAGTCAATTATGTCACCAAGGTCTTGAAAGACAAACTTTGGGAATCCCTCATTCCACATTTCAATCTGCCGGTCACCGAGTCCCTGGAAGTCGCAGAGAAACAGAAGGAGGAAGTCAGGGAGTGGGCTCTCAAAAAGATGGCTGCACAGTTCAATAACCATAAGAAGAGGTTATGGTCCGCCTATGTCAACGCCGATCGACAAGCTCCAGAATTTACTGGCCCCAATGAGAACCTGCGGGATCACTGGGACGCATTTGTGGAGTATAAGGAGTCCGAACTGGGTAAGCTAAGGAGTAAGAAAAATCAGTTAAATGCCGTGAAAAAGAAATATCACCATATGTTGGGTCTAGGTGGCTACAAAAGGGCCGAGCCTAAGTGGGATATGCAAGAGGCCGCCCTATGAGAAAAAGGCATCGAACCAGAAATAGAACAATGGCCCAGAAGGTCAAGAAATTGGGGACTTGCGCATGGGGCTGTCTACGATGAGAGAACAGGGAAATTAGTCGAAAAGAAGAAACAAATTGCTGAACCCCTGGGAAAACTTGTCAAGACAATCGCTGAGGTTCAAGAGGGGACGTTCATGCCGGACAGAGAGAACGACGAGCTGACAAAGGCCCTCAAGAACAAAGAACACATAGGACGAACATGAGGTCTGGGTTCTGCCATTCCGTGGAGGTCTGGGTTCGCCGAAGACAGCCAGACTTATAGAAGTCGAGAGAGAGCGAAGAAGCAAAAGGCGCAGGAGGAGGCCACATGGATAGAGAGCCTAGAAAGGCAACAGGCTGAGCTAAGAGAGATGTATTTAAAACAGCATCAGGCACTGGACGAATTAAAGTCGCAAGGGACAACTCAGCCTCAGCAACAACTAGAACATGCATCAGGCGATCGATCTCAGCAGAGAAGCAGCGTGGCTTCCACGGAGGTCAGGGCCGATGAGGCACCAATGGATTGCTACCCCGTGGATGATATCAGCAAGAAGACAAACTGTGAGATGCATATTCCCATGAAGAACATATCGATGAAGGTGGCGGTTGGTATGTGTTACCATCTAGACCTAGACAAACCTGGTATGGCCGTGAGATTCGAGCTGGCTATGCTCGTGTCAGGGTGGATGCAATTATACCGGGAAAAGAGACGTTGCCCAGCTTGGAGTACATACCAAAAAATCGATCTCCCCGCTAAAGGTCTTTGCTAGTGATGCTGGTGGGAGTGTTGCTCAACCCAGTCACGCCGACTTTGCTGCTAAAGCTGGTTTGACTCTTTCTCAATTGATGTATGAAGATATCCCAAAGGCGCCTGTAGCACGGCAATATGAAAAGGGGAAGAGTCTGGTCCCACCTGAGATTGAAAGCAATCTACCAACACAAATGCAAAAATTGCATAAGTGGTACATGCATGCCGCAAAGGGCGCGCAAGAATTTCTCCTTATGAAAATCACACGGGACCATTTCTTAGGTGAAGACTTGGTCCATATTGAGTTTGATGAATTCTTTCAGCTATTTCAGCTATTCAGTCAAGACACGCTCGACAAATCTCTCGTCAGTGCCTATGTTCTGTTAGTGATTCATTATTTCTATAAGTCTCTAGCTCAACTCGTTCTTTGCATGTAATTATCCTCACAACGCTGTTTATTATGCAGAATAAAGAGTATGCAATGTAAGCAAATGAACGACTTTCAACTTGGATTCATTGATCCAAATTGAGTTAACGCAGTGACGGTACAGAACAAACGCAAGTAGACGGATGATATCTTGCTAGAGTTCTTACTTACGCAGGAATACAGAACTAGAATATTGTTTCCGTACAACTTCAAGTGTTACTATCTTATACATAGTTACTTTTCCTTACTCGATGTTATAAGTGTAATTGATGAGTTATTAACTTATATAATTAAACTTGCGCGTAGTTACCTCTGGATTTTGCTAAAGATTGAACCTGACTGTGGAAGGGTTGAAATCTTTGACTCAATGAATAAACAACTTAATGAATACCAAAGCATCATTGATATGATGGATAGATAATTTCAATCATTACGGCATTATATCGGTCTCTTTCGTTTATTTATAACTTATATATTCATTTTGTGTGCTCGGCAGTGTTTGGAAACAGTTTATATGCACAGTAAAAGGTGAATGGAAAAATGAGCTGATTTACCGTCTGATTGAGGAAAGTCGTCGGGGACTAATTTATGTGCATACTACGCTTTAATTCTAGTATCAAATACTATTAAGTATATCAATCTTGATATGTCACTGACTAAAATCTATTCTCGTAAAGTGTGCGAGTGATATCCCACAATAATAGGGGATCGTGTGTAGCCTTTTCGATAAGTAAGAGTGTCGAACCCAACGAGGAGCTAAAGGTAGGATAAATATTCTCTCAAGTTCTATCAACCACTGATACAACTCTACGCACGTTAAACGTTTGGATTATCTAAGAAATAAAACTAGTGCAACAATACGGATATGAGAGATAGCTATGCAAGATAATAAATACAAAAAAGTAAATGTTAGTGCTGCAGCAATAAAATATACTAAGCAAACATAAAATAACAGTACCATGAGTGTGGAATAGTGGTGGTAATTGTGGTGGCTTTGTCCAAGATTAACTAGTGAAGACATCGAGTTCATTGTCTTCGATGCAGTTTTCTATGTGGAAGAGGCTAAATCTACATGCGCTCCGCTACTTGGGATTATAAGTACTTATGATTGGATTGTTAGCAAACATCTGTAACTACTAACAATGCATTAAGGTTTCCCCAACCATAGCCTTAAGCTAATGGTCCTCTTACTCCCATACGTGCAACGTTCTGGTTCGCGTCCTCAGGTTTCTGTCACTCCGGCAGAACTACCCCTTCCTTTTGCACATACTATTAACCCTAAGATGTTTAATCCATGCGCGCATAAATATAATGGATACCAAAGGACAGTACCATATCAACATACAACTCTAATGAACCAAAGATATTCAACAAATTAATCTAAAAATAAATAAACTATAAAAACATGACATAGATCATAGGATAAATATTATAGCATCAAACACTATTTTTACATAGGACGTTATAGAGGTGTGTGGGAGGATGAACCACTGCATATGTGATAGAGATAACGGTGAAGATGGTGGAGAGGAGCAGCGAGGGCGCGGGCGGCGGCGGCGGAGCGGGAGACGGCGCGGGGGACTCCTTCCCCGCCGCCAGCATCATGGGGGAGCGCCGCCCCTTAGCCCCCTTCCTTCATGGCTTCATGGGAGCCCTCCCCCATGGAGATGGGATCCATGGGGGAGGTGAAAACGTGGCTCTGGTGGCTGTAAATTCGTGGGTGGAGGTGTCCCCCACGAGCTAGGGTTCCTCTCTTTATATAGTCTCTCGGATTCCCGTCTCCCCATCTTGGGTCACAATGAAGTGGGCTTATCTCGGTCATCCAGACTCGGAATTAGGTGAATTTTATGTCCAGAACGTTCGCCGTGAAATTCCCTACAACTTTATAATTGAAGAGTTTTCCGTTTGACGCTGTCTTCGACCCGTAACGTGACCATTTCGAAAAAAAATCTGGCACAGATTTCTGGAAAGTTCTAATTTGACTCCAACAAGGTTTCCACTTGTATTCTTGGTAATTCCTACACATTAAAGTGTAAAACAAAAACATTGTGCACTTTTGCAACTATTAGTAGGTTAGTCCAAATAAATCATAAAAGTGCTACAAAGTGTAGACAAAACATATAACAATTGGTGTAAAATAAGCATGGAGCATCAAAAATTATAGATACGTTTGCAACGTATCAATATCCCCAAGCTTAACTCCTGCTCGTCCTCGAGTAGGTAAGTGATAACAAAAGAATAATTTTTGAGGTGACATGCACCATCATAATCTTGATCATCTAAGTAAAGCATTGAGTGCTGCGATCAAAAAACTTAAAACATGGACATAAGAGACATAATCTTGACAATAAAAACTTAGCAACCATGTTATAACATGAAAAGAAACACAAACGAAAGATCATGAATAATGAAACAATGAAAGTCAAACGTGTGTGCAAATCATATGGAAAAACATAATAAGTGGTTTTCAGGTTGTCCTTCATGGAATAGCAAAACATAAATGCATAGGACACCTTCAAGTTTAAAAGGGCGACTAGATACAAATAATTTAAGAACAAGTGAAACCATAATCATAAATCAAACAATGATGAACTTTGGGATTATGCACATTAAACTCAGAATGGCAACTATGCTCTCTTAGATAGTGCATAAAGATAGAAGGTGGAGACTCAATATAAAAGAAAAAGAAAGGCCCTTCGCAGAGGGAAGCAGTGATTAAACATGTGCTAGAGCTTTTCATTTGTAAAACAGAGAGATAAAAATTTGGTTTTGAGAGGTGGTTGTCTTTGTCAACGACTGGCAATGAGGTTCTTACTATCTTCCATACAAAAATGAGCAAGTTTTTGAGAGAGAGATTGGCACTTTTGTGCTCTTTTATAAATCTTGGCATTCCTCCCCACCTTTTTTTTCCTTTCACAAACCATGGCTAACCGATTTTATCGGGTGCCCACCAACATTCATATACCATGGAGGGGTGTCTTTTTTTTTCTTTTTTTTCTTCTTTTTGAAATAAAACAATATGGAAGATAGCAAATCCGACCACTACGTCTCCATGAGCTGAAAACAGTGTCACAAAATGAGAAGTATTTTGAAGGTTTTTTTGAAAGGTAACACATGAAAATTTTACTTGGAATGGCTTGCAAATACCATGCATAGGAATTTATAGTGGATACATTAGAATAACTTGGTTTTTAGGAGTTGGATGCACGAGTAGCGCTCATACTCAGTACAAAACGTGGGGTAGCAAAAGACTGGGAGCGACCAACTAAGAGAGCAATAACAGCCATAATCATGCAAAGCGACAAAACAACATTAAAAGAAGCATAAGATGTCATCAAAAGTCAAAAACTAAATAATCATAGAGGCTTATGGCGACTTTGTATGAGTCCAACATGTGTGATCATGCGCCAAGTCAACCCAAATAAAGCATCAAGGAGAAAACCAAAATAATGCTTCCAAATAATAAAAACAACGCATGATTTTTTCAAAGGCTCATTAAGCAATCTCAGTCATTTGAGACAAGTCATGCTACAGCAAAAATCACTAAGAATACTATCAAAAAGATATCAAGCATGACATGCAAAAGTCTAAGCCGCAGTCTAAACAAGCTCCTTTTTGTACCACTTTTTTGCATAAATCTTTTTCTCTTTTCCAACACCATTTGAACTTTTTTAACTCAACTCTTTTGATGAAAGACAATATGGTCCAGAGGCAAAAATACACCTTGATAAAAAGATATAAGAATATCTGAACAAAAATCAAGGCAAAAACTGAAAACTAAACACAGTAGCAGAAAAAGAAGAACACTCGTTGAACGATAAGAGTGAAAAAACTGAGTCTTCTTGGCAAATGAAAACGAGTACATCTCCTTCAAAAGAAATTTGTTGGGGTCTAACCATTTATTGTAGCAAACTAAACTAAACTAAACTGAAAACTAAAACAACTGACGCTCCAAGAAAAACGCATAGTGCATGAAGCAATAAAAATATAGTGTCTTGAAAGGTGACCTGATTTTTGCCGATGAAGAAGGGGTGCCTCAGGGGCATCCCCAAGCTTTGACGCTTGTACTTCTTGGATATTTCTTGGGGGTTGCATGGGCATCCCCAAGCTTGAGCTTTTGTCCATTCTTTAACTCATCTCATCATTCTCCAATCCCTACACTTAAAAACTTCCTTCATACAAAACTCAACACAATTCTATTAGCAACATTAGTGTAATCATAACAATAAATCAACCTCTTTTGCTTCAGGTTTCAACTCAAAATCACCACATATAAAGCATATACTACAGTAGCAACTTCCCCAAAAGTTCCGTGAACGAAAGAACTCAAAAAGAAAGCGTTCGAGAGGCAACAACGAATAGTAGCAGAAATCTGTCAAAACAGAACAGCTGACAAAGGTCGATTTTTTAAGGGGTTTTCTGTTGCTCAAATCAAAAAGTGTTCAACTAACGAAAGTTTGGATATAACCTGAGGAATAAGCACAAGAAATCGGAGGTCCAAAAGATTTTCAGATATTTTTCACGAATTTTTACAGTACAGTATGAAAATCTGTTTCAGGACAGCAACATCCCCAAATCTTACCTCACTCGAATTAGAGGCTTCTCTTGGCACAACAACGGAATAAAAAGGATAAGGAGCGGTTATTACAGTAGTAATAACTTCCAAGACTCAAATAAAAGAAAAATTACTGAAAATAAAACAATTAGTTATCTCCCAAGAGTGCTTTTCTTTAACGCCTTTGAGCTAGGCACAAAATAGAGAACCAAACAAAGAAGCAAAACAAAAGGAACTATTTTTGTTGTTTTCAATTTATAAGTGAATGTAAAGAAGCAATAAAAACAAAATAAAGAGCCTAATAAAACTAAAGAAGATAAAACCAAGACATATAAAAGCAACTATAATACAAGTTAACACAATATATATCATGTGGATGGGTAATATAGAGTATGAAGGAGACAACCTCATGTTAGTTGATGAATAGGGGGATGACTCAGGCATCCCCAAGCTTAGATGATTGTATCTTCTTGAATATATTCTTGGGATGCACCTAAACATCCCCAAGCTTGAGCTCTCGTGTCTTTTTTTCATCTCATATCACCATATTGATTAGAACTTATAAGCTACATCCACATAAAACTTCACAAAACTCATTAGTAGGGTTAGTACTCATTAAATAAAATCCACTAATTTTCAAGCATTGACAAGTTTCATAATCTATACTAAACATTAGCCACTATATATACTAAGGTATTCATGATTTCCGTTGTTCGTCGAAAAACTAATGAAACTAATAACACCAAGTACAATATTGAATAAACTAAGAAATCTGTCAAAACTAAATAGTCTGTAAAGATGACACTCAACGAGATAGTTAAGTAGCTAAAATCGAAAAACTCCAAACTAAATAAAGATAGATCATAATCTCAGGTTCATGCACAAAACATTTCAGATCAAAACACTATTCTGAGATTTTTCACGATTTTTTATAGTGAAGCACAGAAATCTGTCTAATCAGAACAGTCGGTAAAAATCAAATTTTTTGAGACAGCTACGTAACTCAAATCAGAAAAAGTTAGTCTAATAAAAGAAATAAAATAAGCATTACTTTGCACTCAAGAAATTTCAGGTCAATATCATGTTCTGGTGATTTTAAACATTTTATACGGTGAAGCACAGAAAATCTGTTTTTGGACAGCAAAACAAAACTATCAACTTCCAAGTAACTAGGAACTACAATTATTACTTTACTTTTATGGTACAGAGGAATATGTACAATATACACAATTTGTACAAGTTTTTTAACTGAAAAGCTTCCATGGAAAGATTTGTTTTGGTTTCATAGGCATGAACACAAGTGTTCAAGATCGACCCCCACTTAACCATTACTCATCTTTCCAATCACTTTCCTTTTTGAAAACGTTTTTAGATAACAAGTACAACTAATTTTTTTTGTAATTTGCATTCCCTATCCATACAAAGATAGAGAACAACTTAAAACTGGAAGTAAACAACTACTTAGAGATAAAGCAAATAAGTGCACACAAGAATATTCACCCACACGCTATTGCTCCCCGGCAACGGCGCCAGAAAAGGTCTTGATATCCCACAAGTATAGGGGATCGTGTGTAGCCTTTTCGATAAGTAAGAGTGTCGAACCCAATGAGGAGCTAAAGGTAGGATAAATATTCTCTCAAGTTCTATCAACCACTAATACAACTCTACGCACACTAAACATTTGGATTATCTAGGAAATAAAACTAGTGCAACAATACGGGTATGGGAGATAGCTTTGCAAGATAATAAATACAAGAAAGTAAATGTTAGTGCTGCAGCAATAAAATATACTAAGCAAACATAAAATAACAGTACCACGAGTGTGGAATAGTGGTGGTAATTGTGGTGGCTTTGTCCAAGATTAACTAGTGAAGATATCGAGTTTATTGTCTTCGATGCAGTTTTCTATGTGGGAGAGGCTAAATCTACATGCGCTCTGCTACTTGGGATTACAAGTACTTATGATTGGATTGTTAGCAAATATCCGTAACTACTAACAATGCATTAAGGTTTCCCCAACCATAGCTTAAGCTAATGGTCCTCTTACTCCCATACGTGCAACGTTCCGGTTCGCGTCCTCAGGTTTCTGTCACTCCGGCAGAACTACCCCCTTCCTTTTGCACATACTACTAACCCTAAGATGTTTAATCCATGCGCGCATAAATATAATGGACACCAAAGGACAGTATCATATCAACATACAACTCTAATGAACCAAAAACATTCAACAAATTAATCTAAGAACAAATAAACTATGGAAACATGACATAGATCATAGGATAAATATTATAGCATCAAACACCATATTTACATAGGATGGTACATAGGTGTGTGGGAGGATGAACCACTGCATATGTGGTGGAGATAGCGGTGAAGATGGTGGAGAGGAGCAGCGAGGGCGCGGGCGGCGGCGTGGGAGACGGCGCGGGGGACTCCTTCCCCGCCGCCGGCATCATGGGGGAGCGCCGTCCCTTAGCCCCCTTCCTTCATGGCTTCATGGGAGCCCTCTCTGATGGAGATGGGATCCATGGGGGAGGCGAAAACGTGGCTCTGGTGGCTGTAAATTCGTGGGTGGAGGTGTCCCCCACGAGCTAGGGTTCCTCCCTTTACATAGTCTCTCGGATTTCCGTCTCCTCATCTTGGGCCAAAATGAAGTGGGCTTATCTCGGTCGTCCGGACTCGGAATCAGATGAATTTTATGTCCAGAACGTTCGCCGTGAAATTCCCTATAACTTTGTAATTGAAAAGTTTTCCGTTTGACACTGTCTTCGACCCGTAACATGACCCTCTTTGAAAAAAGTTCTGGCACAGAATTCTGGAAAGTTCCAATTTGACTCCAACAAGGTTTCCACTTGTATTCTTGGTAATTCCTACACATTAAAGTGTAAAACAAGAACATTGTGCACTTTTGCAACTATTAGTAGGTTAGTCCAAATAAATCATAAAAGTGCCACAAAGTGTAGACAAAACATATAGCAATTGGTGTAAAATAAGCATGGAGCATCAAAAATTATAGATACATTTGCAACGTATCAGCGAGGCAGCCATCGGGGACTAATTTATGTGCATACTACACTTGCGAGAACCTTCGAGCACAGGTCACTGAAGGAATTGATTTTCAAACATTAAGTGAACAATATACTGAAAATTCATTTATTGCCATCAATTTTGTTATGATGATTTGTATTCATATTGATCTTCTTCTTCGTAGTTCGAAGCAAAGCAGAATCAGCTCTCACCGACTGAACGCATAATAGGAATTCAAGAGGAAATAGCCGGATTTCTGCTTGACCATGTCATTAACCCAAAGGGTAAATTTCATGTCAGTTTCGATTAGACAAGTTGTATGTGTGTAATTAACCAAGTCGTGATCTTATGTGTGTAAACAAGTTGTATATACTTATATGTATATGCTCGGCGGACAAGATATATTATATATGTATCGGCTTGTATATTATGTTGTAATGTTGTATGAATATGTATATACAAAAACTTGTTTGAAATGAATCAAAAAATTGAATGGAGCAAAATACAAATAAACCCTAAACCCCTAAATAACAATTGAAATCCAAAAAAATAAAGAAGAAGCAAAGGCTGCCACGTGTGGGCTCTTTAGTCCCGGTTCGCCCACGAGCGCCTGGCCCCTGCCACATGGTAAGTCTTTAGTCCCGGTTCGTATAGCAACCGGGACTAATGATGGGGCTCCGGTCCCGGTTAGTTAGTCCCGGTTGCGCAACCAGGACTGAAGCCCGAAACCAACCGGGACTGATGACCTATTTTCCACTAGTGACAAACTATTCTGAGTGATTCATGTTTCTATAGGAATGATATTCAATAATATGTAGAAACATGAGGTGCACTATATTTGCTGATGAAGATTAATATGATTCAAATATCAGCACTGCTGGGTGTCCCTCTGCTGTAGTTTAATAAATTTTCATTTTAGCTATTATGATTACCTCCTAGAGATTAGAGAGAGTTCATTTTATTCATATTTATTGAATGGTATCTTGATACAAAAATTATGTGTCGAGATTATCTCAATGTTTATGATTTTTGTTAATAAAAAGAGGTTTGTTGTCCAGGCAGTTTGTTTCTTGTAGTTACTCTACTTGCTGATCTTGAGATGTGAGGCCGTTGATGATTCTACACATGGTTGGGCGGTAGTTGTACTAACTAAAAGTGGTCATTAAACGAAATTTTCTAGCCATTAATTATACTTGGGTGACCATTGGAATATTACTAGCTACAACAATAGTGGTTGTTAAAAGTATAATTGTGGTCGTTGTTGACTCACAGTTAGCAAGGACACTATGTATGGTAGTTAGAAAAAAAAACCAAATTGCTTTTGTGGTCATTGAATTTTTAACCACAAAGCCTATAACAACAACTAACAACCACCACATTATGGTCATTAATAACTACGTCCACATTTTTTTGTCGTTAAAAACCTTTTCTCTAGTAATGTGCTAAGCCCCCTCGAGCTAGGGTATACATTTATCCCGCAAGGGCGCCCTTTGAGCCACGTCCAGGAAAAATAGGGCACCTTCTACATTTCCCATGGAGAAGGAGATGGTGTTTCTCTTGCTGTGATCTCAACTATTGTTGACCATTATGATCGAAGTCTCTTTTCAACTATATATTAGTGTAGTCATCAGTTCCAATAATCTGAGTTCTTGGATGATCTTCTGGAGCGTCCTATAGGTTGACGTCCTTCAAGAAGGGCAGAGATGTCTAGGGTAGCATCCCTCTGCGGTGGTGAATTCATGCACTACAATGACATTTAACCTTTCTGAATTAGAGGAGACTTTTTGCTCAACTGATCAATGTCAATGTTTCCATTAACACATTACATTCTCCTCTACCTTTGGTCACCGATTATTTCAAGGAATGGGTATATTCTCATTCTAAGTTGGTTAGCATATTTTATTTGTTGTTTGATTGTTCTTATTTGTGGTCTTTCTAAGATGATTTTGTTTGCACATTGTATTGTTTTGGCATTTATGGTTTTCTTAATTCGATACTGGTTGGTGGGTGAAGTAACTAGTGAAACTGCTATTTAGCAAAAACTTGAAAACTGTCTACCCAAAAAAGACAGTCTTGAGGCCCCCCTCCTTCCTCGTGACCTCCGTCCCCCCTCTTTTGAGAGTCAACCCACCGCCCCCGGGCCGATCGGATGCCTCTCTTAGCGGCGATGCCTGTCGGAGTTGGCTTAATTAGAAGAGGTGCTGGATCCAATAGTTTAGGTTGTAGATGTAGATTAGGTAGAGAGGTTGCCCCCCATGGCATGTTGTAGTCAGTCGTCGGGTTCCATCGGGTGAACCTGGTGCATCCGCATCTTTGTCTTCCTCGCTGCCCACCTCGGGTGAACCTGGTGCGTCCGTGTCGGTGAAGTCCTTCATCAGGCTATCAAGGTGGTGGCTCGGCATCTATGGCGGATCTGGTGAGGCCTTCTTCAATAAGCGGTATTTGGCTCTTCTCTGGTGCGGCTGGTGCTTGCTGCTACCCCCTCTGCCCGGCCATGGTGGAGCGGAAAGGGGCTGGCCGCCAGCGATGTCTTGCAGCGTTGGAGGAGATTGGGGAGTGCAAAAGAAGTTGCGGGAGCTCAACGTTTCCTCGCCACCAAGTGGTGCGTCCCCGGTGGCTTGGCGACGGCCAGCGGCAATGGTTCTTCGCCGGAAGGGAGCTCTCGAGCATCTTGCTCTTGATCCTCAGTGGCGACAATTGGAGGACGCGGGCGATCAGTGGCGGAGACACCTAGGGACTAGTTTGCTTTTTTATCTTTTGTTCTAGGGCATTTGTTAGAATTTGGAAGGCCATTTTTTCAAATAGTTGGTTCCTTGGAGCGAGACTTGAAGGGTCTTTCTGCAAAAATGTACATGCCACCGTTTTAGATAATGAATGCATCGGGGTCCTTCTAGACCCTTCCTATTGAAAAAAAAATCTCTTGCCTGCGAAGCTGCGTCTGGATATGGATATTGGGTGCAATGGTAGCACAGGATATATACAGCCGATTCGGGTGGTGGTTTGATCGGCGCCTCACTCTTTGGTGATTAGGCATATCATGTTGAGTTGTATTTTGAAGTGGTTGATTCATATGTCCACATTGGTTGATCCGTGAATTGTAATAAACACCTTTTAATAAAAAAAATATAAAGAATGCCGTATGCATCACTTTGATGCAAAAGGCTATGGCTGATCCCCATTTCGAAAAAACATCCCTTTCACCCAAGTTCCAGATTTTGTGCGGATGAAGAATTCAGGAGTGTGTGTGACAATACTTTCAGAATGAGAGACACTACTCTAAAAACAATTCAAACCAAGGCGGTTCTTCAAATAGCGAACTGGGTGTTTGGGTTCAGATAAACAGATTGTGAAATAAGATGGCTGCCGTAGTGCAACTAACTTTTCACATAATTTTGTGGCCTCAAAGCTGCATCGCTGGACAAATCTCCTTTGGCAGTGGCTGGTCGTTTGATCAGGCGGCCTGATTCAGGGCAGGCCACTGCCAAAAGTAGACCAGTCCAGTAATGCATGGGCCCCGTACGTAGACTCTGACTCTTCAAGCTCAGTAGCTCACACCTTCTACTCTGCAAGTCCGAGGTTTCGCCGCCTGGACGAATATATAGGTGCGCGGCGCCGCGCGTGGCCGCATATAGCGAACCGATGTGTGTTCGCCGGGGAGATCGAATCGGCATTATGCGCAGCACAAAGGCTAGATCTCACATGCGATATCTGCTGCGTGCAACGACTGTACCTGCACTTCCAATCGCTTCAGCATGTTACGTCTGGATCTGATAACCAACCAGCCTCGTTTGTCGACCTTGCGCTTGATCAATCTGCATGCCTGTGTCAACTGTTGAATTGGTGATCATCTAAGTTTGGTCCCTCAACTCTAATAGCCGAAATTTCTGATCCCTTACAAAACAAAATCTTCTGTATCTGGTTAGTGACTCAGTCCCAGTAAAAGAGGCATTGATGATTTGGTTGTAGTTTCGAACACGGGGTATATGTATGTATGGCCCATCTGTGGCCGAGCAAAAACAGGCAAACCTCCTTAGCCTCCACAGCGGATCAAAAAAATCAATAACCTGCTTTGGGGCACGAGCTAAGGGCCATTTTCTAGCTAAAACTGGCTATAGTGGGGAGTATCATATGCTAGTATTGTGGATATGGATACTACTCTATGATATTATCTCTATAATGCATTGTATCATGTAGTGATATCATAGTCTTAGCGGAAACCACAAATGGAGCTCGAGTTCTGCGTGCTATGTTACAGTAGGAATATCTATCTATGATACCACTACAATCTCTCTCATCATTAACTAGAGTGACACATCAACTTTTTAAATCATGTAATTCATGATACTAGCTATGATATCGCCACTATGAGTAACCTAACATACGATGTCCTTCTCTTTTTCTCAGTAATTAAGCTGCCACGTAAGCAATCTGCCTATGACTTCGTGCTAGGAAACGTGCATTAGGGTCGGCCTTATGGAGGGGGAGTATCATAATAAAGTAACCCCATATAGCATTAGGAATTATAAAATTTATAATAATCAGAAATATTATGAGAAAACCAGTCAAGTCATTATTGTTTTAATTCTATATAAAAAATAATTCACATTTAGTTTTGGTGTATTCACGATTTTTCATGAATTTCATATTTTTGTTTATAAGTTTTTTAATATTAATTCACAAGAGTTTCTCCAAATTATCTTTTGCCGCCCAAAGTTATTTATCATTATTTTGATTTTCCAAATTTTGTTGACACACTTTTCCTAAAATTGGTTCAGATTTCTGAAAACTGTCTTTTTTACATATCTCCCATTTCCTCATATGTTCATAAATTATTTTGTTAACTAGGTTGTATCACGTGTGAATTCCTTTGCCACACCATCGCCAAGGATGTTTTTTATTGTGTCAAAGGACTAAATTTTGACCGTTTTGATGAACCCAAAATATAGTTCTTTTCCTAATATATATTCATGTTTTTTCACAAATAATGTAAATTGCAAAAGTACTTCCGAAACAACATTGCTTAAATTAGAGACCTAGAGTTACAGTTCGGCTAACAAAGTTGAAGCAAGGTCCATAGAACATTGTGAAGCTTTACTGTCACTCTCAGGCTTTATATAAAACCAGACATCTCAAGTTCAGATGTTCAAATAAAACCGATGCGGAACAACTGAAAACATCAATAGACCTCATTTGTTAACTAGAAAATATATTTTCATTGGCAAGACATACCTGTTCGCTCCACGCACAAGCTAGCTAGTCCTGGTCCAGTAGAGCCCTGCCCTTTATGCCCATGTTCTTTCAGTTAGGAAAAGCGACCAGCTGCATAGGGGAAGATCCAATGGAATGTACCATCTAGACGATGAGAAGGTTTGAGTTTGTGGCTCTCCGAGGGCTAACACAAGTTATTCGTTTGCTCCATCTGGAACGCCGCAGTGAGGTCAACAGCAACAGCTCGGTTAAAAAGCAAGCTAGATAGCCTAGAACAAAATCTCTTCATATCTGGCATCAAATGCGTTGACGTTCCGCCGCGATGCAATATACATACTCAGTGCTACACTGCCCTAAAACAATTTTACTTTTTCGTGCTGTAAGCCTGTAACAGTAACACTACCCACATATACTTAGTTTCTTTTGCTTGCACCGGCAAAAGCCCATGTACAGAAGAGCAGGAAAGGCAGGTTGAGCGACGACGAGGACCATTATTCCCCCTGGAGAACATTCGAAAGGGGGGAAAGGATGGACAGACCACCGGCAAAGAAAGACAGCTCCTCCCGAATAGCCGATCGGCCTCGGAGCATATGCCATCGGAAGATCCATATCCCGAGGCCGAACTCGCGGTATATAAACGAGGCCGAGGCGGAGAACGTGTTCATCGACGAGCATAAGAACTTCAGAACAACGAGAGACAGGCAGGCAGGGAGAGCCAAATTCTGTCCTTGTGTGCGGCGAGTGAATCCCAGGGCGCTTCTCCTTTGGCACGGTGGCATGCATGTATATCGATGAAAGGAGCTATCCAGATGAGTGTGCAGATGATTCTGGCCCATTATTGATCAGTCCATGCGTGCCAAAGGAGAATTGCCCTGCGATTCACCTCAGCTGCTCTATCTACGATAAGCTACATGCATACCACAAGGCGAATCCTGCAATGCAAGTACGTACGGGCGTTCCTAAGGCTGCACTTACTTGCGTTTATCTGTGATGATTAACTGGTGTACTTTCCATAGACCTTACGGTCTCGCCAGTGCATCTTGCATCTTAAGTTCTTAACGCGTGTTGTTGTTGATGTTCAAATATTATCGCGGGTGAAGAACTGATACGGACTTAATTTTTCGGTAAAGGAAATTTTGCTGACTCTGATATGTATCCGGCATCTGCATACGATGCACACGAACAAAAAGAGTAGAAATAAATACAGGCTCACGTATGTTAAAGAAGAAACTGCCCTGTCGGTGCCCATTAGAAGTGTATATTGTCATCCAAGTAGCCTAGGATGCACACGCATTATCCCTCTTTAGATATGCTCTAGATGTAAGGTAACATGACACGCAATTCATGACCTCGAGGTCAAGAATAGAGCTCTCTTAGGTAAGTGTCTATTTAAACGGATATCCATTTCACCTATTTAAACTACTTATCGAAGAATGGGTGTGACAAACCCTACTAAAAGAAAATACACAGGCTCACATGCATTTCTGGCTGACCTCGCGGCGGCGAAGAAATATTTCTTCTCATATGTGTCATTTTGTATTAAGGATGGCTTAGAAATTAGGTTCCGGGAGAATAAGTGGTTAGGTAATGCCTCAGTCCAGGAATAATATCTGGCTCTATACAACATAGTACATCGCAGCGATACTCTCGCAAACGTGTTGGACTCTAATCCACTAAATGTGACGTTTAGAAGGGTTTTAAATGGCCTAAGACTTGCATCTTCGAATTCCTTGCTACATAGTTTGTCAAGGGTCCATTTAGCACAATGGTCCAGATGAATTCTGTTGGAGTTTACAGGCAGGAGAATGGAAAATTCAAAGTAGACTCAATGTGTAGAGCATTAATACAGCCAGGGCTGATAAAAAAAAATGGAAAATGAAGATTCCGTTGAAGATAAAGCTCTTTGCATGGTATCTTTGCAAAGGTGTAATTCTCACAGAAGAAAACCTTGTAATGCATAATTGGCATAGAACTTCTAAGTGTGTCTTCTATCATGACAAGAACCTTTTCTTCAAGTATAAATTTGCTAGATCTATATGGTAAATCATTCAAATAGATTCTACCTTATATCCACCCTATAGCATGTCTAATATCTTTGGCAACTGGCTACATGGTATTGATAAGAGGTTCACAATTCTTATTATGGTGGGAGAGTTTGTCATTGTTTGGTCTTTTTGGCTATGTAGAAATGATAAGGTTTTTAATGGTAAAAATTTATCCTTTATTCTCTTCATTTATGGTCGTCTTTATAACATATTGAGAATCGTGACCTATTACAGAGGTGTCTGCACCGTTGGAGGATATGGCGAGGGATATCTTTTACCCAACATAGATGGCAGCATGATCTTCAGATTGGACCTCCATCCCCATAGGCGCTCGAACAGTTTCTTCATGATTACTTGTTTAGCGCTTCTTTTTTGTTTGAGTCTGTTGAACTTGAGCGACTGTGCGCATCGCAGATGTTGAATGTAATTCTTAAATCTTTTAAGTAATAAAGCATCCTTTATTAAAAAATGCAATGAAGGAGCACATGCAGAATCTAGCTAATGAACCAGCAATGTTTTATTTTCTTATGTAGGATTATGCATCCCTTCCACCCAAATTTCATGTCTTTGAGAGAAGGGAAATTTAAGGAGACTATATCCTAGGGATCGTTTAACCAAACAAAAGAAACTATTTAACCTACATCCATGCTTTCCCATACTATAAACTAGATTTTCCCTCCAGACAAACAAATTGTGAAATCCTAGCATGCAACATTCTTCTTTCTTTTAGATTCTAGTTATATTCATTCATATTCCGCCTATGTTCCGCTTGTTTCCCTCTACATGATCGTTGACAAAGGCAACCAAGTAGGTTATGTAGCTGATGCATCACTCGTGGTCATTGGTATCATTGGTCTAAACCACCATTGTACTTGTTTTGCGATTTTAGGAGAAGATTGTATGCTTGTTGACTTCGTGTGAGATTGTAAAATTTTAGTTTCTGAATTGTTACTTCACATACCTACCAAAGTTCCTTACATTATGAAAGGGATCTCACGGGCGACTAGAGGGGGGGTGAATAGGCGCTACACAAAATTTTACCTTTTTCAATTTTAAGGCTTGACACAAACGAAATTCTCTAGATGTGCAACTAGGTGAATTTCCTATGTGACAAGCAAGCAAGAGAACAAGAGTGAAACGAGTAAAACCGATGCGAGTAAGGGTAAGAAAGAACCGTAAAGTGGAAGCAGGAGACACAAGGATGTATTCCCGTAGTTCCTTCCTTTTGAGGGGAAGTACGTCTACGTTGGAGAGGTGTGGCGACACGGAGTCCACCAAACGCCACGGAGGCTCACCTTGTTCTCCGGTGAGCAAGCCACGGAGGCTAACTCGTTTCCACTAAGCGGTGGTAGTGGGGGTACCGACCGAAACCCTTACACGGAGGTTGGGGCACAACTCCACAACTCAATTGGAGGCTCCCAACAAGAACAACCACAAAGCTTTTACACGGAGGAAGCTTTGAGGTGACCTCTCTTGCCTAAGGCAAGGTCCACGGAGGAGGGGTGAAGCAATCACTAAGTACTTCGGTGAGGTTGTAGATCTATGGATCCTCTCCCAATCTACCAAGTCTTGGAGGATTTGGTTGGCTAGGGAAGGAGATCTACGAAGATGAAGCTCAGCACCAATGGAGGAGAGAGAGTGTGGACGAGGTAACCAGATCTGAGGTAGGGGACAACTATTTATAGGCTGGCTCGAAATGTGGCCGTTGGAGAAAACTTACCCCGGAAATTCCGGCCCTGGGGCGGAAATTCCGGGGTCCGGGAAGGGCGGAAATTCCGGCCTGGGGGCGGAAATTCCGGCCCCCCGGAAATTCCAAAATGGAATTTCCGGCCAGAAATTCCGGCCCTCTCCTGAAAGTCGCACCACAACTTGAGATAAGGACTTAGTGAAAAATCACGGGGGGGCGGAAATTCCGGCCTAGGGGCGGAAATTCCGGCCCCCGGAAATTCTGTGTTACCAGAATTTCCGGCCCTTATCTGCAAGATGCACCACGGCCTTTAGGAGAAGACTTAGCCGAAATTTCGGGGGGCCGGAAATTCTGAAATTTCCGGCCCCCGGAAATTCTGCCAATCCAGAATTTCCGGCCCCCTTACTGCACGGTGCACCACCCGGCTTCGTAAGGGACTTAGCCATATTTCGAAGGGCCGGAAATTATGAAATTTCCGGCCCCCGGAAATTTTGTCCAGGGGCGGAAATTCCGGCCATGGGGCGGAATTTCCGGCCCTGAAACAGAATTTCCGGCCCTGCAGATTTCTCTCCTTTGGGTGATTTCGAGCCTTTCTACAGCAGTCCCCATTCCCACACTTCTTCACCATCAGTCTTGTGCAAAACCTGTAGAATTCCTGCATAGCTCAGCACAAGGTTAAATTCCTTGTATTGTGATCAAACACCCAAAAACAGAAGGCAATGAATATGTCCTTTCACATTACCATAATAATAAAACAATAAAGGTATCCACCCTAGGAATTTGATGTTGCAAGTAAACACGCACTTCTAATTATATAGCACATCAATACAAAATTTTCTCTCTACATATATATCAGAGAACTAAAAGATAGGCAAAGCCATGTACTGAAGCTAGAAAAAAAGGTTGTGTAGTATTTTCTTGTCATTTGTTGCATTTTGTATCCCTTTTCACCCAAATATGTTTGTTAGTTCAAACTTGTAAATTAGTTTTGATAGTTGGCACTTTAATACAGTTGAGTAACAAATTCGTAGTCCAAGTGTCCAATACAAAGCCATCCCACTGCTAAGCAGTCGAGACATCTGCATATTTAGATCAGAGTAGAGTATTTATAGTTAGTCTCCCATGAAAATGTATGTTCATCTTATCAAGGGTATATCGCCACCTTAGGTGAGAGGTGTTTGTGTAGATGAACAAAACACATGCCCATCATAGGAAATAGAACGTTGTTGCATTTGGATACTCCATACCTACCACAGAAGTCGCCACAAAAAAATTATTAACCACTAGCAAGGCCTGCCTTTGATAATGTTGGTGAGTCTCATCTTTCGTGGGCAATGTATACAATTCAAAGGCTCCTTGCATATGTCATTGTCCATACTAATTGATGTGAAGAACTAAAGTGCCCTTGGTGCTTCAAAAAAATGTAGAAAACATCAATACTCACTAGTATAGAAAAACATATCCCATGAAGTTAGAAAAGAGCATTTCGTTGCACTTTGGGCACTTCTTGAACATTCCCATGGAATTGTATGTCCTTTATGATACGTGTATGGCTGCATGCCGTGCTAGGAGTCTATCACTGCAAGGGTATTACCTCAACCACCTCATATAGCAATA
Source organism: Dactylis glomerata (assembly GCA_007115705.1). Taxonomy (NCBI): domain Eukaryota; kingdom Viridiplantae; phylum Streptophyta; class Magnoliopsida; order Poales; family Poaceae; genus Dactylis; species Dactylis glomerata. The sequence goes on along the minus strand of QXEO01000186.1, from coordinate 6,889,329 downwards.
TTTGTGTGGTCTCGTATTGGTGGCTTTCTATGACATGGTTGCTTACAACGCACCCCGCTTAGTTCTTAATTGAGGTTGATGTGTTGCAGAAAGTTAGCACTCATTTTGGTTTTAAATAAATTTATGAACCTCTCATGAGTTTGGTAGCTATATATCCGATCCCCTACAAACACTTAAAATATAGACAACACTAAACATTCACATACTTATACATCTAGAGCACAAGAAAGTTTGACATCAAAATAAACACAAATGTGAAGTTCGATCACAAACAAAAGGAACACAAGGCTCGTCTTGGATGCTCCAATATCTACTACTGGATGGGAGACGAGTTTGTAGCATCATATCGAAGAAGCACATGCGCAACATTGACAACAAGTATGTGTTTCCTCAACATGCATGAACTATAATAAGATTAAATAATTATATTTATGCTAACCAAGCAAAGACGAATACTAAATGGAACTGACAAGTACATCCATGCCGGAATGACACTTACAGGTCAACCCTTCAAATCCTAGAAACAACTCCTAGAATCAAGAGGGACACCAAGGGACCATGCACAAGCTGACTAGGACCCAAAGTCTATTGAATACCATAATGGGTTCCCACCACAAGAAGATAGATCATATGATTTATTGTAGTGCTATTTGTAGGGGGTTGCCCCAAATTTGGCGTGCCGAAGATTCAAAGTCACTTATCGGAATGACTGGGTGGAAAAGAAGGCCCTAATGGAAGGAAGACAACGTAGAAAGTATCACGAGAAGACCATCTTGCAAGACGGGTCATGACGTATCCACGAGACGTGCTAGTCTTACTAGCCCACTGCCGGGGTTGGAGGAAAACTTGATGTGTTTACTGATAAGCTGGAACACAATTATTGTGACTACCGTTGTTACTTTTTGCCATGCAAAGCAGCAGACTGAGAAGAACTTGAAATACAGACTGCAAACATATCTTAACTATAATTACATACATTTCTAGTGTTGTCTATAAGTAAGTTGTTTATAAGACTGTATATAAGATTTTTCATTTTTATACGAAGCTACATGGTACTATATATACACCATTTTGAGTGCAAAAATAAATAATGTCAATTTTTTGGATAATCATTGATTTTTTTTTATTTGCAAAGTGCACGTACCGTGCACAGAGCGATCAGCACACGAGTCTCCTCGTGGTCGTCGTGTGCCTCCGTTTGGCACAAATAATGGCTATTTTACCCTTGACAATTTGGTGGAATGAGTAAAGTTGTGCCAACTAGCCTACCATCATAGATTTCCCCTCTCCCCATATATATACCCATGTCACCAAGAAAACAAGTATTAGACTCTCTCTTTATCGGCTAGATATTGTCTTCATGTGAGAAAAATCCTGCTGCAACTACTATTCTGGCATGACTATGCCTTACAGGGATGAGCGGTATTGGAAAATATAAATCTACTGAGTGTGAACATCGGGTAGTGCACAACTTGATTATGCCACTAGTATGGTTTTCATTCTTGGTGCATGTTGCATGTTTGCGATAATAATGCTGCCTGCTGTTTTTCGCTTCGTATACTAGCTGTTACAAGGTTCTTTCGTGTGAGGTGGAAGAAGGGAAAATGGTAGAGAGACCGCTGCTTTTTTGTATTTTTAGAGATAATTGCAAAAAACAAGAGATGCAGTTGTCTATATTATTAGGACAATCTACAAAATTTCTATAGATAGCTTAGAATTTTGTTGTTGTTGTTGTTGTTGTATACTACTCTATGTAACGTGCACCCACAACAGTTCTAACCACCACAGAGTTAAGTGAGAGACCAAAAAATCTTTATTTTGCTGCATCAAAATAGGATGGGTCCACTCGCCTTTAGAAACAAATTCAATCGCCCGGAGGTGGGGTTGGCCCGGATGCGCGTTTATTGGATACCATCTCCATTAAATTTGTGTATCCGTGAAAAAAGAATATGGCCTTTCGAGGTCGGTGGAGGTATAGGATCCCCCTCCATGTTCAGGCCGGGTTTGATTCAGCTCATCAGGTGCTATGTGTGGTGATTCTTTCGGATGCGCCAAATTCTACATGTCGCCAGTAGGTTCTACGACTCATGTGAAGGCCTCAAGTCATGCATGAGTTTGGCAGGTGATATGCATGGTGGCTCTTATGGAGGCAATATGTCATAAATGTTGCTACTGGATTGAAAGTGGGTGCGACAATGACAAGAGGCGAGGTGGTATGGGATGTCTTTGCGTTCTCGTATCCAGCCTTCGAGGTGTTCGTAGCTGGACAAGAAATGATGGTAGAGGCGGCTTCAACAACGAGTATGCAGAACGGAAGATCTCTAATCAGGCTATGTCTATGTGCGGGGTGTCGTGTCCTTGTTAAAGCTGGTGGATCAAAGCTCAGTTTTGGGGATAAAAAACTCGAGATGACATATGGTTATACTCGTCACCATCGGCACCCTCGTCGTTTCCTTCTCGAAGGCTTAACCCAGGAGTTGTTGTAATTTTTGTTATGTCGTTTACCACAAGGTTAGTGGTTGCCTGGTTGAGTTATTGTCACAATACATATGGCCTCCGGTTTTCTTTTCTGTTTGAACATTCGGTTGCTGGTTTTTGCACTATGAATAATATAATTTTGTGTTTCATCACTCGATCCAAAGGCCGGGCCGCTGTTCCCCTTTTTGAGAAAAAAGATACAATTAATGTCAAACTACCAAAAGTTCAATAGATCTCTTTGCTAGCAAACTCCATTTTCATTCCCAACACAAACCTGGTCGCTCAAGGCATCAAGTTAGCCTGCTTGGTTGACCCGGAGAGCTCTGGCCGCATTATTCGTAGTGATTCTGTCACGAAAAGCTATCAGATGCATAGGGAAGATCCAATGGAATGTACCATCTCAGACCATCATTGTAAAATTCAATATGGGGCTGCTGATCGCACGCCTCCTCTTTCTCATTGCTTCGATATACATACACGTATAGGAGATGACTTGCAATGAAAATTTACAACAACCGACTAAACCTAGACTAGGTATCTTAACCGGACTCGGCGCGGCATCGTAAGGTTTGAGTCTTGTGGCTCTCCAGTGTCTAACACAAGTTCTTCTTTTTCTCCATCTGAATGCCCCGGTGAGTTCAGTACTTCAGTTTAAAAGCAAGCTAGATAGCCAAGAACAAAATCTCTTCATATCTAGCAGCGAATGCTTTGACGTTTCGCTGCTGCTGGGATACAACACGCTCAGCTCTAAAGTACTTATACTTTCATCAAGCTGTAACAACATCCACATATACTTAGTTTCGATTGCTGCACCGGCAAAAGGTACATGTACCATAGAGAGACCACCGGCAAGAAAGGGAGCTGCTCAGGAATAGTCGATCGGACTCGGAGCATATGCCGCCTGAAGATCCATATCCTGAGGCCGATTGCGAGGTATATAAGCGAGGCCGAGGTGCAGAGCGTGTTCATCGACGAGCTTGAGAACTTACACAACACTAAGCCAGACAGGTAGGGTGAGCAACTTTTTGATCCTTGTGTGTGTGGCCTGTGAATCCCAGGGCGCTTCTCCTTTAGCACGGTGACACGCATGTGATGAAGAAAGTCCAGGCCAAATTGATCAGTGCGTGCATTTAGCTAGCGGTGTCGTGCGTGCCAAAGGAGAATTGCCCTGCGATTCATCTCAGCTGCTCTGCGAATTGTCCCACGGGGAAAATCTTGCAATGCAAGTACGTTCAGGTCTTCATGTGTTCGTAAGGCTAAACTAAATGTTTGCCTTTATCTGTGATGGTTAGCATGAGAATCTCTTGGTTAACATATACTCCCTCTGTTTTAAAATATAAGATGTTTTAGCTTTATGAAGCAAATGTGTCCAGACATCTTTTAGTGTGTAGGTTCACTCGAATATACACACTAAAATGTGTCTAAATATATTTGCATCACAAATCTAAAACATCTTATATTTAAAAACGGAGGAAGTATATATGTTCCGTAGACCACCTCGGTCATCTTGCAGCTTAGCTACACGTTGGAGTTTGAGTATTTTCGTGGAGAAGAACTAATGCACTTGAAAAGGTTCCTTCCACTCTTCTACATGTATAACGATATGCAGATCAACTTACACCTGAGTTCTTCAGTGGTTAGAGACCAGGAAAGATGCGGTTCTAGAATGGAATAATAAGATTTAAGGCTGCTAAGACAAGAAAGTTGGTCCTGCTGGCTTTTGTAATGTAAGAGACACGTTTGATTCCGGAGTACTATGTAATTTTATTCAGTACGTGTAGCTTATGCTTGGTGTGGAATGGATCAGTCTGTGGTTAATTTCTGACTGGTTCTAGTTGGCACCGGAGGATGTAAAACCTGAACCTTGTGGCTGTTAGTTTCAGCAATGAAATCACAAGCGTAAGGGCAACTCAATTCGCAAAAAAAAAAAGATGCCCACATTACATAAGAATGAAATAGGTTACCAACAGGCAATCCTGCAATTCAACTACGTTCACATATATTTTCCGAGTCTAAACATGCTTCCGTTTCGCTCAACTGTGCCCTTCCGTAGACGGTGCTGCCTAAAAAGTGTAGCATGACAATGTTAGTAGTACCTTGCAGCGTGGCAATTGTTGTTGGCGGATAAAAATATTTAAGGTAAAATGTAAATGTGGGAATTTCTTGCATTCCCTAAGAGTACATGTTAAACAACAATGTACAGGATAACCTACATTCTGATCGCTACACTTACAGAGAATAAATCAGAGAGAGGTGGAGTTAGTTACATATAAATCTTTTTCTCGATATTACTTAAATGGTTTAAGCATTACATCCGGTAAGAGGCGTAATACAAGTCATCGTTTGAATGATGGTAAAGACGCATAAGGTGATGGAGGGTCAATCCGAACATCACGCTGCCAACCATGTTAGATAAAAATATCCCTCGCCATGATCTCCAACTGTGTAGATACCTCCATAAATAGATCGGGATTCTCCACATGTTATAAAAATGACCATAAATGGAGCAAAGTTGTGCACCGGTAGATAACCTGCATAATAGAAGAGTTTATCATTAAGAAACTTATCATTTTTACATAGTCAAACCGATCAAATAACGCCAAATGCTCCCACCCTAATAAGTAATTTAAACCTAGGATCTATATTGTTTAGCCAGTTTTCAATTATATCTGTAACGCTACGCGGCTGATACAAGGTAGAACCTAATTGGATGACCAATCATATAGATCTTGCAAATTGCATTGGAAAAATAAGTTCTTAATTGCGTAATTTGAACGTAACACTACGTGGTGGATACAAGGTAGAACCTACTTGGGTGACAAATCATATAAATCTTGCAAGTTTGCATTGGAAAAATAAGTGTTTATTATCTCGTCGTGATGCCAAAATACACACTTTATACTTTCGTGTCAATTGTGTTTTCTAATGTTGTATTTTGTGTGAATCACTCCTCTATGAAGATACCATATAAAAACCTCTACATGTAAATCTGGTGAACCTCCGCTCTAGAGTTTGAATATTATCTTGGAGATTTCACCGAAATGCACCTTCCGCACAAGACGAGCCTTGATAGAGCTCGTGATCTTCATGTTCTAATCTTCAATGCCGAGAGCTGCAGATAAATGACACGATGTCAACTCAGCAAGGGGGGACAGCTAAGATATCAAGCTGAAGAATCCTTTTTAAGAACTTATTATTTTTGTTTGGTACTCCCTTAAGTTACCATTTACCTATTTCATATTTTCGAAACATATATTCCAATATTGCATACACTGATTCAACCATATGAAGGTGATCCCTAAAGCAAACAACTCTTCAAAGAGAGTTGGTCCAATAGGGACACGCCAACAAATTTTAAGCTAGTACCAATAAACTTGTAGAACTAGTACCAATGAACCGTGCACAAGCATATTGGTATATTCTTGTGCTGCCAATCTTGATCAATCCGATCAAATCTACAGATCTAGTTCCTATCATTACTAGCTGAATACCCGTGCGTTGCTACGGGTAAAAATAAAATAGATGATATTTATAGAAATGTGGTTCTAATTGACAAGCTAATACCCGTGTTACTAGGGACACCAATTCAACTAAGCTTTGATTAGAAAAAATCTATCCCTATAAAATCATGCACATATACTTGTTTGTCTATATAAACCTATTGCACATTAAATAAAAATCAAGACATGAAATAAAATCCTTTATCTACGTCTTTTTTGAACACTATAATTTCAGTGGCACTTCAAAGAAGTCACTCAACTGTCTAAGCAGTGCCATGAGACAACGTGCTTCAAGTTGTAGACAGGTACCCATTAATGGCATTGAGCCAATGATGCCCGCCCTTCCCTCTCATGGGCATCGTCGCCAATCAACATCGTTATCTATTTCGGCTCATCTTGTACATGGGTTTCTCTCCCAAATCTCAATTTTCCAAACAACCATGTTGCTTCTTGTTATTTTTCAATCAAGATGGTTTATTGGTATTTTCATGATATTTGCTAGTGTATATAAACCAGTTGAACTCGGTGTATTTTTTCGGTATAAAGGAGCGACGTGGGACTATTTCCTAACATGTTTAGGCTAAATCTTCTTGGAAAAAAAGATGCAAACATGCCTATGTGTTGCAACTGTAGATAGAAAATCAACTTTTAGATTAAAACACCTGCACGATCCAAAATTTGCTCGAAAGTTTATCAACCCATGTAATCATACCCTTAGTTTGCCATTTTTCCCATTATATGTTCTCCAATAAAGCACAAATGGCGGTGATGTCCAACGGAGCCGTCAAATTTGACTCACTGTATGTGAACTTTGAGAGGATTCAGAAAAATTCCTCTCATGTTGGGTCATTCCGATGAACTCAGCTTGAGATGGCGGTGGATGAAACATTGTAGCCACGCACCGGTAGAACTCTATGTTTTCTAAGTTTTCACTTCTGGGAAGCGTTGTTCTTAGTCTGAGTTATCACCTTGCAATCATACACTTGTTCTCTGACCTTAGATAAAAAAATGACGCATCAGGGATTTGGTTACCGGTCGGGAAATCTGGTTACCGACCGGTAACCGGGTTTCCCGAGCACCCACGGGAATGACACTAACCGAGCAAAAATTCCCGAATTTATTTGAAATTTTTGAATTTAAACGTAAAAAACTAGGTAAATAGAACATATTTCCTTATTATTCCGAAGTGACCACTTGACTCAGTGGTTGCGCCCCGCGGTCGTGCTCTGTAACCCCTACACGTCCCTGGTTCGACTCCCAACCTGGCCATTTATTTTCATTTTTAGTATAAACAGTGTTCGAAATGTAAAATGACATGTTTACGTAAAAAAAGAGGCACTGCGGGTTCGAACTAGCAACCGGATGGATCGCAGGTGCGTACATGTCCCAATACCACTGCGCTACAGGCTAGATACTGCAAATCTCTAGCTTACGGCCTTATTTCAAGCTTCTGAGAAAATTTGAATTCAAAATTCAATTTTTGAATTTGTCCGGTAAACCGTCAGGATTTCTCGGTTACCGCGGTAACCGGGAATCCCGAGCCCCCTCGGGATTTTTTTTTATTCGGGAGCCAAAACTCGGCGAAGGCCTCCAATCTAAGCAACTCGGCGACACACAAGGAGGCACACGCAGTACAGCGAGAAAGACATTGGCAGCAGAATGATGTGGATCAGGAGATTCAGAAGACCACGCCTCAAAGCAAAACCGAAGAACAAATCCTCGCACGCCTGCACAACGCCTTTCTGTCACGCCCCTCTTACGGCTCAAGCTCAACTCGCTTCCGTTCTCTCTTTCCCTTACTCTTCTCTTCTGATCCTAGTTCCTCTGGCCGACCCTGGGCTTCCTCCGCTGTTGGCTGGCCATGCCGCCACGACCACTTTCGCCTCCCACATGCCTACCCTTAGCTCGAGCTACGCCCTCCTAAGTCCTATTTGGTTGTAGCCTGCTAAACGCCTCGATCTGCTCCGCGCTCAGCTCTAACACGACGGCGGCTCCCTGCCTTAGCATCATAGCATCAGAGGCGGAGGAGCGAGCTCCTATGCCTCCTCCCCCACTACCGTCGGAGACCGCCCAGCGCCACTATCGTCGGAGCCCGCCCCAATGCCCCTTCCGCCGACGCCCAAATCCTCCCTCCGGCCAATCTTCTCCACCCCAGCGCCGAGCTCCTCCTGCAGCCACGACGCATAAATCGATTTGACCGTCGTTGTTACCTGCAGAGGAAAATTGGACTTGGACGAACTCCATGCCGGCCTTGCCAGAGGTAGGTCGTGGGGAACAGCCTCATCGGCGAGGCGCTTTGGCTGCAGATGAAGAAATCCCTGCTACGTCGAGTCTTCTACGTGGACAGGAGAAGGAGGCCCCGATAGATCACTCGAGGAAGATTTCGTCGCTCATGCATCTGGCCCCCGCAAGCCGTGCGGCAAGGAGTGAATCTGAAGATGGGGCAATCGAGGCGAACGAAGCGGAAGAACGAACCGGTACAATGGCACTTTGCAGTATTATGGTTTTTTGTGGGAGGGCAAAATTGGCAACAAAATGTCGGATGAAAACATATTTTAGGTGGATTGAAAGCGTATTTACGACGGGTACGGACCATACCTCTAGCAATATTATTAGTAGAGATACTCATCGTCGGGTAAATTATTTTGCGGCCGCTGACAGGAGTATTGTAATGGAAAATTATGCTGAAACATCATGCCGACCTCAATTCCCAATGCGTCTAGAGGTCATGCATATTGCGGCCGCTGAAATCGGAGGCTGTGTGAAAACCGTCGATTTGACAGTTTCGGCCAACATGTGTGTTTCTTTAAGAATCATGACATGCTAAAATTCGGTGCAGCCCAGGCAAGATAATTGTGGGAGACCAAACACGGGTGTGGACAAACGAAGGCCGAGCTACACTTAGCCGCTTATTTTCAAAATTTAAAATTTCAAAAAATTAAGAAAAATTTAGATGTAGCCCATGATGTGTACTTCAAAGGTGCAAAATCTCAATACAAACTACATTGTATTCTAGGCTATGTTAAAAAATAAAATAAAATAGTTTTGAAATATACACTGTTCAATACAAGTTTTGTTATATCTTGTCACTTTTGTGTAGCCTATAATACAAAACAGTTTGTATTAAGATTTGCACATTTATGGTATATATAGCAAACATGCCCATGCGTTGCAACGGAAAATATAATTTGTTGGCACGGTTATGATGATCGCCAACCATGCTAAGGTGATAGCATCACCCAACTCCCTAGTGACCTTTGAATCGTCATGGTTATCACCTTGTCGTCGGTGTCGTCTGACACATGCCATGAAAAAATACATACTGCTTTATCAATTCTCTAATTATATTTAAGTATTTTTGAATCAATATATCACTAAGATGATATAAAAATTTCAGTATTTTACCTTTAAAAAATCACAGTTTAAAAACAATTTAAGAAAAGAGACACTGAACTTCCAAAAATTGTTGTATATAAGCTAGCACCTCACCTGATTAAAAGTTGGCATCGTACAAAGATACACAGCCATTGGATGAAAAAATAAGACAAGTGGAGCTAAAGCTAGCACGTAGCACCTCACCTGATCGATCAATCCTCCTATTAGTATTTCTCAAAAAAAAAAAAAAAAATCCTCCTATTAGTAGGTCTTTTTTTCCAAAAAAAGTAATCGCCAAAACTATCCTGAAACTTCAATGCTCCAAAACAAAACATGTCTTTTTCCAATCTAATCTCCAGTGACGTATGGACTGATGCCCTTTTCTGGAAGGCTGGATGGCAATGCAGGTTTCTCAGTTATATTCAGAGCTTCAGATATCTAGATATTTGTACACCACTACTACTAACTATCAAATATGATATGTTTGCATATGTGTACATGGCTTTGCTTCAGGATTCTTTCCCCTAAAGTCTTCCCTTCCTTAAACCTTACTAACCAGAGGCGACTAAGCCATGGTATGAGACAGCAGATTCTAAAGCAGCGATGGTTGGCAGCGACTACAATTGACAACAGTAGGTAAGTGAGGCTTCTTGAGACTTTCCAGCCGGCGTACCAATCAGCGACGGAAGGCGTCGATTGATCGGCCAACCTACTCCACCTCCTCAGTGTTGCCTCCTCACCGATAGCCGCTGGTCTTTCCTCACAAGTCACTATTGCCTGGTCAAGCACGAGCCCGCAGCAACGTCCACGGCCGCATCGTCGAGCTGTTCCGGCCAAAATCGCTGCAGCGGCACACAAATAATCAGATCGGCCATGAAGCAAATCAATGAATATTGTGTCGCTCTCCGCCGATATGATCTGCAATTGTGCCGATTGCCGAGTCCCAATGCGAGAGTACTCTGCGCCGCCGCCAGAGCCTACAAAATCGATATCGGCGCCCGATTCCTGCCATCCGAGATCGATCCCAGTAGTCTTGTCGTGTCGCCCGACCCCATCGCATCGAGATCGGCCGGGACGCCCGGCTGCCCTTAGCAAGCAGTGTATACTTATGCACAGGATATTGTGTTCGTGTCGAACACTAACATAGGTCGAGTTATACTGGGTACCGGGATACGAACAAGAACTCCAGGGATACGAACAAGAACTCCAGCCTATACGAACAAGAATTATGGAGGGCTTATTTGCAAAACGTCTGACGGAAGAACCAAACCATGGAACCCTTGCTCCTTTTATTATTAGGTATAGATATAGATTGGCTACACTCAATATTCTTCAGATATTTTTAAAACTTTGATATATGAGTTTTGAAAAAAAAATGAAGAGTCACATGTAGCTCAGCTGCCTCAATCGGAAATAATGATGCGCGGATCTTCTGCGTGTTCTCAAAAAAAATTAGGTCAACCTCCATTTTTAGATTTTGTACCAAACACGCGCTAAAAATTTATACCACAATACCACTAGCTCCCAACGTCAATTGCAACGTGTACAGACACTCAAGAACGTGGACTGAGCCAGGCGAGGCCACTCTTCCGTAATCCTCTTCATTCACCCGATGGTGTCTCCAATGCTGGAACGCAGTCTTCGTGGACACACAAGTTTAACAGGCAATATGGTACCTAATATACGAACATTCACAAAATAAATATAAATATACCTAATATACACGCATCTGGGTTCCCATCTCCGTGTGACGAGGGTTAACTCGACAAATGTTTAATATGAAGAACTTAGGATCGGAAGAGTAGGACGTCGGATAAACTCGAAGGTAAATCAGTCAAACAAGGTGTGTATCGAAAGTAAACGTAAGAGTAAACTTTGCTTGCTTTCAATCTGTCCATTACCGTCCTCTCCTGGCCCCTATATATAGGTGGCCAGGTCTCAAGGATCGGGAGGGGTCCGATACAGATTACAGTATCGACATACGACATGAACTCGTATATCGACTAGTATTACAATTGGGCCTAGCTTAACGGGCCTCAGCGGTACTTTAACTGACAGGCTCTATTATTTACACCCTTGTCAGTAGCCCCCGAGATTCTACCAGAATTGTAGATTCGGGTTGAATCTTAGATCTTTATTTCTTTGACTTGATCAATCTTCGACTTCCTCGTATCTTCAAATCTTCGACTTTTGGGTACCTTTCATTAAACTGTCTCGCAAGGGGTTTTGACGAACAAGCCTGACGACTCTGACGGATCAAGAGGCCAGTTAACTGCCAAAACAGATACTTGTCACCTACTTCAAATTCAATCCCCTTGGACTTAAATTCGGGAAACCGGTCAAACCCATTCTTTTGCCGCATTTAGGACTTACAAAGAATGAATCTCAGTGGTTCTCAGGGTACCCAGTGTGTCCACTAGGATTTTCTTCGCATCGTTGACACGGATAATTTTAAGCAGAGCGCATCCATGTGCGTATACCAGGCCACTCAGGACGGATCCTGGGGTCTTACCTTCACGATATATTTCAATCATGGCATTTGAATTTTGTCGCGATGACGCAACTCGAGAATCATACGCCGCAGCCTTGTTTGACTGTTTCAGTTCTAAAAATATTCGGGTTATTCAACCTTGATTAATATAAACTCCCTCTCGATGGTAGTAACAATGCTATCCAAGTCTTCTTTCTTCTTCTTTTCTCTCTTTTTGCATGTGAAAGTTTCATCGGGTGTGCGGCCAGCGCTCCCGATGGGAGTAGCCCCCGAGACTATAGTCGAAAACATGTTTCAAGTATAGGCTCAAATAAATCGTCTCTTCTTTGATCACCAAGCAATGTATTTATTTGAATAATATCGTCGGGTGCGTGGCCAGAGCTCCTGATGGTAGTAACCCCCGAGGCTATAGTCGAATCTTTTCGGGTATAGACTCAAAAAATGAGTTTTTCTTCCTTGATTCCTCTGTGTCTTTCATAATAATTTTTCGTTGACTTTCTTGATCATCATTAATACGCAAAATGTCATACTAGACTTTTTTGCTGAATGTTTCCCTATTAGTGTCCACCACTGTCATATTCTTATTTCCCGTTACTCGAATTCTCATGACGTCATTAATATAATTACTCTGTATGTAATTTGACTTGGCGCTGACTGTTATCCGTGGGCAGCGCGGTAATTTCATAATTTTCCTGCCCGTTAGTGGGCTGCCGTTTCCGCTCCTTACGCCACGTCTCAGCCCACGTTCCTTCATCAGGAAGCTATATAAGGGGGAGAGTGGGGATTTTACTGTTTACCAATTCCTTGCTTCTGCTGCCGCCACCATTGCTGCAGACCTTGCGCGCTTCTGAGCTCCTGCACAGCCCCCGTGCGCAACTCGTAGATGCGCATCAAGACCCTTGCGCAGAAGAACAATATGTGGAAGAGCAACACTGCCAATGCATTGACCAGCTGGGTGCCCTCTGATTTCAAGCAGAAAGATCTCACCAAGGCCCAGGCTGATGGTCTCATCTCCGACAACGATCAGGTCATCTTCCCTAGCACCGAGCGCATCCCCAAGCCCCCGAGCGGCTTCTGGGTGATGTTTCTTGCCTTTCTCTTACGTGGTCTCTCTTTCCCTGCCCACAAGTTCCTTCATGGGCTTCTCTTTGTGTACGGTGTGCAGCTTCACCAGCTCACACCAAACTCAATTCTTCACATTGCTTGTTTCATCACCCTTTGCGAGTCCTTTCTGGGGATCGAACCACATTTTCTTCTCTGGAAATTTCTCTTTCGGCTCTGCCCCAGTGTTGCTTTATCAAAAAAGCCTGAGCTGGGTGGGGCTGTAATTTCTGTTCGTGCGGAGTCTCAGTACCTAGAATTTTCCATGGCTGCCTCAGTACAAGGTTGGAGGAAGAAGTGGTTTTATATTAAAGACCGGAAAATCTATTCCTCTGACTAGTACGGCATTGCCCCTTTTGATGCCTATAAAGATCTGAAGAAACTAGCCTCGTGGGATTCGCCTCCCACGGAAGCTGAGATGGAGGAAATCAAACCACTGCTAGCCCGCATCCAAGCTCTGAAGAGTGGTAGAGGAGGTGCGCTTTCAGGCACTCAACTTATGGCGTTTTTCCTGCAACGGCGAGTTCAGCCTCTTCAACACCGCATTTCCAAACTTTGGTCTTTTTCTGGCTTGGGGGATTCTTCTCGAGTATCTGACGATCTTATGGAGAAGAAGGATCTCGACAAGCGAGTGAGAGCTCTGACTACTCACACAAAAGATCATGAAATTGCAGCTTTGGCCGCTGGTTTCTTCGACTTTGAGCGTCCCTTGCCTGCGGTATATGCACTGTCTTCATTTATTCATCTTCTTTTATCTTTAACATTGTTTTTCTTATAACTTTCGACTTATTTTCCTTTCAGGATCACCAATCCCTTGTTTCTCGCCCTCCTCTTCCAGAGGGAGGAGCCATTCAAGATGTGCCTATTTCTGCTGCCTCTGAAGCCCCCGAGGCTGAGGACAGCCAAGATGGAGATGAAGCCGAAGATTCGCTGGAAGGGACCAGTTCAACTACGTCGCCTCCTCCTGCACTTTCCGAAGATCTTGGTCTCGACAAGAAAAGAAAACGTGTCAAGGAGCTCCTTTCTTCAAGTACCTCCGCTCACAAGAGTGTGGCCGGGGAGGCCTCTGCTCTAGAGGATGAAGAAGAGCTTTTCGACGCCTTGGACTCGTAAGTTCTTTGCTAACTTGTTCACATAATCTTCTTTCTGTCGACTTGCACAGAGTGCTATACTCTTTTGTTTCTTTTTCAGTGATAACGAGGACCCGAAGAAATATGTTGCCATTGCTCCTATTGTTGATGCTCCTGTTATCGATGAACCACCCTCACAAGAGGCAGCTGTGGTGCCTAAATCACCAGAAGCGGCTACCAAAAAGGCTGGTTTTTGTGCTTCCAAACGCCTAAAGAAAGCGTCAGCGGCGAGTACTTCTCTCGACGCCCCTCAGCCAGTTATCCCCACTGATGATGTAAGTGCTATATATTTTTGTTGTTTACTAGCTTTGAACTACTCTTCTCATGCCCTGCCTTGGACAGACTTTGATGAAAAAGTTTGTCTCCTTGGGTACTGAATGTGTCAAGTTTTTGAAAGCGGCGAGGTCTTCTCATGGTAAGCTTTTTGCCATCCCGTGTATTTTATTTGCCTAATTTTGCGCCTCTATGGCTCTTTTATCGAGTTTTCTTTCCTCTCCTTGCGCTGCAGATGATTTGGCGTCGGCTAATGCTCGCATATCGTCTCTGGAAGCTGAACTCGAAGCTTCCAGAAAAGCTTGGGATGCCGCCACCGCTGCCAAAACCACTGCTGAGAAGTCCACTAAGTCAGCATTGGCTAGGGCCAAGAAAGTGGAGAAAACCCTTGCTGACGCTAATAAGGAGCGTATCCAGAGGGAGCAAGCCGTAACTGAACGCCTTAATAAAATTTTGGCTCTTGCTGGAGGTAAATACCATGCTTTTCCCTTCTTCGTTGATTTGCCCATTCTTATACTTGCTGATGTACGCTTTTTTCTATCTTTGTCCCCTTGGTTCTTTAGAACATACTGGGGTGTCTTCGGCACCTTTGCAGCCAGACGATGATCCTCTAATGGCCGCAGTGAACTTGCTGGAGTCGAATTGGATATCTATCCAAGAGATCTTCGAGTTGGCTAGCCGCGTGCTAAGGCGGATTTTCGTAGGGTTGTGGCCCAAGCAGAAAGCGGGCGTGCCAGCTGCTGATCTGAAGAAGCTTGCAACGGCTTTTAACACCCCCGAAGATCCTATCCTTCTGATGAAGAGCTGCTGCGTGAAGCGAGGTGCGGAGGGGGCCATTGCTCTTACTTATGCGCATGGCGAGGAGGTTAACTGGGAGAAGGTGAGCTCTTCCCGCGGTCGACCTCTTTCGGAGTTGCGGGGTTTCTTCGAGAAGGCGAAGAAGTACACGCCTGGCATCATGTCGATTATTTCTCCTTTAGCGGCTTCTTCGACCTCTGCTACGCCAGTTTCTTTGACTCCAGCGACAAGTGGGTCGATGCCTCCTCCCAACACTGGTGCTACCTCTTCCGCGCCTACTTCCGCTGCGGTCCCTGATGCTGAGGTGGCGTAGACTTAGTCTTCCTTCATAGTCTAGATTTCTTTTGGTGTAATAAACTTTATCTATATTTTGCCCGAGAGCCAGTCAAGGGGCTTGTACTCTTTGTAAATACTTTTCCTTTATGAAATGTCATGCTTGATTGAGATTCTGAGATGTTTTTCTTTTTCTTTCTGTTGGCTTCTAGCCTGTGCGCGCTAGTGGGTCACCAGATCGTGGTCGGGGATCACCTCCCGCTGATATGTTCGACTCCAGAGCTTCTTTGCCTCCTCGCTCTTCTTGTCGATGTACTGAATACTTGTCGAGGATTTTGGACCTCGAAGGCCGTTTATCTTTAATGAAGCGTCAGGCAAAGATTGCTTTGGACAAGGCCAGCAAATCTTGTGGCTTTATAAAACAGATATCCACACTTGAGGACAAGGTGTTGGGTCTAATGGCCAAAATCGTGCATCTTGAAGAATGTGACTCCTTTCTTATTGGTATTGTCGAGTCCGTATGTGAGATGCTGCGATGTAAGGCTCCTTGCAGCCTTTCTCTTTTCCCTTTTATTCCACTATTGTTGGCTAATATTTTCCCGTTGTCCCAGGTACATGCCTGGAATTTGTCGGTGAGACACGTCGGGTTTCTGAACGAACCGCGGCTCTTGAGAAAGCATCAGAGAGAGTCAACAGTTTGTGGTCTGATCCCCGGCGTCGTCGTGCCATTGTGCTTCTTCAAGATCGTGCTCAGCATATTGGAGAAGCGATTGATGGTTGTCAAAGGTCTTTGACGACCATGTATTCTGTCATGCTCCCTCGCAATCCTTTGCCTGGAAACTTTCCGCAGCTACTTGACGCCTTTAGATCTAGTCAGCGAATTCATCGGCTGATAGAGCTCAACTTGGTGGCTGGCGCCAATTTTGCTCTTGGGTGGACACGCAAGTGGCATCCAAGGCTCAATTTTAGTTCTATGTCGCTAAGTTTTCCTCTAGGGGGAGCTAGGTTGCGAGTCCACATGGATGCTACCCTTCAACCAGCAAGGAGGCTCATAGCTAGGTTGCTTTGAGAGGATGCCGTGTTTTTCCACGAGCATCATTACTTGAATCCTATAGGACTAGACGATTCTGATGAACCAATGCTGTGATGCTTGTATGCTTTTGTATGTAGAACGTGAGATTTTTTGTTTCTGAATCCTTTTATCAGAAACTTTGTTTTTGTTCTCAAAGCATTTTACGTTTTCATTTTTAGTGCATTTACCGTAATTTTGTTTTAAAGACACGTAAATTCGAACAGGAGGAACTTTGTCTTTATTTATGCTTATAATATAAGATACATGGGGTGTCACAAGAGATCCGGCCAATGACCTGTGTTCTGATCTAGAGGGCATTGCCCTGGAATAGCTCGTGGCTTTTACAGCCTTATTTTTCTACTCTACTTTTTTGTTGTTCTTGTCGCCTATGTCACCGAGGTCTTCTCTTCTTCTCCTGTAGGTTTTTCTTGGTCTAGCGACTGTACCCACGGTTTTTTCACTTCTGGCTCTGCTGGGTGTCCTTCGAGTTGTTGTGTGACTCCTGTAGTTGCGCCTTTTGTTTTGTCTTTGGGTTCTCCGTAGCTTGCCATCATGCCGAAGTTTTGAGCCATCTTGTGAAATTCCTTGTCGCATAGATCCGATAGCTCGAAGCTTCCTTTTACTGTGATAATTCCATTGGGTCCTGGCATTTTTTTAGTACCAGGCACATGTAGTGAGGTACTGCCATGAATCGCAAAAACGCGGGTCGACCAAGGATCGCGTGATATTGTGATGGCCAGTCCATGACTTCGAAGTCGAGCTTCTCTCTTCTATAATTTTGTCGATTTCTGAAGCAAACGTTGAGTGATATTCGACCTAGTGGATAGTTAGCACTCCCTAGGACTATTCCATGGAAGGCACAGTCAGTTGGCTTTAGGAACTCTAATGAAATGTGCATTGCTCGTAGAGTCTTCGCGTAGATCAGATTTATTCCGCTTCCTGCATCCATAAATACTCTATCGATGTCGTATGTCCCAATCTGGGCTTTGAGTACCAGAGACGCGTTTTCTGGCTGATGTACTGTTATGGGGTGATCGTCCCTGCTGAATTCTATGGGTTGCTCTGACCAGTGTAGATACTCCGTTGTTGCTGGAGGTGAGGTTATTGCGAGATTAACTTATCGAGTTATGCTTTTCTCTTCTTTGTTCAACTTGGGTGTTGGCTGTATCATTGCTGTGATGTGCCCTTTAGATAGAACATATCCTCCGTCGTCGTCGCGTCCCTGATTAGGCTGGTCTTGACCTTGAGGGACTCCATTGTTTCCTTGTTGATTTGCAGGCGCGCTGTTTGTGTTTCCTTCGTATCCTTGCCATTTTGCTTTGGCTTGCTTACTTAGTGCTGCCTCCTGGAGTTTCAAGAACGTCGTGCAATCTTTCATCGCGTGCCTGGATACTCGTTTCCTATCAACGAATGCGGAGTGTATGTGACATGGTCCGTTTAACATGTCTTTTGGTGATGAGTTGTATTCGCTGGGTTCTCTTAACTGAAATAATCTGCTGCTTCCGTAGTCTTTTTTTCCGTAGTTGCGGTACCCTGAGCTTCTACGGTCGTTCCCATGTTAGCTATTGTCTTTGTACCCTGTGGCTACTTGGCTGTGGGAGTCATAGTTGACATAATTTCGAGATCTCCTCCTTTGGCTTCCATATCTGTTCCCTCTATCATCTTCTGGTGATCACGTCCATTTATTATTGCACGCATCTTCTCCATCTGCAAACCTATTTGCTATATCCATTAAATCTGATACTGTTTTCGGCTTAAGCCTGCCCATCTCTTCGACTAGGTCTCCTCGCCGCAACCCGAGTGTGAATGTGTCTATTGCTCTTTCGTCTGAGACTTCGACTGCTGAATTTTTAATGATGCTCCACCTTTGGATATATTCTCTTAATGTCTCATTGCGTTGTTGTACGCAGGCTTTGACTTCTTATATGGATGCTGGACGCTTATATGTCGATTTTAAGTTGCTCGTAAATTGCTTTGTGAGCTCCTCCCAGCTTCCAATTGTTTCTTTTTCTAATTTGCTCAACCATGACCTTGCTGCTCCGGTGAGGTGTAATTGCAAACTTTGCATTGCTGTCTCTCTGGTTCCTCCTAGTAACTTTACTGCTTGTAGATAATCTGAGAGCCATGACTGTGGCTCCTGAGATCCATCATATTTTTGTTGATCATGGGGTAGTTTGAAATCTTTGGGTATTGGTGTGGTGCAAACCCTATGAGTAAAGCATGACGCCCCCATCTCCTTTTTGTCGTATTCATAGTCATATGCTTTGCTGGGAGTCTTGGATCTTTGGGTTCCTTTATGCTTTGGACTTTTATGTCGCCCTGGTGATGGCGTTCTAGATCATCGACTACCACTTCTATGCTGAGGACTGCTATGACGGCGTGGTGATCTTGGTTTATGGGTTCCTTTTTTGCGGTATGCCTCCTCTTCCTTTGCTGATAATTTGTTGCCTACCATTTTTAATCCCTGTAGTGCTGCCCGATGCATATGCTCCCTTGGGTCTCCTGGATTTGGTCGCGTTGTATGCAGGTATGCTTGAGCTGCCACCAGTGCTGCTTCAGGTGTCTTTGGTATAATGTTCCCTTGCTCGTCGACTAATAAGAAAGATGAGTCGAGGTTTTTTGAGAGACTTTGCCTGTCTGAGTACTCGAGGTTTTCGTACCTTGATCCACGTCGACGGTGCCTTTTGTTGTTCGTGTACGATGCGTCGCTACGTGCTTTATGATAAGCATCGCTTGCCGCGATGGCTGAGTCTCTTCTCTTTTGTATTTCAATCCTCTCTTTCGCTAGTTGCTTTGACTACTGTCTTAGGGCGTAGTGGTACCCTAAAAGCATATTTTTGTTGGCGTTATTTGGTATTGGCATGCGGTGCTCCACGGCTGTTTTGATTGTCCTCCATTCATCGACTGATAGTCGAACTTTTTCCCTATTTGCCAGGGAGTCTGCAGTTTCTCCCTCTGCCAGGTGGTTTGCTCCTCTATTTATGTTTGCTGGGTTGAGCACTGGATTGTTGTTTTCATCGAGCTCTTTTGAGTTATCCCCTGTAATAGCGAGTACTTGGTACTGATTGTCGAACTTGCTGTTGAAGCTTGAGAAGATTGAACTGTCATCCTCATGAAGCTCTAACCCTGTCTTCCAGGTGTTTGTTAATTTGTCTGAAGTATCATCATGGCAGATCATCAGGTCTTCGAGCTGTACTTCTAAGTCAAAGTTTTCCATGGTTTCGTTGCCTTCTGCGAGTTTTCTCCCTTCTATTTCTATTTCTGCGAAGCTAACCGACGAGTTTACTTCGCTAGAAGAGCCTTCTGATGATTCCCACATACTTTCTGTCTTGGACTTGCTTGCCGACGGACCCGGTTTCACCAGATCTGAAAGGCGAATCGAACCTAGCGATCCGACGCGAAAGTTTAGGCTTTCGATTGTCAAACCCATATCTTGATCCATGCTCTCGAATACTTGCGTGAAACTTGACTGGTGAGGTTGAAAATCGACGGTTCCGAAGGGTATCTGGATTTTGTCGACTTCCGCAGTACTGTTGGCTAAAAGCAAAAAAGCCGTCGAATTCATGATTCCAACACCCAGAGTCCCCACGGTCGGCGTCAATTGACAAGGGTTAACTCGACAAATGTCCAATATAAAGGACTTAGGATCGGGGGAGTAGGGCGTCGGATGAACTCGAAGGTAAATTAGTCAAACAAGGTGTGTATCGAAAGTAAACGTAAGAGTAAACTTGGCTTGCTTTCAATCTGTCCCTTACCGTTCTCTCCTGGCCCCTATATATAGGTGGCCAGATCTCAAGGATCGGGAGGGGTCCGATACAGATTACAGTATCGACATACGACATGAACTCGTATATCAACTAGTATTACAATTGGGCCTAGCTTAACGGACCTCAGGGGTACTTTAACTGACAGGCTCTATTATCTACACCCTTGTCACCGTGCGCTAGATTTGTCGCGAAAGGCGAGTGGAACCATCTGAATTTGATTAAACAAAATAACGATTATTTGATGTCCCACTCAATTCTGGTGGATAGGACTGAACTTAAAACACAACTTATGGGTGTACGATGTATAGAACAGTATGCAGCTAGAGAAATAAAATTTATAAATTTCCGTAGTATTACGAATATTCTCCATGAAAGGAGATCATCTCCCCTTCTTCTACCTCACAAGGAGAAATTTTGTACCAGGTCACTCCAAGAAACCTAGTCCATGCCAATTCTCCATGTGGTTATCGCAAACATGTGACAAGAGTGAAGAGCATACTAGTGGCATAACCAAGTTGTGCGTTGTGTGGCGCTCCGTTGATGTAGAGTTATTTTTCACAATGCCGCTCATTCCTATAAGGCATAGTCATGCCATAATAGTAATTGCAGGCTGGGTTTTCTCACATAAAGATACATAGCTAGACGATAAAGAAATTGTGTCACACTTGTTTGCTAGGCGACATATGGGTAGTATATGTGGAAAGGGGAAATATATGATGGTGGACTAGTTGGCACGACTTTACTCACTGCACCAAATTGCCAAGGGGAAGATAGCCATTATTTAATTTTCTACTTACCATGGTGAATGGTGTATATATAGAGTACCATGTAGCTTCGCAAAAAACTGAAATATATGTAAGATTGAGCTCAAATGGCTCAAGCACAGAGCAACCAGAAAGAAATACTCCTCTTTTTTCTCCTTGGGTAGATAGTTTTTACAATTCTCTTGTGCCTTTGACATATTTTAACCTAAAATTAGTAATACACAGCAGAGTCCTGTTGTTTCTTTCAAAAAATAATTGAAATATCTTATACAGTCTTATGGTTCTTACTATACTATGTCTTTTTTGTCAAACTGTGGTTTCTGACTAGTTGTAGTCGGCACCAGAGGATGAAAAACATGAAACTTGTGGCTGTTAGAGCATCTCCAGCCATGAACCCAACGAGGCCCCCGGCAGCCTTTTTTTCATCCGGACGGCAAAAAACAGCCCAGTCGCGCCCCCGGTTCCTCGTTTTTCCCCAGATTTGGGCCTTCATCCATCCGGCGAGCCCAGGCCATCCCCGGTCCCCCGGGGCACGCTCGGGGACTCCGGACAAGAGAAAAGCGGGGACGGGCCTGCTCTGTCGGCGAGAGAACACGCGAACCCTACTATCTGGTCGCAAATCCCCCTCTCCCTCCCCTCGTTGCTCTGTCGCCGCCGGCACCACCCCTCGCCAATCCGCCGGCCGGTTGCCTGAACTCCGCCATCCCTCCTCCCACCAGCCCATATTCCACCGTCTGGCGTGCCGTCTGGCTATATTCCGTCGTCGGGCAACTCCTCCCGTCGCGCCTCGTCGACACGCCTGGCAGGTGTTCGTCCATTTGCCTGGCCGAACATGGACTCGGACGACGAGGAGGAGCAGATGTTCACCGAGATTTTTGAAGAAGAGATGGCGGAGTCCACCGCCTTTGATTGTTTCTACCGGTTCTGCAGGGCGGTGATAGCAGTGTTTGGGGACACCTACTTGAGATCGCCCACTGTCCAAGACACTGCTCAGATCCTCGCTTTCAATGAAGCTCAAGGATTTCCGGGGATGCTTGGAAGCATTGACTGCATGCATTGGAAATGGAAGAATTGTCCGTTTTCCTGGCAGGGAATGTACAAGGGTCACAAAAAAGGCTGCACTATGATCTCTGGATTTGGCACTCCTTCTTTGGTATGCCGGGATCCAACAACGACATCAACGTCTTGCAGTGCTCGCCGATCTTCTCCAAGCTTGTTGAGGGTCATGCTCGCCCGGTTAACTTTGTGATCAATGGCCGGCACTACAACAAGGGATACTATCTTGCAGACGGTATCTATCCAAAGTGGGCAACATTTGTGAAGACTATCTCAAGCCCCATCCTCCCGAAGGAGGTGGAGTTTGTGAAGACAAAAGAAGGTTGTCGAAAGGACGTCGAGCGTGCATTTGGTGTCCTCCAGCAGAGATTTGCTGTAGTCCGGTTCTCCTCTTTGAGTTGGTCCAAAGATCAGATGTGGAAGATGATGAACTGTTGTGTGTGCTTACACAACATGATTATTGAGAATGAGCGAAAGTATCCGGTTCCTCTGAGCGAACAAGCTGCACCATCTGAGAGAGAGGGTCCTCTTGCACAGCCTAATCACCAGGTGCCAGCATCATGGGCTACGTTCATCGCTATGCGTCAGGAGATTCGAGACTCCATAATGCATCAACTACTGCAGGATGATCTGGTGGAGCACATATGGAGGTTTTGAGGCAACACCAACTAGTTTCCATTTGATTTGTTTGAAAACTTGTCAAATTATTTGCTTGTTTTGTTAAACTATAACGTTTATTTGTAAAAATAAGCCAAATCTTGGCAAACTGTATCAAATTCGCCGAACTGTAACGTTTATTTGTAAAAATAAGCAAAAACGCCGATCTCCGGGCATCTACCTGGGGAGCCGGCTGGAAGTTCGGCGCTCTCCACGCCAAAGTTTCGTCCAATCCGACGCTATTTAGCGCCGGATTTAGCCGTGGGGAGCGCCAACGGCTGGAGATGCTCTTTTCAGCAATGAAATCAAGAGCGTCAAGCGTGGGGCTCATCAGTTCGAGAGAAAAAAGAGACGCCTAGAGAAGAACAATATTTATTTATTTTGAAATGGGGGCAAAAGCTTTGCCCCAGTCAATTAATTTAGAAGAGTTTAATGAGAGTCTAGAATTTTCCTCTAAAATAACAAGCCTACTCTTCCGGCATCAAATCACTCAAACGTTTAGCCCCCGCTATCACCCACAACCGGGCTTCTCTCTTAATGTTTTCAAATACAACTAAAGAAGGAGAAAACGTTATGGAAGACTCTTGCATTCCTTTCATTCAAAGCTCACTGCAGAGAGTCTTTCAAGCATTCATGCTTATTATTTATCATGTCGGTTGCACATAACTATTTTATCTCTTCGTTGTTGTCATGTTCAGAACTGCATACTTAAACATGCTGTTACTGTTGGTTGTGGTAACAGCTTTCTTTGGATGACGTGAGCATTCCTGGGTAGCTCATCTATGATGCTTCATGCTGGCTAGACATCATGTATAACTGACAGGTGACAATTGGTATATGTGTTTTATTCGCCTCTGCCTTTTCTGTGTGATATAGAATTTGTGTGCAAATTATGTACATGTTTCTCAATTTGATTGATTATGATTTTCGCGATGGACATAGGCAAGGTACATGTATTGCTATTCCAGTCTCTCAATTTGTAGCTCCCATGGTGTGAAATTAATCTTCTCAACTTGTAGCTCCCAGGGTGTGAAATTAATCTTCTATATATATTGAGATGATTGTTTTTCTATGCGTGGTTCCTTTGTAGCATGACAATTCATTGTGAAATCCTAGGTGTAGTGCCAAATTTATGGCTCATTTGTCTCCAGTTCTGGTTTCGCAATCAAGAAGATTGAGCATATGTATGTGTAAATAATAAGATAGCATGGCAATAATGCTATTCTGTAGCGATATTGCATTAATGAAGTTGAAGCATTCTTACTGAAATTGGTGATAGCTCTACTGCCTATGTTTTATAAAACGAAGCGTATATTTTTTTCATACATATGAATTGTTTTTTTCCTAAAAAAAATGAACCCTAAACCCTTCCTAAAAAATTCATATGTATGACCAATTTGTAGGAAAAAAACATCCACAATACTGAACAAATACACTATGAAAATATATTATATAGCAGATTTATATATTATTAAATTCACATTGTAAATGCTCAAATTTTTGTCTGCAAGATTGGTCAAACATACATGATTTTTGACTAAAAATATCAAATGAGGGAGAAAAATAAAAAAAAGTATGAAACCATACTAAGTTATCATATCTTAGTATAGCACCTCGATGAAATAGCTATTCTATTTTCTATAAGATAATAGCTAAGCAAATAAATTTAGGGCACTAAGACAATTACAACCTATGGTAAAATTCGGTCGGGTTTCTTTACTTGCGCAAGTGGCGCAACATGTGATCTAGTTATAGAAGAATGGAATAGGTTGACAACAGGCTTCCATTTCTCTGTGACGCTCAACTGTGCTGTGCCCTTCCGTAGACGGTGCTGCCTAAAAGGGTAGCATGATATGTTAGTAGTATCTCGCAGGTGCACCATGCGGCGTGGCAATTGTTGTTATTGGCGGTTCAAATATATATTCAGGGGACAAAATGGACATGAGGGAATTTATTTCATTCTTCAAAGAGTACATGTTAAACCATGTACAGGATAACCTACATTCTTACAGATCGCTACAATTACAAAGAATAAACCACAGCGATGGAGTTAGCTACATGTAAATCTGGTGGACCTCCGCGCTAGAGTATGAATGTTATCTTGGAGATTTCACCGAAATGCACCTTCCGCACAAGACAAGCCTTGATAAAGCTCGTGATCTTCGCGTCCTAATCTTCAATGCCGAGAGCTGCAGCGAAATGACACGATGTCAACTCAGCAAGGGGGAGGGGTATAGCTGCCAAGATAAACATGGCTTTGAAATGTTGCATGACTGTTTGATCAACAAGAAATGCTTGTATGCATGACATAGTACAAACTAATATGTCAAGCTGAAGATGATCGTTTAAGAACTTTCTAGTTTCTATATGACACTCCCTTGAAGCTACTATTTACCTATTTCATCTTCTGGAAGCATATGTGCTAACTTTTTCAGCGAGTCATCCATACAAAGGCGAACAACTCTTCAAAGAGAGTTGGTATATGGTTCAGTAGGGACATACCAGCAAGTTTTAAGCTATCCAGGCTTGATGTGTTGCAAAACATTTATAACATCGATTACTGGCAATATCTTTTCATATTGTAAGCAGATTACTACTTTTCAAGGAACTATTATCAAAGCCATGTGCCTTAAATGCCTCCTCTCAAGCACTGGTTACTTAAGAGAATGGAAAATATATAAACTAGCCTAGGACTAAATTTTTCAGTTTTTGTGTTATCAGAGCCATGTGCCTTAAATGCCTCCTCACAAGCACTGGTTACTTTACAGAATGATGAAAAGTGGAAAATATATAAACTAGCCTAGGACTGAATTTTCCAGTTTGTGTGTTCTCAGGTCATTACCTTCCGTCTAGTAGTGCTCGAAGCTTTCCAACAAAGCAGACTCGATTTAGGCTCCAATCTCCTGCAAATTGATAAACATTCCAAAATTATTCTAAAATTGAAAAATGGAACTGTTCAAATTTTCAATAATATGCAACTAAATTACAAGATTCAAACCTAAGGCTCTATTCATAGGGAATATTGCACGCTTAAGGTTAAATAACAAGCATACGAGAGCTGAAAAGAATGTAACTAGTTGTAGTATGGCATTACTTACAAATTCTCTTGCTCTAGCTTCTCTGTTATTGACATGGCTTTTTGTCTCGACCAGCCTCCATGCTGGGAACAACCTTCCGCCCTATTGATAACATGAGCAAGCGACACCTTACCTCTTACTATGTTTCTTTGTCGATCATGTTCATTATTCAAATTTATTCCTCCTCGAGGGCCTATATTTTCTTGGTCTTGCGATGACAAAGCTGCTGCCTGTACACTTTGTCTTCTTTTATCTGTGGCAATAACACCAGTATCTGGTTCATCGTACCATTCCATTTGAGAAGGTCCCACTTCGATAATCTCACCTTCAGTCAATATGTGTGGATCAGATTGCATCCATCTTGTCTGATTTGAGCTTGCACCCTGGGTCATGCTGCCTTTATGGAGCCTCCTAACTAAATGCTCACCTCCAGAAGAAACCGAACTATGTTTTGTGAAAGATCTCCTTAAAGCAATGTTAGAAGAGGTCTCCTCACGGTAAGGTAAAATAGTTGGATCACCTCCCCCATCGTCCTCCTCTGGTTCATACCGGATTTCAAGTATTATAGCAGAAGAAAGAACAGACTCAAATGCTTGCAAAATTTGTTCCCTGGACTTTTCAGCTTTGGACTTATTCACTCGAGAGCTGAACATTAACTGTACAGTTGGTGCTACAGGATACAAAGAATAAAATGTAAGAACAAAGATTAAACATTATCCTTACATAGCACAATTTAATAGTTGGTTAGTTATAGTTCTTTTTATGTGTTTTGGACCCACTTCAACATAGCTTTAAATCTCCTAGCAATCATAAAGAAGTCATCAAACATTCCGTAACTAGTGGAGATGGACAATAGCCTAGAAGAAATATATACATGGAGATGGACTAAATAGACAATGGCCAGCTGATGCCAGCATATCACTTGATCACCCAATGCTAACATAAAAAAGCAAGCCAGTTCTAATCTACCATGTGATTACCCTATATATGTAGTACTACTTGAACATTTACATTCAAAGCTCTGTTCTTACAAAATTAACAATGATAATAATATTTTACTTAGGCATATTCTGCAATGGAAACCTTGGCATGGTGTAACCAATAATACAAACAGAAATGGGATAAGAAGAAATTATACCTGTACCAAGGCTGACAGAAATAATCCGTCCCTCTTTAGCCATCATTCTTCTCAATGAATCTGACTGAACATTCTCTAGAACAGCTTGCCAGATCATCTCGTTGTCAGATCTGCTACATTTAGATCCTTCATTCACTCTGGTAGCGCTTGTTGACAGCTTGTAGCCATCTGGTGTGTGTTCCCTGGGTCTTCTTCCACCATTGTATCCATGGGTACCAGCGTATATCTCGTTATGATCTGTACTAGAGTTTCTTGCTATGTACCCCTCAGGGCAGGTAGGCAGACCCTGGTTAAAACTTGTACTTGGGGATGAACTCGGCAGTATATACTGTTTATCAGGAGCAAGCTGAAGCAAAGCAGCTGTAAGCCAGGTCATCTTATCATTGGAGACCCTCAACTGTTTTTCAGCTTCTGACAGTGTTTTCAAGGCCTGGCGCAGTTTTTCCATATCCTCCTTTGATACTATAATCAGTAATACCAAAATATTATATTGTGAAAACAGAATATTTACAGTAGTAAACTTTCATGCAATAATCATTTCTAAAAAAAGACTTTCCCGTGATACATGGTTCATGTGCAATTAGCCAATTACCCCCTGCTGTAAAATCCTTTCAAAGTAAAAAAGTGAAATTAAAAGGAGTATTGTTGCTTACAGGTTGGTCGTTTGAAGAATTTTCTTCGAACTCCTCCTTGTGTGAATGTGTAGGTGCCAGCAAGGATGTCAGTTATTATTGTGGCAAGTTGAGACATCAGGGACAAAGGCTCAACACCTGTCTCAGTAATATCACGCAGAGTTTTCACTGTGTTGGCAGTGTCAGCAGATAGTGCCAAATCAAGCAAATTTACCAATTTATCATCGGAAACCAAGCCAACCTGTCAATAGACAAAAAAATTGGTTGTTACTGTCAGGTAAAGAAGCATTGTACTAAAAGAAAAGGTCTTTACTGCTTCCAGTATGAAACACACATTTGAAGAGAAATGTGAAGTATGTGACAACAAATGTCATTGATCAGATTCAAAACATGTTCTGGAGCTACTTAAGCAATAACTGACCAAACTACAAAATTACTTACCACTCATATACTCTTGAATTATATATATGACCTAATAAAGAAGTAATTTAATGACTTATTGTTGGATAACTTACAAGTTCTTGAACAAGTGAGATTGAAATTCTCTGCCCAAGCAAACTCAATTGATCCAAGGTCATCTGTGCATCCCTCAATGACCCATCTGAGCGGGAAGCAATAAGTTTCAATGCATCTCTATCAACATCTAGCCCATCGCTAGTACAAATCCACTGCAAAGTGTTTACTATGTCGCATTCCTTGAGTTTCGGGAAAAAGAACTTTTGGCACCTTGACATAATTATGTGTGGGAGATCAAGATTGGGGCTGATGAGAATAAAAACCACACGCCGAGGTGCACGCTCGACAACCTTCGAAATGACACTCCACGTATCAGGCGGCAACGTGTTGCAATCATCCACTATGAACACCCTGTGATGTGCTGGTAGCGGCGAAAGCATCACATTGTCCAGGATATCGACAATGCTGTCAAGGTCAATGTTACCAACAGGCCCAATCTCCACCAAACTCCTGCTCTTGCCCAGATTGTGCGCGATACACGACGCACACGTATCGCAGGGCCTTGGGTGCTCAGCAGAGTGGCAATTCAGCGCCTTGGCGAACACCCGAGCGCACGATGTTTTGCCTGTACCGTGCGGCCCATAGAAAACATAAACAGACCCAATCTTCCTCTTCAGAATGGCATTGGACAGCGCCTGCACAACCAAGCTCTGCCCAACAACGTCCTTGAAAGTCCTCGGCGCATACTTCTGCGTGAGGCTCCAGTGCCGGCCGCGCTGCGAGCCCCTCGACTTCTGGCCTGAACGCGCCTCGGACATGAGGTCGGAGTCGAGCTCACTGCTCTGATTGGAGAAAATCCCGAGCTCCCCAGAGAAGCTCCTGGAAATGCCACGGATGCCACTCCGCGCGCCCTCGCCGAGCAGTGGCAGTGAGTCGGAGTCTGAAGTGTTGGAGGAAGTCAGCCTCGCGGTCACCGGGAAGTGCGGATGCGAGCGCGACCCGTTCATGTAACCACCACCGCCACCACAGGAGGCGGCGGAGGTGGCGGCCTCGGACCTCCGCGCCGCCGCCGAGGCCGACCTGGGGTCAGACAGGCCGCACGAGAGGCTCCGGCCGGCCATGTCGAGGATGGACCTGCTGCGGTTGTGGAGGCGCGACCAGTTCCAGGGGATGCCGCAGACGTTGCGCGAGTCCTGCGACGCCTGCGGGCGCTGCTGCATCTCCTCCTCGCCGTCGTCGCCGGCACCGAAGAAGTACTTGTTGCCGCAGACGGCCTCCTGGGAGCTGGAGTTGGCGGAGAAGGCGGCCGCCGCCGCCGCCGCTGGGCGATCTAGGGCACCGTCGGCGGTGGGGCGGCGGCCTGGGCCCTGGCCGCGCTTGAACCGGCGGCGCGGGCGGCGGGCGGGCCTGGGCTGATGCAGCGCGTCCTCCGCGAGCTGGTCGAGGAGGGTCTTGAGCGCCCCGCGGCCGGGCGGGTCGGCGTCGGGGTCGGCGCCGACCCTGTTGGAGGCGGAGTCGACGGAGCGGCGCGTGGAGGGGTCGCGGAGCGAGCGGGAGCGCTGCATCGAGAGGAGGTCCCGCATCAGCGCGGCGGAGGCGGAGGCTGACGCGGAGGACTCGCCCGTCGGGCTGCGCCTCCGCCCGGACGCGCCGCTGCCGTGGGCGTGGTGGTGGCGCAGGTGGATGCAGTTGGTCAGGTGGGCGTGCCCGCGGAGGTGCTCGCCGCTGCTGCCGCCCGCCGCCGCATCAGGCGGCGCCGCGTTCTCCGGTGGCCCCGGCATTGCGCTGGACCGTAACGAACTCTGCCGCTAAATCATTTGGGCTGGCCACGAGATTCGCGAATCGGCTCGTGATTCACGGCAGTGGAGACTGGAGAGGGAGGACTGAGGAGGATGGGGTGGTGTGGTGGTGCGGCCTAGTGAAGTAGGCGTCGACTGGCTGTGGTGTGTCGCGTCTGGGAAGAACAGCGGCACGGCTGCACGACCGACCTGGGGACGGTGGGGCACTCGGCTCGGCCGGCCGTTGGACGGTTTGGTCTCACACCCAAACTGCAAACATTTTACTCCTATTTAAATCTCGTCACAAAAATATCAGCTCCAAACAATGAACATTTTTAAAAATCCTTACATTTTGAAACAAAGGTAGTACTTCAAAGGAACATGGTAAAAAATCTGTAGTGTCGAAATCACAATACTATGTCATAACATTTTGAGGAATTTTATTTTTTTACCCCAACTTAGTCGGGACCTTTATAATTTGCCCCTATTTACTTTGCAATCGATCTTTTGCCCTTGTATACCTGAGACATAAATGATTTGTCATTTTTCTTCTCTTTGTGCACGTCTCGGTTTTGGTTTAAATCTTGCATGGTATTGTGTTATATCATACTCATGTTTTCATTTTTTTTTGGCTATTTTGTAGATTGGTAGCATTTAAAGGATGGTATAACCCAATATGTTCTGGAAGCAACAAAAGGTAGAGCAAATAATTATGAAAATTCAAGAATTTTTGCAACACTGAAATTCCAAACTAAAATTTAGTTAGCATAATGAGCTATGTTAAAAAAAATTGAAGCTATCAATTGTAGTTTTCTTATGTACATGTCAAATTTACCTTGGTTTGTTCATGAATCTCTAAGCATTTTCTCATCTAGATGTTGAATTTGTCTTGGTTTGTTTATGAATCTCTGAGCATTTTGTTTACACATTAAATGTTCACAGTAGTGGGAGGTCGGCTAGTTTGGTGGAGGAGGTCACCGATGGGTGTTTTCGTGTGGTCGGTGTCCTTTTGTGGTCTTCGAGGTGTCGTAGTTGAGAATTGGCCATGTTGTATTGTTATTCATGTAGGCCTGGTCCTAATTGTATCGGTTTTGGTCTGGTTTCTCTCTAATTCAGTTATAATAATGTCGCACATTTTTGGCTCCTGATAATTCTACCGCGCAAATTGGAAGTGCTTTCCAATTTAATTTTTAATGGGGTAAACAGTAGTACACATGTGTACAATCAGGTGACATGCCACGCATTTCACCCCTGTTTGATGCAAGTATAGGAAATGTTTTCGAGCTGGAAACTCTGTCTTTTTGTTACTGAAAACGGAAAGAAAAGCAAGTAACGGATTTGGTGCTGCTCAAAAAGGAACGGTGCGTACTGCGCTTCGGTTTGTCTTGCCTAGTTTATTTTTGTCTCATGCTGCCCTTTCCAGTGAGCATCTAGCCATTTACTCGGTCACATGGTAGGGATGGTTCAAATCTTGGTTTAGTGACATCCACACGTGGTGTTCAGCGGACATCTTAAAAAACCAGCCAGGAGTACTTTTTTCCTTTCAAATGCACAGTTTTTTTTAGATAATTCAAATGCACAGCTGATAGTATTACCTTTGAAAGAGGCTTTCCGAAATGAGAAGAAAAAACATGGTTTACCACGGAGTTGCTTAGTTCAGAATCTTAACATGAACCCAACAAGAGATCTACTAGATCTTCTTGACGCTCTTCCTCCGCCAGTCCGCCCCCAGCCCTTCCTCTAAGGTTGAGTGCCACCGGTTCGTCTCCAGCATCAGCTGCCGTCTTGCTCATGGATTGCCGACGTATTCTCCTCCGCGGCATCACCGACACCGCCGAGATAGGTGGGTGGTGGGCGATGGGAGTTGGCGGCGACGCGTGATGGCAGAGAAGAGACGGGAAAAATAGACATGTCATCGAGGTAGAGGGGAAGAAGAGAAAGGATATAAAAGGGATTACAATGGGGCCCACCCAGACTAAGGATGTACATTAGTATAGACGGCTGGTGTCGATAGCAGGTATCCATGTCACCTATAGATATATTAAGAGACCACCCGTACAATAAAGTATCGTTGTCTATAAATCCTAACAGCCCACGATTTGCACGGAATTAGATTGGTCAGAAGTAACAAGTAACAGACAGACTCTCTCCCGTTTTTCATTCTCTCTCTATTCTCCAGGTAAGTACATTTTCTACGTTGTTGATATTACAAATTGTTGATTACATACCGCTGTATATGCCCTAATGCGCTGTCAATGTTCGATCGTTACCGGGGAAAATGAGATGCTTCGGTAAAAGCCTAAGGCGCAGCAAACCCTTTGTTTTGTTAGGCGCGGAAAGTGTTTTTGATTCCAGAGCCGCAGTGATCCCTTCATTTGTTTTTCTAAGTTTTATAAAAATATGAAAAATAAATCTGGACATATTCAATGTACACATATACAAGCGTGCAAATTTTCACTGCGAAATTCGTTTGTATTTTGGCTACACGAAAAAAAATCTCACGGAAATTGAAAGTTTGAAATATACATACTTAGATCTACACATTTGTTTGCTTAGCTTGAAAAACAAAGTATTTGAACTTGATTGTTTACACGTTTGTAGGGTAAATAGTTGGCTACAACCAGATATTTTTTTTCAATTTTTTTACTATTAAAAAATATGATTTTTTATTATTTTAAAAAAATTATGGGATGTCGTCTGGTGCCCATGGGCACCAAATCTCCACTCCCCAAACAGGCACTACTAGGATTCATCGGAAGCAAGAGATCGCAAGAAAGTGTGCATACTCTTCGGGAACAGTAGCTCACTGTATTCTCCAGTCTAATACCAATCGGTGCTTGCATAATGTGTGGTTAGTGTCTACTAGCACTGGTATGATTAACTCACCATGATGGTCCACACTCCACGCCAATCACGAAAAACAATTTTGCCATCACGTAGCGTGCACGCACTGTACTTGCGGGCGACACGAAGTGCCACATCCATCCGTCCGTCCCACATGTTCCCCGTCTTCTTCTCCGGCGGACGGACACGAGCGCGTGGCAGAAACCGTGCCAAGCCTCTCCGTGGGACTGTGTGCATGCGCTATAAACAAGGCGCGCAGTCTGCGAAGCGGGCCCCGATTTTATCCTGACGACGATACGGGTGGGCGCTCCGCGTCGGAGGAGAGGTGGGAGATCGCGACCGGACCGGCGTGTCGGGGGCAACACGCGCCCGAACGGCTAGTAGGCGCCGAAAATAGCTAGACCCACACACGACGTGACCTGATTGGAGTGATAATCGCTGGATCTTTGCTTGTGGAAAAGTCCAATTAAATCCTTGAACTTTTAGGGGCTAGCTAAACCAAACCCTAAACTTTGAATCATAGAAAATTACATGAGGTTGAAGATGGATATGACATGTGGGCCAATTTAGTCAGTGAGAGCAGATAAGTACACATTAAAAAAAACACATCTCGAGTTCCATTTAGACCGGGATCGATAAATTTGGTGTGCCAATTTCCAGGATTCAAAGTTTATGGCTCAATTTAGCTAACCTCTCCAATTTATACCAGTGATAATCGATAAAACTATTTTTCGACGATATTTTTAGAAATCTCGGCTGAGAAAAAAAAATTGGTCATGGTTACCGAAAGAGTTGGTGTCCTCTCCTTATTTTTTATACTCCCTCCATCAGGAATTACCCTGCATTCTGTGTTTGGTCAAAGTCAAACTTTTTAAATTTTGGCCAAACATATTGGTAAAACTATCAATAACTATGAAACCAAATACATGCAATATGAAAATATATTGTATTAAATTCTAATTATGGTTATTTTATATTATAAATATTAATATTTTTTCTTATAAACTTAGTCAAAATTTATAAAGTTTGATTTTGACTAAATCCAGAATGCGGGGTAATTCTTGACAGAGGGAGTAGGTGGAGAAGTTGGGCGCGGCCACAAATTTAAACTGGTCGGAAACGAGGACAGAGACGCACGAGCGCTTCGGTTTCCGGCGTCCTGCCCGGCCCAGCTCCCTCCGCCCCAGTTCGAAACGAAACGGAAAGCCAAGAGGAGATCCACGTGCTACTGTGCGGATCAGTCCGAGAAATAGTAGGACGGCAGTGGTACGTATATTCACCCGAGGCGTGCGCACGACTCAAATCCAGCTGTCCTACCAAGGCGTCAGGCAGAACGCAGTAACGTAACGTGCGTACGGAGCAAGAGTTACCGGCTCTGCACTCTGCTAATTCCTTACGTTAACCGCTGTCAACGACCAGGAGTAGGGCAAAAATCGAAATTTGTACCCGTTTTGACTAGTTCACATTCACACACCCCGGCGCCAATTTTACACGAAACAATATGGACACGGGTCACGGGTGATAGGTTCTTCACTTCGTAGATCCTAGGGAGAAAATGACAAGTGATAAAAACAGCCTAATCTTGAGAATTCAACACAAAATATCCCATTTCAAAAATAATTTAAAAATTAATCTATTTGCACGAAGCCACGACCCATGATGGCATGCTCTATAGCACGAATCATTTACTCTACTTTTCACATTTACATAAGTTAGACGAAGATGGGGGTTAAGACATAGGTTATGCTCTATAGCACAAAGCCGTGGCCGGTAACGCCATGCTCATGATGCCATGAATACTAGGACCATGGCGTAGAGCATGGTGCTTTTGGCCACAGCGTCGCAGGGCGTCATAAAAAAAAATGTTATTTTCAAAAATATTTTTGCATAAGTTTATTGTGTGTGTAACTTATAAAAATATGTTAATTTATAAACTGGTTACAAAATTGGGTTTTTCTATGTTTAGTTTCGAGATTATGTCATTTTCATTGATTTTGTCCCCTGACCCAAGCACCTCTAGGTAAAATCTTTTGCTGACTACAAATAGAAAAAAGGCAAGGCTAGTCACGTAGCCGGGAATCTGTGCACGCAAAAGTTACAGCGTCAAACGATGTGCAGTTGCACAGTTCACTTCGCCAGACCCGAGCCTTTTCGCGCGACCACCTATTCCAGGCCTCTCCGTTCCACACACACAGGCATCGGAGCGGACAGCGGCGTAAAACATCACGAGACAAGGTTTACAAGTCGGTAAGCGCGTCGCTGTATCGGGCTTATTTACGACAGCAGTGCCACACTTGGTCCCTTGCCGGCTTGCCGATCAGATCTCAAGATCTGTCATCGGCATCCCTGCAGCTGTTCTAGGAAGCCCAATTTCCTTCATCTTATCCTGCCAGCCTTGTTTCTTTGGCAGCTTCCTGCTGTAGACTCTAGTCTTGTGTACCTCGATCCCGTAGTTTCATCTGCAGCTTGTCACACTACAAGCTGGCGCCAAACAATGTAGCTGATGGAATGAACAGGGTACAATGCTGATAATTTTGATGACACTTCGGACCAGTGGGCCAGTTTTAGATGAGAACTCAGAGAATAAATCATGCCTCTTTGTACTATTAGAGCATCTCCAGCCGTCCCCCGACTAGGGCCCCGCACGCCGTTTTTTACATTCGGACGGCGATATTCGGCCCAGCCACGCCCCTGGTTCCTCGTTTTCGCCCGGATTTGGGCTTTCATCCATCCGGCGAGCCCAGGCCGTCCCCGGCTTTCCGAGGCGCGCTCGGGGACTCCGGACGAAACAAAAACGCGCGAAACGGCGAGCGGGCCCACGGTATCGGCGAGAGCAAGGGTAGTTCCCCGCCATTAATTTCCTTTCCCTCCAAAATGCGCCGCATATACCCATTTCCCCGCCAAAATCCCCCATAGTTGCAGCTCCTCCTCTTCTCTTCCACCACCATGCCGCCGAAGAGGATCGCCGACAACGGCGCACCGAAGACGAGGAAGCCGCGGGTGCCCAAAGAGAGGCCGCCTGGCATGACCAACGCGGCGTGGGCGGCGGACGTGGCGCGCCGGGAGACCGAAACTCGCGGTAGGGCGGAGAGGGAGAAGATGCTCGCCGTGAAGAGGGCGGCGGCGGCGGCGGCGGACGAGCAGGCGAGGCTGGTCTCCATGGCCATGGGACAGCCGCGCGTCGGCCAATTCCCCGCCGGTTCATGGCCAATCCAAGGTACGATCGGCTCACCTTCCACCTACTCGCCGGCGGCGTCGTCGCCGATGTTCCACGAGACCTCATCCCCGCCATGTCGAGGTTCACACCGTCGCCGCCGGAGTACGACGCCGCCGGGATGCACGAGGGCATCTCGCCTGCCCTGCGCCGAGGGCCGCTCTCGTACGGGATGCCGCCGCCGAACGACGGCGTGATGCACGACAAGATCACGTCGGGCTCCATGGCCGCCGCGGCGAACCCGGGTTTCTTCACACAAGAGGAGGCAAGGGCGACGGAAGCCGTCGCGGCGGCGGCGCGGGGTGGCGACGACGGGCTCGGAGACGCCACGCAAGACGTCGACGAAGAAGAAGAGGAGCACGTCCAGGTCGACGAGGAGGACGACGCCCCTGAGCCGACGTCGACGACGAAGGGGCGGAAGAAAAGGAGGAAGACCTCGCCGCCGACCGAGCCGCGGGTCAAATGGACGGGCAAAGAAGATGAGTGCCTCGCCGAAGCTTGGAAGACTGTTTCCATGAACGGCATCACCGGCGCAAATCAAAACTTTGACACATATTGGCAGCGGGTCAAGACGGCGTTCGACGAGCGCAAACTCGTCGATCCCTACTTCAACAAGACGGTGATGGTTCGCGGTGAGAAGGCCATGGCCACGCATTGGGGGATCATGCAGGCGGCGTGCAACAAGTGGCACGGCATACAAGAGGAGATCGCCGATCGTCCGATTAGCGGCGCTGACTTTGAGACCAAGGTACTCGCTGTTCTCCCTCGACATTGGATCGCCGATTTCTGATGACGCCGCGGCTTCTCTGTGCAGATGCGGCGAGCGTTCAACATGTACGACGACGACTCCGACGGGCAGCAGTTCAAGTACCTCAACGTCTTCGCCCGCATCGAGGACTGCGAGAAGTGGGCCGAAGTACGCCGGACCCTGTCCAAGAATAAGGACGAGCAGTACAACCCCGACGCTCCCGCCGCTGCCGCGTCGGCGGGCCGCCCCGAGTTCGGCCAAAAGAAGCTGAAAGAGATGAAGAAGTCGGGGGCTCCGGCCGACAGATTGCAGGCGTCTTTCGAGAAATGCTGGGCCGACGCGAGGGCGCACAACGCCGGGAGAGACACCAAGTACGACGCACGCTGGAAACAGATGCTCGCCAACCAGGGCACCCGGATCGCCTTGCTCCAGACAACATCGGCGGCGAAGAAGAGGAACACCGACCTGACGTTCCTGATCGGCGGCAACGACACTGCGATGGACGAGGAGACGAGGGCTTGGTACGACGCTCATCGCCAAGCCATCCACCACCCTCCGTCGACTGCGTCGTCCTCCTCTTCAACGACGTCCCCTTCGGCGGACGAAACTACGCCGCCCGAGGAGGCGCAGGAAGGCACCGCCGACGAGCCTGCTCTAGTCTAGTCTAGTTTCTGTTTCGATCGCCGAATTCTGGCTGATCCGATCGCCGAACTTCGTACGATGCTTTTGTGTAGCGGGCGGGAAGACGCTATTTTAAAACTATATCCGCGAACGCCGGGATGCGACTAGAAATTTGCTCCCACCCACGCCCATTTTACATCCAATCCGGGCGAATATATCGCCGGATTTCGGCCCGGGGGTCTCAAACGGCTGGAGATGCTCTTAGTCTATTACTATGCAACAACAAGTTCAAGTGCACTGTATGGGGATCGAAGTCGGTGGCAGTATCGGTGCAGCTGCTCCCCACCACGAAGGATAAGTACATATACAGGTCAAGTGCTACAAGTTTGCGACCTTGCAATAGCCAATAGCATAGCTATTATATAGAGAGAAATGTGCATATATGGTGCTGGCTGGCTCAGCAACTAAATGACCGATTTTACATCATTTACACGTACGAATCTGTTTTGATGTACTCTTCTTCTCGAACACGCACCCCCTAGATGCGTCTCATTTTGTATCAGGGATATACTCAATGTTGATGCTGTATACGTCCTTATTCAGCCATCACGGATGAGATTTGTTGGCTCGCTCAAAACATAATTAGGCAGCTCGTACTTAGCACCTGCATGCGCATGTACACTGAGTTAACGCGTATTTTAGAAATAGAAAAGCCATTGAACAAAATATTGAAACTTGTAAAGATAAAACAAGATCTCTGAATGAAGATAGGCTGACCTCTCTCATCATAGCAAACCGTAAGATCGGGGTTCGAAACGATGATTCCGGCACTGTCCACTATGGTCTGTGCAAGAGTTAAATCAGCTTCTGTAGCAGCAGCCTTGAGTGCATCCCAAATCTCTGTACAAACAGACAGTAACTTATCGCCAAGGCCAGATAGGTAAAACTTGCTTGCTTACAGTTAAATAATGGTGTTGAAAGTTCAAAGCATGCGACCACTATACAATCAAACCTCTAATACCAATGGCTCATGAAAATTTTCCGATGTTGTGAACTGCTTGTTGGAAAGCTAAACTAAACATAGACTATCTTGCACAAACCAAGAAATGAAATCTGGTTCCGCTCTTCCGGTGACACTACAATTTTACTTACATTTTATTTAGTCATTTGTATCATTTGATATGACTTGAATAGCATGTACTGCTAAGTGCTCACTAGTACCGATGAGGCGAGGAACCTTGGGGTCACTATCAACTCTTTAGAATGAAATTTTAATTGTATCTCGTTAGCATGTCCTGAAATTATCTTATTTTTTTACTTGGCAGATCAGATCTAATATGGTAAGACAGCGATAATTACTGAGACCAAAGATACATATCTGTAGCAAATGTGAACAGCAACAGCAGTATGCCAGTATCAAATAAAGAACACAGGAATGTTTTGATAAGAGACCACGTACAACCCGCACACCCAAGTGGGAACAATTCTTCTCCCTCCCCACCTTAAAACAGAATATTAACTTCAGACAGCTATGTATAAAAAGTTAAATACCTTTCTGTCCACCATAGTGCGGAGCTGTGTCCCAGAATTCATCACGCATCTGTTTCAGCTGAGCTGGTGTTATTGGTTGAGTGTGCTTCCAAGGCTTTGGCTTTCTTAGCTTCTTACTGCTCTCTGTATTAGTGAGAAAGTGTTTTAAGAAATAATTATTTAATGAATCTACAAATACCAAGAAGTTATCATGTAAATAAAATTGGAAAATATCACGCAAAGGATATCAGCATTCGCCCATATAATTTATCCAACACACAAGCATGAACCTAATCTAGTAATTTCTGACAAGCAGGATGCCCATGTCGCCACAATTAGGGATGTGGAAGTGGGATAAGTAGGATCCCTTTCACATCTCTGTTTAAGACTCTGACTCTACTTTTTCTTTTAATAAATCTAAATTTGATTATCCCACTTATCTTACAAAAATAAGAGTCTAAAGTCTAAAATAGAGATGTAGAAGTGTGATCCCACTTATCCCACTGTCCCACTTATGCATCCTTAGCCACAATAAATATCTACTTGTTAAAACAAAGTGTATCCATAAATGGACAAACATCTTTACGAGCAGATATCTTGTAATTTTCTGAATGGCACAAGAAAAAATTCATCTTCACTTACTTGGCTGGTATTTTGAGCATTAATACCAGCTGGCTAAAGTCTCTACAGATGTGGAATCAAAGTTAACAGTAGGAGGGCGCACTACATCAGTGAATACTGAACAGACAAGTACTTGAGCGGAAAAAGATGGTCACTGTGGTTTCAGTTATTCAGTAATGGAACCGGGGCGAGGCCCTCTAGTTCTAAAAAAAAAAAGATGGTCACTTAAAATAGTAAGCAGACCAAGCATTGGAACGAATGAGTGTGTCTTTCTGAAATGCTCCACCTAACAAAGTATCAGAAACTAGATATAAAGTAAAAGAACTAGATACGGTTTTAGTGATTGACGAAAAAAAAATTGTGTTTGATCCAAACAAAAGCTATCCTATCATAGGATAAACTGTCACATTTGCTTTTGCAAGATATCTATAGATAGGTAACTTTTTTGTCATACTGGAGAAAAGTTCCATCTCACTTTCGTTCCAGAATAACGATAATTTTATCTTCCCACTACCCAAACCAAAATGGCACCTCCGTGAATTTCCACTACCCACTCTAGTGTAACTGTAAGCTAGAC
Organism: Dactylis glomerata; assembly: GCA_007115705.1. NCBI lineage: Eukaryota > Viridiplantae > Streptophyta > Magnoliopsida > Poales > Poaceae > Dactylis > Dactylis glomerata. Next base: position 6,849,358 of record QXEO01000186.1, on the reverse strand, counting down.
CGCAATCCGAAAAAGTACCATGGAAAAAATTCAGCAACCAAAAAATCCTAAAAAACAATTAACATCACAGTGATCGCCATGTAACACTAAACATCGTCCCATGAGCAATTCTGCCACTTCGTCGCAAAATATATAATTAAATTTCCGGCACTAAAATCTCGGGCTTCTTGCTCGGCGCTCTGAATCGATAGCTTACCTGTTCATTCTTGTTCAAACATCAGCTGACCAATCTAAATGGGCAGCAGTAGGATTTAAACATCAACTAAGCAGTAAAGACAGATCAACAAAACGAGTTAACCCTACTCATAGCCTTAGATACAACGGAGGCAATTCAAGTCTGATCTTATCTATCCAGGCAACAAGAACAAAAAGCAGGACGGAAACGAAGCAAGAGAAGATATCACAGAGCAGAATACCATCAACTTTGGGCGTGGATCCAGCGCAGCCCATGGCGGCGTCCGCCGATCAGACACTCATGCGTCGCGGCGGGGGAGGCGGAGCTGGATCTCGCGGCGGGGGAGGCGGAGGGGGCCTGGGAAAGCAGAGCACGGTGGATTGAAGCGGAAGCGATCAGCGGCACCGGCATGTGAGTGGCAGAGTGAAGAGAGAAGAAATAGCAGAGGGAGGTGACCTCGACACAAGGTGTCCCGCCACGTGCCCACCCGTACAGTCCACGTGGCAGTCGGACAACCGCTCTCCCTCACTGCTCCGTGGGCCCCGCGAGTGTCCAGACACGTCTTCCTCCTCCGCCACCTGGTTCTCCATCCCCAGGGTCACTGCCAACAGGGTCCCACCACCCTGACAGGGATCGGTCCGCACCTCCCCTTCCCGTCCCTTCCATTGCTGGCCTCCTGCCACACCTCGCTCCTCCCTGCCATTCCCCTCCGCATCTGGAGCTCCGAATAAACCCCGAACCCTAGCCGCCGCCGCCGCCGTCGGGGCCGCCCCCCGGGCAGCCGCAGCCATGAACGCCTTCCGCTTCCTGGGGGACATGACCCACCTCTTCTCGGTCATCGTCCTCCTCCTCAAGATCTACGCCAACAAGTCCTGCTCAGGTAAACAGAACCCCTCCGTACGCTAGGGTTTCGGCCCGGTTCCCTTTCCGGGGTGGGGGATCCGCCGGCCGCTCACGGATCCGTTTCGCAGGGGTGTCGAGGAAGACGCAGGAGCTGTACCTGGCCGTGTTCGTGGCGAGGTACCTGGACCTGTTCACCGACTACATCTCGCTCTACAACACGGTCATGAAGCTCGTCTTCATCAGCACCTCCGCGGCCATCGTCTGGTACATGCGCCGCCACCCGCAGGTGCGCCGCACCTACGACAAGGAGCAGGACACCTTCCGACATGTCTTCCTCGCCGCCGCCGCATTCGTGCTCGCGCTCATCTTCAACGACAGGTTCACCTTCCGCGAGGTGATGATCTCCCCTGGATAGGTTGCTGCATTTTTTGAACTAATAAAATGGTGGTACGAGATGTGATTCGCTTTGCCAAGTCTGCGTGCAATGAGAAATTTGAATTGTTGTGTAGTTGTAGCTCGTAGGGTTGTCCACGCCCGTCCGTAATGGAAATAAATAAATGATAAATCATCACAAGTTGTGTTTGAAACAATGGCTGCCTGTCCTGTATGACATGCCATTCAACAGATTCAGCTCAGTATGTCTAGTGGAGCTACATTGGCAGACCCATTTTGCAGTTTGATCTTATCTTACACAAATAGGAAAATAATTTGCTAAACCTGTTTTGCAGCTTCATCTCACTCAATTAGGAAAAGTACTGTTTTTATGAGGCAACGAGGTTGTTCTGATGATACGTCACTTGAATCTACCAAACTCTAGGTTAATCTTACCAGTTCACGTTTCAGTCTTTTTTACATAGCAGTCGGTGTTATATATTGAAACTAGTGCCAAGCTGAAGGTGCCACCATCCTAGAATTGGAAATGCTAAAAACACAAAAGGTGAAGAACACCCATGTACTGCATATGAAACTCAAAAGCTTTAGCGATTCTTTTAATGTCCACGACAATATTCAAATAGTCCGCAAGTCTTCCTTTGTGGTTAAAAATGAAAAATTCAATTTAATCCATCCGTCTGTATGTTTGCTTATGATGTACAGCTTATCTTATCTGTTAGTGACCACCAATTTTGGTTAACATGAAGTTCTTATTTCTGCTGTAATTTTAGGTATTTAGTGAGCCATAGTAGTAATTAGTGAAATGTGACCCAACTGTTTTAATAATGCATCATTCTGGCGCCCTAACTTTTGATAAAATATTGTCACTATGCAGATATGCTGGGCGTTTTCACTCTACCTGGAGGCTGTGGCAATTCTCCCTCAGTTAGTACTACTCCAGAGAAGCAGAAATGTGGATAACTTGACTGGACAATATGTTCTCTTTCTCGGGTATGAGTTCCATACAAATAGGGCGATTCACTTGGCTTGCTTATGTTTTACCTCCCTATTGCCAAAAGAAATGGAACCAGTTTTCATTTCATGCTTGATATAAATTTTTGTGTGTGTTTATGTATGTGGGGGTCGGTAGAAGGTTGCACAAACTACATAGTCCAAAACTATCAAGTGATGCTGTTATGTTCATAAAAATTATTGGTTTATGTATGTGAGGGTCGGTAGAAGGTTGCACAAACTACATAGTCCAAAACTATCAAGTGATGCTGTTATGAGCTTGTTAATTAGGGACTCCAGGGAGGAGATCAGAATGAGGATTAGGGTTGGAGCGGAGAGGATAGCGAGGTTCGCACTCTGTTGCACGCTGGTGCTCGTCCGCTACCATTACGACGAGGCTCTGAACAGCTCAACGGGAACTTTCTGGTTTATTGATCGATACCCCTAATAAAATCTAATCCTCTCTTTATACGTTAGATAGACTAGGATAACTTGTATGCAAAGCAAACAAAATCCTAACAGACTTGAAAATAACTAGCTGTCCTTGACAAGATAATACTCCCATTGGGCCTTCCTGGGCTGCCCAGATTCAGCCACACATCCCATGTGATCAACTATCATGTGCTTACAGATGGTTCTTTGGCTTTAGATCTACGGTTGTAGTGCTGTCCCCAGTATGCATCTGTAACAGATGTGGTGTTCATAAGACAACTTAAATAGCTTTTCTTTAGGTGTTTGATATTCATATGATGTGCGATCTAGTGTTGGATTGTTCTAAAAACATAACATCTACTGTTGATATTTAGATTCATAATAAGGGGAACAGAAAAAATATGAGAAAAGATCAAATGGAGACACTTTACTTTGGCAATGCATCGATGCCAATCTTGAAACATTATTGTTGAGATATCATGTGTAGTTTGGTTTTTCTGGATCCTATTTGGACAGTGGGAGGTCGAACCACAGTAGTTTGTCTGTGACTTGCTGCATCCATGCTTCTTAAGTACTACCTCCGTCCTGAAATGTAAGCCTTTTTAGAGAACTAAATTAGCTCTCTAAAAAGGCTTATATTTTGGGACATAGGTAATAGTTTTTAGGGTGTGTTTGGTTTGACCAAGGCCAGTCTTGAATTGGAATTTCCAATTTAAATTAGGTGTAGCCATGCGGGTAACATCATGTTTGGCACGTATGTAATATATTGTAGCTAGATTTTTTGTGACTGCAGTAATATAACTTTAAAAATCTGAAAATAACTTCCGGACTCCAAACATTTACGCAAAGATCAAGAACAAAATGACAGAAAGATTTGTGTTCCTGCATCTCCAGTTAGTTCAATTTGTTTCTAAGTCAATCAGTGCTTGTCTTTGCAGGGCATACCGAGCATTTTACATTCTAAACTGGATTTACCGCTATTTCACCGAGGGTCACCAAAGCAGATGGATCCGTGAGTCCAATTCTTCTCTTGTTTCATATCCCACATTTGATCACAAGTGTTGTATCCTAATGTTCTGTTTCTTTCAGCTTGGATTGCTGGTTTGGTCCAAACAGGTCTATATGCGGATTTCTTCTACTACTATTTCATAAGGTAAATTGCACAGTGCTGTTGCACGAGTTCACATCATGCACACACTAATTTGCTACTGATGACACTGTTTTGATCATTGCAGTTGGAAGAACAACGTGAGGCTTGAGTTGCCCGCCTGAGCATGTCTGATCATGTCAGAGAAGTTGCAAACTGCGTGACTTGGAAGTGTTACTAAAATTAGTTGATACTATTGGCATGAGTAGACTTGGTGATTGCTGTGAGCAGTTGCAATTGGTACACTTGAATTGAATATCTTGACCATGAGAATTGCCTGCCTGTCTGTTAGTGGTTTTCCTGTTGGCAAAAGCTATTAACGTTTCAGGAGCTAATAGTTGCTGCTACACAGAAGTAGGCTAGTTACATTTTGTATCTAAGATGGAGGATCGCACCCTGGATTCATCTAGGCTTGTTGCTGTTTGCCCGCTCTATTACGCCTGCTGTAAACAAACAACGCAATCTCCATTGGACCTGCTGTAAACAAACAATGCACTTTGAACTATGCGTCTTGTTTGCTGCTGCTTTACCAGGATTTCTTTTTGCTAAGTGTAGTCTTACCACCCCTATACCAGATCAAAGCCCTTTCATTCTTTCGGTTGGATTGACAGATCGTGCAAGGCGCCCACGCAAGTTCCAAGCCTTGGATAAGTTGGTTAAGCCCTTTCCTTTGGATTGGTTGGTGATGCAAGTTGTGCAATCGAGTGAACGACATCAAAGCTTATTAATATCAGGTTGTTGAGCTGGTGAAACCGACCGGCAGCCGAAGCTGGGTACTGGTCCAGTTTTGTACCACTGTCCATATTCAAAAACTCATCTAAATGAAAGCTTATCCACAAATTGAATAATCGCTCGTTCTTTGTGACTAGTCTAATGTCGCCTGAGACTCCGATCTGGTTTTGGCTACATCTGGCAGAGTTTCTGAGACCCTCGTCTCCAACTAGAAAAATCCACACCTCGGGCCTTGTTTACTTCTCCGGTATTTTCACCCCCAAAAGATGTGGGGATTTGGTGTTCACCCAATACCCTCAAATACCCTTTCCCAAAAATACTCTACCATGATGGAGAGTTTTTAATCTAGCCAAAAATACACTAGAGTGGAGGGGATTTGTGGGGATATTCCGGGATTATCCCCTCAAAACCCGGACTAGTAAACAACCTACCGGGAAAATTTGAGGATACGAATTAATACTCTCCCTTTCCCTCAAATACCCTAGAAGTAAACAAGGCCTCAAAGTGAAATCCTGAGTAACAACATCAAGGTTCATCTACGCAAATTGAATAATCCATAGTTGTTGGTGCGTTCGTCGGTCGCCGGAGACTATCTTTCTCGCTAATCTCTTCCTGAGTTCTGAGTCCTCCGGCAACGTTTGCACTGACGCACCCTGCTCCGTCTGATCTGATCCAAGTCCATGTCGATGCATCGATACCTGCGTGATGATGACACCGATGATGTTCTGGTGAGTCCGGCCATCGCGCTTCGATTAAACTGCAGTGCAATTCCATCCTCTGGTAAGAAGAACACGCCCGCTCAACCCTGGAGTTCTCCGCTGACGCCCGCCGAGCGTTAAATCCCACACGCAACTCCGTCTTCCCCACACCAACAACCAAGCACACCCGAAGTCCACACGCCCCGAGGCCAGCCACAGCCGCCGCCCACGATGTGCACGCTGGAGCAGCGCGGCCGGGTCTTCGTGCTCACCCTCACGGGCGACGGCGAGCACCGGCTGGGCCACCCGCTCATCGCCTCGATCCGCTCGGCGCTCGCCTCCGTCTCAGCCTCGGCCCAGGCCAACAACGGGGCCGGCCCGGGGGCGGCCCTGGTCACCGTCGCCGAGGGCCGCTTCTTCTCCAACGGGCTCGACATCGGGTGGGCGGGCACCTCCCGCGCCAAACTCGGGGAGCTGGTCGCCGCGCTCCGCCCCGTCGCCGCCGACCTCCTGGCCCTCCCCATGCCCACCGTCGCCGCCGTCACGGGCCACGCCTCCGCCGGCGGGTTCCTCCTCGCGCTCTGCCACGACTACCGCGTCATGCGCGCCGACCGCGGCGTGCTCTACATGAGCGAGGTCGACATCGGCCTGCCCCTCCCGCCCTACTTCATGGCCATGCTCCGCGCCAAGATCACCTCCGCGCAGGCGCTCCGCGACGTCGTGCTCCGCGGGAGGAAGCTCAGGGCGCCCGAGGCCAAGGAGATGGGCATCGTCGACGTCGTCTGCCCCGGCGCGCCCGAGACGGCAGCCGAGGCGCTCAGGCTCGCTGAGGAGCTCGCCGCTAGGAAGTGGGACGGAGCCGTGTACGCCTCCATCAGGATCTCTATGTTCCCTGACGCGTGCAGGTCCGTGGGAATCGTCGAGGAGAGCGATGAGGAGAAGGCCAGGAACTTCGCTTCCAGGCTCTGATGATGAGGAGATGAGAGGTCAGTCTCTCTCTGCAGCTCTGCATCACCAGTTTCTGATGTGTCCGCCTAAGTGTTTGCTCAATTTACTGAATGAAAAAGGGACATTGATGTTCTCGTGATAGTACAGTTTGATCAGAAATCTTTGCATTTTGGTTTCTGCTGGTTTGGTGAATTGTGCCATTCGATGAAGCCAATTATAAGTATAGCAACATTCATGTAGGCTCTGATGTGTCCGCGTAGGTGTTTGCCGAATTTACTGAATATAAAAAAAAGCGTTACAGCTTCTGCTCCTGCTGGTCTGGCAGATTGTGATATTGTGCTGAAGCCGATAGTAAGTATCAACATTCCTGTGCTTCAGATAATACCTGAAGAATCTACTTACTTCGAGCTGCAGCTGAAGTACACGAGACTAACTTTTTTTTTTTCTCGAATACAGACGAACTTGAATCTCATAGAGATCATCAGTAGTCAAGCTTAGCTAGCGTTGATAATCTGTTTGATTCAGTTATTTGAATGAACCCAGTACTTTCGACAAACTGGGTCTTACACGTCAACACAACATACTGCTAGAGGTCAGTCTCACTGCAGCTTTGCATCACCAGTCTCTAATGTGTCTGCCTAAGTGCTCACCCAATATACTGAATGAAGAAGGGCCATTGATGTTCTCGTTACGGTACAATTTGATTATAAAGCATTGCAGCTTTCGTTCCTGCCCAGTTTGATAGATTGTGCTATTGCCTGAAGGCAATAAGTACCAATATTCAAGTAGTTTCGATAATAGCCGTAATAAGAATACAACTTAGTTTGAGTTGCAGGTGTAATACATCAGACTAACTTGAACCTGATTCAGACCATCACTAGTCAAGCTTAGGTACTGTTGATAGTCTTATCTTAATTGAATCAACCGCCAGTACATTTGGCAAACTTGGACCAACATATCAATACAACATACAGCCAGCATGATCATTCTAAGTGTCCTTTTGCTATTTTTTTATAATCTGTTCCATCTGTGAGCAAACCGTTAATACCCAACCATACAATACTAGTACTCTTTCAGCCTTGTGAATTTCACGATTTGAGTGCACAAAGATCTATTCCTCAAGTTCAAGTCTCTCGTTCACTATGTTGTACTCTTGCAGTTGATTGTTCTCTGCAGACAAATCATGTTTTTGGCTGTTCCAGGGTTCCTTGTTATCAGGGGGGCATTAGAATTTTTTCCATGTGTGTAGTTGAACATTTTCTTTTGGGTTTAACTAGACATAATTCCTAAATAATTAGGAGAACTACGACAGCAGATCGTTACATAATTTATCAAGATTGTGCAAGTGCAACTTGAATTTGTTCGTCTTTCGAATTAGTGTACGTATGTGTTTCTCTATGATAACCTAAATAGGTAAGTATAGCTATGAGCCTAGAGTGTGTCAATTTAACTCCCAGGCTCACTAGAGCCCTTTACTTTGAACATTGGAAAAATACAGTTTCGAAGTTCAAAGAATTCTGACAAAATATATACAAATAGGCAAATGATGTATACTTCAAGTGCGTCAAGTCTCAATTCGTTGTATTCTACTCTTCGTAAAAAGGACAAAATATGGATTTGGGTGTGTGAATAGTGCACCTCAACTTATTTCAGACTGAGATTTTGCACGCTAGAAGTATACATCATTACCTACATATAAATATATTTTTTTCAGAATTTTTTAAAACTTTAAAATATCATATATTTTTTTGAATTTTTAAATAGTGGGCTCCAGTGAGCTTGAGCTCCAAATGCATTTTCCGGTATGAGCCTATTACTTCATGCTTGTCATTATATAATGATGAAACGTCTGATCTCATGGCACTTTGTGTTTGGCCACCAGACGTTCACAAAACGACCCATTATTCTGTTGGTATTTGTCTATTTACACATGGCTTACATTACTAAATAGATGAAGAGATATATGAATATAAATAAGATGGGGACTCCATTGTCAAATTTTACTCAGAAATCATGTTGGAACAACAAGTGTCGTTCCTGCTCCAATTTTCTATCATATATTCATCTGTAGCCCTGCTATGTTACATTACGTAAACAATTAAAACTTCCATCTCTGCTGATTTATAATTTACATAAGTAAAGTCTTTCTTCAAGCTATGTTGCTAACCTACTCTTTTCTCTGCAGGGTTTCTATGGATCAGGATTCTCTGTTTATTCTGCATGTATACATTGATCAGCCACACTGATGTTCTGTATGAAGCACGCGGTATATACTTGTGCAGACCTTGTACTACTCTTACTATGGAAGTGTGAAATAATAATATGCTTTTTCTGTGGGCTGTGGCTATTCGAACGATTACCTAGCTGTTGCTGCAATAAGATATTCATTTACATGTTAACATATGATCTGCATATGCACATGTTCTTCAGATATTGCCTGTTAGAAGAGCATGCTTGGATAGGAGGATGTGGATAGCGTAAGCGACCTACCTCAACCAAATTGAAATGCTGCATCAGCTTGACAGCCTACAAGTTTACTCTGTACATAGCGACTGGTAGAGATATAAGCCAAATCTGAAGGAGAGAGAAACTGCTTGATGACATGCTTTCACACTCGCTTTGGCCGATTTCCCAGTTTGCGGTTTGAGAAACCCGCAGTTTGCAGTCTCACACATCCCACTCGATTGAATTGTTTTCCCAGTGTCTCTCATACCGAAGGTGTTGTCACATTCTTAAATTTCCTTTCCACTTGCGTATGTGAAACGTGGGTATTAATATGGGTTCGTTTGCTCTCTTCATTTCATGGTCCACTCATGGCGTGGTATCCTTCGGAGGTATATGTAGGGAAAGAAAATGCACACTATGCATGAAATCTTCCTAAAGCAGATATTCATCTTAATTGTCCTGATACGGTGAGTAAAGGGGGGTTGCTTCGGTGGATAGGTAGATGTAGACACCACAAAGACTGCTTGGGAAATATGTAATGTTACAATATCTTTGTGTTTAGCTTTCCATCCCCGTTCTATGATGTGTCAGCGGAAACCAAATGTGTAGTGCTTTCACCTAAATTGTACCGTATGTCCCTTATTCAGTTATCTTTTGAAGGATATGTCGGCTACAACACAAACTACTAAGAGCATCTCCAGCCGTTTGAGGCCCCCGGGCCGAAATCCGGCGATATTTTCGTCCGGATTGGATGTAAAATGGGCGTGGGTGGAAGATTTGTTCCAGTCGCACCCCGGCGTTCGCGGGTATAGTTTCAAAATAGCGTCTTCCCTCCCGCTACACAAAAGCATCGCACGAAGTTCGGCGATCGGATCAGCCTCAATTCGGCGATCAAAACGTAATAAAGACTAGACTAGAACATGCTCGTCGGCGGTGCCTTCCTGCGCCTCCTCGGGCGGCGCAGTTTCGTCCGCCGGAGTGGACGTCGTCGAAGGGGAGGACGACGCAGTCGACGGAGGGTGGAGGATGGCTTGGCGATGAGCGTCGTACCAAGCCCGAGTCTCCTCGTCCATCGCAGTGTCGTTGCCGCCGATCAGGAACGCCAGGTCGGTGTTCCTCTTCTTCGCCGCCGATGTTGTCTGGAGCAAGGCGATCCGGGTGCCCTGGTTGGCGAGCATCTGTTTCCAGCGTGCGTCGTACTTGGTGTCTCTCCCGGCGTTGTGCGCCCTCGCGTCGGCCCAGCATTTCTCGAAAGACGCCTCGGCGCAGGGCAGGCGAGATGCCCTCGTGCATCGCGGCGGCGTCGTACTCCGGCGGCGACGGGGTGAACCTCGACATGGCGGGGATGTAGGTCTCGTGGAACATCGGCGACGACGCCGCCGGCGAGTAGGTAGAAGGTGAGCCGATCATACCTTGGATTGGCCATGAACCGGCGGGGAATTGGCCGACGTGCGGTTGTCCCATGGCCATGGAGACCAGCCTCGCCTGCTCGTCCGCCGTCGCCGCCGCCGCCGCCCTCTTCGCCGCGAGCTTCTTCTCCCTCTCCGCCCTACCGCGAGTTTCGGTCTCCCGGCGCGCCACGTCCGTCGCCCACGCCGCGTTGGTCATGCCCGGCGGCCTCTCTTTGGGCGCCCGCGGCTTCCTCGTCTTCGGCGCGCCGTCGTCGGCGATCCTCTTCGGCGGCATGGTGGTGGAAGAGAAGAGGAGGAGCTGCAACTGTGGGGGATTTCGGCTGGGAAAATGGGTATATGCGGCGCATTTTGGAGGGAAACGGAATTAATGGCGGGAAACTACCCTTTCTCTCGCCGACACCGCGGGCCCGCTCACCGTTTCGCGCGTTTTTGTTTCGTCCGGAGTCCCCGAGCGCGCCTCGGAAAGCCGGGGATGGCCTGGGCTCGCCGGATGGATGAAAGCCCAAATCTGGGCGAAAACGAGGAACCGGGTGCGTGGCTGGGCCGAATATCGCCGTCCGGATTGAAAAAACGGCGTCCGGGGGCCGAGTCGGGGGGACGGCTGGAGATGCTCTAAACCGAAGACTAACACACTCTGGGCGGGCACCTCGCGGGCCCGGCTCGGGGAGCTCGTCCACGTGATCCGCTCCATCGCCGCCGACGTCCCATGCCCGCCGTCACGGGCCACGACTACCCCGTCATGCGCGCCGACTACGGCATGCTCTACATGAGCGAGGTCGTCATCGGCCTGCCCCTCCCGCCCTACTTCGTGGCCACGCTCTGCGACGTCGTACTTTGCGGGAGGAGGCTCAGGGTGCTCCGCTGAAGGTCAAGGTATTTTTCTGGATCACGCGTCACTGGGGAGACCAAGACGCGCGCCCACGTGCATCACATCAGCTTCATCTCGTCCTCGGACTGTCATTCGCGAGGACGCTGGTCACCTCTTCTTCCGGTGTCCCTTTCTATAGGGCGTGTGGGGGAAGGCTGCGCCACCACTACACCTTGGCACCGGCGCCGATGCTCTGCTGGATGATTTGCTTCGCCATCTGTCCCCCATGCATGAGGCTGCGCGCGGCACCGCCGCCCTCGCCATCCTATGGTCGGTTTGGAAATCTCGGAACCGTATGGTGTCTGATGCCGACCTACTCCCCACGCTCCGCATCCTCACACTGGTCGATGACCATTTGAGGCTTTGGGTTGTGCACGCTCCACGTCGCATAGACACCGCGCCCCTTCTGGTCTGGTGTGATAGCCTCCTTCCCCTATGATGGGCTCGTAGGAAAATCTCCCCCCACCGCCGTGTAACTCCGAGGGTGGCATGTCACTCCTACATCACTTCTGCTTGGTCTGGCCCGAGACCATGTTGAGGTGACTATTTGTATACCTATTTTAGAGATTAATGAAATGTTCAGCAATTCCTCAAAAAATACTTCGATTTTGCTTGTAAGTAATCATAGAACTTTGGGAAAGAAAACAAAAGTTGGCGTGTGAGTGGTAGCAAGCGAGTGTGACATCCGCATGCATGAAATGAAAAACAAAACCAAGAGCGCATCTGTGGTGGCGTGGAGGAGAAAAGAAATAAAAAATGAGTGATGCATGTTGTGCTCTCTATATAACGGCGTTAGTGGCCGGTGTGTTAGAACTAGAGAGCAATGTACTGCATGTGCTAGATCCAATGGTGAGATGCATATGCACAGCTATCATGGTGGCTATCCCACTATTTCCCATTTACGATTTACTCAGGTTCCTACACATGCAAAGGTTGCATTCAATGAAAGGTGAAAACACGAAACACAAAATTTATGGAGTTTACGATTTACAATTGGTGATGAAGTTTAAGAGAGAGTGAGCGTAAGCATACTCAAGTCCCTACACATGCAAAGGTTGCATCGTTAGCGTTGACTCCGAGGTCGCATCGCTATAATCGATTGATTTAGCCGTTCCTCTTGGGCCTAGCCTGGAGATGCTTTGAGAAGCGGTTCATGCAACAACCTGAGGGAGACCGGACATCGAAACAACCATTTTTTGCTTCTAGAAGCGAGCCAACCCTGATGCAAGCTACCAAACGTGCCCTATATCTAGAGACAAAAAAGATATGATGATAAACTGGTAGGTGCGGCTTTTACTCATTGCGTCAAATTTTCTATGTAAGCATTATTTTAGACAAAAAAAATCTTACTGTCTGTTAACAAGTTACCACGCATCATGGTTTTCTTAAAGAAAATTAAGATTCCTCTTGAATGTTGAGATAAGCACATCATCTTTAATGGTCTCACACACACTAAGGACTCTCATTTTTTAGATAAAAGAGATTTATTTAAAGCACTTACTCGGATAATTATATTTAACAAAGTTGGACTTACCAGCTTACAATTTTCAAACGCAGAGTTGCCTATAAGCAAAAGTCGATCAACAAAAACTCAAATAAAATAAGCCACAAGCAGAGTCCATGAGTTCTCGAGAAGAAAATAAACAAGGCAAAGATGCTACACACCATTAGGATAATAAACCCCTAATCACGCCACCTCGTCTCACATGTATGCGGGGAACGAGACCCCATTGGGTAGCGAGCGATTCGCCATCGCCAGCTCAGAGCTTTTACATGTGAAAAGAAAAGAAACAATATAGTCTTGTATCACTCCCCCCTTTCTCGTGCCGAGCCCCTGTCCCCCATTCCACCGCCGCACTAGTCAGTAGGTCACATTGCAATCATCACCCGGAGCCACAACCCCAATACTCTGGGAAGACCAGTCTCACCCTCCTCTCAACAAGAAACTAGTCATATGAGCACGTCCGACAAACATATATCATGCAAGTACTCGTCCACAACAACCCGCAATGCAGAAACCACTAGGAACAATTGTAAGCATGCGAGTGATGAGAAAAGAATGATGTAGATCTACATCTGAACTATTGAATGACGAGGAGTCCGCATTCTAGATCTTCAAATGCAGTCATGGAGTGGGACAAACCACAATAATCGAGCAGTAAATGTTTTGTTTCACGACAAACCTAGAAACTTATTAGAAGTGTGGCGCTCGATCATACATATGAGTATAAATTTAACTAAAAGTTAGACTAACAAATTTTGTTCAGTATAGCTTGATCTTTGACTATCTCCTTGAATCCCTAATATATGTCGTTCTAATTTCCTCAATGTGACTTTCATCAATCTTGAGACTAACTCCGCGTCATCTTTTTCCACTATGCCATGTGTTCCATTTCAATAAAATATATAGGGGTGTTTCTCTTCAGAATCTTGTCATGCCTACGGTTGAGGATGGTTGTGCCATTCTAGAACCAGCTAACATGACTACTACTATTGTGCTAGAATGAACCACATCATGGCATAGTCCGAAGTGAAGTGCATCATGGGGACATAATCGGGTTGGTGGAGTGGATGCATCTCAAATTGTTGAATTACTTTTCCTAATGTCTCTCATTCCTAAGACACGATTGCACCAGGATAGCGACCACAGAGGGTTTTCCTGAATACAGATATAATAAGGCCTGGATGAAGAGACAAAAAGACAAATTGCACATATGTTTGCTTGGCTACATGGGATATAGCCGTCACATCTCTAGTGATATATGTAGAGAGAAAAAGATACGGTGAAAGATAAGTAGGTGTGGGTTTACTCATTGCGTTCAAAATATTCTCAGTATCATGTATTGTACATTGTACTCAGTTATGTGGTTTACAATAAGTAAAATGTTACGATTTCGTAACAAGTTACCACACATGACACATGTGGTTTCTCAAATAAAATTAAGATTCCTCTTGAATGGTTTTTTTTCAGAATCTCTTGTATGTTAACAAGCACATCATCTTTCATGGTCTCGCATTCTAAGGACTCTGGGTGCCTCTCATATTGAGACAAAAGAGCTTTTTTTGAAGATCTTACACAGACAATTATATTTCACGATGTTTGATTTACCGGCTTACAAATATAAGCAAAATTGATCAAGCACATTTCAAATAAAATAAGCCACAAGCAAAAGCGAGTGACACTAGTGCAAAACCACCCCTTTCATCCCGGTTCGTGCGGGCCATCGGTCCCGGTTGCCGAACCAGGATCGATTACTTGGGACCAATGCCGGTCCCGATTCTAGCACGAACCGGGACCGATGGTCTCCACGTGGGTGCGCGCGCAGCGAGGAGGGGTGGATCATTGGTCCCGGTTCGTGGCACAAACCGGGATCGTTGGTCTCTGCATTTTGGGCTATTTTTGTACCGCGGCAGGGTTTTGTGTTTTTTTCCATTTATTTATTTAGTGTTTTGTATTCAATTTAATGGTACTTGATGCTACCGAGTTGATGAAGTAAATAACCGGCCAGTTGGAAACTCCAAGAGAAGGTTTGATGAAGATAGCAGCAAGTTTTCCCTCAGTTAAGAAACCAAGGTATGTCGATCAGGAGAAGAGCAGACAATACGACTGAAGGTGATGCGGACTGGCTTAGCGACAGCTTCGGACAATTTATATATGGCGCCTCGTCCAAGCTTTGCTTTGCTAGCTGCATTGTGGAACCTGCACACACACACAACCAAGTACTTTGTTCCCAACTTGCGATGAGGTTGTCAATCTCACCGGTTTGCTTGAAACAAAGGTTATGAGCGTATCGAGTGGAAAACAGTAGAAGTATGCGAGTAAAGTAAACAGTGCGAGTAAAGTAAACAGGTGATAGCAATATGATGGAAATAGGACCGGGGTCCACAGTTCACTAGTGGTGTCTCTCCATAAGATAAATAACACATGCTGGGTAAACAAATTACAGTTGGGCAATTGATAGAATAAAGATAACGTGATATGTCAAGAAGATCACTATGCGATTTACTCTGGACATTACAACAAAATACATAGACCACCATCCAACTGCATCTATGACTAATAATCTACTTGTGGCGAATCAATCTGAGAACTCCACAAGTATTAAGTTGCGAACAACAGATAATTGCATTAAGCAAAGTGTGTAATGTAAACAAAGCATATGCCCTCGAGCATATGAATATTGTTTTCTCCCTAGTAGCAACATCACATCTATAACCTTAGGGGTTTCTGTCACTCCCCCAGATTAAATAGAGGCATGAACCCACTATCGAGCATAAATACCCCCTCTTGGAGTCACTAGCAACTACTCGGCCAAGATAGCTACTAACAACGGATAGCATGCAAGATCACAAGCAACATAGAGATAACATAATATATATTTCAGTATAGCAACTCAATCATAACACCAATATTCATCGGATCCCAACAAACCAAACATGTAGAATTACATAACGGTGATCTCAATCATGTAGGGCAGCTCATGAGATCTAAACATGAAGCACATGGTGGAGGAGACAACCATCTAGCTACTGCTATGGACCCATATTCCAAGGTAGACTACTCACTCATCGCTCCGGAGGCAAGCATGGCGATGAAGAAGACCTTCGGTGGTGATTCCCCTCTCCGGCAGGGTGCCGAGAAGAGCTTCTAGACCCTCCCGATCTTCGGGTCGACGGCGGCGGTGGATCGCGATGTGTTCTGGAAAATTGATCGGGTACTTAGGTTTTTTCCGTCGGGGGGTCTTTATAGGCAAAGGGGCTGAAGGGTTTCGCAGCATAGTAAATCAAAAAAATTCTTACGGAAGCAAACAAGAAAGCCAAGATCTAATCTAGGAGATGTAATCAACGAGAGAGGTAGATGAGATCTTCATACCCTTGAAGAAATCGCACAGCAGAAACGTTCAACAGAACGTGGATGATGTAGTCGTACTAGCCGTCTCCTCCCCGCGATCCGATCCGATCCTACGCCGCAAGTGGCGGCGCCTCCGAGAGATGCACACGTACGGTGCAGCAACGTATCCTCCTTCCTTGGTCCAGCAAGTATGGTGGAGAGATAGATTGGATCTGCAGCACGACGACATGGTGCTTATGGTGGAGAGTTTCTGCGGCAGGGCTTCGCCTACGCACAGTCGCGAGAGAGAGAGGTGGAGGGGCAGCAGTTGGCCGGCGGCTAGGATTGGAGTGGGAGGGGGCTGCGCCCCTGCCCCCCCTTATATGGGGGGCTGGCCGGCTGCCTTGGCCCCTCCTCCAAGCCTCTAGGGCGGCGGCTAGGGGGGAAGAGTAGGGGGCAAGTCTTCCCCCCCCCCCTCTTCTGGAAGGTTCCCCTAGGGTTTCCCCTAGGGCTGGCCGGCTGGGCCTTAGGGGCCTTGTGCGCCTGGCCCAAAGTGGCCAGGGCACTTCCCATTAGGCCCACGCAGTTCGTGATTAACTATTTAACCACATGCTTGCAAGCGGTGTTGATATCGATTACCAAGTGGGCCCGAAGTATATCTCTCCGACTTGGGAGGGACAAATTCCATCTCGATACATACAACCCAACAAGTACTTTTCGATCACCTGAGAGACACCTTTATTATCACCCTCACATAGGATGACGTTTGATGACCTCAAAGCTTTCTTCCGATACTAGGGAGTTGTATTATCTCATGGTCTAAGGAATACAATACTTGACATAAGAAAAGCTTCGCAAAGATGAACACGATGACACGATCTAATTGCTCTGCTTTATTTGGGTCTGTCCATCATATCATTCTCCTAATGATATGACCTCATTATTAATTGACAACTCATGTCTATGGTTAGGAAACCTTAACCATCATTAATCAATGAGCTAGTCCAAAGAGGCGTAGTAGGGACACGGTGTTGTTCATAAACCACACAAGTATTAAAGTTTCCACTTAATACAATTCTAGCATGGAATATAAACATTATCATGAACAAGAATTATAATAATAACATCTTTATTATTGCCTCTAGGGCATAATTCCAACAGGGGCATCGTCAGGAGTGGACCGAGGCGGTCCCACACGTAGGGGGCGTGGCCAGGGCCTGGGCCGCGCCGCCCTGGTGTGTGGCGACCTCGTGGCCCCACTCCGTCTCCTCTTCGGATCTCTGGAAGCTTTCGAGAAAAATAAGACTTCAGGAACTTGTTTCGTCCAATTCCGAGAATATTTCCTGTGTATCACTTCTGAAACACAAAAATAGCAGAAAACAGGGAACTGGCACTGTGGCGACTTGTTAATAGGTTAGTTCCAGAAAATGCATAAAAGTGCCACAAAGTGTAACAAAACAGTAGGCAAATGGTGTAAAAACAAGCATGGAGCATCAAAAATTATAGATACGTTGGAGACGTATCAAGCATCCCCAAGCTTAACTCCTGCTCGTCCTCGAGTAGGTAAGTGATAACAAATAAATAATTTTTGAGGTGACATGCACCTACACAATCTTGATCATATATGTAAGCATTTGTGAGCTGGGATCATAAGAACTTAAAACATGGGCATGAAGATATAATCTTGACAATAAGAACTTAGCAACCATGTTGTAAATATGAAAATGAACATAAACAAAAGATCATGAAAACGAAACAATGAAAGTCAAACATGTGTTCAAATCATAAGGAAAAACATACAAATAGTTTTCAGCTTGTCCTTCATGGAGAGTAAAACATAAATGCATAGGACACCTTCAAGTTTAAGAGGGCGACTAGATACAAATAATTTGAGAACAAGTGAAACCAACAATATGAATCAATCAATGAAAACTTTGGGACAATGCACATTATACTAAGAATGACAACTTTGCTCTCCTATGGTGCATAAAAAAAGAAGGTGGTGACTCAACAAAAAAGTAAAAGAAAGGCCCTTCGCAGAGGGAAGCAATGATTGCAAGTTTTATAGACCTTCAAAAATTATGTTACTTACCGGCTTTGAGCTCTCATTGCCCCCATCATAAGCATCTTGAATGGTTAGAGTTAATGCAAGAACAATTATGATGCATATGCTTGACAAATCATAAGTCAAAAACCTTGTGTCCCGTGAATACGAGTACCCAAACCTCATGCTACTCAACTTAGAGTCCCAAGCAAGGCTCTTGTCATTCTAAGTATATATGTATCATCGAAAACCGCCAACGGGGTACCTCCGTGCCCGATGACATGGAACAAGCCCACATCAAAATGATAGGACAAGCAGACAATGAACACCTCGACATCTCTTTTATTTGCCATTTGTTTAGCTTTTTATTGTGAGATGCGTCGTCGAATGTCCACCATGGGTATGCTGCAAATTTTCACCATGAATTATGCATGGCTTAGATTGGCGGCCCAGGCGTTTCCCTAACACATATACAAACTCCATGATCCCCACAAGATTCCTAATTCATTTCACACCGCGGGCATCCATAAACAAAAGATCATGATATCAACTCAAATAAGAAGTGCAATGTTGAAAGCTTGCCCCATGACAGCATGGATGTGCTAGAATCCAACTTACAACTTGTAAGCATAACAACTCAACATGAGAGATCACAATGTCAAATTTTTAAGAACAGGAAAAAGTAAAGTGTGCCTTCCAGTTTGTGAGAGCTTTACTGACCAATTTTCGCATAACACTGGTAAGAGTTTAATTTGAAGAGAAGATAAAAGCAAGTCAAATTTACTTGGAATAGCAAATTGCTAATAGGTATGTATGGTGGACACTTTGGTAAACTTTGGCTTTTAGGAGTTGGATGCACGAGTAGAGCTCATACTCAGTACAAGGCGAGGGCTAGCAAAAGACTGGGAGCGACCAACTAAGAGAGTAATAATGGCCATAATCATGCAAAGCGACAAAGCGACATTAAAAGAAGCATAAGATAGCATCAAAAGTCAAAAACTAAATGATCATAGAGGCTATTGACGACTTTGTAAGAGTCTAACATGTGTGAGCATGCGCCAAGTCAACCCAAATAAAGTATCAAGGAGAAAACCAAAATAATGCTTCCATACAATAAAAACAACGCATGATTTTTTCAAAGGCTCATTAAGCAATCTTAGTTATTTGAGACAAGTCATGCTACAGCAAAACCACTAAGCATACTATCAAAAAGACATCAAGCATGACATGAAAAAGCCTAAGCCGCAGTCTACACAAGCTCCTTCTTGTACCACTATTTTGCACAAAGCTTTTTCTCTTTTCCAACACCATTTGAAATTTTTATAAACACCTCTTTTGATGAAAACCAATAAATATCAGAGGCAAAAATACACCTTGATGAAAAGATATGACAAGATCTGAACGCAAATCAAGACGAAAACGAAAACCAAAAGCAGTAGCAGAAAAAGAAGAACACTCGTTGAACGATAAGAGTGAAAAACTGAGTGTTCTTGGCAAATGAAAACAAGTACATCTCCTCCAAAAGAAATTTGTTGGGGTCCAATCATTTATTGCAGCAAACAAAACTAAACTAACTAAGAAAACTAAAACAACTGACGCTCCAAGAAAAACACATAGTGCATGAAGCAATAAAAATATAGTGTTTTGAAAGGTGACCTGATTTTTGCCGATGAAGAAGGGGTGCCTCGGGGGCATCCCCAAGCTTTGACGCTTGTAATTCTTGGATATTTCTTGGGGTGATGCATGGGCATCCCCAAGTTTGAGCTTTTGTCCATTGTTCAACTCATCTCATCATTCTCCAATCCCTACACTTGAAAACTTCCTTCATACTCCCTCCGTTTCAAAATATAAGATGTTTTAGCTTTGTGAAGCAAATGTATCTAGACATCTTTTAGTGTGTAGGTTCACTCGAATACACACACTAAAAGATGTCTAGATACATTTGCTTCACAAACTTAAAACATCTTATATTTTGAAACGGAGGGAGTACAAAACTAAACACAATTCTATTAGCAACATTAGTGCAAGCATAACATATAATCAACCTCTTTTTGCTTTAGGTTTCAATCCAAAACCACCACATATAAAGTATATACTACTATAGAAACTTCCCCAAAAGTTCCATGATCAAAAGAACTCAAAAAGAAAGCGATAAAACGGCAAAAACGAATAGTGGCAGAAATCTGTCAAAACAAAATAGCTGACAAAGGTAGAATTTTTGAGGGGTTTTCTGTTGCTCAAATCAAAAAGTGTTCAACTAACGAAAGTTTGGATATAACCTGGGGCATATGCACAAGAAATCTCAGGTCCAAAATATATACAGAGAATTTATACGAATTTTTATGGTGCAGCACCAAAAACAGTTTCTGGACAGCAACATCCCCAAATCTTTACCTCACTCGAATTAGAGGCTTCTCTTGGCACAACAATAAAATAAAAAGGATAAGGAGCGGTTATTATAGTAGTAATGACTTCCAAGACTCAAATAAAAGAAAAAGTACTGGAAATAAAACATTGGGTTATCTCCCAAGAGTGCTTTTCTTTAACGCCTTTGAGCTAGGCTCAGTAATTTGAGAAGATGCTCACATAAGAAATATGAATTGAAGCAAAAGAGAGCATCAAGGGGCAAATATAAAACACATTTAAGTCTAAACCACTTCCTATGCATAGGAGTCTTGTAAGAAAATAAATCAAAGAAACACATAGTAACAAGTATGGGTAGATAAAACAAGGGCAACTTCGGAACTTCCAATGTAAAGAGAGGTGTTTTAGTAACATGAGAATTCCAATAATCATATTTTCCTCTCTCATAATAATTTTCAGTAGCATCATGAACAAACTCAACAATATAAATATCACACTCATCCTCCTTTGTTAAGCATGGAGGGCTATCAAATAAGGTATTAGTTAAAAAGTTACTCTTACTGGGAGGTAGACATGGGTAGCTCCATTCATCCTCCTCTTGATCATCACTCTCCTCTTTTTTTTCATCCAATGAGCTTCCAGTTTCAGCAATTTCTTCTTCCATAGGCTCCTTCAAGGCATTAGTCTCTTCCGTTGGAGAGCATCTATTAAGATATTTAAGAATATAGCCATTTTCTTCCTTGTAATTATCAAAGCAAAATGTAAGTATATCATAAACCTCATATTTATATGGTGCATCATAAATATTTCCAAGCAAATAAGCAAGTTCGAATGCACCCTTCCAAGCAATAAATTCTTCAATTTGTTCCACATCATAAAAGTCATAATTTCCATTAATATAAGAAGATATGGTAACATCATCATTATACTCACATTGAAAAGGGAGGTGTTTATACCTCCTACAGCAACAAGATTCATCAAAGCAATAAGTAACATTATAAGTAGAGCACACATTTCTAGCAATGATATATAATCTATTGATTTGTTCCCATAAGTGTTTCCCTTTTTGTGACAAGCGGTGTTCCTCATAATAATTTTGCTGCTCTTCCGTGAACCCACCTTGCCAAAAAGATTTAGTTTAAAAGAAACCAACCATTGATAGAAAGCATGATAAAGCAAGACAAGTAAAAATAACTATCAAGGATTCTAATTTTTTTGGGTTTTTGATATAAAACGATGCAAGTAAAAATAAAGTAAAGCAAAACTTAAAACAAAGTAAAGGATGTGTGTGCGAAAAACTCCCCTTGCAGAGGTCTTCCACTCTTCCCCGGCAACGGCGCCAGAAAGAGCTTGATGCTACCGAGTTGATGAAGTAAATAACCGGCCAGTTGGAAACCCCAAGAGAAGGTTTGATGAAGATAGCAACAAGTTTTCCCTCAGTTAAGAAACCAAGGTATGTCGATCAGGAGAAGAGCAGACAATACGACTAAAGGTGATGCGGACTGGCTTAGCGACAGCTTCGGACAATTTATATATGGCGCCTCGTCCAAGCTTTGCTTTGCTAGCTGCAACGTGGAACCTGCACACACACAACCAAGTACTTTGTTCCCAACTTGCGATGAGGTTATCAATCTCACCGGTTTGCTTGAAACAAAGGTTATGAGCGTATCGAGTGGAAAACAGTAGAAGTATGCGAGTAAAGTAAACAGTGCGAGTAAAGTAAACAGGTGATAGCAATATGATGGAAATAGGACCGGGGTCCACAGTTTACTAGTGGTGTCTCTCCATAAGATAAATAACACATGCTGGGTAAACAAATTACAGTTGGGCAATTGATAGAATAAAGATAACGTGATACGTCAAGAAGATCACTATGCGATTTACTTTGGGCATTACAACAAAATACATAGACCGCCATCCAACTGCATCTATGACTAATAATCTACTTGTGGCGAATCAATCCAAGAACTCCACAAGTATTATGTTGCAAACAACAGATAATTGCATTAAGCAAAGTGTCTAATGTAAACAAAGCATATGCCCTCGAGCATATGAATGTTGTTTTCTCCTTAGTAGCAACAGCACATCTACAACCTTAGAGGTTTCTGTCACTCCCCCAGATTAAATAGAAGCATGCACCCACTATCGAGCATAAATACCCCCTCTTGGAGTCACTAGCAACTACTCGGCCAAGATAGCTACTAACAACGGAGAGCATGCAAGATCATAAACAACATAGAGATAACATAAGATATATTTCAGTATAGCAACTCAATCATAACACCAATATTCATCGGATCCCAACAAACCAAACATGTAGAATTACATAACGGTGATCTCAATCATGTAGGGCAGCTCATGAGATCTAAACATGAAGCACATGGTGGAGGAGACAACCATCTAGCTACTGCTATGGACCCATAGTCCAATGTAGACTACTCACTCATCGCTCCGGAGGCAAGCATGGCGATGAAGAAGACCTCCGGTGGTGATTCCCCTCTCCGGCAGGGTGCCGGGAAGAGCTTTTGGACCCTCCCGATCTTTGGGTCGACGGCGGCGGTGGATCGCGATGTGTTCTGGAAAATTGATCGGTTACTTAGGTTTTTTCCGTCGGGGGGTCTTTATAGGCGAAGGGGCATCGTCAGGAGTGGACCGAGGCGGTCTCACACGTAGGGAGCGCGGCCAGGGCCTGGGCCGCGCCGCCCTGGTGTGTGGCCACCTCGTGGCCCCACTCCGTCTCCTCTTCAGATCTCTGGAAGCTTCCGAAAAAAATAAGACTTCAGGAACTTGTTTCGTCCAATTCTGAGAATATTTCCTGTGTATCACTTCTGAAACACAAAAACAGCAGAAAACAGGGAACTGGCACTGTGGCGACTTGTTAATAGGTTAGTTCCGAAAAATACATAAAAGTGCCACGAAGTGTAACGAAACAGTAGGCAAATGGTGTAAAAATAAGCATGGAGCATCAAAAATTATAGATACGTTGGAGACATATCAGTACTACATATATACAGCAATAATGAAGGAACCACTATATATATATTACACATCATGGTCACGAATATATTATACACCGTCTCATCCGTCGTGCTTGATCGAAACATATTACAAACGATACTCACACGAATTAGATCTAATTTACATCTTCTTTTTTACACTTCACCCTTCTAAATGAACTGGGTAATAGTATTCTCCTTTCGGATCTATGACATGTTCTAATAAGAATCCGGCAATTTCCTCTTGAATTGCTTGCACGCGTTCTTGTGGTAGAAGACCGTCCCGCATCCGTTCGATCTAATTTAAAGAAGGGGATCAATATATATGAATGAAACTAAACATAATTGGTGGTAATAAAATAAAGTTGTGATTATTGTTTATCGTACTTCAATTTTTTTGAAGTTCCGGTCTGCGCCCTTCTCTTTGGTCGTCTGGCGAATGAACTCGCAGATATAGTATCCATATAAGTTATTCCCGGCTTCCTGCCTCAAGCACTTTACAAGAACGGAGTTCAGTCAAAATAATAATCAAGCATGATAATGGTATTGAAACTAGAATCAAAGAGATGCGTTGATCTAGCAAGTAGTACTTACATTCAATGGTTGAAATGTAAGCTCTGACTTCCAAACACCCCTAGTGTTGGCGGTGAACCATTTCCAAGCCTTCTGGAGGCATTCCTGCATGTTCGCCAACTTTTCTAAAGATGTGCGTTTCGAGTCCATGACTTTTACTACTCCTTGGTCAACAACAATGATTAACAGAATAAAGTAGAAGCTGCACACATATAACGAGTCAATTATATGCTTAACATCGAGTAAGCGAAAATAGAATGTGTACAAGACAGTAACACTCACTCGAAGTTGTAAGGAAATAGTATTTCCCTTCTGTTGCCGAAATACGTCAACGCTTGTACCAAGTTATCCTCTGTATGTTTGGGTTTTTTTTAGAGTATCTTCATGAATGAAATTGCAGTCAACAAACCCAAGGTCATAGATTTGTCCTTTGTTGCATTCGAGAATCTTCATTCTGCATATATAATTAGTATAGTGATGAGTAAGATTATACAAGCAACGAATGAACTGAGCTAGAAAGACTTAATTACAGAAATTAATAATACTTCCAAACAATAGGCACTGACGATAGTTTTGTCGAGGGCGTCTCGTTGGTAAACTGAAATAATTCTTAAAATTTAATCAGTAGGAAGCCATCTCCATGACCGTAATGGTGGTGTTTATATCCAGCATAGATCCAGTTTTTGGATTCAGCAGAGGCTTGCATGTACCACTTATGCAATCTTCGCATTTTTATTGGTAGATCTTTGACTAACTCGGGTTTGATGAGAGGAGCCCCATGCTGGTATACGTATGCTATTTGTTGGTACCCCTCGAACTCATCCATACGGCTTATGTACTCAATAATAG
The DNA here is from genome assembly GCA_007115705.1 of Dactylis glomerata. Taxonomy (NCBI): domain Eukaryota; kingdom Viridiplantae; phylum Streptophyta; class Magnoliopsida; order Poales; family Poaceae; genus Dactylis; species Dactylis glomerata. The sequence goes on along the minus strand of QXEO01000186.1, from coordinate 6,824,618 downwards.
ACAGTCCATATAATTTGGCCTTTTCTCCGTACAGTTGAATAAACTCCGGATCAATGTTCGGATCATGCCGCTCCTAGGCTCTCCACTCATTGGTATCGTACACTTTGAGCGGTTCGATCGATTGATTTTCTGTTGTTCGAGCTGGACAACTTCTTTCCCGACTCTCCGCTTTTTTGCCTCAGCCGACTTGGTAATAGAGCGATTATAGTCTAGTGTGAGCGCTATGGGTTGGTGAAGCTGAATCTTAGCAGGAACCCTCTTTCTGGGGGGCTCGTCACCGCCCTCAACATCACCAGAATCATTTGTCTGATCTTATACCGACATGCAGTGCATACCGGGCATTTATCCATATTCTCATACTTCTCACCGCGGTACAGGTTGCAGTCATTAATACATGCATGTATCTTCTCCACATCTAATCCTAGAGGGCAGATAGTCTTCTTTGCTTCGTACGTTGTCTCGGGCAGCTCGTTATCCTTTGAAAGCTTTGGCTTCATTATTTTCAGTAATTTCTCAAATTCCTTGTCAGATAAACCAGCCTCTGCCTTTCATTTCAACAGTTCAAGTGTGGTACCGAGCTTTGTGCTGCCATCTTCGCAATTTGGGTACAATAACTTTTTGTGATCCTTTTGCATGGCCTCCAACTTAAGCTTCTCCCTTTCTGTATCGCATTGTTGCTTTGCATCAGAAATGACCCGACCAAGACCATCAGCGGGCTCATCCGATGCCCATTGTTCTTCTTCATTGCCGCCTCCCTCTTCTTCATTGTCTTCCATTGCAGTATCACCGTATTCTTCGGGGGACATAGGATTGCTGTCATCATCATCATCTTCTTCATTTTCTTCCAGCCTAACCCCTCTTTCTCCGTACATGGCCCAACAATAATATCCGCGCATGAAACCTCTCCGAAGCAGATGGCTTTGAAGGATTCTCGGGGTAAAGTGCTCCGCCACGTTCTGATAGTCGACGCAGAGACAAGGCATAAAATTATCCACTTTGTTTGCCTCAGCCACATCGATAAATTTATGCAGGCCTGCAATAAAATCGGAATCGCATCGGTCGCCGTACATCCATCACATCCGCGCATCGATCTGCGTCATAATAATTAACCATTACAATAACATCGTGAATAGTGAAATGACCACCCTACATGGACACATGCAATATTTTTGTATCAGTTACAGATAAAAAAGATAAGGTTGCTAACCTCGGCCGAGGATACCGTGTTGTGCAAACTTAAGTGTGGCTCGGATATTTCGTCGAACACCTTGTGTGTAATCAAAGGAAAAAAAAAAGCTAGCACCCACACTCATACACAATCCAGCAAAATTTGGTGACAAAGGGCAAAGGCTGGGCTTATTTATAGCCAGGGGAGGGTCTTTGATCCCGGTTTGTGGCATGAATCGGGACCAATGCTCCGCAAAGCGCCATGTGCCACGCGTGAGGGGCATTGGTCCCGGTTCATGCCACGAACCGGGACGGATGCTTCGAAATGAACCGGGACCGATCTCCAAACGGCACGAACCGAGATCGAGGCCTGTCATTGGTCCCAATTTATGAGCCGAATCGGAACAGATGGCATTTGGATGCTGGACCAAAGACCCTTTTTCTACTAGCGTGAGTTGTCGGGAAGAAGAAAAACAAAAAACGCTACACACCGTTAGGATAAGAAACCCCTAATCCACGCCACCTCATCTCACACGTACGGCGAGGCAGGAGGCCCCATTGGCTGGCCATCGCCAGCTCACAGCTGTTAACGGAATTAAACACGAAAAGGACACGCAGAAAAGAAAAGAAACCAACAAGAAAAAGTCTCGTCTCCCTCCCCTCCCCTCCCCTCCCCTCGCTCGTGCGGAGCCCGTGTCCCCCATTCCACGGCGATCGGTCGGTCGCGACGACCCCAGCCGTCCGCGTCCGGCAGGGAGAGAGACAGAGCCCCACCGCCGATGATGGGCGACGACAAGTCCGCGCGGAGCCTGAGCCCGATGGGCGGCCGCGACCGCGACCTGGAGCTCCTCATCCCCGTCTCCAGCGGCAGCGGCAGCGGAGGCTCGCCCTCCGGTGACGACGATGTGGACAGGACCGCCTCCTCGTCCGCCTCAGCGGCGCTCTCGTCCTCCGGCCGCGAGGTTCGCCTTCCTACGCCTCGTTCCCCTAGGGTTTTCTCTGCTATCCAGCTGCAGTTCTGGCTCTGTATTTCGGCTGATTTCAAATTCACTGTGCGGTTTATGTTGGTGTCCCCATGGAAAATCACTGCCTATAATAAGATTCTGCTTAATTGTGAGAAAATAGGTTCAGGGTAGCAGTTTATTCATGCTAAGGTTGCAGTTCGTAGGGCTAAGGATGTTAATCCTGGACAAGTGTTTCATGAACTGAAACCATGTTTTGAATGAGCGGTCAAATCAGTGATGAACTCACTGTGTTGGTGCATTTGAGTGTAATGTTTATATGTCCTTAGCAATGAAATTTTTGAAGAGATGTATTCATTTAGTTTTCTGCAATCAACATATTATGATGTTACACTCTTCAAACGGAAGGCGACAAACAATGCATAGCTGTTTTCTCGTGTTAGAACCTCAAGTCATTCTTAATCTGCCTAGGGTGCTTGCCGTGCTGACAGAAAGTTCGGGCCAATTATTTAATTTGAAAAAGATGAAAGTAGAATGCTGATGCTCTTTGTTCTTCTTCCTTGATGCTTTTCCTTTTCGATACTTCCCTTGCACAAAAAGCATGCTATTGAGATTTGGTAGCTGTCTTTGTATTTACCAGGTTAGATGTTTGAACAACTTGATGTTGATTATTTTCTGTCCTCTTCTCTGAAATACAGGCTTTCCACAAGGTGGTCCGCAGCTGGGCCTCGAAGAAATTCATGACTGGATGGTAAGTCTTTCCACTAAATTAAACCCCTAATTGCAGTATGAGTTGAGGAGCGATGGTATGCAACTATGCACTAAAAAGGTCAAATTGACAGATGGTAGAGCTGTATGAGTTGCCAGCATTCACTTAATTTAGGCAGGTTATGTCATAAGGCTGCCAGGATGTACTTAGTTAGTATGGTTAGTGTCTCAGTGGTCAGTGCGACGTCTACGCTTTGATTCTAGGCCATGCTTGATGCATGATCATATAATTTTTCTTTCAATTTTTCACTTTCCTTATATCTCCATATGTGATTATCCAACAACTAGAATGGAGCATGAATCCAGAGGAAATATGTTGCCATATTTTTCCAGTAGATTGACTGCCAATTGCTTAGCCGAGAAGCTACTATTAGCAATGGATATTGGAATCCTAGTATTTTCAGTTCACTTCAGTATTCATGCAGTCATGTTCCCCACTGTTATCTACTCCAGTTGTCCAGTAATATATTTTTATTTTTATTTTCTGAAATCTGACATTTTTTAAAGGCACCAATTCAGGCACTACAAATACTGCTTGAACATAAGAAATCTCACCCAGAGTTGAATTGTTTGTTCTACAATAACCATGTATGCACACCAGTCATTACCAGCTGTCCTGCGCCTGAGGATTTCACACGCTTGATACTTATGAGGAATTATTTGGCAACGATGTTATATCAGAACTTCTTTTTTCATACATGCACTGATACTGTTTTGTTGTCATTTCTTTTCTGGGACACTTCCAGTGTAATTCTCTTCCCAATAGCGATAACATTCTACTTCACCTGGTGGTTCATTCATTTTGTTGATGGGTTCTTCTCTCCAATATATGCACAACTGGGAATCAATATTTTTGGTATGTAAACTATTCCACTTTGTTTCGTAAAGAAATATCAAATTGTTGAATGGTCCGTCGTCATGCTGTAATTTCTTCATTCCGTGACCAGTTTGGGACTTGATCCTGTAGTGTTAGTATTATTTATACGTACTACATTATTTTTGTTGTTGTGTATAAGATAGTTTGCATGATTTATATGCTGAACCTTGTTGTGCATACACCTTTTAAGTTATAGTTTATCCTATGCCATTAGATTTATAATTTTTGTCAATATGTGAGAAACCTGGCTTGAGATTAGGTAGTTGATCATTTATATTTTTAACTTAATTATTGGTAACAAAGATGCTCATTGCCTATCCAACTTATTTTGCCACTGTATGCTCTTTTTGAATCTGCAGGTCTTGGCTTCATCACCTCTGTTACTTTCATATTTTTTGTTGGAGTCTTCATGTCATCTTGGGTTGGAGCATCTGTCCTTGGCCTTGGTGAATGGATCATTAAGCGTATGCCACTTGTGCGCCATATCTACAATGCATCCAAGCAAATAAGTGCCGCAATATCGCCAGGTAAATTCACAGTTATCCATTGATTCAATCTGCGAAGTAACTTGGGTTCTTATTGAATTGTTGTTTGTACAGATCAGAACAAACAGGCATTCAAGGAAGCAGTCATCATAAGACATCCTCGTGTTGGAGAATATGCATTTGGATTCATCACCTCATCAGTCTCTCTCCAGGTGTGCAAGGCTCCTCACTATTATCCTGAGTTCTCAAAAATGATTGCTACATCTTTTATGCTTAATGCTATTTGTTTTATGCACATGCTACAGCTATGCTGCCCTGTAATCATAGTCACTGGCTTGAATCCTTGCATGTTGGAAAGATAAAATTATTGTACCGACTATCTGTTCCACCATGTGCTGGGTATTAAGGAATAAGGGCTGCTTATCAAATACTCAAAATCTTGGCATGTGATTTTATTTTAGCTATTTTATTCTAACTATGCTACCTTGCAATCTTGGTCATGGTTTGGATACTTGCATGGTTGACGGTTGAAATTCAATTATACTGTTATTGGGTGAAATAAGCAAAAAATAACTGGTTCACCACCTGCTGGATAGAAAGAATACTTGCAAAATACTCAAATAATGACATATGATTTTGTTTTGACCTTTTGGTTTGTTTCTTCTAATTACCATATATTTTTACCCTGTCTGAATATCTGTCCCATCATTATGTTGTAACAGAGCTATGCTGGTCAAGAGGAACTTTACTGTGTCTATGTGCCAACCAACCATCTTTATATTGGTGACATCTTCATGGTGAACTCAAAGGATGTCATCAGGCCAAATCTTTCTGTGCGTGAAGGCATTGGTAAATCACTAACTGTCATCTTGGTATCTCATTTGATAATCTACTTCGAAACATGGAAATGATGCATCATGTATGCACTGTTTTGCAGAGATCGTTGTATCTGGTGGTATGTCCATGCCCCAGATTTTGTCAACCCTGGATCCTCATACAATCCACACAGACCGCAGTGGAGCGAGCAGAAGCTGAGACGAACTCCTGGCCTACCTTTTCGTTGATAAAAAAGTAGAAGTTTCACAAAGACTACACAATTGCGGCGAACAAGATCCTGAGCACAATGTATTACCAACTTGTCACGCTTGAGGATCACAGGGATATGTAATTAAGTAGAAGTAGATGACAACACGTGTTGCTGATCTGATGAAAATTTGTAGAATGGCTTGTACTTTGTACCACCCCAGATGCTTCATAGTTAAACTTATAATTTTCTTCTAGCTTTTCTGAGTCCAACCTGCTTTCGGTATCAACGATGTCTGAGGTGTTGCTGTAAACAAAATGTTTGAGGTACCTTACGTTGAATTCTTGGGCTAATTAACTTTTCATGGTGCGTTGCTTGAAAATTTAAGCATTATTTTTGTTCTCTTATTCTTCTACTCCACAATGCAAAGGTGTGTTGCTTGTAATCATAGTAACCTTTTGCATGACCATGTGGATGGTTTTTTTCACGCCAAAACTTCGTATGGTCGCAGGTTCATAGTTACAGTGAGCTGATCACTGATGAGAAGTGGAAAATCGTAAGGCATAGTGGCCTGTTTAATTCGAGCTCCCCATATTATGTTTAAAAATAGTTGTCTGATTAACTTTGCATTGAACAAACCTTGTATATTAGAACTTCTCTGGTAAGATCATGAGTAGCCGTAACTTATCTAAATCTGAACACAGTGAACAATCTATCCAATCTCTAAAGCCAAATGAAATGATGTGCCCTCTTCCTTGATATCTGCATCAGCTTGATAGCCTTATGGACTGCAGTTGAAGGAAACTGAGAACTATAAAATGATCAGATTATTCAATCTGTTTGGCTTTGACAAAAACTCTCAACAGGTAATTCCCAAAATGAGGAGTCCTGCATGGTAAAGAACCATGATAGGTTAAATTGTTTTCCCAATGTCGCTCATCCAGACTGTATTGTAACCTTTCTGACGCTCAGATTCAAAATATGTCAAACTGGTGTGAAGTGGATACAAAATGTCAAAATCCACAAGACAACACAAAATAATAGGCCTCGTCATTGTATTTGCATGGTTTTCTTCGGAGTTTGGACCGTCGGTATATATAGAGAGGAAACACATGTGTGGCTCAACTAACTGAATTCACCTTAATTATTTGGATACGGTGAGTAAAAGGAGATTCAGTTAATTGTTCAGATACCGTGAGTAAAGAAAGTTGGTCGCTTCGGACTGAAGGAGTTTTGTATCTACATTTTTTTAGGAAGCCATTTGGACAAGAGTAATGACAGCTCAAAAATTTCGGTACTCTTTGGGTTTCCTTTTTTCGAATTTGTACTTCTATTATTTGCTTCTAATTGTGCTGAGACAACGTTCAGACAGTGAAGTGTTTGGGCTGTGGGCCGAGCAGATTAGACCAGACGCAACGCCTTGGGCCGGTTGCCCACAACAAGACACAGCCCACGCCAGAGAGCTACGGCGATCGACCGGCAACCAGCCGCCCCTGTAAAACCCTAATGCCCTAGAGGCCCTCTATATAATCACCAGCCGGAGAAGTCTTCTTCATCCACGCCGCCGCCGCCTCCGCCTCCTCCCTCCCATCCCACCCCATCTGAGCAGAGGTCCTCCTGCTACTCCACTTGACGAAACTTTCAGTCTCGATCTACCTTGTTTCTCTCCTCTTCCTCCGTTCGTTCTGGTTTTTGGGGATTTGATTGGTTTTTTGCATCGTGCTTGAGGACGGTGACGATTGATATTTGGTCTCGTTCGTCGTAACTGGCATGAATTTGCCTTGCCGACCATTCTGCTATATCACCACCCATAAACCGAGTCCTCTTTGGCATAAAAACCTTTCCCCCCAAAACCAGATCTGTCTTCTTGGATTTTCTTTGATTTGTTTTTGGTTTTCGCTCATTTGTTTCTGGCCGAGGATTAAACTAAATTATAGACAAGCATATGTCCGAATTTTCTTCATGTGGATCAATCTAATCTTCTCTATGAGGCCAGCTTTACTGAAAGATCTTTTCTGTTTTCTCTTGTAATACGAGTTTTCGTGAAGCCTATGATGATTAGTGTGAACCATTCTCAATGAAATCACTAATGATTACGTACATACTGCCTTCCTTCTGAGGCGTCACGATCCCTTGAATTTTGGTTCCTTTTTTGTTTACTTATTGTTATGTATTCTCTGAGCAATTGGTTTTTTAAGGTCGAATGATGATCACAAGTGCATAGTTCATATGATCAAATCGTGATTACTTGAACAAAAATAGTCTTTCTCTCCTATCTGACGACCTCAACAGCAAAAGCTCTTTAGATGTACAATTAAAGTTTGTGCTTATTTTAATTTTATATTACAGTACTTGTAGAATTGCAGTTCCGAGTCTCAGTTAGTATGGAGGACGGTGAAGATTGATATTTGGTCTCGTTCGTCGTAACTGGCATTTTTTTTTGCCTTGCCGACCATCCTGCTATATCACCACCCATATTCTGAGTCCTCGTAAAATCGATCGTTTCTCTTTTTTTGTTATATGATTGTTAGTTGGCCAGTGATTAGACTAAAATATTGACAAGCATATGTCTTAATTTTCTTCATGTGGATAACATATTTTGTTAATGAGGTCAACCCTATAATCTCTATTTGTTTGTCCTGCTGTAGATTTTGTATCATGTTTGTACTGTTTGTTAAGGTCGGGTGATGATTAAGTGCATAGTTCAGATGATCAAACCGTGATTACTTGAACAATTAGTCTTTCGCTCCTAGCTGACGACCTTTACTGTATCTGGTCTGCAAAATTATTTAGTTAGGTGAATTCCTCTACCAGGAGGTCCAACTCGTCACAGATTGATGTCTTAGACATGTAAGATAGTTAGTTATGATTGTAATCTATGTGGGGATGATGATTTCAATTTTGTCGCCCCAGTCTTAGGGTCTACTTCTGTTGACCAATGCTGATTGACATACTTTTTGAATCTGACTCAGAAGATAATTTTCATAATGTTGTGATTGCTTCTTGCAAGATTCGGCTGCCAGAGAGAATTGTTGGAAGTGTAGAGGAGGATGATGATTTCAAATATGTCGCTCCACTCTTAGTGTCTGCTTCGGTAGATATGTGCTGATTGACATACTCTTGTATCTGACTCTGAAGATTTGGAAATTGTTTACAAGTTGTATCGAGATGGAAACTGCTATCCTGTAAAGTGGGATGCTAATTGGGCTTGGGTGCCACCGCGCACCTATCTTTTTATCTCAACCATTTAGTTTAATTGATTAAGCAATTCTCTTGTTGTGCATCTCTTAAGTTTTGTTGATGTGATTAAATCTGAAATTTTTCTGTTTTTATTAATAATTATAATGTTTTAAATTGGAATGGAAAAGCATAAGATTTATATGTTTCAGATTTTTTCTGATTAAAGGGATTCATAATGAATGTAAGTAATATTTAATTGTCCCAAAATATGTCATGACAACATACGAATTCCTTTGGCAAAATCTCCCTCTTAAGTTTTATTGATGTGATTAACAATTATAATGTTTTAAATTGGAATGGGAAAGCATAAGCAGGGATTCATAATGGATGTTAGTAATATTTAATTGGCACAAAACATGTCATGACAACGTACGTCCTTTGGCAAAATCTCCCTCTTGCTAGTTGAAGTCGATGAAAAATCCATCGACGAAGTTAAAGTGGATGAAAAATCCATCGACTGGAATATACATGTACAGTTCACGTTATGAACTTCCCAAAATCATGCTAAGAATAGCTAGGATTTTCTATCTTTTTTTTATTGCAGTAGTGAACGACTCTTAAATAGGTATTATCTTCCCCTTCCCTTTAATGGCATAATAAAATATTATGGCTTTATGCCTAATCCGTGTATAGGTAAACTCTAGCCCCGAACATCATTATTATCCAAAGATCCCCCTTATGTACATATCTCTATGGGGAATCGTGCTTTAATTTTTCAAAGTAAAGGCAGAAAAATAAAATCTCAGCCAATACATACCTCTTCATCCAACGGAGAATCATTTTTTCTCTTCTTCCCGCATCAGTATGCCCTGATTTCGTGGCCTAGCACTATTCCTGTAAGTGGGAACGGGTACCCAACGGCGCCCCGTTGCCCGTTTCATCCTTTTTGCCAAGTGAACACCCACCGGATAGAAGAAATACTGCATGGACAGAAGCGGCCTGCCCCACTACCGCCGCCGCGCCGCCTGCCCCACTACCGCCGCCGTGACCGCTAGCATCGTGACCATGGCGATGGCGATGGCCGGCGGGCGCCATGCCCGGAGGACCACTCCATCGTCGCTGCTTAGTTTCCCCCTTCGATTCCCTTTTCAGGCCGTCTCCATCCTGTCCGGCGAGGTATGTAGAGATTTACCCGATTTGGGCAAGAAAGAAATGGTGATGGGGTTGAGGACGTTGACCGAGGCGTGCATCAGGGAGGGGCACTGCGGCAAGCGGACGTGGGTGGCGCTGGCCTGGCTGGGCGTGGGCGGCAACGAAGTGGTCGCTGGCGTACGGGCGCAGTCGAGCACCAGCTCTCATCGGTGAGAGCTCCAGGGAGAGGAAAATCGAGAGAGGAGGAAGAAGGGTGAGGCCGACGGTGGCACGCGCTGCGGCGGCGGGCCAGGACGCGGCGGCACACCGAGTGCTGCGGGGCTGCTACATCGAGCGCAAACGGCGCAAGGGGACAGAGAGAGTAGGACAGGGCGTATGTGCGGAAGAGATAGGATAGGATCGTGGGTTTCCAACTAGCCACGGTGTGGTGTCAAAAAAAAGTCTAATGGAGTGGTGGCTGTTAGGCTGTTTCTCCGCCTAACGATGCTGGCGGATTAGAACAGATGCCGCTAATCGAGAGTCTAGTTTACGGAGGGGCAACGACATTCCGTTTGACTTGTTCGGACACAAACGGCGAATCGGTGGGCCGCCGTTAACACGCCCACTTACAGGCTGACCTAGCACCAGAAATCCCCACTTATCTCTATGAGGAGGGTGCCGGTCCTTCCCGCATCCAATGTGAGGAAGGTGTCGGTCCCTCGGGTGCCATGGCGCGATGAGATCCGTCGCCGTCAAGCTATCTTGCCATAGGACCTGCGGGAGGACCTGACGTTCTCCATGGACTAGATGTGGTAGGACCGGCCGGTGTACGAACCCCTCGTGCTCTGCCGCTTAGGCCTCCACGACGACGATGATTACGACTACGATGTGCCATCGGCCGCGGGGCAGCAGATGCCATGGCTGGCGTCGGTGTAGGAGGAGGAGATGGATGTGCCGGTCGAGGACTATATGCCACCGGGCCTCTCGGAGGAGGCCATCCGGAGGGGCATGGAGGACTCCGAGCTCGTCGAGCTGGCCTAGTAGGACGGACTTGCGGTGCATCTGCACGCCTCGGCCCATGGAGGTGCAGTTGCGCCACCACTGCCTCCCGCGGCGCCGAACGCGCCACAAATGATCCGGTAGACGTTCCCCTAGGACCCACTGATGTTCGTCGACGTCACACAGGATGACAACGGGTAAGCGACAACCGCGGCAAAGACGACCATAGTTAGGCCTAGGGTTTTAATTTTTATGCCCTTTATTATTTTTCTTTGCCTGTATAAATTATGTTTTTATTCAATAAAATGGTTGGCCAAAAAAGGATGTGTCGGATTGCTGGTGGGTTGCCCTTGACCCAAATGGATAGGGAAAAAACGCGATTAATTGTTTACGGTCCAACCCAAACAGTACAAAACAAATACAATTTGGTTCAATCTACGTCCAGCTGTTAAAGATGCTCTAAGTCTACCTTGGCTATATATTCGATTAGGTTGTTTGCTTTTGCAGGCAGTGCAAGTGAACTATTTGTTTAATTATTTTGGATGGATTGATATCGTGGCTTTTGGAAATAAGCAAATTAGACTTGAAACTAAAACTCAAAACTTGCGAGTTACACGAGTAACAAGTAACTCGTAACTCGACTCGCTCGACTCGAACTCGGCGTAAAACGAGCCGAGTCGAGTTTTAGTTTTAATCGTTAAACGAGTTCAAGCTAAATGAGCTACTCACGGATAGCTCATTTAACTGGTAAGGGTAGAGGAAATATTGAATTTTCCATCTATATGAGGAATTATTCATAATTATTATGGTTTATTGATTGAATATGATTTGATAGTGTCATGATATCAATTATGATGATGATGATTGCACCATATATAACTAAATAATCAGATAAAATTATTAAAAAATCTATTATATAGCTGTTGAGCATTCAACAAGGCTAAACAAGCTACTCACGAGTTTAGCGAGTCAAGCCGAGTGAGGCTAGCTGGCCCTCGAAAGCAACATCTTTTTTTGTAATACCAAACACACATCCTAGCCTAGCAAGGCTATAACTTATATTTAGCCTAGATCCGAACGCACCAAAAGTCTTCCGCCGTGACGACAGGCTCACGTGAATTGAGTCCCAAAATTACACGTGATCCGATCTAATGTAACAACGACCGAATCCGCTGACATGATACTTGAACAATATATAGTAAGACAAGTTTTTTTTTGCCAGGAATAGTAAGACAAGTTCCATATAAAGCTCGATTGCCTGATCTAAAGCCATGCAGGAGACGGACGGCGTCTGGCAACTAGCAGCTAGCTAGCCTCAGCTATGCATGGAGCCGACGGCGACCAGGCACCACCAGGCCCACCACCAGCTTCGCAACCGGCGCTCGGATCTTCTGGGTGGACGCGGCAGCAGGACAAGTTGCTGGAGCTGCTGATCTGCCGCTTGTACCCACGATGGGATCGCATCGCCGTGCACCTCGGCGGCAAGACTCCAGGCCAGGTGTGCCAGCGATTCGGATCAATGGCCGCCGAGCTGAACCGTGTACTTGAGGCGCCGGGGGTGGAGACGCCGCCGGAGTGGGCTTCTCCTCCGGCGTTGACGGCTGGCAACGTGGTCTTAGCTACCATGGGTGACGCTGCGCAGGCAGATGGGAAGGCGAAGGAGGATGTCGATGCGCCGGCGGAAGACAAGGCGGCAGTGGTGGGAGAGGACACCGCCGCACCGGTGTGTATGGCTGGCGACGACGATGAGACTTTGGAGAGGGCAGCCAAGCACAAACGTGGTCGGAAAAGGAGGGAGGCCTCTGCCGAGGGAAGGAACAGGGCCGTGCCATGGTCTCATGACGAGCACAAGTACGTAACCAACCGTGCCATGCCTGTTTTCTCTTAGGGTCCAGGCGATTACCTGTTTTCTCTCAGGGTCCTCATATGGTGTCTTCCATCACGGCCCATGTAGCTCGGGTACTTGCCTTTTCCCATCGGAGAAAGTAGCTTCTAGTTTCCGTAAAATAACATAAGCTTTTAGTTTTTATAAATTTTAGTTCTATGTTTTTGCGTGTAGTTTTACTATTTTGAGAAACATCTAGTATAATCTCTAAAAACGGTCAACGTTTTGCAAATTCCTTTAGTTTGCTTTCTCTCTAATAGGATACACAATTACATGGGGTATTATCCAGAGGTACGACCCCCCTCCGAACCACCCAATCAATAGTTTCTTCTTATGGTTTTTTTTGCGGGTTTTTATTAGGGATGCAGGCGGACGGGCCGCTGGACATGGCGGACAGCCCGCTGGATAAAAACCAGCTAGTTAAGTAGAGTATGCGATTAAGAGATCAGAAAATAAATATCGTTAGCGGACATGTTTAGATGTTTAGACGGACGTCCACTTGCATCCCTAGTTCTTATGGTTGGTTCTCAATGAATTCTAATTAAGAAATACACAATTTTTTACTGGGTAGAGATATACAAAAAGGTTCCAAAAATTCAGTAACAATGTTCCAAAATTTTAAATGTGGAAGTACCGTGAAAATAGTTGGAGCTTCTCCCTTATGCTCATATATACGAGTAGAACTGAGGTACAACCCCCCTCGGAACCACCCAATCGATAGTTTGTTCTTATGATTGGTTCTCAATGAATTCTAATTGGGCAAATACATAATTTATCATTGGGTAGAGATATACAAAAATTTAATGTCAGGTGCACGATTTCAGTAACAATGTTTCAAAATTGTAAAATATGAATGTACCGTGAAAATAATGAAGCTTCTCCCTTGTGCTCATATATACGAGTAGAACTGAATTATGTACATGTTGGATATTGCTCCACAAGACCACGACGAGGCGAACAGCTTAGTAGGAGTTGAGTAAGCTAAAGATCATCTAGATTGGTCCCGGCTGATACTGATTCAGCTGATAACAAAATGCAGGCTGTTTCTGGCGGGCATCAAGGAACACGGCACCGGTAAGTGGCAGAAGCTATCGCGGGAGTTCGTGACGACCAGGAACGCGTCCCAGATCGCGAGCCACTACCAGAAGTACACCATCAGGCAGGCGAAGCTGCGGCGCAATGAGTGCAAGCGGCCGAGCATTCATGACATCAACCACGACACACCGGGTGCTTCTGAATGCGGCGACGAGAAACCTGCTACGACAGCAGGCGAAGCTGAAAGTGGAATGACCGATGATGAGCTTGCAGATGAAGATGAAGATTTAGTTGGTGAGTTGTTCTCAGGTGAAGATGGCCATGGAACAACTATTACAAATAAATAGTGTAGGCTATATTTTTTTGGATAATCGTGTAGGCTATATATAGGCAGGGAAGTGAATTTTCCATGAAAAAGGGGAAAATTATTGTAGGTGTGAAAGAATCGACCATACTTGATCTTTCTATTGCATGTATATTTATACAAGAATTACAATCTTAATCATAAATGGATGATCACAGTATTAAGGATTCTCCATGATTTAGAGGATCAGAGAGTTATGTCACATAATGACAATCATTGTCACATAATGTGATATATCTCTAACATTCCCCGCAGACACAACGGGAGGAGGGCGGACGTTGAGACTGGACAAAAAATCCAGAAACAATGAGGATGGAAGACCCTTCATCAAGATGTCGCCGAACTGGCAAGGCGAAGGAATACGCAACACGCGAATCTAAACCATGGCAACACGATCGCAAACAAAGTGAAGATCGATCTCGATGTGCTTGGTGCGCTGGTACTGGACGGGGTTCGTTGACATGTAGACAACGCTAAAATTGTCGCAGAACACAACCGTAGCTGGAGGAGATGATCGATGAAGCTCGTGGAGGAGTTAGCGAATCCAGCTAGCCTCGGCAACGGCGTTAGCCACAACACGGAACTCAGCCTCAGCGCTGGAACGAGAGACCGTGTGTTGCCGCTTCGAAGACAATGAGACGAGGTTGTCACCGAGGTAGACGCAGAAACCTGACGTGGAACGTAGAGTGTCGGGGCAACCGGCCTATCGGCATCGGTGTAGGTGACCATGGAAGCCGGTGAAGACAAGTGAAGCTGGAGTCCATGAGACATCGTGCCCTTAACCTAGCGCAAGATGTGTTTAATGGCCGCAAGTATTGTTCACGCGGATCATGCATGTTAAGACACACCTACTGAACGGCGTAGACGATGTCAGTGCGCGTTAAGGTGAGGTACCGGCCGGAGAGCATATTTATACTAGAATACAATCCTAATCATAAATGAGATATCACAATATTAAGAACTCTCCATGATTCAGAGGATCAGGGAGTTATGTCACATAATATGACATATCTCTGACAATCATATCACATAATGTAACATATCTCTAACAGTAGGTTACGATTTGCAGGTAAAAAATAGTTCTCATATATGCTTGCCACTTTGTAGGGCCTAACTAGTTGGGTGGTGGAGACAATTGTTTTGCTCCCTTATGTCGAAATTGATTGGATACCTTTACACTGTTATTTCAGAGATTTTAGAATCGTTTTCTCTAATTGTATATACTTGTATGTTCTCGTTGTCTACATCGTGTCACCTATTCCAACATGACCCTTATCCCTAACCCAGCTACAATTTTATTGTTTGTTTGACGGGTGATGAAACTAAATCAATAGAAAGAACATGTCTCGATTTTAATCATGTGTTGAAATATAAGTTTTACAGTGATTGACATTTTTAGGAACTGTCCACCTAGCTCGATCTAACGGTATTAAAATAGATGAAACCAAACCAACGAAACCCAACGCTGCCAAATATGTGGGACTGGAACCAAATTTAGGCGGGACTGGAACCAAGATTATTGATTTATTCTATTTAATATTAGAGTACTTTGTGGACGACCGTAGGTGATTCATGCTATATTATGCTTCTCTAAATCTTTAAAATAATACGGAGTAGCTACATTTTGTACGTCTTGACCCAATTTTTGATAAACCCGTTGAGTCTAATGCGTCGCCGGCCGATCCCTATCCAATCGCCGGTTGATCCATCATCCAGCGCCGCCGCCGCCAATCCTCCTCCCGCCCGCCTGACGCGGCCTCACGGCCGCCAAGGCTACCCCGGTTTCATTCTAATCCGCTGCCACCTCCTACCTTGCCGGCTAGGATTGAGCGAAGGTCCAGCTCGCCGGCTGGGCTACGATCCTGCTGCGGACGACCGACGACTCTGCCTCCTCCGGCTTTTCCATGGCTTAGGGAAATCTGCAGCAACCTCCTACCTCAATGTCCAGGATCGGGCGGAGCTCAAGCTCGCCGGCTTGGGCACGATCTGGTGCAGAGGACCGACGACGCTGCCTCCTCCAGTTTTTCCATGGCATAGGGGGGACTGAGGTCCACTTTTCATGGACGACCTGCACGATGTCACGCTCCATTTTCAGATCATAAGGTTCAACTATTGCATGACGGCTTCGTACAATATCTACAAGATGCATTGGCTTCCACTGTCATCTTCTGACAGAACGAACTCTCTAGATAGATCACATGTCATGAGATTTCAAAAAGAGTAATGCAAATATATGAATTACTCAAATATTTTCTGGTTCATGGTGATCATGTATGTCATTCGAATATTAATTAATCCTCATTGTATGAAGTATTGGAATGAAATTCCTTCCATACATTCTTCTTTGCTGTAATAAAGATATTTGAGAACTTTTCTAATAGAAAAGTCAGCATCACCACTTGGATGTTATAGTTCTATGATTAATCAACATCATTTCCGGCTTGAGAGCTTTCAAGTATCTGAAATCAATGCCGTGAGATATAAAAATCTCCCTGAAGTATGTACAAGAGGCAGTACAAGAGGATTCAGTTGGAATGCTCATTCGACTTTAGTCACACAACAATAAATGGAAAATATTTTAACCTGATGCATCCACCAAGTTAGTTAAACTATCTCCTGCTATGTGCTGCTCATTTTTTCAAAATGAGAAGGGGAAGTGATTCCAGGAGGCAGGAGCTATGATCAGCAACTTCCGATGGAAACGACGACTTTTTGCTACAGCATAATCAGTTCAGTTTTTTCAGCATAGTTTTTTCAAAACCAACATATAACCCTTCTGAAGCATACTTTTATGAAAAGATTAAATTGAACATTTATAATGAAAAGATAAAATAAAACCCTCTGGAGCACAAGCCGGCACTTGGAAAACACAGGCCAAAGATTCAAGAGTTTAAAAATGGGTATTTCTCACTCTCACCACGTTGAATAAAGAGGCTACAACCTACAAGTATCTCATAAAAGTTTCACAATGTAATCAGAAGTTACAGGGCAGCTAGAGCAGATGATAAACGCTGCGCCCAGGTTGCTTACATAGTTACAATGGCGTTGAACTGTTCACTACCAAACACTGAACTAAGAGAACTAGCTACTTGGAACTGCTTGCAAAGAATTAGCTAGTGAGGATCCAGAGCAGCATGTATCTCATCGGATAGGTAGACTGGTGTTGTCATTGGAAAATAAATCAGCATCGTACGGTCTTCTGACCTCCAGACAGTTGTTTCAGAGTTTCTCTCTTTCCAATGATGAAGGAGACCTGAAACGTGAAACACCATTAACAAGTTTGGGGAAAGATCAGAGAGTGTGTGATCACTTGGGAATAGTTTATTTGACATGACAGCTTAGAAATAACTTCAGAGCATCATCTCAGTTCTGATATTAAGAAACAATGCTCCAGAACCCATATGAATTCTGCATAGAGCAGGACATGGGTTCCATAAGGATGGATATCCATCAAGAATGAGATGTCCTGAATCTACATGCTCTTTATTTCTTATTGTTTGCAAACAAACCTAAGTGGCAAACGAAATAGTGATGAACCTGCTATGCTTTTCCTTTGCGGGAGGACAACAGATTGTTTCCGCAGCTGGTGGCTTGAACAGAGATGCTCAACCGTGAGGACATGGCCAGTCTCGGGTTAAGCGGCGGCCGAGATCCCGTAAATTGGTCGGACCTGGCTATGGCGGGTGGATAGGAGGACTGCAGGGGCTGCGCTGGATAACGGCGGCGGCGGGGACTGTGGTGGCTGGGCTGGCTGACGGTGGCGGCGGCGGCATCGCTCGTCAGGTACGAGAAGGCGGCGATCGGTTAGTAAGCTGAAGAGAGACAGTAACGATGGGATCAACCTTTTTTTTTTCGATGGAGGAGATCTAGCTTTTGACCACTCGCATATACGTTTTCCTTGACCTCAAAGTATCCTAGGAATTTCAAAATAGTTATCGGTTGTTTTAATCAACGTTTATAAAAATTTAGAGTCAACAGAACTGGACGGAACCTAGATTCCATGTCAATCACCGTAAAAAAGCTCATGAAAAAAATATTTTATTCATGAGATCAACCATTTAATCTGTGTTTTTGTACTACTGAATAATCAGTTTAGTTAATTGTCCAGCAAGTTCAGATGATCAAACAGTGAATACTTGAACAAATTGTCGTCTGCTCCTAGTGGGCGGCCTTTATTGCACCAGTTTTTCTTATAGTTTTGACTAAAAATTCCGTTGAGGTAATTAGATTCCATCTGAAGTTTGTGATTCGTTGGAAATCAAAATGTTATCTCGGTATACAACTATGTTATTGGTTCCTAACAACTACAAGATGCCTTTTTAAATATGATCTGTTATGTTTCCTACACCTGCACACAACACCAAATTTCCCATTATTATGTGTTTAATTTAATAGGTCTGATTACCTTGGCATTTAATTATTTGGAAAATCATGGCTTGTATAACTCTATGAGTAGAATAAACCATGTATCCGATCTCTAACGCCAATTGTGCGCCCTATCCTTGTGATTGTTGTTTTGTTTGTGCAAAAGTTCCAATGGGTGCATCAACGATTCTCGTTTGGGTTGCCTAAGACATAATCCGAGAAATAAAGATTTCTACAAATCCGAATATTTAATCTTCTTGGTTTGGACAAAAACTCTCAATTCTTAATTGTCAAATGAAGAACACTGCAGGCTAAATGGCCATGACAGATTAAATTGTTTTCCCAATTTTTCTCATCCCGAGGTATGGAAACATTCATTAAGTTGTCTTTCCCTCAAATTCAACATAATGTATTTGAAACCGAGGTGAAGTGGTATACAAAATCCAAATCAATAAAATAAAATAGCATGTGGTTCGCCGTTTAGTGTATGCTAACCATCGGAACTCCCGTATACATAGAGAGAAAATGCACAATATGTCAGAAAAGTTTGGTTGGCTTGACTAATTGCATGAAATTCAATGCACTAGATATTCGCAATAATTTCCCAAGATTCGGTTGATAGATAGGTTGTAGATTCGAAAAAATGGTTTGGACAACATGAAAATGTTGCAGTCTCTTCCACATAGTTACTTTAAGAATATAACTATAACATAGGCCCATTTATGGGCTGCGATAGTAAGTGGGACCACCTAGGCTCAAGCTTAGGTAGAGATCTTTTCACTCAATTATTACTTTCAAGTGTCTGACGTGAGAGAAGCTCAAGAGACTCAAATAAGTTAGCTTTTGTTAGAAATAGAAACAATTCCTTCCCAAACTAGGATTCATGCACAGTCTTTGGTCACTGCACTTAAGAGTGTTAAATATTTACTTGCATGGTTATGCCATGATATGTTTTTCTATTAACAGTACTCCTAAAGAAGTTGTAGTCTAAGTTTTTTTAAATACAATCTTATTCTTGGAGGAGTATAGAAATGACGTCTTCTCATCTATTATGAATGTAGCAAAAAAGGCAAAGATCGTAGCACCCGGCATGGCTATAAAACCTACATTTGCCTCAAAAGATCGTGTCATTAGGAAAAAAATAAATTTAATATTTCCCATCATAACCTCACATCGGATGGGTAAGAAGTTGAAATTTGAGCAATCAGCTTGTCAATGTGGGATGATGATCACAAGTGCATAGTTCAGATGATCAAACACCATGATTACCTAAAAAAAAGTCTTCCATTCCTATTTGATTGACCTTCAGCGCAAAGTTTCACCAAAAAAACAAACTGCTTATGTGTTCTTGTTGTATTTCTGCACTGTAGTTATCAGCTTGCTGCTAGTGAATCACAGATGTTATCATCTGATTTTTGTAGGATACTGAACATTTCTATATGTTCTCGTTTGTCGTAACTGGTAGCTTTGCCTTCCTGGCCATCTTGCTATATCAGCTTATTAAGTTTGTCATGTTTCATATGTTTGTTGTTAGGCTATTGATTAAACTAATATACAAGCATATTCTCAATTATTTTCATATAGAAAGCATTTTTTTATTAATGAGGTCAAACTCTTCTTTCGGTATCCTTTTTGCCACTAAGGATATTGAATACAAGGAACCCTCTTTAGTAGTACTGTTATACTTCTTCCGTTCCTTGATATAAGGTGTATAGTTTTCTGTGAAAAATTCTAGAATATAAGCTTTATGGTAGGATTTTGAGGCTTTTTACACAATTTAGGAGTCAATCTAATTAGGAGAGATAAGATACCTAGATTTTCCTATTTTTCCTCCATTCTCACATCGATCACCTAACTGTATTAACGTCTAAACATAAAAAAGTTTGCCTTTGCGTTAATATCTGTGTAATAAAACTATGCACCTTATACTAAGGAACAAAGGGAGTATTAAAAATGAACATGCATATACTCATCCAATGTAAGTAAATAAATTTGAAGCATATAAAAGGAAGTTAATCCTGTGGTACAGGAGGTTATTATTCCAAAAAAGGGTGAATACAACGAACTGTTACCAATGATACCATCTTTGGACAAAAACAAGCAAGATGTGGAGTTCCACACAGAGAAAGTGTACTCTGTAAATAAGTGGATCTTGTATTTGAAATATATTTTCTTAAACACCCATAAGAACCATATCCTGAATTTACCTGTTGAATATCCAACAAGAGATTCCATTCAATGAATAATGGATCGACATATAAATAAAATCCTTTGTTATTATTGGGACTCTACCGGAGAGATAAGAACTATCATACAACCAACATCAGCGGTGTAAAACCGGTAATGCCAGTGTAGAAAGGAAAATACATTAAATATTGTACTCTTTTTGTTTAAAGCTAATGCAACTTATGATTAGGAGCAGAGGGAGTATTTCCGTATGTTAAGGCCATCTCTTAACAATTCTTATTGCATGAAGTTATTTCATTGTGTTTATATTAAAATTGATTAAATTGTATTTACATCATAGAAATCACATACTATTGATTTATTATTGACAAAATATTTATCTTAATAATAAAAAAGTAAATGGCTACTACACTTAATTTCAAACGGAAGAACTGTATTTTTCCTCGGAGAATGCTACTCCCTCCCATAATAAATACTCTTGGGCTTGGTCTGGAGCAATACTGCCAAGGCCTTACTTGTGCTAGCACATCTCGTTGGGTCGGCCTGGTGATCTAAGCTGCACTGCAAGGCCCAATCATGGGTTAAACTGCAAGCTCAGGTCTTCCAAAAAAAAAGTCTAGTGCGTGTCTAATCGCATGTGTAGCAGCCTAGCAGGGTCAGACCGACGACATTCTGTTTTGACTTTTGAGATACGCGCACACAGATTTTGCACCCACGTAACCAAAGCGCGCAGGTAAAAATCCCAGGGCTCTCGTACGTGCGGGGGACGGACGGGGCAGTTGAGCCGAACAGATCAGGTAGTTGGGAAACGGTTGCGCGAGCGAGCGAGCTTTCCTCTCGCTCTCTCGTGGATTCTCTTTCGTCCCTGTCTGGCTTGCATGCAACAATAGCGCACGCTTGGTTTGCCCACCTGATCCCACCTTCCCGTCTCTCCCCTCTCACCATCCAGTCACAGCTACCCGCAGCTGCAAAACCATCCATCTGTACGTACATATACCACGGCGCCGCCCTCTCGGTCATTCTAGCTCCCCGGTCGTCCATCGACCCCTCTAGCTCCTCTCCATCCCGCGGGGAGTACGTATCGTCGATCGATTATCCATCCATGGACAATTTTCATGAGGGAGAAGAAGATCACCTGCAACTGCAAGGGGACGATGATCTGCTTCGCCACTTGCAGTACCTCGCTCCGCCGCCGCTCATGGATCAGCAGCAGCAGCAGCAGACGTCGTC
Organism: Dactylis glomerata; assembly: GCA_007115705.1. Lineage (NCBI taxonomy): Eukaryota > Viridiplantae > Streptophyta > Magnoliopsida > Poales > Poaceae > Dactylis > Dactylis glomerata. The sequence continues at coordinate 6,802,959 of QXEO01000186.1, read as the reverse complement.
GGCGATCCCCGAACTGGTGGACTGGGCGTCTCTGCTTCTCCCGCTGGGACCGGGCGCCGCCGGGACGTCGCAGCAGGTGCCCGCGGCTGGTGTGGGTGAGGATGGGATGGTCGGTGGCGGGACGGTGGCGGCGGAGACCGGCGGCAGCAGTAGCGCAGGGGCAGGGGTAAGCGGCGGGGAGCAGGTGATCAAAGAAAGGAAGGCCACCGGCGCGCGTGGGAGGAAGGCGAGCCGGCCAAGGTTCGCGTTCCAGACCAAGAGCGAGAACGACGTGCTCGACGACGGCTACCGGTGGAGGAAGTACGGCCAGAAGGCCGTCAAGAACAGCGCCTTCCCAAGGTATATATCTGCTTTCTTCTCGATCGTCGCCATTAACTTGTGGTACGTTGCAGGCTAGCATGTGATGTGTGCGCATATGTCCAAATTAACTCGTGGAACTTGTGTCTTCTTTTTCTTGACAGTGGAACATATGTGTTACCCCGATGCTCGGTGCACCTTAGCTTACAATACTCTTTTAATTAGATGTGACACGTGGTGTATATTATGTTATTCGAGGCGGATAGCTAGACACCGAGAAAGGATGAAGGTTTAGGCTTAGCAAGTCGACAGAAATACCTTAGGGAGTTGAGAATAAAAGCATAGATCTACATATTTCAAGCTACATTTGTCATATTAGTATCTTACTCAAACCTTAGATCATATGCCATCCATTAAAGTTTCTCACTTATACATTGAGAAGATATTCCAAAAGTCACACCATACATGAATTGTGGGCGATCTCTTCATTATGTATGTGTGTTGTTCAACACTTCAAATTTTATAAAGTAGACTCTAAATATGAATTCCTGCAAGTGATCAATATTCAAGCATGAATCGATAAACTTAACCTAGTAAGTACAACATTGATATTTTCTTACTTGTCAATTAGACTTTCTGCTAGTTCTTGATGGTCCCATATAGTTTGATCCCCATAGTGGCATCACTAGTGAACTTATCGACGCCGTTGGTTCTCATCAACTATTGCACTGGCATGATTAAGACTTTGTGAAGGATTTATGAGGGAAGTACATGGTATTGTGGGTGGAGACGAGCCGATAGGAAGACCCAATTACCAAAGAGGAGAAGACAGAGATATGAACACATGAAGGGAGGATGGAGAAAGAATAACGGTTGACAATGAGGCCCCGCACCACAGACGAATTAAAGTTACCGATGTCAATGTAACTCTGGTGGGATGGTTGAAGGGTGCTTTGGGTCGTGTTTGAGGTTGCATTAAAATTAGATGACCCGTGGGATAATTCCACAGTGGTGCGCAACGACTGGTCGGTTGCTATACCTAAACCCCCCACCCATCTACGCACATCCTCACACATAGAAACCATCTTCTCTAGTGTGTAACTTATTGCACTCTTGCATCCCTACTTTTCTCTTCCATTCATCTCACCCTACCAGTGCTAGCACCGCTCCTCAACCCACACCTTTGCAGCTGCGGCGATGTCTACATGGGGTACAATACAAAAATGATACCTTCCACTAAGATCGTATCTGGTCCATAAGTCACCCACCACACCACGACTGAGGCCTTATAGATGGGGGGTGGGGGGCAGGAAAGTGGATTATATGGTGTGCTTATTGTCCTTCTAGATGCCAATCACCCACCCTCCTCGTTATCATCAACATTAAGGTGACCATCAACATTGGTCAACTCCTTATTCCCTTTCTCTTCTCCCTAGTCGCCGTTGAATTCTTTATCCCGCAAATGTGTGTTGCCTTCTTCCTCCTTCACATATCCCCGTAGGCACATCGGATATCGGACGGTGTTCAAGCATCACCCCCTAACATCACTAAAGCACAGCTAAATGTTCGATCCCTAGATTTTTTTCCTTGGAAAATATGCTTGACCTAGTAGCTAGATAGACATTCTACAAACACACTCAATCTAATTGAAGCACGTATATAGTGTGATTTCACAATTTAATTTTGTGCCTCCTGATTATGCTTTCTGAGACATGTGTATTCTTGGAAAATCGTAAGGAAATATAGTTTAATGTATTATAGCAACACATGCAAATGCATACTATGCCATGCACTCCTGCATGCGCACGGTGAAATGACACATTAAACTTGCCTGTATACCTACATGTCCACGCATGCAGGTAGCTACATAGAGTCAAATAGCGGATGCACTAACCAATTAATATACTTGCTTATATAAGTACGTGCCAGTGACTTAGTATGTACTAAATTAGTATAAAATCATCGATACTGTTTTCGATTAGCCTGCTCATAGTGGGGAGTATCATATAGTAGTATCATGCATATGATACTTATATATGATACTATGTCCATAATGCATAGTATCATAAGGTAGTATTTCCTCCGACCCATAATACTCTTCGCTAATATAGATGTATCTAGACACATTTTAGTGGTAGATACATTCGTATTAGCGAAAAGTAATATGGGTCGGAGGGAGTATCATATACTCATTGTATTTATTGTTTTGTAGTACTACCTCCATCCCGGTTTTAAGGGCATAATTTGCAAATCTCTTGGCCCTAGGTGATCTATGATTGGTGGTGAGATTTAGCTCTTTGTCCTCATTTAAAGACCCATTAATTAATAAGAAAGCACATGTATTGGTTGTTTGGTCTTGGAAATACAAAAACTCCTCATGCAAAGCTGCTAATTAAAGACCTTAAATGCTAATATGCCTAGGAGGTGGAGGTATTTTGGGATTGCATGATTTGTGAATTGTGCCCTTAAAACTGAGATGGAGGGAGTATCTCAATACAAATGTGTGTATAAGATTTACTTAAGCTTAATACTTCTCGTAATATGCGCTATGATATAGTATCTACCTATGATACTCTAATCTCCTCTCTCTTCATTAATTAACTGCCACATCAGCAATTTTGTGGACCTAGTTTGCATGATACTACCTATGATACTATGGCTAGCCTTAGAAGGAGTAGTATTTATATGCAATAATTTGCTTAATTAAGTTTTTTCACCGACTAATGCACGCCATTGCCAACATTTTTGTGTTGTCTCAGGAGCTACTACCGGTGCACGCACCACACGTGCAACGTGAAGAAGCAGGTGCAGCGCCTGGCCAAGGACACGAGCATCGTGGTGACCACGTACGAGGGCGTCCACAACCACCCCTGCGAGAAGCTCATGGAAGCCCTAAGCCCCATCCTCAGGCAGCTCCAGTTCCTCTCGCAGCTCTAACCTGTAAATTAACCATCTCCGTCTGTGCAAAGCGCGTACTACATCGTACACACTGATCTTATACATATACAGCCCAGCGTACTCTCAGTTCGGGGAAGAGAAGGAACAAAAACTTGTCCTACCTCCCATGTCACCAATAGTCCAATTCATCATCTGATCCACGCATGCACTTGCTGGTTCCATGCATGATGCATGTTAAAAAGTATGTTTAATTGCAGATAGTCCTCATCCTTGTAATGTACGTAGTCGTGCAAATTAATCTTACATGTACCAATTGATTTTTATTCTCTTTATCGAATAAAATGTCTATCACATATTATATACTCCATCCATTTTTTTTGGTAGGGCATAATCCTTCCGTGCACAAGAATTAGGGACTCCATCCATCCCTTTTTTTTTGTAATTAAGGTGTTACATGTCTGTTTTATGCAAAGCCACTTTATATATTAGACATAACTTTGACCATAAAATTTAGAAACTAAATAGAAGTTTTCGATGATATAGTTTTAGCGACCTATAAATCATGTTTAATTGATCAAATTATTAGTCACAATTAGCACCAAATGTGAAATGGCCTTGTATACATAGACTGGGGGAGTACTTTTACTAGATGGGTCGATTAATTAAGTCGGATCACATCCAAACAAAAAGACACACATCAAAGTGTACATAGAAGTGATTTTAGAGGGGCAAATTTGGAAGAGAAGGAAGAAAAGATCCGCTCGAGAGGCAATTGCGTTTAACAATATATAAGGTTTGATAATAAACTCCCTACCAAATATATGGAAAGAAAATTAATAAGAGAACCCACTTTTCTATTCCATTCTTATGAAGAGATGGGACTTGTTTGATTTTTGATAGTCTTCATGCACAGCTTTGATCATGACTTTAATTAATGAAAGAACACAATTTAGTAAAAGGATAGTATGACATAAAAATTAACAAGACAAAACAGCGATATTATTCTTACATAAATAATTTATGCATCTGCGAACATTGGTAGTCAAATTTCATAACATTGACCACACGTGAAATAATGCAATCATAATTTGGGACGAAGGGGTGTAGAAAGAAAAGGCTTAATTTATATTCTCTTTGTTCTTCGAGAATCTTAGAAAACTAAAAATTGATAAAATAAATAAGTCATTTGGAAAATATCCATTTGCAAATTTTACATTTATATTAATGTGTTAGTAAAAAAATAAAACTCGTGATATTATGAAGAATAAATAATGTTCCTTTCCAAAAAAATGTGGAACTTAATTAGTAATTATGCATAAGAAATTTGCTTCTCTTTATTTTGGTGGATCTCTGCATCCTACTTATACAGACGCATGGTATGATCTCCTTTAAATGGTATCCGTGTGATGCTATCTTATACTGTACTAAGTAATAAAGCAAATCTTTGTCGAAAACTGTCTTTGGCACATGAGCACTAGTGCTCTTGGTTTTTAAAAACATATTTTTTGGTATTCTAAAAAATCTGAAATTAAATACATATATAGCTATGAACATTCCAAAGGTACATTAAAAAATTTGGAGAAAAATATTTTGTATTTTGATCTATACATAAAAACAAATTTCTGACAAAAATCTATCCATATACATAGCCACAAATTTGTTATTTTTTCTAAGCTCAAAATACAACACAATTTCTACCCAAACTTCTCATAATTTTTAGGACATGTGTATGTATTTATACAATAAATTTTAAGACATATAAAAATATAATTTTTAAATATTTTAAAAACCAGAAGCACTTGCTCGGGAGCACCAAATCTGCTCTCAATCTTTGTCGACAAAAAAAGTTCAAATTTTAGTCGCTTCTCTGGCCTAGTCTACCAGACTACCAAACAAAATGGGCTGTTCAGCGAGGTCATACAGTAGAGCCCATTACCTAACGGACCACGCACCTAACTCAACCCATGTAAAGACCACGCGGCCCACTCAGCGCGTCTACTCCCCATTCCCCCACAACATCGCCTAACCATCTCGCCGCCGGCCGCCGCCGCCACCGTCTTCCGTCCTCGCTCGCTGCTTGCTAGGCCTGAACATTTGGCGGCGCCTAGATCGTTCGCTGCAGGGAGTGTTGTCGTCCAGGAAGGTATGCACTGCACTAGTAGCAATATAAGACTCCGGATTTTGTTTGTGATGGTTGTTTCCCGTGTGCCAAACCTCAGCGCTAGGGTTCTAGGCACGGGGAGATCCGTAGGTGGTAGGAGAATCGTTAGGAGCTGCTGGGTTTCTGATCGACCTGAACCCTAACAAGAGGAACCGAAGGAATTTTTATTAGGCGCGATATGTGACGGGATTCATAGCTGGTCAGAGCATACGCCTGGATTTGGATGGTAGGGATAACTGCAGGCTAGATTTTTCTGTTGGGTTAGGCTGCAGACTGCAGGCATCGGCATAAATTTGAAAAGGAAAATTTACAATATATTTGTGTGAGATTAATAGATTATATTCGGCAAACCACAGGGCAAATGGTGTAACTGGAGTAATATACTGTTTTATTTGGACGAGATTATGTTCGTTGCAGACTTGCAGTGTCTAGTAGTTTTACCTTGTAATTTGAGTGGGGAGAACTGTGCTATTTGCACTTGGGGGCAGCCTCTGTTTGTGTAACAGCTATCAAAAATCACAAATCACAGGATTATGCTGTGACATAGATTCTGTGTTGGTGATCCATTGTCTGAGATTGTTCATGATAACATATTATATGATGTCATTGGTTAGGTTACTAATCGGTGTCATAGGATGGGTCAGGGGGATAAACTTTATTTTAGTGCAAGGTTGTGTGCAAAACGAAATAACCCTTTTGTTCAGTGATAAGGGAATTGATTTCTGAACATCATACAGCTCGTGTCATCCTTTACAAAAGTGCAGATTATTCATCCCTTTATCAGGATAAAACTTCTACAGACATAATAGAGGATTAAATAACTCTCACTGGTTGTGGAAGGTGTTGATGAAGCTAATTACAGAAATTATCTCCTGATGTGTGTCATTTGTATGCACTCTGTACCCAGGGAATAAATGTCATAAGTATATGCGCAGTCTGAACTCTTATTTATTACAGTACTTGATAGTTAGTGCCTTGTTTCTTGGTGTTGCGAATATAGGGAGGACATAGTGTGTGAGTCCAGAACTCGAAGATGAACAAGGGGAAGATTTTTAAGTTAGCCAAGGGGTTCAGAGGAAGGGCTAAAAACTGCATAAGAATAGCCAGGGAGCGCGTGGAAAAGGCATTGCAATATTCATACAGGGATCGGCGCAACAAGAAAAGGGACATGCGATCTCTCTGGATCGAGCGCATCAATGCTGGCACACGGCTCCATGGGGTATGTATCCATTGCCATATTAGTTTTTTCAAGGAATTGAGTTTCTTGCATTCTCATGTTAAAATGAAAATTTCAAAGAAATCATCAGCCATGTCCCATGTGTCCCTATGTACTACTAGAATAAGATACCAATTCATCAGTTCTTGGGTTTCTAATTTTGCTACTTTAGGCACCTGTGTTTAATATTGCTGTCTTTAACTGACCATTTAGGTGAACTATGGCAACTTCATGCATGGATTGGTGAAGGAGAATGTCCAACTCAACAGGAAGGTACTTTCAGAGCTGTCGATGCATGAGCCATACAGCTTCAAGGCGCTCGTTGATGTATCCCGCACTGCATTCCCTGGGAATAGACCGCCTGTCAAGAAGGAAGGACTAGCTAGTATTCTATAAGAAATTCCTTCCTCAACAATTCAGGCTTCTAGTTACTGTCGCATCGAAAGTAAACATATAATGTTACCCGTTCAGCTTGTAACCTTCCAATGAACTCATGCGATGGGTGTTTGATTCTATGTTATTATGTCTGGTAGCCAGTTGAACAGAGGTTACATGTACTGTACTTCTTGCAAATGTTTTGAAACAAGTTGCTCTGTTTATCGCCAATAAATCATTCAGAATTTTATTATTTGTGTCTTGTGCATAATAAGCCAAGGTGGCAACCAAAGTACAACCCATTTTGTAAGCATGACAATACAAGATCTGGACATTTAAGTCTTTGAGTCTTTGTGAAGATTTGTCGAATAGGCTGCATCATCTTCTTTTCGTAGAACAGACCATCCTTAAATAGCCACTGCATGCCGATCTAGTATATCATGTGGGTCAGTGGGTGTGCAAAATTTATCATGACATCAATATTTCTGCACATTTGTTGGTCCACTTCTTGCAGGTAGCATTTCATGCACGGCTCCCCTGTTCTGTTAATTTAAATCCTTTCACATGCCTTTCTCTGTAACCCTGTTGTTTTTTAGTTCTCCCTTGTACTGATGAAAGCCGCGTCTCCTGAGGATTCTATTTGGCAACCCTAAACTTGAAGCATAAAAATCTCGGACAATCCATCTTCTGGAAGATCTGTTTGAATAGGCATCATCATCTTCTTTTGGAAGAACAGACAATCCTTAAATAGCCACCGCATGCTACTCTGTATGCTGTGGTATGTGCAAATATTACCATGACAGCAATATGTCTGCACATTGTCTGGTCCTTCTTGCTGTTAGCATGTCATGCACAGCTTCCAGTTCTTTAGGGCGCGATTGGTTACCTAGGTCATTTTTTTTTCTTCCTGGGGCCATGCGTTGGGGGGTATGTGTCGCACCATGCAATTATGGGCGGGCACAAGATATTAACAATGGGTATTCAAAATTAGAAAAAAATTAAATGCAAATCACTCGCCTCCTCTGTACACTAGCTTTGTTGTCATATTTCTCTAAAAAGAAGCTTTGCTGTAGCAAGTGTCGATGAAGCCTCGAGCCTAGATGTCTCACGGGAGCTACTATACTGCTGCTGTTGGACCAGAACGTTCAGAGGATATAGAAATATAGCTAGATTTCATAGGATGGATGGATTGAATACAACATAATTTTCATTTGCTGAAAATAATGGGTATTCAGCTGAATACCCATGAATAAGCTTGTGCCCGCCTATGCATGCAATGTAATTATGCCCTTAGTCGTTTTCTTTTGTATCATTTGGTAGCCTATGATACATTGTAGCTGTATTTTTGGAGCCACTTTAGTCCAGTTGTTTGGATGTCTGCAGACTCATTTGTAGTCTCACCATGGTGTGCTTATCACACACACACCACTATATGTATTTCTTTCTCCTCTCGTCACTGTCAGACAATGGCTTGGCGCATCCATCATGTCGCTGCTCGCCACCGGTAACAGTCGAAGTCGGCAAGTCCGTCGCGCGGCGTCGCCGCTCACCACTGGTAGCCGCCAAAAACGATGAGTCAGGTAGCCTTGCGCCATACCCGGTTGATTTAGGCGACAACTACTAGCATTAAGACTACTCCTTCCAGTATACAGAGAGATGGAGATAGAATTATCTATGACTACCAAAATAAAAAACTTATAACACGAAAGTTGTGTGAAACAATGCGCTCAAGCTACTCATAAAAGAAAATTTTAAACAATGGATTGTGTGCGATGAATTTGACAAATTTGTTCAAAACGCTTTCAAACGAAATTGAAGATGTATACCAAACGAAACTCAAAACCGATAGTCAGAATGGATTCATCTCGTTGAGGTGCATGAGCACACGATTAAATGAACCATGGTTATGCTAACAAGAATAGTGTATGTGCACTGTGAAGAGGCCGGGCCGACGCCGCCGTGACGACGTAGCCGGCGAGTCTGTCCCGCCGAGTCGGCGCTCACCATCGATAGCCACCAAAACCAACGAGTCTGTCGCGCCGCACCACACCGCACTCCGACGATCTATGCTACAACGACAAGCATGAACACCTTCACTCCAGAGGATGAACACACATACGTACACCATTTCAGTATATAAGAGAGATGCAGACTATATTTTTCTATAATCATTGAAATAAAAAACTTACAATACGAAAGTTGTGTGGAACAGTGTGGTGAAGCTACTCGCCAAAGGATATTTTAAACGGCGGCTCGTGTGCGACGAATTCGATAAAATTCGGTCAAATCAATTTCAAACGAAATTGAAGCTTACACCAAACGAAACTCAAAACGGATGGTCAGAATGGATTCACCTCGTCGAGGTGCATCTTTTTCATGTATGACACATGTTTCAACGATCCATAGTTGTGGTACTATGAAGGGCTTATGAGAGAGAAAAGAGAGAGAAAGTTAAAACACGGTGAGGGAAAGCGAGTCTACATACATACATACATACATACATACATACATACATACATACATACATACATACATACATACAGGTTGACCACTTTTGGCTCACCAGAACCAGAGATGAGGGTGACTCTGGGATACGCTCGATTCGGATGTTTCCCTAGGGCCTGGGCAGAGGGTGCTTTAGGCACCGTGCGAGCCATCTTGGTGAGACCCCTCTTGTTTATGTGCACACGAAAAAAGAAATCTTCTCTAATCATACGAGTCTACTAACCACCCTGCAGGCTACCAATGGCGCCCTTACCCTCTTTTTACATGCCTATCTCTATACCCACCCTGTTACATTTAACTTCTCTCTTCTCCTGATGGAACCTGCATCTCCTGGATATCTTTTTGGCAACCCTAAACTCGAAGCACAGACATCTCTAAGCAGTTGGCACATGGTGTCATTATCCATCTTGGGTTGCCGTTGCTTTCTCCTTCATCTGGGAGCAGGACTGTCTGGGAGGCGCTGGGGCAGGCTCCTCTTGAGTTCAGACTACTGTTAGGTAGGCCGATGGCGAGAACGAAAGCGATCTTCCCCGGAAACGGCGGGGAACATCGTTTTCGATCTTGCATGGCCGATCAGTTGTTTGTTCATTATCACATACTAGGTGCAGTGAGATGGATGCAAAGAGGTTTAGGCTGTTGAGTGCTCAAATCGCACTCAGTTGGTGGCGTGTTCCCAGCTGGTAGGTCGGGTACAGTACTGCAGTGTAGTATTATGTATATGTATCAACAACATAAAGCATGCGTAGACAGGGCAGCCTGAGATATAAACTCTCGGACGTGATCTGGGAGTGCTTCTAGATTCGGTGATGTAACATTACATGACGTCGGATCAGCCTTGTGGAGCTTAATTAGTAGTAAGCAGCAACCGAAATAAACTGATGTGTCATTTGTTTAATGCAGAGGACAGTGTGTTTATGTACAGGTTCAGGCCTCCTCCCTGGAGGATGACATATAATGAGGCATCTGAACCTACACAATGATCAGTCTCTTATGTCAAAAAAAAAAAGATCAGTCTCTCATGGATGCTGGATTGTGCATCATGAAGGAGTAGTGGGATCGATCTAGAAACTGTTGGGCAATTTCTCGCGGCGATGCCACATGACTTTGTCCAAGGTCGTCTCCCCCTTTGCGAAGTCAGAGGCAGAACATGGCAATGATATATCGAGGTCAACTGGAAACTCTACTTTTATCAGCCCCTGCATCTCTCGTTCTTCTGATTATTGCATCGCCAAGAAGCAGTTTGGTAGTTTGCTCCGTCCTCTCTCTGAAAACTTCCACTCGATTATCTGTATATTGTCAGCCTGAAGTGGAAGAACTTGTTAATTAATTCAGAGGAATACATATGGTAAGAGTCATTTCACTGAAAAAATATCAAAAAATTATTTGCGGAAGAGACGTGAACGAGCTATTGACAGACTGGTTCACGGTGTTCTCCACTGATATGCATAGCTTAGTTATAGCTCCCTTTCATAGCTTGCTATAAAGTAGAAGATTTGACATGGCAATCCATTGACTGAGCTTGTTATGTATGCCCAACCGCCATGTTTCATTTGTTTTTTCAGTGAGCTCAAAGAAATGGTTGTCACGCACGTATATAAATATCTTCCCTCCACGAGCTGGCGAATCGTGGTCTTGCGGAGGGTTGGGTGGATAATTTCCTCATCGAATTGGCAAATCATGAGGCGCTAGCAACTTGTAATCTTGTATCCGTGGTTCGTTCCGCAGACGGATTTCCTCGTTCCCTGTTACTTTTTCTTCGTCGTCGCAGTGGTTCCGTCCTGGCAAAATCAAGAAGCATCTTCCGTCAGCAGATTGAGACCGTGCTCACCCCTGACTTGGCAAATGGAGTAGCTAGCACACGCACAGACACCATTTGCTGGCAAACAAGATCCCTGAATGAGGAAAAAAACCAAGATTCCTGAACCGACCTCTATAGCTTGCTCAAGGACAGAAAGGAACAGCGGCATTGTTCTCTCTGCGTACATTCGTGAAGATCGCGTACACATGCGTTTTCAGTTGGGATGTTCGGATCAACGCTCTCATCACTCGACCACTAGCTCGCTCGCTCAGTCAGCGGCCACCTGTGGTGGCCGTCAGCTGCGGTTCGTTTTTCCCAGAACGGGCATGGTGGTGCCGTCACCACGTACGTATTGCGCAGCGCAGGCCCGACCTGGGGCCAGGAATGTTTGGGCGAGAGAGCCAATGATCTCCTGCTGGAGGAGACTGACCGGGGCGGCGACAGTCGTGGGCGCCTAGCTGCCACTGCCACACCAAAGGCGCCGCTGCTCCCCGGCCGGCCGTAGCCCATGTTCGCGCTCATCATGGCTTTCGCCAGTGCACGCGGCACCGTCCGCGCTCGCGCGCCGTGCGGTGGTGATCTCACGCCGGTCGCGGCGCGGTAGGTAGGCGCGCGCTCCGCCCTACCCGGGGTACGAAGCAAGATGGAGCGTCGCACGGGCGCACGGCACGGCGCGTCGGCGTCGTGTCGCGGGGCGGCGGTCCGGCGAGTCGCGGTGCCCGCTTGTGCTGGCCGGCACTGGACGGGACGACCGGAGGAGGCGGGCGCACAGCCGGGGAGGACGTACGCGCCGTGCGCACGCGGGACGTGCACGGGCCAGGGGGAAAGGAGAGGAAGCGTGGCTGGCTCGGTAGCGGCGCACGCATTGCCATGGACACGAAGAGATTCGGCGGCCGGCCAGGTCATCGCCCGTTGGATTCGCAAGCCCTCTCGGGTCGCGTGGCGAACGGGCGGCCTAGACGGCGGTGGTTGGAGGATGCCACTTTTCTCCTCCCCGTCTCGGTCGACACTCGTGCATTCGTGCCGAGCTCTGCTTTTCCTCCGATGTTTAACCGGAATTTTCCTCCGGAGTAAGTATACTGCGCACGAGGTGTAACAATCTGATGCATAAAATTGAAGTTAAATGCATCAAGAGTGAATATTTGGTGCACATGGCACTAGTGATCCTTTTTTTTTATTTTAATCGAAAATCATATTTCTGAGTTTCAAAAAATATTGAAAGAATATATTAGAATGTAGCCAACTTTTTCTTCCACAAACATGAAAAAAAATCATGTTCAAATACTTTGTATGCTGGGCTACACAAAAATGACAAACATCTAGATCTCATTATGTATATTTTCAAATATACAAATTTTATCAGATTTTGTTAATTTATGTAGCCCACGATGCAAAGAATTTCGTACTAGTTTTACATGCTTGTATGCAACATCATTGACTATATCAACATTTATTTTCATATTTTTTGAAGCATAAAATTTTTATTTTTATTTTTTTAAAATGAACGGACCGCTGTAGCTCAAGAGCCAAGAACACGTTTTGGGAGCTTTTCTCGATGCAAATACACTCGCAAACTTGCAAAATGGGGGTGGTGTGTCCCGTTAAATGGCTGTGGAAAACAATCAGGACTTAAGTAGAAGTAATCTGGCAGTGCACGCGATCTATACAAGATATTCAGATACCTCATAATCAGACATTGTGCCACCAAACAAGTCATTGTTGCCTGCTAAAATTAATTCATCACTACCAAGACATCATCTCGCCATCAATCTCTCTTCTCATTACATGTTCCAAAAAGCACTAAAATTTTCTAAACATAAAGCACTCAAGCTTGTTATCATCCAAGTCAAGATCAAAACAAAAACAAGGGGTACACATATGCAGGTACATGATCAAAATCAAGATCTAAACAAGTGTATGTACATTTCGTAAATATATGACATTTAACCCACCAAAATAAATAACCCTTATGCGGCGTGGATCATCCACCCTAGAACCCTACCTAAACATCCACCCCGACAACGGCAAACAAGACCGCAAAAAGGGGAAATAATCCTACCGTAGTCAGGCGGCTCATACTCCTCGAAGGGCCTCAAGCGAGTCTTGATCGAAATCGCGAGGGGCATTCGACGGCGACACCCCTCTCTTGGCTTGGGACGTGCTCAACATGATGGAGTTGGTTGGGGAGCATATCAGTCGGGCTGAGTCAAAGTTCTAGTTTGAGACGAGAAGATGGAAAATGAAAAAGGAAAAACAGGACATTTTGACTATTTTTGCTCGCCAAACAAATGGTGGACGAAATGATATTTTTTTTATCAAGCCTAGATTTTTTTTGAAAAATTACCGGCCCAAACCCTCTACATAGAAGTAAATTGTGCAATTTGGACTAATCTGGTGTTATTGACAATATTTTGTAAGTTAACCAACCAAATATGTTTTGTAAAACACACAACATTTAACCCACCAAATACATAACCCTTGTGCGGCATGGATCATCCACCCTAGAACCCTACCTAAACACCCACCCCGACAAAGGCAAACGAGGCCGCAACAAAGGGAAAAAATCTTACCGTAGTCAGGCAGCTCATATTCCTCGAAGGGCCTCAAGCGAGTCTCGATCGAAATCACGGCGGGCGTTCGATAGCGATGCCCCTCTCTTGGCTGCGGACGTGCTCATCATGATGGAGTTGGTTGAGGTGCAGATCAGCCAAGAAGATGGAAAATGAAAATGAACAAAAAGAAAGAAAACATGGAACTTTTGACTATTTTTGCTAGCCAGACAAACAGAAGTCCAAACGATTTTTTTTTCAAGACTAGAATTTGTTTTGAAAAATTACTGGCCCAAACCCTCTACATGGTACAATTTGGACTAATCTTCTGTTATTTAGAATGTTTTGTAAGTTAACGGCAATGTCACCCCATTTTGCAAGTTCGTGGGGTTTATTTGCTTGTTTGGGAGAAGTTCTTGATGTTTCATGTGTATTTAACCCAAAATTACTGCGAATGTAAAAAACTCGAAATTATAGCGAGTTTATGAACGTGAGTGAACATAGGAGCCCTAATATTCCCCGAGACAGCTGTAGCTTTCATATTGGCATGGCAGCTGGCTAGGTTTGCGGTAAAAAGTCTATTTTCCACAGCGGCTTGTCCGGGATATACAGTATCGGGTAGAGCCTTTTGTCTCCTCTTTCCTCCTTCTTGGACTCGCCATGACACGCATACTTAGGCTCAAGCTAAGCTGGTAGCGCGTATTAGGTCGCCGTCCTTTGGACTGTTGCGTGAGCTATATCTCTCCCTCCCCCTTCCTCCTACCCCAAAATCGTCAAACCAGTTTGGTGGGTCGCAGCTCTGTCGGGCGGAAGCAGCCGCGACCGACCGCAAGCGTGCCGTGTGGAACGAATGATGCGTGGCCCAGGCGGCGGGGGCGGCGCCACCCCGGGCCGCCCACGATGGGGCTCCGGCGCCGCCACGCCGCGCTCCCTCAGCACCGGCTCCTCCCCGCGCGGCTCCGACCGCAGCTCCGACGACGGCGAGGAGCTCGTCGAGGTAACGCTCGACCTGCAGGAGGACGACACCATTGTGCTGCGCAGCGTCGAGCCCGCCGCAGCAGCCGCCGCAGCGGCGGCCGGGGCCTCCGTCTCGTCGGGCGCGTCGCCGTCCTTAGCTGGGGCGGCGGCGCCCCGGTGGGCGGACCCGGGCCCGTCGCGGTCGCGGTCGCCGGCGATCATGCGGACCTCCTCGCACCGGCTGCTGCAGTTCTCGCAGGAGCTCAAGGCCGGGGCCATGTCCCGGGCCAAGCAGTTCTCGCAGGACCTCACCAAGCGCTTCACGCGCACCGGGAGCCGCGCGAATCTCGTCGCGGGCGGTGAGCCCTCATCCGCCGCCGCGGGACCGTCCTCGGGCATCGATGCCGCGCTCGCCGCCCGCGCCGAGCGCCGCCAGAAAGCGCAGCTCGACCGCACCAAGTCCGGCGCCCAGCGCGCGATCCGCGGACTGCGCTTCATCAGCGGCAACACCAAGGCCAGCAACAACGCCTGGATCGAGGTCCAGCGCAACTTCGACCGCCTCGCGCACGAGGGATACCTCTCCCGCTCCGACTTCCCGCAATGCATAGGTTCATCTTCCCCCTCCCTCCCACTAAATCCTTCCCAAACTGCTTCGCTTCTTCTGAATCCTTACCCGCATTTGGTCTGCCGCGCAGGGATGACGGAGTCCAAGGAGTTCGCCATGGAGCTCTTCGACACGCTCAGCCGCCGGCGGCAGATGCAGGTCGACCAAATCAACAAGGACGAGCTGCGCGAGATCTGGCAGCAGATCACCGACAACAGCTTTGACTCGCGTCTCCAGATCTTCTTCGACATGTTTGTGACTACCCCACACACGCTCCCTGCTATCTTCAGCCTGCCAAATCGATTTGCCTAGTTTCATTCTGTTAATGTGCCTCCATTTTGCTACGATTTAACCAGGGTGGATAAGGACGCGGACGGCCATATCACCGAGGCAGAGGTGAAAGAGGTAAACTATTGCGTTGCTTCATACTGCGTTTTTCCTTTTAACTCGGTTGGTCGTGCTTGGTCTTTCGACAGTACTATACATACATTTTTTGTTCGGCAGTATTTTGGCAGAATTATTTGGAGCATTTTGATGATGGAGCTGTCCATTTCCCTGTCTCTGTATCGATGTCCTTGTTTGCTGGTTGTCTACAAGTTTTTGTTCCTGGATTCTCGCATAAGAAACAATTGTGGAAATCGGTGGCTTGGGAAATACTGCCGACTAATCGAGGTCGATGCAGCGGAACTGGCGGTGAAAGCATCGTCTCTGGCCGGTCTCCCACACCAAATTTTCCTAGATATTGAATAGCAGCTTGTTCTAGAACATGGAAGCGGTGTTGCGTAAATTAACTGTATGGATGGCGATGGTAGTGCATAGTAGACCAGAACGCAGTAGTTGGTGAGGGCATTTACGTCAGGCTGATTAATTATTATAATCTGCTCAGAAGGGGGGGGGGGGGGGGGGACTTTTGGATTAGAGATTTAATCTATTATTTTCTTTGTTGCCATTGTGTAAAGGACCGAGCCAGGTTGTTTGTTTATCTTACTTTTGCAAGGTGTGATTGAAAAGGATGGTTTCTGATGATTAAAGGCGCCAATTGCTTTGTTCCAGATCATCATGCTAAGTGCGTCTGCTAATAAACTGTCGAGGCTTAAGGAGCAAGCAGAAGAATATGCGGCCTTGATCATGGAGGAACTTGACCCGGAAGGCCTTGGCTACATTGAGGTAAACTATAAATTCCTTCTGGCTTCCCATCAGACCATCACTATCCTCTGGTTTCCTTCAAATTGTTGGCTGTCAAGATAGCAACACTATTTCGACTGAAAAACAAAGTCCCTATGCTGCCACCGATCTCCAGCAAGTACCTAAGATAAGAGTGTATCTTTGTTCTCTTGCACGTATCTGTTTAACATACCTAAAGGTTGTGCCAGTGACCATCTCACTTGATTGTCAGCCTGGGATACAAGTCCTCGTCGCATTTCTCTCGTGCTTTGCTCCGTGTAATTTCTGGAGCTTTAGCTCCATTCCAACCTCTATAAAACTGCAATTATTTTTAATAGAAAGAACCAGGGGGCAGAGCATGTAGACCTTCAGAAATCAACCATTTGACACATCATTAATGACTGTACCTCCTCAAGTTAATATAAATAAATAACTGTATTCCCACTTGTCGCTAAAATTGATGTATCTAGTTGAATTCATACCCTTGTCATCTAGATACATCCATTTTAGAGACAAGTAATATGGGTCGGAGGGAGTATGTAAATTCATATATGTTAGTTCACTAAAGGATTTCCGTTTTAAGCAATATCAACATAGTAGATGTAGAAAAATTGTTGTGGTGTTTGCCATGTTTATACTGAAAACTGACACAACCAAAATATCCAGCTATGGCCGTCAAAAGTACAAAGAATACCATGTCCCAGCTGCTGGAACCAACAATCTACCAGTCCCAACTCTCAAAACAGAATATTAACTAAGAATCCTGATTGTGCTTCCCTTTATGACCACTTATGTTCGAAGCTGGTGAGCACCTGCATAGCAAAAGATCATATGTAGTTTAGACCAGTGCAAATCTTCTCATATTTTGCTTTCTTCAAATGAGGCTTTCCCATTTGCGGATCTATCTGTATGTTGCTTAATCCTAGCAAGAAATATACTACCTCCCTTTCAATGAATAAGGCCTATATATTTTTTTTCTGAAAAGTCAAACTATGTAAATCATTGACATATACTTATTAAATCTATACCGTTATATACATCATGAAATATATTTTCATATGGTATCAATGTAACATTATAGTTTTTGATAGTTTTTCCTTAAAGTTTGGTCAAACTTTAGGTTGCTTGACTTTTCAAAAATAATATAAGCATTATTCATTGAAACGGAGGAAGTATAGTTTATCTTTGCCATCCACCCTGAAATCTTATAATATTGAAATATTTGCTTCTCCGCTTCCTGACTTACTCCTGAAATGATTTTGGTTCTGTTTGGATGGAGCTTTTCATAGTCAAATTATATCTGTCCACCACTCTACCTGATGTTGCATTTATGAGACAGTGACAGCCACATTGCCCTAATCATACTAGCTTGGTGTCAAATCTCATTGTGAATAGGATTGTTGTTCTGGTATCATCAGGGGTACAATTACTGTTGATCTTCTATTATGTGTCAACTGTTATTTGTCTTATTTACTAGAGAAAGTAATAGTATCCACATCAAATACTGTAGCAGCCCAACTTCTATGCTATTTAAATTTCTTATGTGTGTATGTGTCTTCGCTAGGCTGCCTTTGTTTTCTTGGCAGACTGTCCAAGTGTAGCACTTGTATAGGTGGATATTCAATTCGACGCCCCTCTTTTTTTAGGATGGAGTTATTGCATGCATGTTCCTCAAGATTTAAGGAGGTATGGTGCACTCAAATGAGAGCCATGTGTGCCACCAGATGCAATTAAAATCTTGTGGGGGCCTTCTGCAGTTTGGTGGGCTATTTGACTTCGGTTCTTAGACTGATGTGCTCTGTTAATCTGCCTTTTATTTTTCGAGAAGTATAACCATGGATATTTCCCTTATTGATTGAGTCATAGCTGTTCACTGAGATAACAGAATAACCTGTCAGTGTTAACTCCACTGTACTTAATTATCCTATAATACTATGATGGTTGTGGCACGTTAAAAAACACTGTTTTTGATTTCATTGCAGCTCTGGCAGTTGGAGACATTGCTATTGCAGAAGGATACATATGTGAACTATAGCCAGGCCTTGAGCTACACAAGCCAGGCACTGAGCCAGAACCTTGCTGGCCTACGGAAAAGGAGCCCTATCCGGAAAATGAGCAGCAAATTAAGCTACTATCTGGAAGATAATTGGAAACGCCTCTGGGTACTTGCACTGTGGATTGGGATAATGGCTGGATTGTTCATTTGGAAATTTATCCAATACCGCAACCGGTACGTCTTTTCTGTGATGGGCTATTGTGTAGCGATTGCGAAGGGGGCTGCTGAGACCCTTAAGCTGAACATGGCACTCATCCTCCTACCTGTATGCCGCAACACCATCACATGGCTGCGGAATACAAGAGCTGCACGGGCATTACCGTTCGATGACAATATCAACTTCCATAAGGTTAGTCATTAGACTATCATTGGTTGTATCATTGTTTGTTGATTCCTGTGGATTTATGCCATGCCCTACTTTCCTATAATTTTCCTGCAGAATACCTGTTTGTCTCTGTCATATGTTGTTGAATCCTGCGGTAACCCATGTCCTACTCCTATAAATTTCTTCCAGAATTCCTATGTTTCTGTGTCTCGAACAGTCTTAGGATAAATTTATGTATTTTGTGTTGGAAAAGATATCTCCGCACAGTTCTGTTATCTCTACCTAGTTTCTGTAGTGTAGGGTGGTTGACCTGAATGCATGTGATGCATGAAAATTGTGTTAAATACATGGTTCCTTGCATGGTTGATGGTTCCTACACGTGGGACTGACTTGTCACATAGTGTTCAACACCATGAAGGCAAGGTACATCATAATAGAGCTTAGTTAATAGATTCCTCCTGCATACTTTCTTTCTAAAAGCTTTCTCTAATGCCACTTAGTACACAGTAATTGTTTGGCCCGTATCAGTGCAGTTTAGAAGATGTGTGATAAATCTGAAAAAACAAACATGACCAATTGTTTTTAATTTAATCAGGTTAAAATATCTTTTATTGGCATGTTATATTAGAATTTTTTAATTAAAATGGAATAGTCACTTTTTTCCATTAGCAGTTTTGACTTGCACAAGCTAGTCATGCAAGCTCATGTTTCTATATGAGTGTTGAAGAAACAACCTCAGGTCACGTGTATATAAGCTCTGCACTCAAATAAATAAGAGGCACAAGAGAAACTGAAATCTTGTTGGCACCATGCAGAAGTTGGATTGGCCATGATGACAGCCATCAGCTGATAGTAATAGTTGGGCAATGTCAATATAAAGCCAACTCATGCCAGGTCCAGCACATTTGAATGCACAAATGAAAATTGTTTATAAATAGAAAGAATCCAGGCCTATAACTTGACCATTTGAGGTTCCTAATGTGTCTGTTATCAATTTCTATGCTAGGGTAATATGGACGCATAATGATGTATTAGTATCCAGCCACACCAGGATTATGGCTAACAGTGAACATTTTCTTGTGTTTGCAGACTATTGCGGTGGCAATTGTGGTTGGTGTTATCCTTCATGCAGGAAACCATCTTGCATGTGATTTTCCACGGCTTATAGATTCGTCAGATGAGAAGTATGCTCCGCTGAGGCAGTACTTTGGGGATACTAAGCCAACATATCTGTGGTTACTCAAAGGAGTGGAGGGCGTAACTGGAGTTATTATGTTTGTCTGCATGCTCATCGCTTTTACTCTAGCAACCAGGTGGTTCCGCCGTAGCCTAGTGAAGCTTCCAAAGCCATTTGACAAGCTAACTGGCTTCAATGCCTTCTGGTACTCTCATCATCTGTTCATCATTGTATACATATCACTTGTTATTCATGGAGAGTGTGTATACCTTATCCTGGATTGGTACAAAAGAACGGTTAGTTTATATCTTTTCTTCTCCTTTACTCCCTTTACCTGAATAATTTTGTAAGCACGGAATCTCTTTCGCAGACATGGATGTATCTTGCAGTTCCTGTTGGTTTGTATGTAGGGGAGAGGACTTTAAGGTTCTTCAGGTCTGGCAGTTACTCTGTCCGGCTGTTGAAGGTAATCCCACATAATATTGAAAATTTGAGTTGTATTTCATGTTTGGTGTGCTGACACACTTGCTTTTCAGGTTGCCATATATCCTGGCAATGTTTTGACACTGCAAATGTCTAAGCCTCCAACATTCCGATACAAGAGCGGACAGTATATGTTTGTTCAATGTCCAGCTGTTTCACCATTTGAATGGTACATGCCTTTAGTAAATAAAACACATTAAAAAAACACTCTTACAGTATCTAATATGCTCACTTTACACTATATTTGTAGAATAGTTACCTATTAAACTTCATTCAATGTTAAATATCTCTTTACCCCTTTCAGGCATCCCTTCTCAGTAACTTCGGCGCCTGGGGACGATTATCTGAGTATCCATGTTCGACAACTTGGTGACTGGACACGAGAGCTTAAACGCGTATTCTCAGCAGCTTGTGAGCCACCTATGAGTGGCAAAAGTGGCCTCCTTAGAGCAGACGAGACAACCAAAAAAGCGTATGTTTCTTTCCTATCCAGCAGCAGTAATATGTTTGTGCAATTGGGGACTTGACATTTTTTTTTTCAATCGCAGTTTGCCAAAACTTTTGATTGATGGACCATATGGTTCTCCTGCACAAGACTATAGCAAGTATGATGTTTTACTACTTGTTGGATTAGGAATTGGTGCAACTCCTTTCATCAGCATATTGAAAGATCTGATCAACAACATCATCAAAATGGAGGAAGAGGATGTAAGCGAATCTTCTTTATACTCTTAACTACAATAAGGACTATTGTTGATTCTTTTAAGCTCCCTATTGCAAAAATGTTAATGAAACAATGACAAACTAGACTGCAACCTTTATCGTATTTACCATTCTTCCTTATGCCTTAACTATATAAGAACTATTATAAAAAAATATTATATTATATTTTATGTGGGTTATTATCCATCTGTATCGATATATTTTACCATTACCATGATAAACTAGACAAATTAATTTAATTCATCAACGTATGTTTGCAGGAAGCTTCAACTGATCTTTACCCACCAATCGGACGCAATAATGCACATGTTGATCTTGACACTCTTATGAGGATTACGTCAAAACCAAAGAGGGCTTTTAAGACAACAAATGCTTACTTTTATTGGGTGACACGTGAACAAGGATCTTTTGATTGGTTTAAAGGAGTCATGAATGAGATTGCTGAGCTAGATCAAAAGGTAACTATCAGCTAAACATTTTTCAAGTGACATTGTATTTGCTTGCTATTTAGTTCTTACAGCTGTCTTTCTTCATCACTAGAGTATCATTGAGATGCACAACTATCTCACGAGTGTTTATGAGGAAGGGGATGCTCGGTCAGCGCTCATCACAATGCTGCAAGCTCTCAACCATGCCAAGAACGGAGTAGATATAGTCTCTGGAACTCGAGTAAGTTATGAGTTATAACACACCAGTCTCTTGCCAGTCTTGATATTTGCATTGTTAGTGTTTGAATTTGGCTCTATTGGGGTGAGATATGGACAAAACGATGTTCTCATGTTTGTCAAGCTAATTTCATGGGATCACAGTTTACTGATCAACTGATTTTACAGGTACGGACACATTTTGCAAGACCAAATTTTAAGAGGGTACTATCTAAAGTAGCCTCCAAACATCCTTATGCTAAGATAGGTAAGCTACTATTCATACTCCTGGTACTATTATAGTTTGTCTTCTCATGCTTCTAGCTGTGAAATAATATCCATCATAGATGAATTTTCTTATCTTAGTTAAGAAAACTGGGACCAGCATGATATAATGCAACTAAACACATAAGCCTCTCAACTTTGGAAGTTCGATACACCAAAGTTCAAAGTAGACATGATTAGCAAAAGGGCTTGAGAAGATGCAATACAGCAACATGATAGCACACTTCTGGCTGGCTAAATAATTTGAGTATAAACATATATAATTTGATCATTGTAAAGAAGGTGTCTGATATTGTTCTGTACAGGAGTATTCTATTGTGGAGCTCCAGTTCTGGCGCAGGAGCTAAGCAAACTTTGTCACGAGTACAATGCCAAAGGAGCAACGAAATTTGAATTCCACAAGGAGCATTTCTGAAGTCCGGTAGATTGCACAATAGGAAAAATAACACAGGACCGTGTTGTATGTATGTATGTGGTTTTTGCTTGTTGCGCACTGGACTCGGGAGAGGAAGGGAGAGAAGCATGCAGTGCTTTCACGATGCACCTACAGCCAGTTACCAGTGCTTGCTCAAGATACTCAGATACAGTAATAGCACTGAGGAAGATAAATTGGGGATCAGCTAGTAGTACATACGCAACACATCAAGCATGGATTCAGAAGTACATATTTCGGTTGCACCAGCAAGGGCATCATCCCCTCTTTGTCCACACAGAGGTGCTTGAGAATACTGTTTATGGTTCCGATTACATATTCTGGTGGATGTAGGACACAGGGAAAGGCCACCATGGGCACAAGGCTAGATAACTGTATATTTGCACGCAGCTGAGTTGTCAGGCCACAACAAGTTTGTTCTAACTTTGTAATTATACACAGATTGAAAGCAGTCAGGGAATACAGTTTGGGTTTCTTTTTGTAATTAGCGTAGGTTGGTAGTGTGTGAGTCTAGATTTGGGAAAACTGAAGCCTTTGTCGTTGTATTGTGCCACGAGAGAATAGCAAGTATTCTTTTATTCGGTGATGATGTTTACACATACGGATGCTGTAACTCTTATTGTAGCGAGCGCGAGCCCCTTGCTCTTATTAATTTGCACTCCTGTTTGTACATGTTGATGTGATTAGAAATCATTTTTTGTGCCCACTGACAACTCAGGACTAATACTCCATCACTTCCACACTTGAATTGCATGCATGTCACGGCCCACCGGCCAGCGTGACAGATGGCCCGAGCTACTCCTGCGTATGCAGGCACACGCTACACAGAACATCGATTCATAGATGACTCCTTGCTGTTTCGTGATGAGATACAACCGTTAGCACTAATTGATCATTAGGAATATACTGTACGTGTTGCTGAGCACATTACAGTGCACCTAATGGTTAATAACAGAGATTAGGGTGATCTAACGGGTAGATGAAACACTCACTCGCCTCCCATAGCAATGGGAGACGATGTACTTGAGATGGAGTGGAGTCATCGTTGGCACGACCCTCCTTGTTGCCGGTGATCGAGATGGTCTTCTCGCTGTTTCAGCACACTCCGAATCGATGTGTTCTTAAGACATGTACTAGGAAGATTAGCGCGACGACACGTCGCGCCCGTGGTCTAATCTTCTAATAAAAATATAAGTGGTTACTTATTTGAAATGTGTATTTTAAATCATTGCTACTTTTGTAAACTGAAACTTCAAAGAAAACTCTTCTTAAAGTTATTGTAGGAGTACCTTGAAGTTTTTTGGATTGTGTTTTTTTGAGTTGGTAAAATTTAAAAGAAAAGAATTCTCGAAGTTGTGGTGGGAGAACCATAAAGGTATTGCTGAAGAAGGAAGATACCGTTAAAAAGTGACGGTCAAAAAATTACTGGTGAAGATTATTTTCCTTGCACCGTTGAAGAAATACTGCTGAGAAATAACCTTCAAAGAATTACGAAAAACACCGATGGATAACTACCGCTGAAAAATTACTGCTGCAAGTGAAGGGTTGTGTGGCAAAACTTCTTTTGATGAATAACCGTTCTTGCACCATTGAAGAAATTATGTTGGGAAATTACTGTAGAAAATTGTACACTCTTGAGAAATTACTATTACGTAACTATCATTGGATTTACTATCTACAGTTGTATTTTAAGTTTTTTGTCAAACAATTACTATAGAATAATTACTGTTCATGCACCGTTAAAGAAATAATGTTGCGAAATTATTGTCGAAGAAATACGCACCAACGGAGAATTGCTATTAGATAATTATTATTATATTTAAGTTGAAGTTAAAACTGTGTAGCGGAAATTATGTTGGAATTTAGTGCATTTTTATTTACCATGGAAGAATTAGGTACTGTTGAAGAAATATGGTTGTGAAAATTGCAGCCAGAAATTGTCAGAGGAATCAAATGCAAATAACCTTGCATATACAAAATGAAATGACCAACACCAAATCGGAAAAGAAATCATGATTGTTTTTATTTATTTTTTGTTACAATGTTACGTACTTATAAATTACTTGTGTTAGATGGGCACTTAATAAAAAGAATATGAAATCAGATTAATACATATAAAAGCGTTGTAGCCAGCGGTTAAACTTTCTGATGGAGGCATTGTCCCTTATTCGGTCGCTAGTGCAATGAAACTTCAACTGATTATTACGAATTACGGTTAGCCATATGTAAATCAGCAAACTGTAAAGCTGTCAAGTGTTGGAGCTTTTTGTTCTGTGTCATATGGATTGTTGGATGTGAATTGGATGGAGATGGGAGGGGTAAAGTTGCAACGTGACTTCACCAAGTGAAGTCATTGCGTCATCGACAGTCTTACCCGAACCATGCTCTCACTCCTCACTCCTCACACTTCCCAGCTCACTTGACCGCCCGTGATCGACTTCCTCCCTCCGCCTTGGCCAAATCCGTTGAGTCAGCCGCCGATTCACCACCCGGCGGCGAGGCCATGATATGCTACGCCCCTATCGTAGGTTTCGATCCCTGGAGGTGGCAGACTACGTCACCGTGAATTTCCCAGTCCTTACTGTCGCCATGCCACCCTAGAGTAGCCCGCGGAGCTCCTGTCGGCGAGCTTATCAAGCCAGTTCCTCGGAGACCCACTCGTGGACGGCCAGCAAGAACCAGGACATGCAGGGAATTGGTCAATCTGCTCAATCGGCCTGGTATGGATACTGTTTGCTTCCCCTCTGTTTTCTGCTAGTTGGATGCATACCTGACACTTATGAAATATTTACTGCATCTTGGCTTCTGCATGTATAGAGTTTTGATTTCATATCTCAATTAGGTAACTTGTGCATCCAGATAAGAGCACCAACAGCAATTTATGGCCCGTGGCTATAGCCCAATCAAGGTCAGAGCCGGCAATGACCAATCTACTTGAATCCCTTTTATTTTTCTGGTGAAAAGAGGATTTTATTAAGCATTGGTAGAGTTACTAATCGTTATTTTCCTCTATCCTTGGTCACTGAAAGTATTTTTTCCGTATGTGCTACTGCTATCTAGTTATGCCAGCTAGCCATGAATTCCTCTTTGTCAATCAAAGAGAGAAAATCATTGCACTTTGAGTTCTATCTTCAGTTGATTATATACACCGAGTTCCATTCTCTGTGCATGCCGCAATGAACTGAAACTGAAGGAAAAATGTATAGATTAAGAATACATAGACCATATCTTGCTATTCTGTAGAGTGAGAGACCATATTTTGCCACTGTATAGAGTTTTCGCAACAGTAGGAGGAAACACAAAGGTAGGAAAAAATGAAATATAGTTTTCAATGCACTCATTAAGATTTATAATTACATAGAATGGTATAGAGCATAAACTTTGGATTTTATCTTCAGTTTACTCAATACAATGAGATTGGTTTTCTGTATTTGCTTTATAGAATCTTCATTCTGGTGCCATGCCCAACGATGGTACTCTGCTACTACGTTGCTTGGGAATTATTGTGACGCTTCTCATGTTTGGACAAACCCAAAGGTTATATTCTTCTCTTGTACCTATATCATCTAGTAATTTGGATTATTTACTGGAGTCTATGCTGGTCTATCATACCTTCTAAACCTACAAAGTTTGATCCTTTTTTCTCCGCGTGATATGTCCATTCTCTTTGTCCAGATCAGATAATTGGAGTTGATGCAATGTCAGATGATCAAGTAACCAGCGGCACAAAGAAATCAATCTGAAAGATCACATGTAATCTAGCTTTTATATTAATCCTTCATAAGTATCATCCAAGACGCTAACTTGTCGACATGCCATTCATATATACGGTAGCATTAATTTAAAAAGTTGTATACTATTAAGAAATAGTAATTTTCAACCAAACAAAGTAGACTTCCATGAAAAGATAACAGATCTGTATTGAAAGCAAATATGACAAAAGATAAATATCAATTTCAAGGTTCAAATATAACATGTTAGCAATGCGAAGTGTCTATAAGCAGTGTATGCAGAAGTGTATGCATAACTTGTATGCTTTGGAAGATGATTTCCTGTCGTTATTTAGCCTCTAGAGCTTAAACCATGATCTGAAGTAAAATACGTTCTAGCAAATCATACAAAGAATTTGTTTCACGATTAGACATCAAACTATTTTTTCAGTTAAAAAATATCATGAATATATTTGTTTCTACAATTTTTTTTTTATTATGCGTAATATTGTCAGCCATTTATTTTCTAATTTACTTTTCCTTCTGCCAAAGGCAGCATAGATTTTTAACTAACTTATGGATATGTGTTTCTGGCAGCTAAGGTGTTGGGCGAACAACCAAAGTACCCGAGGGAACGTCCATAGGGAGAGAAAGAACAGAAGCCCTATGGATAGAGAGCAGAAAAAAACAACAAACAGACACCGGGAGATAACAGAGAAGCCTCACCTTCCAGTGAAGGACACATGGAGCCAGCGCATATCTTCCTCGCTGGAGAACACCATATGGAAGTATGTCGTCACCTTTATCTCCTTGCTACACCCCTCTTATTTTACAGAATCAATGCTAGGTTTACGAAATGAGAAATCTTTCTTCTTTGTAGCTGACGGTACTATAGCTAGTACTTTCTGTAAAAAAAAATCTAAACCCAAAATAGGGAAACTATTCATGACCATAATGTATTGAATATTAAAAGTGGATGCATAGCATAGGCACTCATACATCATCAAATTTTCTCAGATATTTTCTTGTCAAAAGCAGAGAAGGTTAAATTGCATAGTAAGGCTAAGAAGCACACTCAAAACTAAATTAAAATGCTAAGAGTTTCACACCTCTTGACTATTGAGGCCCTCATTTGTGCATATACAACAAAGCATGCTGCCTTTAACTATAGAGGAATTGACACCCTCCAGATTGCCTCTGCCAGACGTGGAAGAATTTCATGGCTTTAGTCCCACCTCTAATATCCTTCATATGTCCTCCTCACCGTTTAACATGATACCACTCCTGCTCTTCCATTCTGCAACCAGCCACTGAACAAAGTAGCACGCAGCCTCATCCTGTAAGAAAACAGTTTGCATCAGTCATCAACAGTTTGTAATAGGAACTTAAAAGGGTGTAGAAACAACTATTTTTTATAATTACATGCCTTTCCATATTTAGTATAGTACTATCGGAAGAACCATTCCCCAAGATAAATTTTTGTGTAGAATCTTTTTACTATGCGAGAATTCTAGGATGTCGACCTATCAAATATTACACACAACTGAATATTATATTAGGCTATACGGACAACACCTAATATAACCAGCCAGCCGATTGAACCCAAGCACCTAAGCATAACTAAATATTTGCAAATGTTAGGTTACGTAATCAGTTGATATAACAAAGTGGTCTGCAGCACACAATCTGTAAATATATGCCAGCAGACAAAAATTTATCATACAACAGAACTTTTCATTAGAAATCTAGAATCAACACTTGGCCAACAATTAAGTCAGTTTAGAAGATTGTCTTACTCCAAGAACACTTTATTCCCTAGACTATAGACACATCGCGTGCGCAGTCTGAGCCCGGTTTCATCATAGCTTCATGTGCTCCAGCTCCATACTCCCTTATATAGGGTACAGGAGTTAATCCCTAGTATCACATGACCTATTTATCTTGAAAAATCTTGCTAACCTGGAGTTACTCTTTGATGTCATTAGAGACCTGGAACCTCTTATATCAGCACACATATATGTTATGTTATCAGCATATTTGTTGCATCTGGATTCTTCCCTCCTGATGACCGTAAATCCAAGAGGGTAATTGTGTCCTTGTGGACTTTGTTCTTTCCGCTACTCGGTACCTGAGGTCACCAAAAAAAAGGGTCAGCTTGTTGATGAGCCATCGTGTTGCTGAAAAATGTATATGATCAATATACTGCATCTTGCAATTCATAACACATATGGCTAAAAATTGTTGCAGTGATGCAGGTCTAGCAAGAACCCGGAGATCTCCATCTACATGAAGACATTAGAGGAGTGGAGCTAGAGATTTCAGAGCAGGTTGCCTGTGTTCCGACGGCCAATACCGACGCCGCAGTTGAACTCGCCAAGCCTGTAGTACTTCTGGTAGGCGATGTATGTTAACGTGATGGCGTGGATGGTGTCGATGGAGGTAAAGGAGGCCTGACCACCTTGCTACCTCCATCTGCAGGATGGTGGCGACCACGAGCGAGTAGAGGTCCTGGGATGGACCGCTTGGGCAGGAAGCAGTCGAGTTCAGCCTCACCAACAACATCATGGGCACCCTAGTCGTCATCTGGGTGGCGGCGGAGTGGATTCTAAGGCAAGCTGTGCACATTCAGAATGGAGATGTGGACCGTCCAAAGTACGGAAAATTCAAAAACACAGGGAGGTAACAATCTAGAATAACAAAAATTAGAAGACATATGTGAAGAACAATACCTAATAATCAAGGAATTGTAGGGATCCATGGAGGCAGAGTAGGTGGACGTCCTGGCAGTCGACCAAGTGACGACGTGACCATGACGACGCCACTCCTCCCCTGCTGCCACCCGGTGGTGGAGGTGAAGGACGACCCCAACAGCGACGCTCCTCTCCTCGGGGCACTCCCGGACAACCATGGAGGTTGCTTCTCTTAGCGTAAGGACCCATCCTAAATATCTTAAATTTAGCTCAAGATTATACTTTGGAAAATTAAGAAACTTGAGGAGAAAACAACCATTAAGAGTTTTAGACCTTTTACTGTCTATCAGACTGTTTTGAAACAAAATTTTGATTTGGAAATTTACTGGGAAACAAAAATGTTAAAACTGCATGTCTCTATTCATTTGCTTCCAATTCATCATGATGTGTGCTGCCATGATGTGTGCTGCCATCCCAGTAAGCACATCCAAAGGACCCCAGACTCTAAAATGATATGCCAAATAATTTAAATTCTAATTTCTTGTTACCTGCTCATTATCTGCTAACTCATGGCCGACGACAGATCCAACCGCGACACCTGACATGCGGTCGCATGAACGTGAAGGTGTGTCAACACGGAGTCAGGGTGGGAGAAAAGGCATCTCGGCCGAGATCAACAATTCGACTGCACCGGCTGAGATCAACAATTCTACTGCACCTTCTTCGTCCAAGACCCGAAGACCTACGGGTAATTTATAAAACTCAGCAAGAAAACATGTGTAGAAAATATACAATCTAGAATTGCATCAGCATGTATAACCACATGAAGCAGTGGGCAGAATAAGAGCATAAATTATGCATAAAATTAACATATCCTTCCAGAAAAGTGTACTGCCGATACCTGCTCTTCACTGTCAGCCATCTAAATTCCCTAGGCACAAATATCTGGAAAACAAAAAGGGACAAGAAACTTGATGCATTGAACAAAGTGCGAAGCCTGGAAAAGATAAGAACAATACATTTGAATGCAAAAAGGGGTCAGGAAACGCTTGAGAGAATCAACTCTTAAAGCTCATATCTACAATGTCCACCTAAAGAAACCTCCATTGGCATATTCTCGAAGCTCCAAGCAGTAAACATAATTTTTACCTACAAAAACAGTACCATAATGAGTGAGGAATATATCTTAAAGCCATTCTCCAGTGTCATGGCACACTGAAAGTTAATCTGATGACCTTTCAAAATACTACTGTAAATCTAGAAATACAACTTTTGTAAAGACTTTCTTATACAAACTTAGACTATACTTTACAGGCGTTTTACTGTTGCCATTTGTTAGATTTGCTGCTAGAGAGTAGTAATACCATTGAGATTACCTTCACACTTGATAGCAAATCTTACCATTATAACACAAACATCGTCTAAAATTTACCAGAATACTAAAAGGCAAGCATGGTGGTCACCTGAAGTTTATACTAACAAACCACATCCACTTTGGGCCTGCTCTTTGGAAGGTAGCCATCTGCAAAGCCAAACGGCTGAGGTGGGCTGCCCACAATTCCGGCGTGTTATCTCCCCTCCATAGCCTACGCTGCACTCTCTTTGTCGCGGCGGCAATAGTGGGGTGGAGTAGACCTGGCTAGGGCCTAGCGAACGCAGAGATGTGGTCGGCGTCCACCTCCAAGTTAGGAAGAGAAATTAAGGCGCCTGAACGGCCTCGGCTGGGACGCTCGGCGGCCTACCATCTCGGACTCGCAGAGCAGCAGCAGTGGCGCCCAGTTGCAGACCGGAAGGGAAGGCACGCGCATTAGTACATCCTCGACTGGGACGCCCTAGTCGACCACCACGGCGACCAGAAGGAGGAGCAGCAGTAGAGCCATCCATGGAGAATAGTGGCAGAGCGACATACCATGGTGGTGATCTGTGTGAGGAACTGATCACCCGCTCGACGCCATCGTCGTCGTCCGCTGTGACCAGCCGGTTGAACCCTAGAAATTGCAGCAACATGTGGCCCTCTCGGAAGGCAGCAGGGCGGCCAGGGAGAGGGAAACCTTCTTAAGGAGATGCAGCCGGCAAGCTACCCACGGCCACCGGTGACAGAGGAACTCGGCCTGGGAGGTGAAGGAGGCGGCCGGCTCCTTGGGCGGAGGATGTGAGCGACAACGGTGATGGGGATTAGGATCAATAGCTTCTCTCTCCCTCACCTCGTTCTCTCCGCCCCCTTGCTTTGAGAGTCGTCCACCACAGGCCGGGCCAGTCCGGCGCCTCTTCCAGCGGCGGAGCCGCTTGGAGATGGCAAAGGCGAGGCACCGGTTGCTGTAGACTAGATTTTAGAGTAGAATTTCGCCGGCGGCTTGCCGTGCTGTGGCGTCATGCCGGGAGTAGTTCTCCAGATCGGTGCCGGATCTGGCGATGCGCGGTGATACTCCTCTTCCTCGCCTGGCTCCGGTGGCAGAAGCTGTGGTCGGGGTGGAGTTCGGTATGCCGCTCCTCTCTCAATAAAGGCTTTCCTTTCTCCCTTTTGGGGCCTTGCAGGCCGGTGCTATGCTGCAGCACCGGATGCTCTCCGGCGGTGTCTTCCGTTGAACCATCGAGGTGGTGGCGTGGCGACGAAGGCAATTTCGGAGAAGCCTTCTTCAATAAGCAGCTTCTTCTCCAGGGCGGCGGGTGTGCACTGCTGCTGCTCTTCTCTGTTTCCGGCCACGGTGGTGCGGAAAGGGGATGGGTGTCGGCGTCTTCCTGCAGGATTGGAGAAGATTGGGGAAATCTTCTCATTTCTGAGCTCATCCAAGCTAGAGGCGTGCCTGCCTCAGCTATCTTCAGCCGATCTGGCGGCGACTATGCAACCTCCATCATGGAGGCCCTCTTCTCTTCTGTGGCGGAAGCTCGACGTTGCCTCGCGACCAAGTGGTCTCGTCCCCGGTGGCTTGGCAATGGCTGTTTGCAGAGGAGGTTCGCCGGAAGGGAGCCTACGAGCTACTTGCTCTCGTTCCTCGGCGGCGACGCCTGGAGGACGCCGGCGTTCTGTGGCGGAGGCACCCAGGTCCTCGATTGCTTTGTTCTTTTCAGTTGTAGGGTGTTTTCTGTAAGGTGCAAGCCCCTTTCTTCAAATACTAGGTTCTTAGAGCGAGTGTTGTATAAGGGGCTTTCTGTAAAACTTTGTACCTGCCACTTTAATGGAAGTAACTCCGGGGTCTTCTAGACCCCTCCCCGCGTTGTACAAAAAAAAAAAAAAACGGTGATGGGGATTAGGGAGGAAGAGGCAGCGATAGGATTTGGAAGAAAAAGGCCTCTAGATTGTTCGGCCTGGATGTCGCAGGAAGGAAAAGACCTCCAGATTATTCGGGCCTGGACGTCCACACCGCTTTGACTGCACCGCTTTGACCGTATCGTACAGATTGCATCGAACGGTAAGGTAGATCGGAGGCACTGTAGATGTGCGATTTTGCACATCTACAGTACCGATGGCTGACGTGGCCAGGCTAAACGATCGCTAAAACTTGCAAACTTTGTCGCCGCGCCCGTGAGATTTGAATTGATGCGTGTAAGGTAAGCGAAGTATTAGCTAATGCTGCTAATTTGTATCTATACTCCATTAAACAGTTCATAGGATTATGAACATCGCTTGGTAGATTGTTGATTCTATGTACTCCATAGGAGGACCAATTTCTGAATATTAAAACTTAATAGAGGTAGGTGGTCATGTAGCATAGTAGGACGGGTAATCTCCTTGTTGCATTGTCTTAAGAGTTGTTAGCTTCTCCATCGTCGGAGAGAATATGAGCTCTTTGGTTGGCACGGGGAGGCTGTGAACAGAAGCGAGCTCTGCTTCGTCGTCGGAAGGGGGTTGTCCTGCAAGATACACAACATCACACAGGGAGTCAGAAAATCACACAGAAAAGATAACCAACAGATGTGGCATACAAAGCTGGCGCTTTGATCTAAACTTCACAGCACTGGTAGTAGCAGGTTTGTAGGAGTAGCAACAACTGCAAGCACAGATGGAACAACACGTGACCATGAAATCGACACTTCGTTCAGGGTACTCTCCAAATAAGCTATGCATGCCGGAAATTGTTAACTTTTTCATGTTAACTTGAACCTTCTAATGACAGCTTTATAAATTTGAGTTAGGTGAGCACTTGGTTGTGGAGCTACAGTTCAAAGCTGTAACATAATTCATTTCCGAATACTGGAATGTCAAAGAATAGTTTGTTGGTGAGGATAAAAATTAAAAGTGGAGGACTACCCAGATATGTTCAGCATGTCTAAAGAAAGCTAATCATTATGATAACAAAGATTTTACTGACACAGTGTGCATATTATTATTACTAAAGGTGTTACCATAAGCAAACACAATTAAAATTCACAACACAGACAAACATTGATGTATCTAATTTATGCAATCATGTGCCTCAATTGGGTGGATTGAAAAGGTCAAATTTATGATTGCAATGTCATTCCCACTCAAATTATTCATGCCTAAACCAGGAGCGTCGTCTGGAAATATTGGCACATCCTAGATGAAAAGCTAATTAAATAAGACAGGACTGGGTCATAGTGCATTTGAAGTGTTGAAGCGAGGAATGGTGGCAGCCTGGCATATCTGGAACAACTATATTTGGTAAAGGTAACTGCTGTATTGAGGACTCTACCCAATTCTTGATCAACTACCTACATGCAATGCCAAATGAAAGACCAAGGCAGGGTTCAGTGGATGACAAACAGAAGAGCCCACAGTTTTGTGAAGACAAACATTGATCACCATCCGGCACGGCGGACCAAGAGGTATGGAAAGCCCCAAGTGAACCCTGGTTCAAACTTAATACTAATGGCAACTATATTAAGGATTCCGGCCTAAGTGGTTGGGGTGTGGTCTTAACAGACGACCGTGTTCAGAGTGAATGTCGGCATGGGGCACAATCGATTGGTGCAGCTGCGTTCATGTGCTGAAGCTTATTGCAGCCTTGAGGCTCTGAATATTGTTGCTATGCACACTGATACACAAACCGATTTGGAGCCTTGAATTTCAGGTCCTCGTTACCAAACTGCGGTCCCCTACACAGTCTAGATCAATGATCAGAGGAACAGTAAAGGATAAAAAATTGGCGACTCAAATCTCTACCTGGCGTGCAGTTTCTAACGGTTAAAAAGGGTCGGTTATAAGGGTGGCTCGTGGCATTGCTCAATACAGTAGGTGTGTGTGTTGTTCGGGTGTTATGAATGATCAATTCCAGAGTGTATGCTGGATCTGATCATGAATGACTGTATGAAACTTTCTTATTCTGAGTAATATGTAAACCCCATTATATACAAAATAATCTCCAGTGAAACATGTGGAAAATCCTATAGAAGTCTGAGTGACAAATCCAACAACTCTGATCGGAAAATATTTTAAGGATTTCAATTCTCCCAAATTATTGAAATCTTTTGATTTAAACAGGCTGTATACTCAACTCTCGAATTCTTAGATTGAATCTAATACTACATTTTTTTAATGGTTCCTCAATACTTCATAAAGTGTCCAACATCAAATAAGTAAATCACAGAGCTAATTAGTGTAATGAATCATTAGACCACCTTTTGTAAATATATATTTTACAAATAAAATATGGAAAATCTCGAACTAAATTCTAGTTAAGTGAAAGTTTCTTGGAAGCTTTTGAGCTGGTATGTATCATAGGTTGTATGAGGACTTCAACATGCTGATACACACTTTATGCTATGGCTTCTCCATTTCTTAATAATACAATTAGATGAAGGTTGGAATTGGTGTAAGGCATACCTGTCCATTGTAATATTGATTGGCGCGAGAACCCTGTACTTTGGCGAGCTGAATAACACACTGAGAGTCACCTGAGATAGCAAAAAACAGTCGATGTTATAAATAGACATATAATTAGATAAATGTACCCAAAGACTAAAAGAACCACCTTAAATACAATGGTATGCTTTTAGTATTTAGTATATAACCATGGCATAAAGGTTGCATGTTTAATGAAGTGGGCACAACCGTTTAATTTTCAGCTTCATAAAACAGTGAAAACAGATAATAGATTCTAGGTCTGCTACTGGCACCAAGAACGACCTAAGGCATTCTATTGCAAAAGAACATATAGTCAATGGCACCTTATAGCAGCGAGAACGCCTCTGATCACCTAGAGGTGCCCCTCAAGACTATACCTGAACAAAAGGCCTATTTGTGCACAGCTGGGAGAGATTGCGAGCTCACCTGCGACACCAGGATTGCAAGATCATCTGGCCCACTAGACAGAGCAAGAGAACTCAAGAGTTATTGCCTGCATTGGACACTTTCAGGTCAGCATACTCAATGGACATAACAATGCAGAAGCGGGCTTAATTTTTCACAATCGGAATCCTGAAACATCACAGAATCTTAGACCTTGCAATTTCTGGATGTCAATAAACAAAAAAATGAACAAAAGTCTGCAACCAAACTTTGTTCTTCACGTGATGGGCAAACAAAGCAGTACCATTTTCATGTTTCGGAATTTCTCATCTAAACCAAAACTTTATTTCTTCAATGACCGGGAAGGAACAGATTTCATTACTCCATTTTCCCAAATGAACTAACCAGCCTAAAATAAAACTCCAATTCACAAACCTTATTCTTAGATCTTGGATATGACTTTGAAGGCAGACGTTTCGACGCTGGGAGCGGAGATGCAGCGGCAACCCCTGCCTCCAGGCACGGACCAAAATCTTGAACAGCGATGACACCTCCTGTCGCCAGCCCGTGAGCACCGGTGGCCCATGGTCGAGTTCGTCCACCTGCTATCGTTGTTCCCACACCACACGGACGGGCAGCTGTAAATGGATTTCCTGTGGATACCGAAGTGACGACCCTCGGCAGCGACCTCAGCTCCGGGCATCTATGCAAAAATGCGTCCCGCCATCGCCACGGACGGGAGCTGGGCCGAAGGCGATACGGAGCCGCCGGGCTGGCCGATGGAGGAGGGTCCTGGCGGCCGTTGCCGCCCATAGAACTTCAGGTTGGCATCTCGGGTCGCGGTGCCGGCAGAGGCCAACATCGTTGTGTGCCGCCGCCAGCTCGGACCTCCTCCCATGGTGGTGCTTGCCGGCCGGCAGCGCGTCGATCTCCTTCGCCGATTCCCTGGGCCGTCGCCACTGCCACCGCCACCGTCGGCTCCGAAGTCGTCCCGTGCTGTCGTTCGTCAGCACGGCCAGCGCATCGGTCCCCTCCGATGACTCGCAACCGATTCCCTGCGCCGTCGCCGCCGCCACCGCCACCGTCGGCTCCGAAGTCGTCCTGTGTTGTTGTTCGTTGGCACGGCGTCCCCTCCGACGACTCGCAACCAGCATCGTTCCGCCGGCCGCTTTCCGCGACTCCTCTGCTCCTCCGCGTGGCCGCGTCTTCGTCGAGCTCCACTCGCAGCTCTCAGATGTCGGCGTGATAGGAGCACGGGGCGGCCTGCCCACAGGGTTGTGGCGTGGTGGTCGCCTCGGACCGCCACCGCTGACCCCGCCGCCGTCAGCATGATTCCGGCGAGCTAGGGAGTCGTCCCACGTTTCTGCTCGCCGGAACGGCACGGCACGGCCTCCTATGCCGAATCACCACCGCTGGGGAGAGGAGGAAGGCCTCCTGCAGGAGGCCGTCGCCGGCGACGGTGAACACGGAGGAGGTCGGTAGGGGAGTGCTTGCAGACTCCCTGGCTCCGCGCCGCCCCCAGCCCTCCTCGCAGCCCCTACTCGCATACGCTCGCTGGCGCTGGTTTGTTGGAGAGAAGAGTACATCTAGAAAGGAAGAGAGACCGGGAGAAATATCGGGAGGAAGAACACGTGTAGAGTCGGGGTGCTAGGTGTTTATCTCTTCTCTAGTCAAAAGTGGCAATTGGGCCAGCTCAAAGACGCTGCTGGAGTGCACCAACCGACCGACCACAGTATCGCTAGGCTTAGAAAAATCGTTGTAAACTGGGACTGTAGAACGTGGCCGCGTCGGCCTCTCCGAGACAGAGTCATACGGAGAGAGGACCCGAAGCGAAGAAACCCAAAGGGAAGCGTAAGAGGACACGTATACATAGGAAAAGCACTGCGTGTCAAAATTCCACCGACGGAGCGGGGCGTTACTGTAGATGCACGATTTGTGCATCAACGGTACTTCCGTTAGACGTGGCAGGGCTGATAGCTCGCTAAATCTTGGTATCTTTATATATGTAATCGATAATAATAGAGAAGATATGCATTATTTTAATCCTCTACATCATCTAGAAAAATCACTTGGTATAACTTGTATAATGTATTATGTCTTCTTGACATCTCTAACAATTAATGAGAAATAGTTAATTTGAAGCAAAAAATTAATTGGCTAAGGAAAGCCATATGGTACAATGCATAAAATAGTCTTTTCTTATTTTCTAATGGATCATTCCTTAGCAAAGGAAGACAACCTTCTCTTATTCTCTCTTCTCCAACTAAGCTCATTGCTCAACCCATCTATTATTTTCAGTTAAATTGACAGATCAACCAGCCAACATTCTATCCTCCCTTGATCGTTAGATTTAATTTAATTTGCCCATTTTTTATACAGAAATAATATACCAAAGTAAGGTGCTGCAGTGGTAAAAAAACCCACTAAACCTCATTACTTTTAACACTAGCATATTTTTTAGAATGGAAAACATGTTACTTGTTGGAAGTTGTTTATTTGACGGTCCTTATTTCCATGATCTAAAGACTTTTTGAGCAACCCATGCCGGCAATCTAATAACAAAAATGAGTGGTAATGCTTCGGTAGACGGATCTGAAACGTACTTATATGCTTAATAAAAAAAAAGATTCTTCCGTCCTATCTTTTACAACATAAAACATATTATCAATGATCTTCGCAACACCAATTTACTACTCCCTCCGTTGCAAAATATAAGATATTTTAGCTCATTATTGCTATACATGTACGTAGACATCTTTTTGTGTGTAGGTTAGAAGCAGAAGCCTCGGTCTGATTCTTTCAACGACAATGGTTTTGCCTCCGGCAAACTACTTTGGAGGTCCGAAAAGCTGCTGATCAGTGATGGAGCCGCGTCGAGCTCGGGTGTTGTGGTGATCTGTCTTCCGTCCCTTTGGCGTTCGCTTTGGTGGTGTCGAAGGAGGAGGATAGACGCTGGTTTTTTGCATAGGTTTATCCTATCTTTTTAGTTCTGTAAGGTCTGTTCGTTCGTAACTTATAACTTGTTTTTATCTTATGAATAATAAAGAGCGGATTACAGTGTCAAAAAAGAAGTGAACATATATACTAAAAAGCAACTAGAATGTGATAAAACATCTTATGTTTTAAAACAGAGGGAGTACTTGTTAATAACATAGCAGTATCAACATCGCCATGGTCATGCAGAGACCTCTTCATCATCAGAATCAACATAATCTTCAGCGGTATATTCCTTGAACACTATTGTTGGACAGCGAGCACGCAACCTCTCAACGAATCTGAGGTATTTCGCGTTTGCCTTGTCCCAATCATCAGAATATTCCTCATTGTCAGTGTGGGCATCCCAGTCATCTTCAACCTCAGAATCGTCCGAGGAATAATCCCTGCACTCCACAGAATATTTTGTCTCACCGACCACCACCGTAGCATCATCAGGCGATGTGCCTTTAGTCTCCGGGAAGGCCTTCCCCTCCTCCTCACCCATGGTCTTGCCATCCACCACCTTTGCATCAGCAGACTCGCCATCCTCGGAGAAGCCTGTGACCTGCGCCCCCTTCTCAGTCGTCGCTGCCTGCTCCTCAATCTCATTCAGGGTCACGTCGGCCAGAAAAGTGGCATCAGCACACTTGTGCACGTCCTCGGAGAAGACCGCGTCCGTCACAGCAATATGTCCCTCGCCGGTGACG
Source organism: Dactylis glomerata (assembly GCA_007115705.1). NCBI lineage: Eukaryota > Viridiplantae > Streptophyta > Magnoliopsida > Poales > Poaceae > Dactylis > Dactylis glomerata. Next base: position 6,764,036 of record QXEO01000186.1, on the reverse strand, counting down.
GACTCCTCCGCCTCCATAGTTGTGGACTTGTGGTGATGCACGGCTTCGGCGAGAAAGACTCCTCCTTCTCGAGAATCGATCCGACCTCTGACACGCCGTGGTGTGTGATTTTGATGTCGGATGGTTGCGCGAAGGCGGACTTGGAGATGTGGCGAAGTGGCGGCCTGCGGCGGCGGCGGCGGCTCGATCTTGTTATATCCATCAAAATATAGCCACAAGGAACCCCTTGCTCTCAGGCCAAGTCTATTCCCAGCCGTTCGATCAGATGTTTTAGTTAATCTTGACAGTCCGTTTCAGTCCTGTTTGGTCCCAAAATTTTACTCGCCCTGTGAACTCATCCAGCCATAGTGCCTAATTTGCGGGACCTGCTTCATACGGGGCCCGCTCGTCGGTGAAGCCTGCATCGTGGCTTTCCTGTGTGCGTTGAAGGAAGAGGAGAGAGACGCGGTGGCTATGCTTGTGGTTATGCTGAGTAATCGAGGGCAAAATCGTCTTTTCATGTCTCATTTCGTCCTCCCCTCACCATTCTGATCTGCGTGGCGGACGAGGAGGCGCCGACGGGTACGCCCGCTACAGCGCCGGCGTGGTCGTGGGTAGGAAGCCTCGTAGAGGCGTCTCTGGCCGCGCACCCGTGAACCCTATCCTCTCCCGTTCTCATCCTCTTTCCCTCATCTCTCTTGTGGCGGCGGACGGCCCCAGATTTTTTGGTTCCTAGATGCGGCGCGAGATGGGGACCGAGGTGGAGGCCAGCGACGGACAGGTTCCCTCCGCCACTCCTCCTTTGTTTCCCTCATACCATTTCGGACCTCTACTTCAAACTCTAGCCGCCGCAGTTTTCTTCAGATCTTGGTCGATCCCGGCCTGCTCTCAGCCGCCAGCTTTGTCGTCGGAGTATCACCAAGCTCCAGGTGGAGGGCGACGCATGCACTCGCCTGCAGGTACGACCTGCTGCCTCTACCACCTATGTGTCTGCTCTGGCCCTCTCCCTTCTCACCTCCTCTCTCTCTCTCTCTCTCTCTCTCTCTCTCTCTGAAGCTAGCGGTGGATTGCTACAGATCTTAGATGCAGTTGTATTTGAACCAGGCCCTGCAGCAGCCGTGTGCGTGAGACTTTCAAGGACGGGTGGCTCAGCGTTGACCACTGCCTCTTCAAGGTCTATATCTGGATTTTTTTCTTGGGCCCGAGTTAAAGAAAACACCCCCGCGTCGTCTCCTGGAGAGGCGACTCGGGCGGAACCCTAGGAGCCGCCGCCGCCGTCCCCTCCTCCACCACGCCCCCTCGCCGCTGCCGGCGAACGTCGTCGGGCAAAGCCCCGTCGGCGGCTGGCGGCGGCGGGAGCCGTTTCCCCGCGCTGCTCTGGCGGCCTGCCCTGCTCGCCCCCCCCTCCCCTGCTCGCCCCCCCCCGGTCGACTCCACCCTCCCCCCGAGCTCTCCCGCCTCCGCCTGGCCCTCCCCCGGCCACCCTCCGTCGCGCCGGCCTGCTGCTCCTCCCTCTCCGCCCACCTCCATGGACCCGTCAAGCAGCAGGTCAGATCCCGATCCAAAGTAAGCTGCTCCGGCACCGCTCCTCCGGGGGGCTGCCGGTGCGCGGCACCTGTGTGCCCTCGTCCCGCTGGCCGGCGTCCGCACTCCGGCCAGTGTGCCACTCTCCTGGAGCCCCCTGGGGCGCGTGGTTGGAGTGACTCTCTCCCTAGTGCGGTGGTTCCGGGCGAAAGCTCAGTGACGATGGCGCCTCTGGCGTCGTTCTTCCCTCTTGAGGGCGTCACATTGGAACTTCATGCTGCGGCTCTGTGGAGTGCATTCGGCGGCGAGGCTTTGGCCTCGCGGTGCTGCCATGTCCTTATTCTGATCTGCTGTGGAAGCTTGGAGACGGTGCTTGTGTGTCTTGGGGCCGTGAAGCCCTTTGTCTACGCCGGTGGCTCTCGGGTGCCATGGCGTCGTCTCGCTGCGCGTAGCCTTCGACCACCCCCCCGATGCAGATGGTGTCGCGGCGTTGGGTGGTCTCGGCTGTGCGCTTCCGTTAGGCTTCGTTGGTGGTTGCCGTGATGTAGTCTCGCTGTGCGTGGCCTGTCGACCACACCCCCGATGCTGGTGGTGTCGTGGCGTTGTGTGGTCTTGTCCGCGCACTTCCGTTAGACTCCGTCGTTGGCACGGGGCCCCGGTTTGGACTCGGTTGATCGGTCTGTCGACTACGCCGGCGGTTCTTTCTCTTATTGTGTGTTGGCGTGTGTTTTTCTGTTTATGCTCTCCTTCAGTTCCCCCTTGTAACTCTGGTTCCTTTGAACCCATCTTGCATTGGCTGCAAAGCCTTTTAGGCAACTGAATACAAATTCAGGTGGGGATTCTTCCCCCCCGGTGAAAATTCAAAAAAAGGTCTATATCTGTCCTCCCCTTTCCTGATTATATCAATCGTGATTTGGTCTTGATGATTCAGATTTTCCTGCCCTGTGTAGCCATGGCAGCGAGAGTAACATGAGGAAGAAGAAAAGGATATGAACTGTACTGTCGTTTTGTCGTTCTCAGCCATGACATCAAGAGTAACGGGAGGAATGAAAAGGAAAGAACTGCACGCTGTCTCGCCGTTCTCCATCATGTTGCTTTGCTGTTGTTGGTGTGCAGCAATCTCATTCCATCTTGAGAATGTCAACAAATTTTACTTGGATATAGAGGTTTCATACTTTTAGTTATCTTACTGAATATATGAATAGTCAAGCAATAACATTGAGAAGATTATTTAGGTGTTTTGGACTATTTACATTCCTTCTAAATTAATGTGCAGAAATTATTCGATGGGCATACTTGCAAAAGCGAAGGGACAATTTTTTTGATGAGATCCGGTCAATACAAGAGAACTTCTAATGCAATTATATTGCTGTTTAAGATCTTCTCTGTAGAACGAGTTGGTACATGCATTAACTTGTCATTGCTTTTTGTGGTAACTGCAAGGACAAATCTTGATCATGAATACATTTTCCAGGAAGTGAAACTGACTGAAGCAGAAGAAAAGGACTTCAGGTGCTGATTCTAATTGAGTACAATGAAGTTACCCTCTAATGCTAACTTGTCATTGTTTTTATAGAAAGGCTAGGTACAAGGCTCTCTTAAATTATTCTTTTCACAATGAGATTTGTGTATCAATTGTTGGTTTAATTTATTTTTGTTCATCATTCTATTGACATGTATGTACTTTTACTTCTAGAGCACAAATTTTAGATGATCAGCGGATTTACTGCTTCTATACGCCGATGCGCACATGCTGATGGTCACCGGAGTTGACATGGATAAGGGCCGGCCCTGCAGCTGTAGATGCTGCCGGCTCTCAGCCTTGACCAGCACACAACGGGACGCGCCCTCGTCAACAGCAAGGTCACGGCTAACCCATGCCACTTAATGAAACTATATATCTCTTTGCTGGTATATTTTGCCGCTCAAAGTCGCTATATTTTTCATGCTTGAAATCCTTGATTATCATTCCTACATTGTATTTGTCAATCTTAGATGAGATGAAGAGTAAATTTCTTATGGAACTATTCTTGACATGTTCCTTCAATCCATTGCTTGATGGCCACCTTAGGCTACTGTTAGTTGCATCAAGGTGGCAATTGGATTATACTTGGAATAATTAGTAAGGTGAAATAAGTATAAGAATGGATGTGAAATTTATGCAGCGTAAGAATGGACTCTCTTCAACTAGAAATGATTTTTCACAATATTGTGCCCCAGTTGTTTGAAAATTGGTAGTGTGATCTGCTCTTTCGACACATGCTACAACCCCTCTGTTGTTACTTACTTCATGGATCATGTTGCTGTTAAGCGATGTTGGCCCGGAGGCGCAGATTGTGGTGTGTGCATTTTGGCCTATGTTTTTGGTTGGTCGCTTTGTTTGCTGCATGGATTAGGTGTTTAAGAATTTGAGCCAAGGGCTTGAGCAGCAATGGAGCGTAATTTAGTCCTTGGTGAGTGCTTCCTTTCTGAGAATTGGCTCTACCTAATGATTTAGTATAAGATGTAGACAATGGAGATAATTCATGAATGTTACAGTTTATACATGTTTTTTCAGATAGTCAATCACTACACAAGTTCTATTAGTAAAGGATAATCTGTAATTTTAAGGTTTTTTAATAATGATGAACCTGCTGATAGCTAACATCTAACAGATATAGAGCCGGTTCAGTTCAATCAGTAATCATTTGAAGGTTAGTTATTAGTTGCAAGCTCAGTAGACAAGCAGGGCAAGTTTCTGTGTTTCAATACATGTAGCAAGTATACCCTTCTCCACCCGAACACACTTAACTACTTGGTACCATGACAAACTTTGCCCAAAATAACTATTGAGTCAGAGTTCTTTATGGTTTAACTTTTTCCAGATAGTATTGTATGCTTTCTGAAAAATACTTAGTTATATGCTTGATTTAATTGCCATTTTCCTCTTGAGAATTGCTCATTTCTTATTGATTTTTTCCTTATGTTTTCCATGCTATTTTCCGTACGGAGCCTAAAGAAATTAAGCATGTCTAGAGTGCCTATTAGTGAAAAAAATGTTTCCATTTACACTCGCCAAACATCCTTTTGGTTTTTCGAACCAAAATCAATAGCTTTTTATGACAGTAGTGCATAGAGTAGTGACGTGCTCCTCTTCACAGATGGTGCTCTAGGACCTGCAGAAAAGAGAAAAGGAGAGGGAGAATGTGCAGTGCATATTTATGCAGTTATATCACTCTTTAACTGTAGCTGTTGTGATAAATCAGGCCAATAATAGAGTTCGTTTGAGGCTCATGTTAGTGATATTAATGGTGGTCGTCAGTGTGAAAACTTATTTAGGATCATCACTTGAGATTCTTCCTTTCCTTTATATCAGCTTTTATTTGCTCATTGTATTTGTGGCACTATTCTACATAGTCGATTTGAGCCGAAAGTTTTATCAGATTCTAATTTTGTTGTGTTCACAAGGAACTAAAAAGAAGATAGGAAGCTGTGATAGGAAATTGTGGCTCAATTATGCAGATTTTGCTCCTAACATGGGACAGCTGAATTTGGCTTAAATGGTCATATGTGTTATGCCTTTTAACTTTTTTTGTATAGGGCTTTTGCTTCATGGCTTGATGGCATGGCCTATGGTAGCTACTTACTGACAACATTTACGAGCAATAAAACACTGATAGTATGATGTATAACTTCCCTTTGTTATAGACTAATATTTAGGTTGCACTGTTTTACCTGAATTCTTATGCATCATGTCAGTGCGCACACGAGTATATTGTTTGTCATGTAAACTTGATTCATTAATCTTGATGTATACTGGTAGGTACCTTCCCTTTATACCATGGTATACTGTCCATTATTTTGATCTTCAAAGAGTATCATTTTACTCTAGAATATTATCTGGAATGACTAATTTTAGTCTTAATTTCTGTGCAGCTTCTCATGATTGTCAAGTTGCATGTCATGCATTTATTGCTTTTGAAATCTACTCCGTTATATATTGAAATCTGCTCCGTTATTGCCTAGGCAAGAAGTGGCATTCACACGACAAGCTGCCGCACATCTACAAAGTGAAATGAGAGCATGAACAACACCTGTTAGAACAGCTGCCGCGAGATACTGGTTTGGAAATTTTACAATTGCTTCTGATAATTTTCTCTGTATATAGTTCTAATAGAGTAGACTAGGCTCGATGTATGCTCATTTAGCTATGTAACTTCTATCCTAATCTTGAGAATGCAATGCATGGATATACTTTTCGAAAATGAAACTGTCAGTGATTTGTGGGTGAGGTTCATCCGCTAAACTTAAGTGCCAGTGTGCCACTGTGCAATTTTAGGGGCTCTAGATTGCTTTATCTGCCCCTGTTGCCGGAATCAATTTGTTTGTTCATTCTACCAGTGCTATGCTTGTATGCTGCACCGCTTGCGTTACTGGGATCACTACGCAGACTTGACTCATTTTGCAACTTAATATGAACTTCCATCTATGAAATATAAGTATGGTAGATAATAGTCTGTATTCAGTGTACTGTATCGAGAAGCACAATTTGGTCTTCGTTTAATTAGGACCCCAGACGAAAGTAAATCTAGGAGGGTTTTAGTATTCAAATTAGGACCCCAGACAAAAGTACTAACTTAGTTTAATTTGAACTATAGTGAGCATAAATTATTGATTTGGTTTATACGGATCACCTTGCTAATAAACTTTATAATATTCCTATTTTCTTCGCTGGTCTATTTTCCACATTAATTGGAATCTAGAAGGGTAATGATTAATATATTCAGTGTTTTGCCTCGAATGGCTTTTTATATACTAATGTTCTTATATTGATATTTTGAGGTTTTATTATCAATAAGTAGAATGTTGAAAGGACGTGATGGGTGAGTTTTCGTGCAGAAATGGGAAATTGCCAAGTGAGTTTTGTATAGACCAAAGTAGGCATCAACGGAAGAAAAAGTGACCGTTCAGGTAGAACACATTTGTGTTATTTATTTATTTTGTACATATCCATGATTTCTGAAAGCGGTGAACTTGCCTAAGAATACAATATAATTCGGTGTGCTGGCCTCAGTCATTAGGTGATGACTGATACAAGCTCTGATTAGACTGATCATAGCTTTATCTTAGTATGTATCTTTACTTTATCAGTATATCTCTAATTGTGATTAATGTGTGTTGGAAGTTCACATTACCGTGTATTTATATATCACTGGCATTTTTTTCCCTGGAGTATCATTGACATTCTTTCTCTAAAAGTATCATCAGCATTCTGAGTTAATTCTGTTTCAAGTTCAAGAATATGCATTAGAAGTTGGCTACTAATTTACTGGTGTCTGGTACTAGCTATCTGTGCTGCTATTGACTTTTGTACTTAAGGCATCTACTTTCATGTTAGGTTTTGTATACTGAAACTAGCATTAGATATAGACCCCATATGATAAGAAAACATGGCATTAGGAAGCAATGAAGATAAAAAAGCAGCATTAGATGATGGGGCATGGATGTTCAATGTTGTGACTTCCGTTGACATAATCATGGTCAACAACTCCTTAATGGCTGCACCTGGGTTTAGCTTTGGTAAGAATAGAGTGTCACACTTAGCTATTAGTTTCTATAGAATATCTGGTAGAACACAAGTTCATTTGCATGATTCTGTTAGAACACCAGAAGTTCATAAATGTATATTTTTGTTTGTCAGAACAGTTCCCAGTGTCAGGAACCATTTGAAATGAAGTCTTTCTACATATGACCAGAATTGATTGGAAGTTTGTTTCTGCGGTAAGGAGGGATATTGTTGGCTTAAGATGACTATGCAAGCCACATGATGACATGAATACATGATTCAGATTTCAGACTCTAGCGGTATTTTTCTATAGTTCTCTGTTATTTCTCCTATTGAACGTTGGGGTGTCAACTTAGAGAATTTGACCTGCATGTTGCTTTATTCGAGCTTATAGGGCATCCTTGCCGAAATGGATATGATGCAAATCAAACTATGCGTGCAGCAGAAAAGGTTTTCTGTACTAGATGTTGTGTGTCAATAATTTAGTGGATGAAACACACTCAGCTTTTGTAAATATATTGGTCATATACATGAGAGAAAAAGCTTTGGTGCTGCACCCTTGGTTTGATTTGCCGCAAGTAATCAGACAACAATGTACACTCAATCTTGTCCCTGATTAGTTTCTCATGTTACTACTAGAAATATTCATTGCAGGGTGGGGATAATAAAGAGAAGTTTCTTTTTCAATAAAAGACTACCAGTTATTTGCTGTCCTTCTGCAAGACCTCGGGATATTTCTCTACTTTTAATATCTTAATTTAAGAACTTATCAAGACTTGATTGGCAGCATATGAGTGAGAGAGTTGCAGCTTGGATTGGGTAGCTTTTCTGTTTGTCTTCTAAATCAGCTTGCTCTGCATGTCGAAATTGGAGCTGTACTGATCATGCTACCATATTTTCCACATTTTAGAGTTGGATGTTTAGTAAGACTTCATGAAAAAAATTAAGAATATGTGCTAAGTTCAGATTTAATGTATTGACTGATCATAGAATGTTGTCCCTTGTGGGCTGCTCCAGGGTTATAAATTTTTCGAAACTAAGGAACACTATTATAAATTTGATAAAAACATTTTAATTTCCATAGTTGCCGTGCTTGAGACTACATTAGTCAGTGATGATATTGCACAAAACAAAAGAATGGTCTGAGAGCTTAATTTATTGGTATTTCCTGTTGTTTCTCTCAAACTAAAAACATTGTACAATTTAGTAACATGTCTATGAACCAGTGGTTGTTGAACACATGAACTGGCAGTTCAACCCGTTGACAAGGTGGTTGTTCACCCAGTGCCCAATTTTTTATATGTTATCTATTTCAACTGTTGTTAGACAACTTATCTATTCGAAGGTAAAACAAAAGAATTGCACACTTGTATCTTTACTTGACCAAAAAATAATATCTCCATGCCATTTACATAACAAATGATGATATGTGAATGCTCTCTAGAAACTTCCCCTGAAAAATATCTTATGTAACCTGCCGTTTCTTCATCCTAGCCTGGTCAAGTGGTGTGTACCTGTATTTTAGATCCACATTGCCCTAATGACATTATGGATGCACACAACCAAAAAAAGGAAGAATTACAAAAAAAGCCCCGCTACATTGATCAGATTCTTGTAGCAGTGACGCTAACACCACTAAACCAGCACCAAAAGTTCAACCCCTTCAAAAGCGACGCCTGCAAGAAAAAAAATGCACAAGCACCATCGTCACCGATCAAAAGATTCTAGGTTTTCACCCTAGAGAAAGTCCTCGCTCGCAAAACAATGCCTTCGACAAGGTTATTGCCAGGTACAACCAATAAAGATCAGACCTTGGGTTTTCACCCTGTAAGTAAGACTGTGAACTTCTCTTGTGTTGTCGCCCCCACTATCATGTGTTGTCGCCCCCACTATCAGTCGCTAAGTCTCGAATCACCAAGCATTCATTTACCACCACATAGATTTCCCTTGATGTATTAACTAAACTGCAATGCACTATATTATTTGTACACAGTTTAGAAGATGATTGTCTGTATATTATGGTACTTTTGAACTTTTACATTAGGCAATTTGGAAGATGATTGCCTGTATACTATTTATATTATACCTTTAGGTTTTAATATTATGCAAAGTTGTTATTCATAGCAGGTTGCCCGACATTTGGATCAGGGCTAGAGTATCGTGCAAACCGCTTGTTTGATGATGAGTTCACATTCCGACATAGATAATTTTCATCACATGGTTTCAATCTAAAAGAAAGTACACTAGCTTTGCACTGCTTACATGCCTCTTTGTATATACCTTTAATTTGCGACGGCTCCAGTCAAATGAGAACTAGATTGCATCTTTTGGTCTGTAGTTTCAAAAGCACACATACAATATGCCTAACTGTGAATTTTTATTTTGCAGACTCTCTTATCTTCCCTCTACAAGTTATCCTTGTGTGCCTAGCTTTAATCACCCAGGAATAATGTTTTCCTCACTCTACCATCTCCTACAAATGGCGATATCTTCATATCTCTTCCTTAGGACATTTCCAAAAACTATATATTTAGACATGCTCAAATGTATGTGCACCGCCAATATTGATGAACTGCAGAGTCATCCTATATTCTTAATAATATGATGTGGACTAATAAAGTAAAAATATGTGAGCACAATACCATTTTCTAAATGCATATTACAGTCATAGAGTTAACATATGAATTTCTATTGACAACCAAATATTAAATCCAGATACATATTTTTATAGGTTCTTCGTATCTGCTTGCTCGCCGTAGGCGGGCAAGTGCGCGGCAAGCCGCGCCTTCCTACCTAGTAAAGCCATAAAGGCGAAAGGAAGGGAGTCGTAGCGCTCATGGGCTCCGGGATGGATACGGAGCGGCCGACAAAAACTCTAAAAAAAATCAGCAGCAAAATAACCAGGAGCGGCCGACAAGAGAATCGGATAGAAGAAAAAAAAAGTCAAGAATTAGCCCAGATCTCCGATTCATACTCCCACTCGGGTGGCATCGGAGGGCCAAACCCTAGCTTCATCGGGGAGGCCTCCCCCTCTCTCCTCCGCCTCATTTGGAGGACGCGGTCGGGCGAAGCTCGCGCCGCCGATGTTAGAGGCGGGGTCTGTCTGATGCTTTATTTATATAGCGGGGTGAAAGCCTGTTTCGAGGAGGTGGAGTCTCTCTCACCGGTGATGCCTCGTGGTGAGTGCCATCGGCCTAGGCAACGACGGTGGTCAAGGACGGCGGGGCGGCAAGCGGCGGCGCAGTGAGGGCATGTGGTGGCAGTGCTGAGGCCACGCGGTGGAGGCTGCTAAGCGAGGTGTCGCCCTGCTGCCGTGGTCATGAATTACGGCTGGTCCCAATCTGGGCCTAAGCGGGCATGTGTGGAATGCGGCTGTGTGGCGCGGTGGCGGCGTGGGGAGATCTAGCTCCAGCATGCTGAGGCTGTCGTGGTGGTCGACCGATAGGGTGGTCCTCCTCCCTCGATCCCATGCTGGCTGGCGATGAAGCTAGCAGGGAACGACACCCTTCTTCTTCTTCTTCTTCGACGGTTAGACCGGTGTCTCTACTCTCCTCTATGTAATGGGACTCGTGCTAAGGCTTGCATCCTCACCCTCGTCTTCGGTCAGGCTACATCGGGGGGCATGGTCAATGGTCCGTGTATAAACCCTGCTCGGCAGCGACCGGTGCTGATATGGTGACGCTTGCGGGCACCTATTTTTTACTTGGAGGCGTGGGCGTGTCCTAAATCGTGTCTCCCTCTTAGGTTTCAGGGAAAACCCTAGGTATGGTTGCTGGTCCAGGCGGCAACGGCGCCACAACATCACTCTCTTCATGAAGACGTCGTCTTGACTACGAGAGGGGTGCTCTCTTCAGCGAGGATGGGGGTTGATGTGATGCCCGGTGTTGGTTTCCATCCCAGGAGAAGACCTCGAGGGTGCGATGTATGTCATGGCGAATGTACCGTTGTCATCTCCTTCCCCAAGACCAACTTGATTCTTCCTTCTTCTCACCGACTCCCTCTAGGTGCATGTATGCTGATATGAGAAGCCTTGGAGTCACGGTCTACTACACGGGTCTCCCTTTGATTGTGTCGCGGTCATGAGCTCAGTGCTTCATATCCTTACCTTTCAGGGTAGGATTCTACACAAGGCGAGTCTTTGTCGCCGGGTCATTGTAGCGGCTGTGTTGTAAGCCATTCGCGTGGTGTATGGATTGCAGCCGTATGATGATGTATAGGTCATCTTGGTCTTTCTTCTTTGAAATCGATAAGTCTCCTAGGGAATTACCTTGAAAATTGTAATTTTTACTAAAGGTATCATTAAGAAGGCTGACTTTAGTAAAGGTAAGTGCACGCGATGTGGTGCAACATATAGGTGCTAGAAAATTTCCGGAAAGTGGTCTCCCTATTCGTCACTTGTCATAAGGGGGCAAGGTAGGGAGAGAGAGACACGGGATAGTGGGTTTGTCTTTTTTAGAGATTTGATTTTTTTAATAAAATGTCTTCAAAAATTGTTTTTCCAAATTGTAAACCATTTTTTACTTTTGAGATCGTGCCTTTGAGATATTTAAAACTAGATCCTATGTTGATAGGTTTCAGAAAACTTTTTTGGTGTAATTTCAAAACTATGACATGTGTACTTTAGGTCTCAAGGTAGTTCTACTTTTGGTTTCCACCATATATTGTATTTTAGATTTCAATACAACTGTATTTTGGTGCACTTTAGGTTTGAGTTTTAGCACAACTATATTTGATATACTTCGAGTTTTAGCACAACTCTACTTAATATATTTTAGTACACTTATTTTTGATGTATTTTTGGTGTACTTATAGCTCATTATACTTTAATATATTTACTTTGTAGTTACATAGTATACGACGTTCTTTGTAGTTTTGTAGTATACAACGTATTTCTTCTAAGTATACTTAGAGAAAGAAAATAATCGATAGATGCATGCGTACTGATATATGCACGTTGTAGGGGCTACTTGTTATGATCAAACTTGTATGCGAGAGCATGTGTAGGAGATGGTGTGTATTAGATGGAGTAACATGGTAGTAGTAGTAATTTGTGACAACAACTTCATATCTACTATGTTTTTTATCAATTCCTTTTGTTACCTCACTAGGGAAAAAAATGCATGTGTTATATAATTCTTAGTGACAGCTGAGAAACCTTGTTTACATTAATAATGGATACTATAATTGGTCCATTGCGATATGTTTTAATGCAACGATAGCATATTTGTCGTTCAACATTATGTCAAAGTACTTAAGGCTATACTCTGTTAATTCTTAAATCTAGATTGCTCGGAGAATCCCTTTCTAGTGGAGTATAAGTAAGATGAGTAATATCATCTTTATGTTAGGATGTGATGTCCATATAAATACTTATCAATACACATAATAAAATCTCATCAATTTTTTTTGCACATGGAGCGGCCTTGAAGGGCCTGGAAGCTTCATTAATCAAAAGCAGTGGATGTACAATTTACACAAAGAACCCCATAAAATAAAAATATTACACATAGGTCCCTAGCATTTGTAGAAAGGACCTCATCAAAAGATAAGAAAATGCCATCAAGTCCTTCTCTTTATCCACCGTCAAGATGGAGGTCTGCGGAGCCGCCGTCGAGCTCGGGAGCGGGGACGAGACCACTTGCTTCCGAGTAGACTCTGAGTGCGGACGCTGACCTACAAGGGGGCCTCACATGGGACGTTTGATTTTTGCCAGAAACCTTCACCAGTGATTTGATTGGCTTTGCAGAAGCCATGGATGTCGGACGACTATCTCCCGCCGCCGAGTTGGTGCTCGAAATTGGTTCTTCCCATCTCCAGAGCTGCCTGACACAGCTGCTCACCCAGTCGTCGTGTCCCTCTGATGCCACCGCAGTGCCTGAGGGAGAGAGAGAAGGCCGGAAGAGAAGCCAAACTTGGCAGCCATCAATTCTTTGCTGGAGCCATTAGAGGGAGATGGCCCGCCGTCAGACTCGCCGCTCCTACCACAGGCGGGAGGAGGCAGACATAGATGGTAGGCTCGGGGAAGAACTGACCGCTTATTGAAGAAGACCCCTCCGATTTTGCCACCGCCATTGCGCCAACACCACAATGACGAGACATGGAACTCCACCGGTGAGCGTCTAGTGCTCTGGCAAAGCACCGACACACATAGTCTCCAAAGGGGAAAAAGTGGGCCCTTATTTAGGAAGAAGCCTAGTGATACGTTGCAAACATATCTATAATTTTTGATGCTCCATGCTTGTTTTACACCAATTGCTTTATGTTTTGTTTACACTTCGTGGCGTTTTTATGCATTTTCTGGAACTAACCTATTAACAAGATGCTACAGTGCTAGTTCATGTTTTCTGCTGTTTTTCTATTGCAGGTTTTTACTGAAGGAAATATCCTCGGAATTGAACGAAACAAAAGCCAAAGTTCCTATTTATCTGACATGAAGATGGAGTCCAAAGGGGAGACGATGACTAGCCAGGAGCCGGTCACACCAGGTGGTGGCGCGGCCCAGCCCCTAGCCGCGCCACCCTATGGTGTGGGCCCCCTGGGCGCCCTCTGACATCGCCCTTTCGCCTATAAATTCACTTCATCGGGAAAACCCTAAAGGCCCGAGCCTCCATCCACGAAAAGTATTGTAAGCCGCTGCCGTCGTCGACCCTCGGGAGGGTCCAGAAGCTCTTCCTGGCACCCTGCCGGAAAGGGGAATCATCATCGGAGGCCTTCTTCATCGCCATGCCTGCCTCCAGAGTGATGCGTGAGTAGTTCATCTTTGGATTGTGGGTCCATAGCAGTAGCTAGATGGTTGTCTTCTCCAATTTGCGCCTCCATGTTTAGATCTTGTGAGCTGCCTACATGATCAAGATCATCTTTATGTAATTCTACATATTGTGTTTGTTGGGATCCGATGAATATTGAGTACTATGTTAAGTTGATTATTGATCTATCATGTCTATGTTATTTGTGATCTTGCATGCTCTCCGTTGCTAGTAGATACTTTGGCCAAGTAGATGCTAGTGACTCCAAGAAGGAGTATTTATGCTCGATAGTGGGTTTATGCCTCTAGTAATCTGGAAGAGTGACAATAACTTCTAAGGTTGTAGATATGTTGTTGCTACTAGGGAGAAAACAACAATCTTTTGTTTAAGGATAATTGTATTGTTTAAATTACACACTTTGCTTAAGGCGATAATCTGTTGCTTGCAACTTAATACCCGAGGGTTGTTCGGATGATATCCTGAGGGTGGATTATTAGTCATAGATGCAGTTGGATTACGGTCTATGTATTATGTTGTAATGCCCAAATGAATCTCATAGTGATCTTCATGACATGTACATGCATTGTTATGCATTCTCTATTTTGTTAATTGCCCAACTGTAATTTGTTCACCCAACATGTTATATCTTTATGGAGCGACACCTCTAGTGAACTATGGACCCCGGTCCATTCTTTTATATTTATAACACCATCTACTGCAAACACTGTTTACTTTCCGCAACTATTATTTTATTTCACTGTAAACAAACATCTCCTTCCACACTGTATGTCTAATCCTTTGTTTTCAGCAAACCAGTGAGATTGACAACCTCACTATAAGTTGGGGCAAAGTAGTTTGGTTGTGTTGTGTGCAGGTTCCATGTTGCTGCTGGCGCCGATCGCGCGCCATCAACTGTCTGGCGCCCTGTCAAAAGTCAGCTAGCAACAACCTTCAGAAGTGATTTCTTTCTCCTACTAGTCGATTAAACTTTGGTTTCATACTGAGGGAAAACTTGCTGCTATGCTCATCATACCTTCCTCTTGGGGTTTCCCAACGGGTCCTGTGAGACATCACCTAGCGCCCTGCTCCTTCCCAGCCATAGCTCCTGCCACGAGAGTCAGACGGAGAGGAAGAAGATCGTCGGGATTCGCCTGATCCGGCCCACGGGACCTGGAGTTCTTCTCCAGGCATAGCACCATAGCATGGCATCTAGCCGACAATTCTCTCTACTACTACTTAATCTATAGTCGTCGAGCTCTTTCCATTGCGATCTCCAGGCCGCGTCACCGTCGGGAGTGGCACCGGAGTGGCCCAGAAGTGGACGTTGGACTCTCAAGGGGAAGGGGCAGAGAGGACGAGGAAGAGGGAGAGAGATCATAAAATCTCATCAATATTAAGTTATCTATCATGTTCCTAATGCCACTACACCTTTATGAGAGATTAGACAAGTGAACCCATAAACCCTGGTCCATTTTTAATCATAAGAAACACCTTTTTACTTGCTTTTATATTTACTACACTAATTAAATCCGAAAATACCAAAAATATATTTAGTTCATGCAACTACAACCAAAACCAAAAACACTTAATTAGTTGCATTAGTTTACATTATAGTTTTAGTTTACCTTCTAGCATTTTATTTATTGTTATGTTATTTAATTTTACTAATACCGAGGCCTTGTGCTTGACAACCACATGGTAGAGTTGGGGCACAAGACAATGAAACTTGATTTGCACATTGCTAGACAAGGCTTGAGGAAGCTTCGTTTTTGTTCCTGAGAGTTCTATATTCAATCCAGAGTCACCCTTGTGTGGAAAATTCTCTTGCTACAATACTCTGCACTTGGAGTCCCAATGAATTGGCACACTTGCTTAGTGCCATTAGTGACGGAGCAGACAAAGGCAATGTAGGGGCAGCCGGCGATGGCACGGAAGGATGTTATGTCGTGACAGAACTATCAGATGATTCCTCTGTCACAAAAAAAGGGAGAAGACACTCCCGCAGCAGGGCTGGCGGCAGATGGCGAGGGAGTTCTTGGTCTGGGCGAGTCAAGACCAGCGGAACTGGGCATTCTGGGCGAACGAGGTCCAGCGGAGGTGGGCGCATGGGGCGAGCCTATTCCATCCATGCTTGGCGAGGAGGGTGCCAGTGCGTGGCCTCGAGACGCAGGCGCATGCACGTCGATCACATGAGGCGATGCAACTCCTGTTTGTTCAGTACCTAAAACCAGGACACGACTGCTCGAGGTAGGGTTAGATTCCAACAAAGAGAGGTTGTAATTTCGCACGCGGTCATCATATAGTACTAGCTCACAGAAAGGAAACAAAGTGGGCGATGATGCAAGAACCAAAGCGGCCGAAGTATCAGAGACTGATGGTGCGGTGTTAAGGCACCCGTTGGGAACCCCAAGAGGAAGGTATGAGGAGCACAACAGCAAGTTTCCCTCAGTTGTGAAACCAAGGTTTATCGAACCTGTAGGAGAAAGCCAAACTTCAGAAGGTGATGCTTGCTAGCTTCGCGACACTCCGAGCAACGGCGCCAGAAGAATACTGATGCGTAGTTGACGTAGGAGCTTCTTCACCTAGCAGCAATGTGGAACCTGCACACAACACAACCAAGAACTTTGTCCCCAACTTACGATGAGGTTGTCAATCTCACCGGTTTGCTGTAAACAAAGGATTGAGCGTATCGAGTGGTAAAAGGTAATTGTATGCAAGAATGTAAACAGTACGAGTAAAAGTAAAATGGTAATAGCAATGTAAAGAAAATTAGACCGGGGTCCATAGTTCACTAGTGATGTCTCTCCATAAGATAAATAACAACATGTTGGGTAAACAAATTACAGTTGGGCAATTGACAGAGTAAAGATAACGTACATATGTCATGAGGATCACTATGAGATTCACTTTGGGCATTACGACAAAATACATAGACCGTCATCCAACTGCATCTATAACTATAAATCCACTCGCGGGGAGTCATCCGAGTACCCCTTGAGTATTAAGTTGCGAACAACAGATAATTGCATTAAGCAAAGTGTGTAATGTAAATAAAGCAAATATCCTTGGACACAAGAATGTTGTTTTCTCCCAAGTGGCAACAACACATCTACAACCTTAGAGGTTTTTGTCACTCCCCCAGATTACTAGAGGCATGAACCCAACTATCGAGCATAAATACTCCCTCTTGGAGTCACTAGCATCTACTCGGCCAAGATATCTACTAGCAACGGAAAGCATGCAGGATCATAAACAACATTGAGATAACATAAGATATATAATTCAACACATCAACCTAACATAGTACCAATACTCATCAGATCCCAACAAACACAACATGTAGAATTACATAAAGATGATCCTGATCATGTAGGGCAGCTCACAAGATCTAAACATGAAGCACATAGCGGAGGAGACAACTATCTAGCTACTTCTATGGACCCGTAGTCCAAGGTAGACTACTCACACATCACTCCAGAGGCGACCATGGTGGTGTAGAAGGCCTCCGGCAGGGTGCCAGGAAGAGCTCCTGGATCCTCCCGATCTCGCAACAACGACGACGGCGGCTTGCAGCATGTTTCGTGGAAAAGAGATCCATCCTTTAGGTTTTTCCCGCCGAGGGGAATTTATAGGCGAAATGTCAACGTTAGGAGGTGGGCCAGGTGGCCTCACCCCCTGGTGGCGCGGGCTAGGGGTAGGCCACGCCACCCTAGGGTGAGCCGAGCCCCTGGCTCCCCTCCGTCTCATCTTCGGACTTCGTGATGCTTTGGGAAAAATAGAAGGTTTGGCCTTTGTTTCGTCCAATTCTGAGAATATTTTCGGTGTAGCTTTTTGATACGTCTCCGACGTATCCATAATTTTTGATGCTCCATGCTTGTTTTTACACCATTTGCCTAATGTTTCGTTACACTTCGTGGCACTTTTATGCATTTTCCAGAACTAACCTATTAACAAGTCGCCACAGTGCCAGTTCCCTGTTTTCTGCTGTTTTTGTGTTTCACAAGTGCTACACAGGAAATATTCCCGGAATTGGACGAAACAAATTCCTGAAGTCTTATTTTTCCCAGAAGCTTCCAGAGATCCGAAGAGGAGTCGGAGGGGGGCCACGAGGGCGCCACACACCAGGGCGGCGCGGCCCAGCCCCTGGCCACGCCCCCTATGTGTGAGGGTGCCTCGGGCCACCTTTGACGATGCCCCTTCGCCTATAAAGACCCCCCGACGGGAAAAACCTAAAGCCCGATCAATTTTTTAGAAACACATCGCGATCCACCGTCGCCGTCGACCCGAGATCGGGAGGGTCCAGAAGCTCTTCCCGGCACCCTGCCGGAGAGGGGAATCGCCATCGGAGGTCTTCTTCATCGCCATGCTTGCCTCCGGAGCGATGAGTGAGTAGTCTACCTTGGACTACGGGTCCATAGCAGTAGCTAGATGGTTGTCTCCTCCACCATGTGCTTCATGTTTAGATCTCATGAGCTGCCCTACATGATTGAGATCACCATTATGTAATTTTACATGTTTGGTTTGTTGGGATCCGATGAATATTGGTGTTATGATTGAGTTGCTATACTGAAATATATCTTATGTTATCTCTATGTTGTTTATGATCTTGCATGCTCTCCGTTGTTAGTAGCTATCTTGGCCGAGTAGTTGCTAGTGACTCCAAGAGGGGGTATTTATGCTCGATAGTGGGTTCATGCCTCTATTTAACCTAGGGGAGTGACAGAAACCTCTAAGGTTGTAGATGTGCTGTTGCTACTAGGGAGAAAACAATATTCATATGCTCAAGGGCATATGCTTTGTTTACATTACACACTTTGCTTAATGCAATTATCTGTTGTTCGCAACTTAATACTCATGGGGTGTTCGGACGATATCCCCGTGAGTGGATTATTAGTCATAGATATAGTTGGATGGCGGTCTATGTATTTTGTTGTAATGCCCAGAGTAAATCGCATAGTGATCTTCTTGACATATCACGTTTATCTTTATTCTATCAATTGCCCAACTGTAATTTGTTTACCCAGCATGTGTTATTTATTTTATGGAGAGACACCACTAGTGAACTGTGGACCCTGGTCCTATTTTCTTCATATTGCTATCACCTGTTTACTTTACTCGCACTATTTACTTTACTCGCATACTATTATCACTTTCCACTCGATACGCTCATACCCTTTGTTTCAAGCAAACCGGTGATATTGACAACCTCATCGTAAGTTGGGAACAAAGTACTTGGTTGTGTGTGTGCAGGTTCCGCGTTGCTACTGGCCGAAGACGAGTCAACAAGTATCGTTAAACGGTGCCCTTGTTGGAGTGCTATTAAGCCAGTCTGCATCACCTTCAGTCGTTTGTCTCTCCTCTCCAAGATCGACATACCTTAGTTTCTTAACTGAGGGAAAAACCTTGCTGCTATATTCATCATACCTTCCTCTCGGGGTTCCCAACGGGCTGGCCATCAAACAGCAATCAAGATATTTTTCTGGCGCCGTTGCCGGGGAGGAAGTAGAAGACTTCTGCGAGGGGAATTTTTTGCACGCACATCCTTTACTTTGCTATTGTTTTGCTTTACTTTATTTATTTTACCTGCATCGTCTTTTATCAAAAACCCAAAAAAATTAGAATCCTTGGTAGTTGTTATTTCTTTACTTTTGTTTATTATGTCTAGTTCAGTTGCTACTATGTCGCCCGAGGATATGATTTTCACTTTTAAACAAAAAGATGAGGAAAGTTTTAAAGAAGTTTGGTCTAGAATTTATGATTGGCATGGAAAAACTGAACCTAAAATGACCTTGAGTTTGCTTCTTAGTATTTTTTTACTTTGGACTTGCTCTTCGTTATAGATATGCTTTGGATGCTACTGCAGAAGGAGATTTCCTTCATTGTGATAGAGATCAAGCCTTCAATATTATAAAAAAGTTAATTACAATTTATAGCATGCCAACCTATTTTGACTCCTCTCTTGTGTGCATTTTTAATAGACTTGATACTCTTGAGACTCGCACTGCTAGTTTGAATACTTGCTACAATACTTTGCGCCAACATTTTGATTATGTGGCAACAAATTCTGAACCTTCGAGTTGGTATCCTACGGTAAAAATCACCATTAGTGGTGAAACTTTTCATGCTCGTTGTGATATTATGTCTGAATTTTGTCTTATGCCAAAGGATGTTTATGAATCTTTGAGTCGTTGGAAGCTTTCTGAGGGGGGAGAAGGAATTTCTCTTACTAACAATGCCACTATATTTCCCATTGGAATAGCTGAAGGAGTTTTTACAAAAGTCCTAGGAAAAATGATATCTACTGATTATCTTGTTATTGAATGTGTAGGAAAAGGACAAATCACACTTGGAATATCCCTACTGAAGCTCCTGGGCGCCGTCATTGATGTGGGAAAAGGCAATATAAGATTTATCTCTCCACCTGGCAATAGCCATGTCTTTCCTAGAGTTAAGAGCAAAGGTAAGAAAGGAAGACGTAAGGCGCCTGCTGATCCTAGCACTTCATCACTTGATATTACTTGATTCGCAATTTTCTGCGCCTAGCTCAAAGGCGTTAAAGAAAAGCACTCTTGGGAGATAACCCAATGTTTTATTTTTAGTACTTTTTCTTTTATTTGAGTCTTGGAAGTCATTACTACTGTAATGACCGCTCCTTATCCTTTTTATTTCATTGTTGTGCCAAGAGAAGCCTCTAATTTGAGTGAGGTAAGATTTGGGGATGTTGCTGTCCTGAAACTGTTTTCGGTGCTGCACCGTAAAAATTCGTATAAATTATCTGTATATCTTTTGGACCTGCGATTTCTTGTGCATATGCCCCAGGTTATATCCAAACTTTCATTAGTTGAACACTTTTTAATTTGAGCAACAAAAACCCCTCAAAAATTCGGCCTTTGTCAGCTGTTCTGTTTTGACAGATTTCTGCCAATATTTGTGTTTGCCACTTAATCGCTTTCTTTTGAGTTCTTTTGATCACGGAACTTTTGGGGAAGTTGATACAGTAGTATATGCTATATATGTGGTGGTTTTAGGTTGAAACCTGAAGCAAAAAGAGGTTGATTATATATTATGCTACACTAATGTTGCTAATAGATTTGTGTTTAGTTTTGTATGAAGGAAGTTTTCAAGTGTAGGGATTGGAGAATGATGAGATGAGTTGAAGAATAGACAAAAGCTCAAGCTTGGGGATGCCCATGCATCACCCCAAGAAATATCCAAGAAGTACAAGCGTCAAAGCTTGGGGATGCCCCTGAGGCACCCCTTCTTCATCGGCAAAAATCAGGTCACCTTTCAAGATACTATATTTTTATTGCTTCATGCACTATGTGTTTTTCTTGGAGCGTCAGTTGTTTTAGTTTTCTTTATTAGTTTAGTTTTGTTTGCTGCAATAAATGGTTGGACCCCAACAAATTTCTTTTGGAGAAGTTGCCTTGCTTTTCATTTGCCAAGAATGCTCTAGTTTTCATTCTTATCAAAAACCGAGTGTTCTTATTTTTTTGCTACTGCTTTTGGTTTTCATTTTTGCCTTGATTTGCATTCAGATCTTCTTATATTTATTCATCAAGGTGTATTTTTGCCTCTGATCTTTATTGGTTTTTATCAAAAGAGGTGTTTATAAAAAGTTTGAATTGTGTTGGAAAAGAGAAAAAGCTTTATGCGAAAAAGTGGTACAAGAAGGAGCTTGTGTAGACTGCGGCTTAGGCTTTTTCATGTCATGCTTGATATCTTTTTGATAGTATGCTTAGTGGTTTGCTGTAGCATGACTTGTCTCAAATAACTGAGATGGCTTAATGAGCCTTTGAAAAAATCATGCGATGTTTTTAATTGTTTGGAAGCATTATTTTGGTTTTCTCCTTGATGCTTTATTTGGGTTGACTTGGCGCATGCTCACACATATTAGACTCTTACAAAGTCGCCAATAGCCTCTATGATCATTTAGTTTTTGACTTTTGATGCCATCTTATGCTTCTTTTAATGTCGCTTTGTCGCTCTGCATGATTATGGCCGTTATTGCTCTCTTAGTTGGTCGCTCCCAGTCTTTTGCTAGCCCTCGCCTTGTACTGAGTATGAGCTCTACTCGTGCATCCAACTCCTAAAAACCAAGTTTGCCAAAGTGTCCACCATATATACCTACTAGCAATTTGCTATTCCAAGTAAATTTGACTTGCTTTTATTTTCTCTTCAAATTAAACTCTTACCAGTGTTATGCGAAAATTGGTCAGTAAAGCTCTCACGAACCGGAAGGCACACTTTACTTTTTCGTGTTCTTAAAAATTTGACATTGTGGTCTCTTATGTTGAGTTGTTATGCTTGCAAGTTGTAAGTTGGAGACTAGCCCAGCCATGCAGTCATGGGCAAGCTTTTAACATTGCACTTCTCTTTTGAGTTGATATCGTGATCTTTTGTTTATGGATGCCCGCGGTGTGAAATGAATTGGGAATCTTGTGGGGATCATGGAGTTTGTATATGTGTTAGGGAAACGCCTGGGCCGCCAATCTAAGCCATGCATAATTCATGGTGGAAATTTGCAGCACACCCATAGTGGACATTCGACGACGCATCTCAAAATAAAAAGCTAAACAAATGGTAAATAAAAGAGATGTCGAGGTGTTCATTATCTGCTTGTCCTGTCATTTTGATGTGGGCTTGTTCCATGTCATCGGGCACGGAGGTACCCCGTTGGCGGTTCTCAATGATACGTGTATGCTTACAATGACAAGAGCCTTGCTTGGGACTCTAAGTAAAGTAGCATGAGGTTTGGGTACTCGTATTCACGGGACACGAGGTTTTCAACTTATAATTTGTCAAGCATATGCATCATAATTGTTCTCGCATTAACTTTAACCACTCAAGATGCTTATGATGGGGGCAATGAGAGCTCAAAGCCGGTAAGTAACATAATTTTTGAAGGTTATAAAACTTGCAATCACTGCTTCCCTCAGCGAAGGGCCTTTCTTCTACTTTTATGTTGAGTCACCACCTTCTATCTTTATGCACTATTAAGAGAGCATAGTTGTCATTCTTAGTATAATGTGCATTGTCCCAAAGTTTTAGTTAATTGATTCATGATGTTGGTTTCACTTGTTCTTAAATTATTTGTATCTAGTCAGCCTCTTAAACTTGAAGGTGTCCTATGCATTTATGTTTTGCTCTCTATGAAGGACAAGCTGAAAACCATTCGTATGTTTTTCCTTATGATTTGAACACACATTTGACTTTCATTGTTTTATTTTCATGATCTTTTGTTTGTGTTCATTTGCATGTTTATAACATGGTTGCTAAGTTCTTATTGTCAAGATTATATCTTTTATGCCCATGTTTTAAGTTCTTATGATCCCAGCTCACAATGCTTACATATATGATCAAGATTATGTAGGTGCATGTCACCTCAAAAATTATTTCTTTTGTTATCACTTACCTACTCGAGGACGAGCAGGAGTTAAGCTTGGGGATGCTGATACGTCTCCGATGTATCCAAAATTTTTGATGCTCCATGCTTGTTTTTACACTATTTGCCTAATGTTTCGTTACAGTTCGTGGCACTTTTATGCATTTTCCGGAACTAACCTATTAACAAGTCGCCACAGTGCCAGTTCCCTGTTTTCTGCTGTTTTTGTGTTTCAGAAGTGCTACACAGGAAATATTCTCGGAATTGGACGAAACAAGTTCCTGAACTCTTATTTTTCTCGGAAGCTTCCAGAGATCCGAAGAGGAGTCAGAGGGGGGCCACGAGGGCCCCACACACCAGGGCGGCGCGGCCCATCCCCTGGCCGCGCCCCCTATGTGTGAGGGTGCCTCGGGCCACCTCTGACGATGCCCCTTCTCCTATAAAGACCCCCCGACGGAAAAAACCTAAAGCCCGATCAATTTTCCAGAAACACATCGTGATCCACTGCCGTCGTCGACCCGAGATTGGGAGGGTCCAGAAGCTCTTCCCGGCACCCTGTCGGAGAGGGGAATCGCCACCAAAGGTCTTCTTCATCGCCATGCTTGCCTTCCGAGCGATGAGTGAGTAGTCTACCTTGGACTACGGGTCCATAGCAGTAGCTAGATGGTTGTCTCCTGCACCATGTGCTTCATGTTTAGATCTCATGAGCTGCCCTACATGATTGAGATCACCGTTATGTAATTCTACATGTTTGGTTTGTTGGGATCCGATGAATATTGGTGTTATGATTGACTTGCTATACTGAAATAAATCTTATTTTATCTCTATGTTGTTTATGATCTTGCATGCTCTCCGTTGTTAGTAGCTATCTTGGCCGAGTAGTTGCTAGTGACTCCAAGAGGGGGTATTTATGCTCGATAGTGGGTTCATGCCTCTATTTAACCTGGGGGAGTGACATAAACTTCTAAGGTTGTAGATGTGCTGTTGCTACTAGGGAGAAAACAATATTCATATGCTCAAGGGCATATGCTTTGTTTACATTACACACTTTGCTTAATGCAATTATCTGTTGTTCGTAACTTAATACTCATGGGGTGTTCGGACGATATCCCCGTGAGTGGATTATTAGTCATAGATGCAGTTGGATGGCGGTCTATGTATTTTGTTGTAATGCCCAGAGTAAATCGCATAGTGATCTTCTTGACATATCACGTTTATCTTTATTCTATCAATTGCCCAACTATAATTTGTTTACCCAGCATGTGTTATTTATTTTATGGAGAGACACCACTAGTGAACTGTGGACCCCGGTCCTATTTTCATCATATTGCTATCACCTGTTTACTTTACTCGCACTGTTTACTTTACTCGCATACTATTATCACTTTCCACTCGATACGCTCATACCCTTTGTTTCAAGCAAACCGGTGAGATTGACAACCTCATCGTAAGTTGGGAACAAAGTACTTGATTGTGTGTGTGCAGGTTCCACGTTGCTACTGGCCGAAGACGAGTCAACAAGTATCGTTAAACGACGCCCTTGTTGGAGTGCTATTAAGCCAGTCTGCATCACCTTCAGTCGTTTGTCTCTTCTCTCCAAGATCGACATACCTTGGTTTCTTAACTGAGGGAAAAACCTTGCTGCTATATTCATCATACCTTTTTCTTGGGGTTCCCAACGGGCTGGCCATCAAACAGCAATCACTTTTCTGAAACACAAAAATAGCAGAAAACAGGGAACTGGCACTGTGACATCTCGTTAATAGGTTAGTTCCGAAAAATGCATAAAAATTCCACGAAGTGTAACAAAACACAAAGTAAATGATGTATAAACAAGCATGAAGCATAAAAAATTATAGATACGTTTGAGACATATCAGAGATAAAGGGATAGAAAGTTCCATCGAACACTACATCCCGCGAAATAAAAATGCGTCGCGTGGATCGATCGAGACACTTATAGCATTTGTGCATGGAACTATATCCAATAAAAACACATTGTCAAGAGCAAAAATCAAGTTTCCTATTGTTATATTTGCGGAAATTGGGATAACACGCTCCCTAAGGAACGTAAGAACGTGTAATCTGGTTGTGCATGAAAGAGGCGAAAAAGTGGTGAGGCATTGTTGACCATCCGAGTGGGCAGGCAGTTTATAAGATAGACAACAGTGAGGAATGCTTCATCCGAAAAAAACTAATAGGGAGAGCAGAATGAGCTAGTAGTGCGATGCATGTTTCGACAATATGACGATGTTTGCGCTCGGCAGTGCCATTTTATTGGGTGGTATGTGCACATGAAACATGATAAAGGACGCCTTCGCGACCAAAAAATTTGTTTATTCTATGATACTCCCCCCAATAAAATTGAACAACAAGAATTTTGGAATTAAAGAAACGCTCAACATGTTTTTGAAAGGAATAAAAGGCTTGCTAACCATCAGAGTTGCGTTTGAGAAAATAGATCCATGTAAAATGACTTAAATCATCCAAGAAACTCACATAATACTTAAAACCACCACTATAAGTGAGGCGTGGGCCCGACACATCCGAATGAACAAGTTCAAGGAGACTAGTAGTTACATGAGTCAAATGATCATAAGGTAGTAGGTACACTTTGTCACGCTGACAAGCATCACAAATAGACAAATCATTCGAAGGTGAACAATCTATTTATTTGTCCTAAGGACCTACTTGAAGAAGCTTTTAGATGGATGACCGAGTTTCTGGTGCCACCAATCTGGATAAATTTTGTCACCAAGAAGACCATGATGATGGGACGCTAACATGGACGAAGTGGAGCATGGCACAGGGTAGAGACCGTCATGGCAATTACCGTGAAGAAGAACCTTCCTCGTGGCTTAATCCTTAACAAAAAATGAGAAGGATGGAGTTCAATAAAAGCGTCATTATCTCGAGTGATTTTATGGAAAAAAGTAGATGCTTACTTAGGTGTGGAACATGTAAAATATTTCGAAGATATAAAGGTTTAGAAGAGGCGATAATAGATGAGTGACCAACATGATAAATATGCAAACCTTGCCTGTTGGAGACCATGCTGAGAGTGTCCTTGCCGGCGTTCGAGGTCGCTTGTAAGGTGGTCTGTCACACCAGAGTCCATGTACCAGTGGGGGTCGACATCACCTCCCCTTACATAGCCACCGATCTGGGAAGCATTTCTGGAGCGTTCACCATGATCCAGAGAGTCCTCGGGCTGGAAGGCATGGTTGAAGCGTTGGCGGCAGCAAAGGACATCATGCCGTACTTGGAGCAGACTTGGCACTTGGGGCTGTTGCCTCACTATCCATTGTTGTTGTGGGGCTCATGTTGTCCACCGCCACGACCGGCGCCATGGTTGCCACCTCCAGTGCCACCATCGTGGACTCTAGAGCCTGACCCCCGCCACGAGTAGGGAAGCGGTTTCCATCAAAGTGGCGTGCAATAGAGTTGGCGGAGGAGTGAAACTCTGCTGCAGCGGCCTACTGCTCAAGGTGGAGTTTGGCACCGACGAGGTTGGCGTAGAAGCTATCGAGGCTGACCATTGTGTCGCGGGTGGTGATGGAGGCGATGAGCAGCTCGTAGTTCGGGCCAAGGGCGGCCAAAATGTAGCCAAGCGCCTCCTCATTGCTGAGCGGTGCACCTATCGCCGCCATAGATGTTAGCTAATTAATCTTGTCATTGTGTCATAGAGAGCTAGAGTTGCATGTTACTGTTAGGTGCATGGCCGAGAGGGTCAGTTTGCATGTGTGCATGAACGGGTGGTGTTGTTAGGAGGATAGTTAGCCGCATATGCATGCTCGCGAGTGATTCTAGGAGAACATCGCTATTTAAATTCTTGTAAACATGATGATTCTATAATGAGAAAGATAGTGAAAATGTAGCCTTTGTGGGTGCCAAGGAAGATAGCCACGACAAAGTCTTTCCCTTCTTCCTTGGCTAGTGTGCGTGTGTTCTTGTGTAAGAAAACAGAGAAATACAAGAGAATTCAGAGGTTGAAGAAGAAGAGGTGTTCAGAGGTTGAAGAAGAAGAGGCGCTGCGAGATGTAGCGCCAACATGTGGTATCAGAGCCTGAAGATCCGAGGCCTTGGCGGCCGCTCAGCGGGCTCCATGGGAGATGGAGGCCGGCCATGCAAGAAGAAGGCTGGTTGTGGTGTGATGCCGCTAGCAGCCGGGCTGCGGTGCGGTGCCGCTAGGAGGAGATGGTGGCGTGATGCCGTTTCAAGAAGGCGACGGCGTAATGCCGTTCCGAGAAGATGGCGATGCGACGCCGCTGAAGCCAAGAGCGCCAGTGGTGGTGGTGATGGACTCCATGCGAGGTGGAGACAACAACCTGAGCTGCAGGTCGTTGGCGGTGTGATGCCGCTAAGGCTGGACACGAGCCAGCTCGGGCTGGGCTCGGTGCGAGCCAGCATTTAGCTCGCTGCAAATGGGCTCGGCTCGGGCTGGCTCGTTTTGCTAACGAGCCGGAAAATTGGGCTCGGCCCGAGTTGGCCTATGGATCGGTCCAGCTCGACCAGGCTCGCGAGCCATGATGGAAAAAAAAGAACAAAAGCTGTACAGACACAGAACATGCACGTTTTGAAGATTTTGTGCATCAAATTAAGCAAATATGTATTCATAATTTGCCAAAAAATACATAGTACATTGCAATTAACATAGAGACAATTCAATTCCATGAAAAAAATCAACAATCTGAGCAAGTTTGCAAACATGCACAATCTACATGAACCTTGCCTGTACTGTAAGTCTGTAAAGTTGCCTGAACCTGAACATTGAATCTGAACCTGTACAGACTACAGAGCAAGTTATTCCCAGAAAACATCCATATGGAGAAATCTAGAAAACATAAACACAATAGACAATCATATAGAGTACTTTAACACAAATCACAACACGTCGACATCAATAGGGTTACAAATTAGGTTCCAAGTTCAACACAAATCAAATTAAATAGAATTCACTTGCAAGGTTTCCAACTCAATAACACTAGTTCAAATAGTAGCAACTCCATTCTCCAACTCCATTCTCACTCCATTCTCCATGATCCAAAATGGCAACATCCACATGAGAAGATAGTCTACAAATTATAGTAGGCTTAGTTCATTTTTTCCACATATGACAAGTGATGGTCTCCACAATTTTTTGTTCTATATACTTACCAATAGTTGTTATTCATCGCATTCTTAGGCAACTTGATGGTCTCCACATTTTCCTCATCATCTTCCTCCTTCTCCTAAATTAGAGAAAGTTAGTTAGAATATGTGAGAGTTGAATATGTGAGAGTTGAATATGTATGAAGGGGTTAGAAATCATACCGTCACATTCAAGTCACTATGAGCACCTTTAATGTAGCTTGCACCACACACCAATGCCTCCACCATAGCCGGTTTGAGAGAACTCCGATAGTCATCTAACACCCTTCCACCGGTGCTAAAAGTGGACTCCGAAGACACCGAACTAGCGGGAATAGTCAAGAACCGCCTTGCCATCTTTGCCAACACGGGGTACCTAAGTGAATTCACTTTCCAAAACTCAAGCAAGATGAATTTGGGATCCGGATCCTCAAGTGGATCTTCTAAGTAGTTCCTTAGTTCACTCTTTGATGATCTTGGTGTGGTGTTTCTTCGGTGGGCTTGGAAGGCATTATCCGATGCGGGCATTGAGCTACTTGTAGTGCAAATAGTAGATGGTGTGTGGGCTGTTTTCTCGGCCTCCTTATTTGCGGTATCAAACTTATCAAAGAGCTCTTCCAACTCCACTCGCACATCGGCAATCTCATCTAAAGCCGTGTTCAAGTCATATAGTTCTTTGAAGGCCCAATCTATATAGAACATCTTGTACCTTGGATCAAGAATAGTAGCAAGCACCATGACATTGTTCTTTTCCTCCCAATATTTGTTGAACTTCTCCATCATAGCTTCTCCCATAGCATTGTAAGTTGGATTCCTATGATCAATGGCTTTTCTTCATCAACAATGAACACCTTCTCAAAATATTTCCAAGCCTTTGAATTCTCGGAGACATTTGTTTCCTTCCTTTTTTTCTTCCCTTTGACTCTTGCTTCATCTTCCCGGAACTAATATCAATTCTTGCGGTCTCTTCTTCACTAGCATGAGAACCACCTAGAACATCATCCTCGGACATTTCATCATCATGGTCATACTTGTTGTCTTCATCATCCTCATCCGGAGCATACATCTCATCTTTATCCTCCTCAACAAGATCATTGTCCTCTTCCTCATCATCAATCTCCTCTTCCTATTCCAACAAGCAAACAACAATTTAAATCATTGCATACAACTAACAACATTTGCATACAACTCATTGCACATTTGCACCTATTTTTTGCATTCAACTTATTGCACATCTGCATAACAACTAACAACATTTGCATACAAGATATAACTCATTGCACGGCACTCACCACCACTTTTGATGACGACGGAACGCCGGAGTCGACCTCGACACGCCCAGCCGCACCTCCGGCTGCAGCGATGTGGGCAGGGAGACGGCGAGGCGGAGGAGGGTGCCGCCGCTTGAGGGAGGCAATGCTGGGGTTCTCCTCCTCCGAGCTGGGCATGGGGCGGCCGCGGGCCGGCAGCTTCTTCGTCTTCCTCACCGGTGGGTCTCCATACAGAGAAGCAATCGGCTTCTGCTTCTCCATGGCCGCCGGCGCACGGGGCCGCTGGCGCTCCTGGGTGGCGCTGCGACTGCGAGGGGGGGGACGGCTGCTGGGGGGACGCTGGTGGGGGGGACGGCTGGTGGGGGTGGCGCCGTGGTGGCTGGAGCGAGCGACCGGTGGGGTGGCGCCGTGGCGGCTGGAGCGAGCGACCAGGGACGGGGCGAGGGTGACCTAGAGCGACCGAGCGTCTCCAAGCGTCTCCAGCGAGCCTGTGTTGATCCAGCGACCCAAAGAGGCCCGATTCTAATTAATTCAGAAAAAAACATAGCGAGCTTTCGGGCCGGCCCGAGCCGAGCTGGGCGAGCCAAAAGCTCGCTGCGGGCCGAAATACTGGGCTCGACTCGGTCCACTCTCTTCTCGGGCCGAGCCCAACTCGAGCCGAGCCGAGAAAAGCTCGGGCCGAGCCAAAAACTCGGCCCGTACGTCCAGGCTTAGATGCCGCTAGCGGCTGGAGGCGGTGTGATTCTGCCAAGAGGAGACAATGGTGCCATGTCGAGTACCAGGCACGACGGCGGCTGCGGCGGTGTGATGCTTCTGAAGTCGGCGACGGCGGTGTGAAGCCGCCGCAAGGTGGTGTTGACTCGACGATGCCATGTCGTCAGGAGTGCGCATGATGGTGGTGCGATGCCGCCATGTTGTGGAGAGTCGGGCGGTGTCGGTAGTGAGCCGATGGTGTGATGCCATCACGAGGCGGCGGCGGTGCGATGTTGCTGGGTGCCGACGGCGGTGGTGCGAAGCCATCGTCATCAAGAAGAGTTGGTGTGAAGCCAACAAAAGTAGCAGTGTGAAGCTGTGGCAAGATGACATGGTCATCGGCGCTGCGAGGGTGTCGTCCATGGCAAGGTGAAGTAGATGTGTGCGGCGTAGAGGCGCAATGGCCATTCTTGAGCAAACATCATTCGAGTCGAGGTAATTTGCTGCATATGTCAAGAGGCGGGTGATCCGTCTTGAAGATTAGGTGGGTCAAGATGACAAGATTAAGGGGGTGAATGTTAGCTAATTAATCTTGTCATTGTGTCATAGAGAGCTAGAGTTGCATGTTACTGTTAGGTGCATGGCCGAGAGGGTCAGTTTGCATGTGTGCATGAACGGGTGGTGTTGTTAGGAGGATAGTTAGCCGCATATGCATGCTCGCGAGTGATTCTAGGAGAAGATAGGTATACTTCTGTTAGTGTGTTTGCTGCATGCAAGTATGTTAGTAGGTCATGTATTAGTGGCCGGTGTGGTTTGAGTGCATGGGAGTAGTGGCCGCGTGGTGCGTGTGTGTGCTGGCTATTTAAAGTCTTGTAAACATGATGATTCTGTAATGAGAAAGATAGTGAAAATGTAGCCTTCGTGGGTGCCAAGGAAGATAGCCACAACAAAGTCTTTCCCTTCTTTCTTGGCTAGTGTGCGTGTGTTCTTGTGTAAGAAAACAGAGAAATAAAGAGAGTTTAGAGGTTGAAGAAGAAGAGGTGTTCAGAGGTTGAAGAAGAAGAGGTCGCTGCGAGATGCAGCGCCAACAATAGTCGGCGAGCGATTTCACCCGGTTGAAGTACTCAGAGGCGGTGAGGTCGTTCTTCGTTGGACAGCCGACAGCTGGTAGCGGATCTGCATGATCCGTGCACGGTTCTACAAGGCAAACATGGCGTGGAGGGAGGACCACATGGCCGCTGAGGTGGTGAGCTAGGTCATCAGCCCAACGAGACCCTCACTCATGGAGACGAGATGGGCGATCAGGACTAGCTGGTCCCGCTGATACCAACAGAGATACTCCGGGTTGGCGACCTTACGGGCAACATCGCCCTCGCCCTCGGTCGTGGTCGGCGGCGGCGCTCTGATGGAGCTGTCTACGTAGCTGAAGAGGTGTGCGACGTGCAGTGCCGGCACGGCCTGGGTCTTTGACATGAGAAAATTCTCTCGGGTGAGCCTGTGTCTGATCACTCCCGAGATGGTCACGGGCACGGGAGGAGCCGAAGCAGAGGTAGATGCGCGATCACGCCCACGCTGGGAGCGTTGATAATCGCTTCGACAAGGGCATCGGTAGCGGCAAGGGTGATGGATATGGCGAGAAGAGGATATGAAGATGGGACCGCACGCTATGATAACAAGGGAAACTAATGATTTTGCCGTCTATGGGCTTTCTCCTCTATTTATATTAACAAATATTTCTACAACAAGGATACAATGAGATCACAATCGGATTTCATAAAAACGAAATCAGGTAGGATCTCGATCTCCTATACATGTCAACTACCCGATTCTCAATAACTACGGCCGATACACATTGACGTGTACTCCCTCCATTTAGAAATATAAGATGTTTTAACTTTGTGAAGTGAGTGTATTTAGACATCTTTTAGTAATATGCACGATATCTAGACACGTGAGTCAGAGGGGAGTAAAAAACCATCTTTGTGTAGCATGGTCCCATTCATTAGGTATATACTTGCTTCAATGGCTCAATGCCAAATTGTATAATGCAACGTATTATCAATCTTTTGACCAATTCACCAAAACCGTAGCCGTCTAGAAGAGTGCTCTCCATACCGTCGCGTTGTTGACGATCAGCCTCGCAAGACGAGGACGGACACCGAAAAATATCTAGTGATCTCATATTTTCTATAGTACATACAATACCATAATATCATCTTTAAAATTTCGAATTTGTAAGTTTTTAAAAAAATTAAAATATATTTGTGGGTGTTCATAATATATGTGTATACAATTTCAAAATTTTCCAAAACCAAACTAGAACTATATTTGGAGAAACAAAAAATAAATCTAACATGAATAGTGTTATAAAAAGACAAAACACAAAATGACACTATTCACATAGCAATTTGTCTTTTTTGTTTCTCTTAGTGTATTTCAAACTTAAGTCTGGAAATCTTAGAAAATGTGAACATCCATCTTGTAAACACCCACAAATTTATTTCCATTTTTTTACATTTATAAATTTAAATTTTGAAAATGATATCATGGTATCATATAAGTAGTGGGATTAGTGGATATGTTCTCCACCTCGGCGGCCGAGTTGATGCGAAATAATCTTAATAGTGTGGTTTTCATGTCTCTGTTTGAAAATGTAAGCGTTTAAAAACAAAGCTAATTTAACTTTCTAAAAAGGGAACGGAGGTAGTGACACTGTTACAATACCGACCTAAACAGAACTCTCGAAATCTTCAAGAAACTCAGCGAACGCAGCGTCTGACGCTCCCCCATCGCTCAACGCCTGCAAGGCCTTCTCCTTCGCCGCCATGGCCCTCTCCCGCAGCGCCTGCCCGCCCTCGGACTCCATCACCCACCTCACCTTGGCCTCCACCTCCGCCGCGGCCACCACCTCCCCGTCGTACCCGGCCATCTCCACGCCAGCGCCCATCTCCTCTACAACGAACACCTTGTTCTGCCTCTGCTCCGCGTACAGCGGCCAGCAGATCATCGGCAGCCCGGACACGATCGCCTCCAGCGTCGAGTTCCATCCACAGTGCGTCACGAAGGCGCCCGTCGCGCGGTGGCGCAGCACGTCCGCCTGCGGAGCCCACGACCTGGCCACGAGCCCTCTGCCGCCGGTCCTGTCAAGGAACCCATCCGGGAGCAGCGCGGCGAGGTCCGGCTCGGCGGTCGCGCCGGCGAGCATGTCCGGGCCGCTGGAGTCCCCGCGCGGGGTCTGCACCACCCACAGGAACCTCTGCGCGGATTTCTCCAGCCCGACGGCGATCTCCTCCAGCTGCCTCTTGGGGAAGGTGCCCATGCTCCCGAAGCAGAGGAACACGACGCTCCTCTCCGGCTGCGCGTCCAGCCACGCGAGGCACTCGTGCTGCTTCTTCTCCGCTCCGTTGCCATTGGAGCCGGACGAGACCATCGGCCCGACGCA
This sequence comes from Dactylis glomerata, assembly GCA_007115705.1. Classification (NCBI taxonomy): domain Eukaryota; kingdom Viridiplantae; phylum Streptophyta; class Magnoliopsida; order Poales; family Poaceae; genus Dactylis; species Dactylis glomerata. The sequence goes on along the minus strand of QXEO01000186.1, from coordinate 6,730,322 downwards.
GTACACGGGCGGCGTGGCGTGGCCGGGGACGCACGAGTCGTCCCTGAGAGCGCGCAGCGCCCTGGTCTCCAGCCACTCGAACGTGTTGACAACGATGCCCCGCGAAGATTCCGGGATCCGTTGGAACGCGTGGAGGAAGTTCCGGTACACCTCGTTGTCCCGGTCGAGCGCGAGCTTGGGTAGCTCGGTGGGCTTGAAGGGGCGGTTCCCCGGGAAGCAGAGCGGCGCGTCGCCCATCTCGCCGAAGCTGGTGGCGCCGATCTGGGCCTGCATGTGCGGGAGGTGCAGGTTGACGGCGAGGCTGCTGGCGCTCGCAGTGTAGAAGACGTAGGCCGGCAGGCCCAGCTCGGCGGCGACGTCGACTGCGTCCACGCAGAAGCAGAACATGTCGAGGACGAGGGCGCGCACGGATGGGAGCACCGAGCGGAGGTAGTCCCGGAACGGCGCGTTCATGCGGCGCAGGAGCACGAAAGGGTTGGGCGCCTCGGCGGCGTCTGGCGCCGTGACGTCGGCGTCCACGTCCGGCGGAGTCGGCAGCACGTGGAAGTGGACGGACGGGTTGGCCGCGGCGGCGCGCGCAACCGCGGCCGAGGTGTCCGTCTCCTTGCCGGCCGGCGGCCCGTTGACGACGACGGTGACGGCGAAGCCGCGGCGCAGGAAGAGCTTGGCCAGCTCCACCATGGGCACAAGGTGCCCCACGCCCAGCCCTGGGTTCAGAACTACGGTATCTCCCATGGCCGCCAGATGCGTTGGACGTTCTGCGTGCACGCTGCGTATATCTGCGGGGGCCATGGAACCCTATGTCTCTCGTAATATATTGGCCACACAATATACTAACAGCATTAATCTCGTTTAAATCTTGAAGATCGCGTAGTCTCGATCGAGATATGGAGGTTCGTTGTTTGCATGTATTTTGGCTCCTATGTACGAAAACAACCTCGTGAAAAATAGCAGATCGAAAACGTACACCTGGCGGTCCTGGCATATTTCACCCGGAGGAGTTGAACTAATATACGATCCGATCTCTCCCCTCTGTCTTGAGTGGACACATGACATTCGGAGGTTTTATATTTCAAAGAGACCAGACTAGGTAGGAATATTTTGCCTCAAATTTTGATGCCTCATTTTGGATTTTTTTTCCTACTTTCGAAGAAATTAACGGGATCGAATTGTAGAAACAAAGCTGAAATTGCCTGCAAGTGTAATTGCTTTCTGTCACGACCACGGATTGGGCTTTGACCAACCAACGGCCCAAAGACTAGGAGAAGGACAGCTTTTTTTTAAACGGATAAGGCCCGGAAGGGCCTAGAGGCATTGCATTAGCGGTGGAAATACATTTACAAACAGGACTCTAAGGAAAATAGAATTACAATAAAGTACTAGAGTTTTACAGATAGAACCCCACAAAAACGTGTAAAAACACGATCGAGATTGGGATCCTCGCCAATGAACTTTGACCTCCAGCCATGGACGCCCTCGCCTCCGCCGGGGACAGAACCACTTGGGGAAGCAACGACGTGTGCCGCCACGACGAGGTCGGAGATCCTCCATTTAAGGAGGAAGAAGCTCGAGCAGAGGCAAAACTCTAACTCAAGCACAAAAGGGCCATCTTTTTGGCCGGAGATAGAGGCAGTCGAAACACGGTAACGCTTGGGATCTGCTGAGCCTTGACAGTATCGCGGAAGGCTCTAACGAGAGAGGCCTTGATGATCATTTGCGTGAACAAGCGCTCTTCTTTCTCTTGTAAGAGCATCTCCAACAGACGCGCTATAACGCGCACGCGGTAAAAAAAACCGCCAGTATACCGCTGATGACCCACAAGTATAGGGGATCACAACAGTCTTCGAGGGAAGTATTACCCAAATTTATTGATTCGATACAAGGGGAGCCAAAGAATATATGTAAGCCTTAACAGATGAGTTATCAATTCAGCTGCACCTGGAAACAGTCTTGCTCGCAATGGTTTATTAGTAGCAACAGTTTTATAGCGGTGATAGTAGTGAAACAGTAACAGCAGTAGTAAAATAGCAGCAGCAATAGTAACAGTTATAAACAGTAGGAACAAATACTGTAGGCATATGGATGGATTACGGGCGTTGCATGGATAAGATAATTCATGAAATCAATGAAACATGGGCATTGCAGATAAATAATGATAAAGCATCCTAGTACAAACAATCATAGGCATGTGTTCCGTATATAGTCGTACGTGCTCACAAGGAGAAACTTGCACGACATCTTTTGTCCTACCAGCCTGTTGCAGCAGGGCCTCAAGGGAAACTACTGGTAATTAAGGTACTCCTTTTAATAGAGTACCGGAGCAAAGCATTAGCACTCGGTGAACATATGTGATCCTCACATCATAGCCATCCCCTCCGGTTATCCCAATTTCTGTTACTTTGGGGCCTCGGGTTCCGGACAACAATATGTGTATACAACTTGTAGGTAAGACCATAAACAACAAGTATCATCATAGAAATAATAACATGTTCAGATCTGAAATCATGGCACTCGGGCCCAAAGTGACAAGCATTAAGCACAACAAGTTGCAACAATGTCATAGGCACTAAATAAAGATACTAGGCACTATGCCCTAACAATCTCATATCAAATTACATGAATAATCTCATCCAATCTCTACCATCCCCTCACCTACAGCGGGGGAATTACTCACACATGGATGGGGGAGTCATGGATGGTCAATGGAGGAGCGTCGGTGGTGATGGTGATGAAGATCTCCTCCAAATCCCCGTCCCGGCAGGGTGCCAGAACGGAGTTTCTGGTTCCGAATCGCGGTTTCTGATGACGGCGGCGCAGCGGAAGTCTATCTGGGAAAATCGCCGTCTCCCCGATATTATGTCGTCAGAGGGTATATGTAGGCGAGAGGGGAGGCCGAGAGGACTACTGGGGCCCCCTCATGCCAGGGTGGCGCGGCCAGGGCTGGGCCGCGCCACCAGTGTGTGAGGCCCCCTCGAGCCCCCTCTCCGTCCCGTCTTCTGGCTCCGTGGGTCTTCTGGTGAAATAGGATTTTTCATGATTTTTCCTGAATTTTTACTGGAAGTTGGATTTCTGCACAAAAACGAGACACCAGAGCAATTCTGCTGAAAACAGCGTCAGTTCGAGTTAGTTGTATTCAAAACACACAAATTAGAGGAGAAACAATAGCAAAAGTATTCGGGAAAGTAGATACGTTTTGGACGTATCAACTCCCCCCAAGCTTAGCTATTTGCTTGTCCTCAAGCAATCCAGTTAACAACTGAGAGCGATAAAAGAAACTTTCACGAACACATTTGCTCATATGATGTATATATACTAACTATGTGATCAAATACTCAGGCAATTCATAATAAGAAATATGCAACTAATGTCACCTCATAGTCAAGCAAGCTATGAAAGAGTGCCAATGCACTAATAACAAGTAACATGTACATAAGAAGCTATCAAGATTGTAATATGCATAAATGATATGAGAGAGTGATATCCTGCTTGCCTTTATTTGTAGAGCAAAACATAAATGTTGAGGCACCTCTGAAGTTCAAGAGAAGACTAGAAGTAGAAATATCAAAGATACAAGCATCAAAGTTATATACCACAATTAACCGTGTTCTGGGACAAGCACATTACACTAAGAATAACAGCTATGCTCTCAAGAAGTGCTTAAAGTTAGAAGATGGTGACTCAACATAAAAGTAAACGAATGGCCCTTCGCAGAGGGAAGCAGGGATTTAACATGTGCTAGAGCTTTTCATTTGTAAAGCAGAGATAAAAATTTATTTTGAGAGGTGGTTGTTCTATGTCAACGACTAGCAATGGGGACTTGCTATCTTCCATAATAAACAAGTGAGAGCGGTTCCGAGTTCTTTGAAATTTGGCACATTGGTGCTCTTTTATAAAGCTTTGGCACTCCTCCCCACCTTTTTTCCTTTCTCAAACCATGGCTAACCGATTCCATCGGGTGCCCACCAACTTTCACATTCCTTGGAAGAGTGCCTTTTTTCTTTCTTTTAGGATTAGATTATAATGGTCTGACCAGCTCCCTTGCAAATTAATGACGAGCAGATGAAGCTGCCTAGTTGAGGGGTACTTAATTTAATATGGAAGATAGCAATTCCGACCACTACGTCCCCATGAGCTAAAAACAGTGGCACAAAATGAGAAGTAGTTGAAAGTTTTGAAAGGTAGCACATGAAAATTTACTTGGAATGGCTTACAAATACCATGCATAGGAATTTATAGTGGACTCTTTGGAAGACTTGGTTTTTGGTAATTGGATGCACGAGTAGAGCTCATACTTAGTACAAGTGAAGGCTAGCAAAAGACTGGGAAGCGACAATCGAGAGAGCAATAACTATCATAATCATGCTTGCGACAAAACAAAATTAATATAGGTATAAAAATGATACAAAAACTCTGAGGCAATTTAGATCATCGAGGCTTAATTGACTTTTGGTTCAGTCATATGCATGCTTGAGCATGTGCCAAGTCGATTCAAATGAAACTTTCAGAGGTGGATACCACAATAACATACCATATTATGAATAAAACAATGCATGCAAACATCTACATGACATGCTACAAGCTAATAGTAAATTGAAACTAATCATATGAAAGCAAGAACTACAAAGCATCCATTTGATAACATATACCTTACATGAACCGACTAAGCATGTCCACATAGATGAGTATATGTACAAAAATGAAAACAAATAGAGTTCATACCAGCCTCTTACCACATCTCAGATCGTCGTATGTCGTCATCATTGCTCTTCACTTGTGTGGCCTGAATAATATAAAGTGAATACCAAGCTCCAATGGAGTAACGGGAGACTGAACTCTGCAACCAACTTTACAAAACCGAAGAAGAACAACAAATATTTGTGGGGTTTTCGATTTTTGGAACAAAAGCAGAAGGAAATAGCAAACAAAGCAAAATATTTTTGGATTTTTCAAATAGCAAACCGAAAATAGCAAGTAAAGCAAACCAAAGGTAGAAAACTAAAGAACCAAACAAAGAGAAACAACGGAAATATTTTTGGTCTTTTTGTGTTTTGGAAAAGTGGAAATAAGAACGAGAACAATAAAGAAGGCGAAACGTGAATATACAAAGGACCGACAAAATATGATATGTAGATGAGTGAATCGTCGGCGTACCTCCCCCCAAGCTTAGGCTTTTGGCCTAAGTGGAGATCAATTTCGACTCTGATAGCTGCCCCAAGCTGGTGGGTCATCATAGGTGTAATCGTACCCCGGCTCTCGTGAAGATGAAGCTGATGGCGCATAATCATAATAAGGTTGCTCATATGGGAAATTCGCAATGTTAGAGGGCTGGCCCGACTCCTCGGCGCACTCCTCATCGTGCACAGGCAGCGGGTGCTCCTCTACGTACGCATCAAGCTCATCTTCCGTAAGCGACCATCCATTTCTGCGATCAAGGTTAAACAAAAGAGGTGCAGGCAAACGGACTGATCGATCAGTCTTCTCTACCCTCCAGGTAGTCTTCTTAAAAAAGGTTAGCTTAAATATTAAATTAATCAAACTAGCAGGAGGAGAAATAAACTTATGATGAATCATAGAATTAAGATCAAGTTTCTCCTCGGGGAACTGCAAATCTAGAAAATGAGGTACTACACCATGAAAAGCTAACAGGCGTGAAGCTATAAGTCCTCCACAGATCCCCCCTTTCTCACGGTTAATATCGAGACGGAAAGCTATTAAGGCACCCAAATGGTAAGTCCTATCATGCCTCAAAGCAGCAGCAATAAAAGCTAGATAATGGAGAGATAATTTACTTGCAGATTTCCTAGCAAGAACACATTTGGTAATAAAGAAGGCAAAATGTCGAATGGATGGGAAATGAATATTACGAGTTTTACCACCCTCTCCTGTGAAGCTTCTTCCTTGAAAAATCTCTTCGTATAGTTCCAACAATGGCCTAGGCTGTCCCCTTATCTTCTCGAGCGATCCCCACTGTGGTACTCTAATAGCTGTACAGAAAACATTAAGAGGCAAGTCCATAGATTTGTTATAAATTTTATAATGAGCCATGGGGTTAGAAGTGGACCAACTAAATCTGAAATCCTGCACCACAAACATTGTTAGTTTAATATATTGGGGAGGTTCACCCTCAACAAAATGCTCTAATCCTGCATTAGAGAGTAAGGTTTGAAAATCCTGCAGAATTCTAGCAGCATTCATGAACACTGAGCATGGATAATGTGAGGGGAAAACCTTCTCCTCACGGTGAACTTTCATAACTTCATGCACTTCCAGTTCATGTTGAGAGAGTTGATAAGCATTCTCCTCCATTTCTGAAATTTTTCAACAAACTCATAAAAAGTGATTTAAAGACAAGCAAGTGTAGGAAACTACTATAGTGGGTTACTAGAGAGCTAACATGCATCAAAATAACAATTCTAAGCAATAGAACAAGCATGCATACTCATTTATACTGTCACCTACAATGCTAAAATACTCAAGAAATACTCCACCAAAAGAAATTCTACTTGGACAAGTGGAGGAGTCACATACCGGAGAACAAATGCTCCAAATTTCAGTAGAAATGCTGGGCTGAACAAGGAGATCGAAAAATCGAGGTGAAGAATAGCAAGAACTCGGGCTTGAGCAAATGGGGCGGTGTTTTTCGGGAGAGAGAAAGAGCAAGGGAAGAAGAGATGAGTGAGGGGCCATGTGGGGCCCCCTCACCCCTGGGTGGCGCGGCCAGGGCTCGGCCGCGCCACCTATGTGTGAGGTGGCGTGGCAGCCCCTCCTGGTGCCTCCCAGGTGTCTCTCTGCCCCATTTTTGACATAAAAATTTATAAAGAATTTTCTGGAATTTTTCGGGAAACTTTATTTTTGAGGATTTTTTAGAAATTGGCATATCGATAAAAACTCAGAAAAACGTGGATAAAATGGTTTCAGGCAAATCAAAACTAAGCATGCAGCAGCTCTGAGATACTCTTAATCATGCAACTAAACTGAAGGAATAACATTTGATAAAAGTAAATACAAGTGAGGTGGAGTGGATGCGGTGAAAATGAAGTTTCGTTCATATAAAATCACTTTGTTAACAAGGTTGATCAAGTCTTGTTCCCAAACTAACTTTATATGAGGCAAAACTTTGCACTTCACTTAATGCTTATGTTACCTCAACGTTGATAGGTATAGTCCCAACCATAACAATTTTATATTCTTCCTTGGGCTTTCGCTCTGAACAAATAATTTGACCAACTTTGATGGTCTCAACATGCTTGATTGAATTTAGAGCACTCTTCCTATCAATTTTCTTGGGAAAATAAACTGTATACTCTTTGTCATTAACATTAAAAGTGACTTTTCCTTGATTGCAATTAATAACAGCACCTGCAGTGTTTAGAAAAGGTCTCCCAAGAATAATAGACATATTATCATCTTCAGGCATTTCCAACACAACAAAATCAGTTAATATTAAACAACTGTTAGCAACTTGAATAGGAACATTTTCACATATACTAATAAGAATAGTAGTAGACTTATCAGCCATCTGCAAAGATATATAAGTTGATACCAATTTTTCTAGATTAAGTCTCTTATATAGAGAAAAAGGCATGACACTAACTCCAGCTCCTAAATCACATAAAGCAGTTCTAACATAGTTATTTTTAATGGAGCAAGGAATAGTTGGTATACTTGGATCTCCAAGCTTCTCTGGAACTTTACCATCAAAAGAATAATTAGCAAGTAAGGTGGAAATTTGCTCATTAGGATTTTTCCTTTTGTTAGTGACAATATCTTTCATATATTTTGCATAAGGAGGCATTCTAATAGCATCAGTCAAAGGAATTTGCAAAAATAAAGGTCTCATCCATTCACAAAACCTGTTATAGTGTTCTTCTTCCTTGGACTTGTGTTTCTTACCAGGAAAAGGCATTGGTTTCTGTACCCAAGGTTCTCTCTCTTTACCATGCTTGTTGGCAATGAAGTCTTCTTTGGTGTACTTTGCATTTTTATCACTCTTTTCCGGTTCCTCTTCAACTTCTTCTTTATCGGAAGCATCCCCTGGTTCAGTTTCAGCATCAGAAATAGAAACATTGTTAGGATCTTTACCTGCATCAGATGATTCTGCAGTTGTTTTATGCTTCTTCTTCTTCTTGGAAGGAATATCTTCATTCGAAGTGCGTTGAGAATCTTGCTCGACCCTCTTAGGATGTCCTTCAGGATATAATGGATCTTGAGTAGCAGCGCCACTTCTTGTGCGTATTTCACATGCTTGCTTCTCTCTTGCGGCATTAACTAGCAAGTCTTTTTGCACCTTGGTGAGCTGATCAATTTGTGTTTGAACCATTTGAAAATGTTTAACAAGTATCTTCACATCATTGGCGGTTCTCTCCACAATATCCTGCAACTTGTTAATAGCTCTAGAATTTTCCAACAAATGATTATGCACCATTCTATTACAATTTTCTTGCTTAACAATAAAATTATCAAATTCATCTAAGCATTGATCAGGAGGTTTAGTATAAGGAATATCTCTTTCATCAAAGCGTTGGAGAGAGTGTACCTCAATAGTGGATGAGTGAGGGATTGGCTTACATAATTCTTCTATAGGAGGTAAATTCTTCACATCTTCGGCCTTAATACCTTTCTCCTTAAGAGATTTCTTAGCTTCCTTCATAACTTCATCATTTAATTCAATCATCCCTCTCTTCTTTAGCGTAGGCTCTGTAGATGGCGCAGGGGTCGGTGCTGGTGTTGGCTCAACTAAAGTCCAATCATCATGATTCCGGCTTATTTTAGCCATTAATTCTTCAGCATCAGCCGGAGTTCTTTCCCTGAAAACACAACCAGCACAACTATCCAAATATGACTTAGATTCATCCGTTAGTCCATTATAAAATATATCAAGGAGTTCATTTTTAGGCAATGGTTCTTTAGGCAAAGCTCTAATTAAAGAACAAAACCTTGTCCAAGATTCAGGCAATATCTCTCCTTTTCCCTGTTCAACATCAAAGATTTTCTATACAGCAGCATGTTGAGCACTAGCAGGAAAATATTTCTGAAAGAAAGCATTAACCAAAGCAATAGGACTAGTAAGAGATCCATGAGACAAGCTATTAAACCAAGTTTTAGCACCATCTTTCAACGAGAAAGGAAAAAATCTTAGCAATAAAGTAAGTGCGGAGCTTAATATCATCAGAAAACAAATTACTCAAAGTAGAAAGCTCATTCATGTGCCCCATAGCACTCTCATCTTTGGTACCACAAAAAGGAGTTTTCTCAACAATAGATATGTAAGATAAATCCAAAGAGAAATCATAATCCTTGTCTCTAATATTTATGGGAGAAGCAGCAAACTTAGGATCAGGAGACAAATTATATCTAACAGAACGTCTTGCAAGAAGTTCTTTGACATTACCAGCATTACGAGCAGCACGTGCTTCAGCAATAAAATCATCATTAAGCTCAATATAAGCATCATCATCATAATCATCACTAGAATATTCCCTAGACTCAGGTGAACTAACATGTGTAACAGTGGTGTTTCCCAACTTAGCTCTAGCAATAGTAGCATCTAAAAAGGAACCTAGTGAACCACTCTCATCAAGCACAGTAGAAGCATCATCTAAATTATCAGTGGCATTTCCAATCTCAGCAGAAGTAGTGGCAGTAGCGTGTGGGTGTGGTGGTGTAAGCAACTTACTCATAACAGATGGTGAATCAAGAGCAACAGAGATGTTGAGAGTCGTACCTCTTCTTGTAGTGGATGGTAATATAGGAACTTTTCCATCACGAGGTTTACCCATGATGAAAAGGATTGCAGCGAACAATATGAATACCAAGTGAACTTACAAATAAAGCTATGGTCCCCGGCAACGGCGCCAGAAAATAGTCTTGATGACCCACAAGTATAGGGGATCGCAACAGTCTTCGAGGGAAGTATTACCCAAATTTATTGATTCGACACAAGGGGAGCCAAAGAATATATGTAAGCCTTAACAGATGAGTTGTCAATTCAGCTGCACCTGGAAACAGTCTTGCTCGCAATGGTTTATCAGTAGCAACAGTTTTATAGCGGTGACAGTAGTGAAACAGTAACAACAGTAGTAAAATAGCAGCAGCAATAGTAACAGTTGTATACAGTAGGAACAAATACTATAGGCATAGGGATGAATTACGGGCGTTGCATGGATAAGATAATTCATGAAATCAATGAAACATGGGCATTGCAGATAAATAATGATAAAGCATCCTAGTACAAACAATCATAGGCATATGTTCCGTATATAGTCGTACGTGCTCACAAGGAGAAACTTGCACGACATCTTTTGTCCTACCAGCCTGTTGTAGCAGGGCCTCAAGGGAAACTACTGGTAATTAAGGTACTCCTTTTAATAGAGTACCAGAGCAAAGCATTAGCACTCGGTGAACACATGTGATCCTCACATCATAGCCATCCCCTCCGGTTATCCCAATTTCTGTCACTTTGGGGCCTCGGGTTCCGGACAACAATATGTGTATACAACTTGTAGGTAAGACCATAAACAACAAGTATCATCATAGAAATAATAACATGTTCAGATCTGAAATCATGGCACTCGGGCCCAAAGTGACAAGCATTAAGCACAACAAGTTGCAACAATGTCATAGGCACTAAATAAAGATACTAGGCACTATGCCCTAACAATCTCATCCAATCCCTACCATCCCCTCACCTACAGCGGGGGAATTACTCACACATGGATGGGGGAGTCATGGATGGTCGATGGAGGAGCGTCGGTGGTGATGGTGATGAAGATCTCCTCTGAATCCCCATCCCGGCAGGGTGCCAGAACGGAGTTTCTGGTTCCGAATCGCGGTTTCTGATGGCGGCGGCGCATCGGAAGTCTATCTGGGAAAATCGCCGTCTCCCCGATATTATGTCGTCAGAGGGTATATGTAGGCGAGAGGGGAGGCCGAGAGGACTGCTGGGGCCCCCTCATGCCAGGGTGGCGCGGCCAGGGCTGGGCCGCGCCACCAGTGTGTGAGACCCCCTCGAGCCCCCCTCTCCGTCTCGTCTTCTGGCTCCGTGCGTCTTCTGGTGAAATAGGATTTTTCATGATTTTTCCTGAATTTTTACTGGAAGTTGGATTTCTACACAAAAACGAGACACCAGAGCAATTCTGCTGAAAAGAGCGTCAGTCCGTGTTAGTTGTATTCAAAACACACAAATTAGAGGAGAAACAATAGCAAAAGTGTTCGGGAAACTAGATACGTTTTGGACGTATCAACCGCGCGTAGAGACGGAATCGGCCCTCCAGGAGGCGCGGTATCCGCGGCGGCGCTGCAAATTTTTTGGTGCGCGCGGGCGTTTGCACTATCCAGAGCACGAAATGTGAGGCGTCGGCTGCAGCGCGCGGCATCTCTTCGGACGCGCGCGAATGCACAACGGGCTGAAATCCCCCCGCCCCCCGCGCCCTCCATTCCCCCCACTGCGCCGTTGCTGCAAGATTTCGCCGCCGCCGGTCGATTCTGCCGCCGGCCGTGCTGTAGCTTGCCGCCGCGCCGTAGATCAGCCTCGCCCGCGCCTCCTCCCGGCGCCGTCGCCCCTCGCCATCGCCCCTCGCCGTCGCTCTGCGCCGTCGCCCGAGACGCCGCTGGTGCTTCTCCCCGGCCCTCTCCGCGCCGTCGTCGCCATGGCGTCGAGCCTACTATCAACATGGCGCCGCCAAGACGCTCGCCGGTTTGCTCGCAAGGTATGCGCCTCCGCCGGCCGCCATCATTTTTAGCCAATTTTTTCCTACTAGCTAGTGGTAGTGATGTCATTTCATATGTATATTTGTAGAGTTCATCATCCAATACATCGGATGACGAGTACAACCAAGAGGAAGAAGAGAACATATCCATGCTATTAGCATACCGCGCCGTCAAGAAGCAAAAAATAGGTGGATCGGTGTTCGGTAGATAGAAGTTGCGGAGAGAAAGGATTGAAGGGCATGAGAAGTTGGTGCGGTCATATTTCAATGAGAATCTGATATTTCCCGAAAACTATTTTCGGCGGCGTTTTCGAATGAGCATCGACTTGTTCAAGCACATCGCAACGGAGGTGACCAGGTATGATCGATTCTTTGAGCAAGGGAGAAATGCTGCCGGAGAAATTGGTCATAGCACATATCAGAAGGTCACCGCCGCCTTGCGTATGTTGGCATATGGTATACCGGCTGATCTAATTGACGATCATTTGGCCATGGGAGAGAGCACTTCTATCTTGTGTGTGAAGCGCTTTGCCGTGGCAATTGTGAATATTTTTGGATCTACATACTTGAGAGCCCCCAATGCTCAAGACACGACAAGACTTTTGGAGTTCAACGTCGACCGAGGATTTCCAGGTATGCTTGGCTCCATTGATTGTATGCATTGGAGTTGGAAGAATTGTCCAGCGGCATGGCATGGACAATTCAAAGGGTACAAGAAGGATCCCACTATAGTCCTTGAAGCGGTCACCGATCATGAGACTTGGTTTGGAATGCCCGGATCTTGCAATGACATCAATGTTCTTCAACGGTCACCACTAATGACAAGACTTGCAATGCGGGAAGGTCCATTGGTGGAGTTTGAAGCAAATGGCCACAAGTACAGCTATGGCCACTTCCTCGCCGACGACATATATTCAAGGTTGCAAACATTTGTGAAGTCGATTAGTCAATCATGAGGTAAGAAACAAACCCAATTTCATAGTGCACAAGCGGCGGCTAGGAAAGATGTAGAGAGAGTATTTGGGATTTTGTAAGCTCAATTTGCCATTGTGAGGGGGCTGGCTAGATTTTGGGACCAAGAGTGCCTTTGGTATATCATGACCGCTTGTGTTATCATGCATAACATGATTATAGAGCATGATCGTGGGAAAAATGTTGATCATATCCACTACGAGTTGATGGGGGTTTCCGTGCAAGTGAGGAGGTCCATACATAGGATTGCCCGGTTCATTGTCTCATACCATGCTATTCGCTCCAACGATACACATGATGAGCTCCAAAAAAATCTCATGGAAGAATGGTGGAATTGGAATGTACAACAATAGTTGCATACTGTTTAAAAACTATATGGTGTATTGTTTCAAAACTATGTTGTATTGTTGTATGTTGATCCATAAACTTGTTGTATTTGTTATGAACAATTTGATGCATTTGTTATGAACAATTTGTTGTATTTATATGATACATTTATTTGTGAATTTATGAAGTTTGTTTGATCTTCTTTGATGCATAGTTGGGTGTGATTGTTGTTTCCGCCGGCGCTGCGCGCTGTATAATGGAGTGTCCGACGAAGGAACACTTTTAGCGCTCGCGAAGCCGCTCTAGTTTAACGCCTCCGGTGGGGGAAATGTCGGGGCAGCGCGCCCTAAACATTTACAGTGCGATCGCAGTGACGTATACCACGCCGAAATATAGCGCGGCTGTTGGAGATGCTCTAACTCTCTCTTCCACTCCCCAAACTCCAAAATCTAGTCCGAGATGTATCTGTGGTTGTATCAAAGATCTCGAAATATTTGGTGTGTTGCTATTAGTGAGGATCGTTACAATAGGTATCGAGCCACTCGATTCGAGGGATCGGCTGAAAAATTAAAGAAAATTCCACACAAGTTTTCCCCGCGGTTGATTTTAAGCGGAGGGAGTTGGAGATATGGAGGCGATTCGAGAGCGACTAGTGTGGAACTCTGGGTTGATATAGATATAGATATATATATATATATATAAAGGAGACCGGCTTTCGTGAGCTGTGAGCGATCCTGCTAGTGTATGAACAGCGTCCACGCGTACGTATGAACAGTGTTATGTGTATGTATGAACAGTGTCCACGTGTACGTATGAACATTGTTTATACGTATGAACAGTGCTTACGTATACGTACGACCAGTGTTTCCATGTACGTATGAACAGTGTTCTAGCCCGTTTTTTTCCCAATAAAAATTATTTTTTCTGCTGGTAATTATTTTAGGTAATTTTCTGATGGTAATTTTTAATATTGCGTAACTTTTCAATGATCATTTATTCCAGTGCATGATAAGTCGTTTCTAACCGTGACGATGATACGTAACTCTCCAACGGTAATTTCTCACTTATACGGCAATTCTCATGCGGTAGATATTCACGAATAGTAATTTTTAGCAGAAGTTTTCACCGCTAACGGTTATTTCCAAAGGATGGTTTCCCGGTAGTAAATCTCTGCGACAATTCTTCGATGATAGTTAACCTTAAACTCTCCAGCGGTAATTTCTCATCGGTGCACGAATAATCATTTTCAGCAATGACCAAAAGTTTTGACCGTTAACGGTTATTTCCAAGCGGTGGTTTCCCGGTAATAAATCTCTACGACAATTCTTCCACAGTAATTACCCTCCAATAATTCTTCGACCATGTGTAACTCCCTCGCGTTAATTTTTCACCGGTGCATAAATAGTTATTTTTACAATTAACTTATAGACTTCGATATTCGTCTCTATGGACAAAGCGGTCCACAAGATTATCATCTAGAACGACATGGTCATTTTGCCCCACCTCTCTCTTCTTTGCTTCTCCACTTATTCGAGATGCGCTAGCGTTTTCTCTCTTCTTTGCTTTTTCACTTATTCGAGAAAGTCTTGAAAGCACGGGGCGCGGCGTGCCGCCGCGTCAAAATTCCTAGTATATATAAAGGAGACCGGCTTTCGTGAGCTGTGAGCGATCCTGCTACTATTCATTCTGACCAATCGGCGGGCGCCACGTTTTAGTGTACGAACAGTGTCCACGCGTACGTATGAACAGTGTTACGTGTACGTACGAACATCGTCCACGTGTACGTATGAACAGTGCTTACGTATACGTATGAACAGTGTTTACATGTACGTATGAACAGTGTTCTAGGCCCGTTTTTTTCCCAATAAAAATTATTTTTTCTGCTGGTAATTATTTTAGATAATTTTCTTATGGTAATTTTTAATATTGCGTAACTTTTCAATGATCATTTATTCCAGTGCATGATAAGTCGTTTCTAACCGTGACGATGATACGTAACTCTCCAACGGTAATTTCTCACTTATACGGCAATTCTCATGCGGTAGATATTCACGAATAGTAATTTTTAGCAGAAGTTTTCACCGCTAACGGTTATTTCCAAAGGATGGTTTCCCGGTAGTAAATCTCTGCGACAATTCTTCGATGATAGTTAACCTTAAACTCTCCAGCGGTAATTTCTCATCGGTGCACGAATAATCATTTTCAGCAATGACCAAAAGTTTTGACCGCTAACGGTTATTTCCAAGCGGTGGTTTCCCGGTAATAAATCTCTACGACAATTCTTCCACAGTAATTATCCTCCAATAATTCTTCGACCATGTGTAACTCCCTCGCGTTAATTTTTCACCGGTGCATAAATAGTTATTTTTACAATTAACTTATAGACTTCGATATTCGTCTCTATGGACCAAGCGGTCCACAAGATTATCATCTAGAACGACGTGGTCATTTTGCCCCACCTCTCTCTTCTTTGCTTCTCCACTTATTCGAGATGCGCTAGCGTTTTCTCTCTTCTTTGCTTTTTCACTTATTCGAGAAAGTCTTGAAAGCACGGGGCGCGGCGTGCCGCCGCGTCAAAATTCCTAGTGAGTTTTTATAACTACAAATTATCTCGTTTGCTTGGTCAGCATTTAACTGGCCCTTTGCCTCAGTTAACTGATCCAACTGGCATGAATGAAATTGCTGACTTAACAATGACACTAGCACCTAGGAAGAATATCACTCTTGTACTTGATATTGATGGTAAGTCGCTACATGTTTTTTCTTCCTCCTGTGGATTTCCTTCTTGTCTCTCATAAAATCTCCAGTCTAGCTCGTCCTCGCAACGGCAGTTTGCGGAAGCTTTGTCTTCAGCCTGCGATGCTGGTGGTGTGCACTACAAAAAAAAAACCCTCGTGTCCGTCAGATTTTCGACTAGCACAAGCAAAAAATAAATACTAGCAAAAGTCTTTTCCCGACATTTACCACTTTCACGGTGACTAGCAAAGGGAAGCGGACATGTATGTGCAATTGAAGATTGTAATACAATGCATCATTGTGCAGCATTAGTTGTCCAGCACTACCGTCACTCATATACGCCTTGGTAGATAAAAATTATTCCGCCATGTCCAGCGATGTTGACTAGTCACGCTCGTCTCAGTAATGCTTGGCACTACAACATGGTAGTGAATATGAGGCACTTCAAAGTGCCCCTATAGATGAATAATGTGTCTCTAATTAGATTTTGAGGCACTTTAAAAAATACCCTCTTTACTCATGCCCCTAAAAGTTTTTGAGGCACTTTAATAAAAATGCCTCTAATTAAATTCAATCAGAGGCACTTTAAGTAAAGTGCCTCAAAAACTTTTAGAGGCACTTTATAAAGTGCCCTAAAATCCAATCTCATCAATTTTATATAATGTACTAGATCATGATGGCGCGCGTTATCGCGCCCGTCTATTTTGAGATAAATTATAGAATTTTAAAAATATCTGCAAATATACCTTTCTTCTATTAAATTAAATTAAATTGCTCTCACAAAAGACTTGTCCTCACACATAGAGAACTAAATTCTAAGGAAGTTAGGATATCGGACACGCTGATTACCAACGTTTTGGTTACCGGTCGGTAACCGGAGATCCTGACCACCCCTAGGAAACTGACTTGCTTGGCAAAAAAATCCCACTTTTTTGAATATTTTAATTTTTAATAAGAATCTTCCTTAAATATTCATACCTAATTTTGCATTTCAAATTCGTCCGGTAACCAGTCAGGATTTTCCAGTAACTGCGGTAACCGGTAATCCCGACCCCCCTCCAGAAAAAATTTCTATCGGGAACCAAAACCTTGGTAATTACTGAACTGACTAAATTGGTGACATCAATAAGGCAAGAGTTTTTTATGTTAAATGAAATCAAAGTTACGGCTGCGTACCAGCATGTACTATTTAACATAATTCCACTGTTCTGTAAACTCAGAAATGCACTTATCAAATTGAAGACATGATCTATGAACTGTAACATACCTGCTTAATTCAGAACTGGTCGCGATCATCGCAGGTTTGTAAGTAGCCCTGAAGAAAATTTTCTTCTGAACTTAACCCACATAGGTAAAAGTAGGGAGATTCAGTGCCGTGACAATAAATTCAGATTCAGATAGCCCGTGCAGTCCTATTCGTGCTGCTATCCCTAATATGATTTGACAAACGATTACTTTTCTTCATTGACTTGTTTTCCCATAGCCTGAAACAGCAAGATTAAATAAAGATATCTGTACTGAGAATCTGAAATGTTTTAAATCCCTGCAACAAAACAGATTTTTAAATAAATCTTGACGCTACTCTAGACAACTGGCTAAACATATCTTTTAGGGCAAACATAAATTTACTAAAAGTGTCTGCATACCGATAATTAAAAGGATAGTATCTCTAATATGGTTTTTTCGATAATGAGCATTTTTATTACTTAAAAGATATCTCTAATATGACAGAGTGGCACCAGGATTAACAAGAGACGAACTCAACTATAACCTAGGAGATGAACAGGCACACCACTTGTTTGCCGTAGATCTATCGTTCGGCAGCGACCTACTGATTTGCTTCAAACTACCATTGGTATGTCTCCTCTGCTGCATCAGCCATCCAGGGATGGATCCCTCCACGGGAATAAAATTATACGATGAATTGCAGTAGAACAAAATTTTAAGCTGGTGATCGTACCTTTTTTAAAGTCGACTAGGTAACAGGCCCGTGCGTTGCAACGGGTGAAAAAAAATCTTGCTCCGGAGGCTTACAAAAGTAAGTTCATGTTGATACATTGTAACGTTTCACAGAAACCGGCTAGTTTCAGCGCGCCCATGTCACACTATGCGATGCGCCAACATACATGTGTCTCTATCGCCACCTCACCCAATTTCACGAGGACATTCACCTCCATCCAGGGTCAGAAGTAGAGGAAGGCAGTTAAATCCTTGGGAAGGAGTCATGATGTAGATACATGGTCCCGTTCGACGATCCACTCCAACACCGGTAATGCCAAAGCATTCACCAACGAATTTTCATCAAATTAAAGACATGACATGCAACACCTAAAAAGCATTTAGTCCGACAATATACACAAACTCAATAATATCAATGAAGATGCAATGGACCTGGTTGAAACCTAAAATTTAAAATCAAATATTTCAAATTTGCGAGTATGTTTTTGAGAGACAAAGATTTGCATTACACCATGTGATCTTTCTAATTGGACATTTAACCTTCATTGTGCACATATACATATATTTCTAATTTGAGATATTACAAAAACATTAAGGACATGTTTGGTTCTGACATTTTCTGTCCGTTATTCAATTATGCCACTATCTGATTCCGTTAATCATGTTTGTTTAGCTTTACCTATACCGCGTAAACACATTACAACCTATGTCAAGTTCGTCACCACCCATCCTTCAGCGTAATCAGGTATATACCAGGCCGGGAGGCTCGAGTAAATCCAGCTAATATCAGAAGCTGCATCCAACGCGACGAGCTCCGTTATCCCTTCACAATCACAAACCAAACATAGTTGGTCTTTACCTGTTACTGTAATTACGATGTATTCTCTTACTGCTACCATTACCGTTACACTTTCTGCAACCAAACACGTCCCAAGTGCATGATAGTGAGGACATCTTAAGCCTCTGGTTCAGATCTAGATATTCCTTGAGAATACAAATTTCAAAGAAATGCACAAATATGTACACATGACTATTTCTTCCCCTTGGTGATTGAAAGCTCTTCGACAGACTTTTGCACGCCTCCATCACATCCGCTCTTCCTTGCTGCTTCCAGCACGCTGGGCCGATGTTGGCTGGGCACTTCCATTCAGAAGGTAGTACCCACCAACACACGATAGTCTCCTGCAAATTCAGATTGTCAACTGAGTTCACAACCGAGAGCCGGGGGCGGGACAACAGGAGTTGGCAAAAACATACATATAATCAAAAGGAGTGAAGCTACTTCCCTGGAATCAATTGTCAAGTATATAGTTCTGATATAAGTTCAGTCGACATCAGCTACTTTGCAAGTTCAGTTAACAATCAAATTCATAAGATAAAGTGACAAGAACAGATTCTACACCGAAATTGTTGCATAAATATCCATCTGACATAGTGAGTCTTGAATTTTCCCAAATGTTTTGTACAAGGAAAACATCAAGTAATCATGTCTCCTGCTACTCGTAATCAAAGGCTGTATATTACACTTGCTACAGAACAATTCCATGGCTCTCAAACTAAACTCTCCATATGGATATACTATTAGATTCATACACCATTGCAGTTTCATATAAAAGGGTGCTCTGAACATATATAACTGAGTTAAAGGTTCTTTAAACACCTTGAGCTGCAGGTAGTATCATATAAAAGAGACATGCAAGTTTAATGGATCTACCAAAATAAAAAACTCGTCAATAGCACAAGAAATTACTCCATTATCAAAATTACAAGAACAGGCATGCAGGTAGAGTGGTGGTGGTGTAAAATAGCATATTTAAGGGTACCCCATAACCCATATTTAATGTTTCAACATTGGAAGTGGCGTGGATGAGATTGCAGGTGTAGAGATGATAAAGTGCACAAATGAAAGACGATGCCCCTTGCAGAAAGGATAAAGCTTGCCTTGTCATGTTCTCCGGTGGTTGTCAAAGCACAAAGATGACCATGAGTGAAGCAGGATTAAAAACCTAAGGAATATGAACCATAGAATACCATATGGGAATGAAACATTAAATCATTCCATCAAACAACTGAAATGACCAATTACTGCTGACATTTACTTTAAACTGTAATAACTACTGCACCTATCCAACCAATATAATAATCTAAATTGTGAGAAAATGCATATTATATTGAATAAAAACTCCTTGAACTTTATGTTCTGCCACAAAATGTCACAAAATGTCAGTAGCCCAATGTAGAGTAGAACTTGTAGGAGAAGCAGTCAGATAAGTACTAACACACCAATTTATGCTTGGAGGTCAGACATACGAAAAAAATTACAGTAGATATGCAGTAGCAGCTAGGACTTGTCCCAAATTTTCTTTTCATCACCATGACAAGAACAAATCAAACGAAATGGATACCAGAGGATTATGATACAGGAAAATGAATCAAAGAATTTAGTGACCATGACTTTCATATGTACTCCAAGCAATTATGATTCTGAACAAATTATGGGCTCCAATTAAAAACTCTGCCTCTCAGTCGGTATATAAAGAGCAATGGTATATGTACGACGTTTTCCCGTCCAATGCTCGTACTACAGCCAATTAAACATGCATAGCTGCCCAGCCTACCCTGGATTATCCAATGTGGAAGAAGAGTTAAGAGGGGCAGATTAAGCCAACGTTTGTCGGACACAAAATTGTCATACGCAAGGCACTTCCAGTATATAAAAGAGGTTACAAATACACAATCGAACAAGTTTGATCCTCTCAAGGTTCATATTAGCTCAACCGTACCATGTTTCAGTACCAACAGCTCAACCGTGCCTTGTTACGCTTTCTGCTACACCACTACACCAGCGGACCAGCTGACAAATTAGAGAGATCAGGAAGAGGTTATGATCTGAACTATTTTCATGACCCTTCTTCCCGAGCCTCCACAGCTTTGCGTGCTCCACTTCAATGGTTCAATCTGGATGAGATTTGCACAAATGTCAACCTCAAATCTAACAAAAACAAAACGAATTTTATTCATGTATGGATGAAGGGGATTGTACGAGTGTGGGAGCAGGAATACTGGAATGGGGAGGGCTAGAGAAAGATAGACCATGAAGGGGAAATCCGTCGAACATGTGGTGGCCATCGACCTACGTCCATTGGCTGCACCACGATCCAGTCCCCACCACCGCACCTCGCCCGAGGATCGACATGTCGTGCGTCGTGGTTGTGGAGGGCGGGGGAGGCGACGTCGTGTGAGTCCACACAGGCAAGAGGAACAGAGGCGACTACACGGAGAAACGGCGGCAGCTGCTTCGCCGTCTGCGTGGAGGAGGTGTGACAGCCGTGTGTGCGACCTCCCAGCCGCATCGAGATACAGCGGTGTCCCCTACCTCCTAGATACGCAAAGACGACGGCCTCAGCGTCGCCGCAGTGTGGAATAGGGGCAACGCCCCGCGGCTTGTACGCTCCAGACGCCCGGAGGATCTCTGTGTTGCAAATCTGCTCTGGGCTTGTACGCCCCAGACGCCCGGATGTGGGAGGCGATATAGTAGAGACCGACCAGGTGAGCTGCTCCGGTCATGCTGATGGGACTTGGGAGGGCATCAGATCCAGCTCCTCCTGCTGTGCTGCTCGACCACCACGAGAGAGCAGAAACCTCCGCAGCGGAAGCTCACTGGAGGAGGAGGTGCGGTGGGGAGACGACTGTGGTCGAGGATGGAGACGACGGGGCGGAGCAATGGATCTGGATCTTTCCTCTCCGGTGTTTTTTGGCACTCCTGGGAGAGTCAGAGAGGCGACGTAGGAAAACAAGTGGGGTGGGATGCTTGACGAAAAAACTGACGGAACGCTTAGAGGGTGAAAAACGAAACACCTTTGTTCTTTTTAAGTAGTAGAGATTAAGTAGTAGAGATTACAGCGTACATGGAGGATTGTCTTGATAAAAGCAGATGAGGAAACACGTCGAGGCAGGAGATGAGGAAGGCCATGCACCGTTCCCTTAACATGGAATAGATCGAGGGAGACGTACTGGCTGGAGGGGACTCCTAGCTTTAACAGCCGGCTAGACGCATCCGTTCCAATCGCCCACGCCGCCGCAGCGCAAGAGACTCTTCGATGTCCAAATTAACCACAAGAGTCCGATTTGATCGGTCGAGTAGCATCCCCAAGGGACAGCTAAATCGAACGGCCAAAAGCTTATAGGTAGGACAATCGGATGGCTAAAAGTGGCTAGTTCATGTGAGAGCTCCTCTTTGTCTCGGTTATTTGCGCGGGTGCAAGAGAATACCCCCCCCCCCCGCTTGGGCGGTTGGGCCGCGGTGGTGGGGCCAGGGCCCAATATCGACCGACCGTGGTTGGTTAGGGGCCGCGGTGGTGGGGCCAGGGCCCAATATCGATCGACCGTGGTTGGTTAGGGGCCCCGCAAAATTTGGAGCTCATTACTTCAGGTACTCCTCGCGGCCTCGCGCGCTGTGTGGCCCCTCTGACGCTAACTTGTACGACAAATAAGGGATCAGGCTGCTATTTAAGCGGGTCTCGCGCTCCTTCACTTGGCGTGGTGGGACTAAAATCCCTGCACTATATCAACCGTACGTGTTGCAGCTGGCGTCTACCAGGACGCGGGTGCTGGCGCATGCATGCTAATTGCTACTCCCTCCGTTTAAAAATATAAGATATTTTAGTTTGATGAAGCTAATGTATCTAGACATCTTTTAGTGTATAGATTCGATTGAACCTATACACTAAAATATATCTAGATACACTCACTTCATAAAACTAAAACATCTTATATTTCCGAACGAAGGGAGTACAAGCCCCCACCCCCTCGGTACCGGATGCACGCATACATGCCGATGGGAAAAGAGGTGCAGCGTTGTGTACGCCATTTTTTTACTGGACGTATTCAGGATAATTCGTGATTAGTTTCCTTATATATACAAAGAGATAATGGTGTTTCACGGAGTAAATCTTTGGAAACGCTAATTTCTTAGATACTGACTCAGTAATTTGATTTTCTATATGCATTCTAGAAACAATTTGATACAAACACATATTTAGGACTAAAAAATGTACAGAACTTCAACAACTAATGGCAATAATGGCAATGGTTTCTTGAAAATATATATGTTATATTTAACAGCTAAATGCTTACATCAACTGTAGTCGTAGCATTAGTCTGTGCGAAAACAAATTATGCTAGTGGCCTTTCCCTTGGCTTGCATCACAGAAGATGCCAGCAATAGAATCAAAGATTCAAGTCCAAACGATACATGCAAATAGCTAAATATCATCTATGGTTGGTTCCCCAGAAACACCAGACAATGAGAAGGGTTAATTGCCTGGAGGATTACGCACACAGTTCCCAGTGTGGGACTCCATCAGCAATACCATTTCCAAATTCAGACTATATCATCTGTGCATGTGCATATATTATCGCAAATCAGCTCTAATTTGGCCCCTCATGGGAACCTTACAACAGAAATGCATCATCATGCGTGTGGTTAATGAACATCATAGATACGTATTTTATTACGTTTGAATTTTATTTCTGTTAAAGTTAGTCATGCTGGTCGATTTTTTTTTGAAACTTGGCTGTGTATTACTTAAACAGTGTCTTGGTTACATGCTGAATTACAATCTTTTTGAGCTGATTCAACCGCGCACGGAGGAATTTCACTCACTAACACACCCCTACTCCATACACTACGACCAAAACTTGCAAGATCATGCGCTACAGAGTTCCCAGTTCTATTAACTTTTTGGATTTTGAAATCCGGCAGGAGGAGTAGCATGTCTCTGGTTTCTGAGAGGATAAACGCCAAAGGGAGACCTGCTTCTATCCTTCATCTTCAGCTCGTTTACTACAACTGCACTGTCACTTTCTAAAATAACAGGCCTCGCTGCAACAGGTAGCATAGCTTTTGTTCCTTCTAAAGCTGCAATTGCTTCTGCTATTTCAGCTGATTGACAATATGCTATTGTTCCCCACGCTGAAAACATCACTTTTCCTTCATGATCACGTAGAACAGCGCCCCACGAACCATTATTTTCTACATGAGATAAGCCAGCATCAACATTGAGTTTGTACCAACCTTCTGTTGGTTTCGTCCATGCTGTATGTGGTTCCTTTGCTTGATGTGGCATACCATGCCCAATTTGGTTTACTTCTTTCTTCCCTTTAATGTCTAGATTAAGCTCTGAAAATTTAACCCGGGCTTCTTCTGCAAATCTTCAACTCTTGAATCTTGTTCATGCTTGTCGATTATGTAATAAAGCAGCACATTGTTTGGCTGCCATGGGTGCTAATCAGACTGAAGTTCGGCTGGTGTGCCCAGAGTATGTACCAGGACGATGCAAGTGACATTGTGGCCAGCGAGTTGGCTGAGCCTGTTTAATGGAATAAGATAGTTCCTTGTCAAAAAAAGAAGATAGATTGCCTTTCTTCTCACCACCGAGATTTACAGCCAGGGCACGACTACTCCTGGTAACTGAACACCAGCTACTCAGAACAATAGAACTGTTATCAAGAAATTGTTGTCTTTTTGCTGTTCTGAAATATTTCCAAAGGGGAGAAATTGCGAGTGCTAAATAAAGTTATTGCCACATGCCCATAACAGCGATAAAAATAGCTGAGGCAGTGAGACCTTAATCAACTCAATGAATCAATATTTCTCTGCAGGTAGAGCAAATAATCATGCCCTGACATCATCATGGATACTGGCCTGAAATGAGCAAATGCAGAGACAACTTTCACAGCACATCAGTCGTGAAGTTTCAGAATCACAGTTGTCTCCACTTGTACTTGTCAATGGTTGCCCTTAGGACCATCAATCATGTGCCATACTGATCATGCACATGAAAGGTCAGGTCCCAAACATAAATTGTGATTCACTTACATACACAAAGACATTAAAATGTGGCAACAATCTTTGACAGACTGGTGAATTATGCGCTCATAGCTACAATCTTTGACACGGTATACTAGTCAATTCCATTTTGTGTAATCATTCATAGGAATAAGAATGAAAATCACAAACATACATGTGACTTCAGAGGTAAGAATTGCAAAAAAAAAATCAGAGATATGCAAGTGAACTTATTCAGAGATATGAAGCTTACTGTAGTGGCTGCGTTTGGAGGCCGTGCAGGGCAGGGAGAGGCGGCGACGACGCTTGAAGAAGGAAGGAGGGGCAGTTCCTCGGCAGCAGACGACAAGCGCGGCTCCTCGGCGGTTGGCGGAGCGGCTCCTCGGTGCGGATGGCGGGGCGGCAACTCGGTCTGCTAGACAGAGGATCGGCGCCGTGGCCAATCTAGGAACGGCTGCTAGTCGACGGTGGAGCGGCAAATCACCGACCCCAAGAACGGATTTTCACGGTGTGGTTAGAGTTCACCGATGGAGAGGCCACCCGCTGCGGATGCGGCGTCAGCGTGGGAGTGGAAAGGGAGGAGGAGGTGAGCTGCGCTGGGCGAGGGCGTGGGCGCAACATAGGCGAGGGAGCGGCGAAGCAGGCGGCCGACGGATTTGGTCGCGGTGTAGGTTGGGGACGAAGAAGATAGGGATGACGATATTGATCGGCAAAAGGACGGGTTTTTTTTTTGCAAAATTATGCTACTCCCTCCGTTCAAAAATATAAGATGTTTTAGCTTTGTGAAGTGAATGATATCTATACATCTTTTAGTGTATAGATTCAAGCGAACATATACACTAAAAGTTGTCTAGATACATTAGCTTCACAAAGCTAAGACATCTTATATTTCCGAACGGAGAGAGTACAACCGTAGCTAGCCACTAGCGTGACCAAAAGATGTACCTTTACTCTATTTTTCCATGTTCGACCGATAATTTGGGGTAGAAACAAAATATGGGCTTTGCGAACGTAAGAAGACGAGGGGGAAACACAAATTAGATCGCGTGAGGATAAAAACATTCCACTTGAGTGGAAAAAAGGTTTAAAACATAAGAAAACACAAACGATTACTAGGAAGACAATAAAGGGGAAAAACTTTAGCTAATAGAACAAGGTTAAGTTTAGTGACCAACAATGTATTTTACTCATATTTTTGTATAAACAAAGAAAATTTGTCGATCCTCCAAACATAAAACACATGTGACTAACAAACTTTTGGGGCACTTCTTTAAAGTGCCTCAAAAAGTAGTGACTAATTGAGGCATTTATCAAAAGTGCCTCAAAAGGTAGCTATCTATTGAGGCATTTTTAAAAGTGCCCCTAAATCCATTATATTAGAGGCACTTTGATCAAAGTGCCCCAAATTATACACAAATTAGAGGCATTTTGATTAAAGTGCCCCTAATTACAACTTTTACCCACACTTTAAAAAGTGCCCCAAATAAAAGTGCCCCAAAATCCCTGCTGTGTACTAGTGTGCGCTCCACTCGACGTTGAGTATTTTCCCTCCAAATACTATAATCCCATCTCTACACAACCTTGCATTCCCTCCCACATTATCCAGACGTACTTTCTTCCAACCTCTCTCCCCATCTCTCTCTCTCCCTCTCTCTCTGAAAACTTCACTAGGCGACACCGAGGTGCGGAGACCGAAATCGCAGACGGTTTTATCTTCTAGGCTTCGATTCCGGTATGTACACAGAGTTGGGGTGTTTTCGATCTAATCTGCGCATTGGGGTTTTCATATAGGTTTCTCTAATTTTAAATGATATTGTGGGAGTGAGGATTCCATGTTGTGCACATTGTAGTCAAATGCAATAATCTAATTTGTGCATGTATCTTGGAGAGCTTCCTCATTTTATTTAGAACACCATTTTGGTCTTATCACGATATCTTTATTCAATTTGTTCTTTGGATCATTTGGTTGCTCTCTTCATTCTTTGGAAGTTTTGTAACGATGTTATCTTATTTTGTTTGCAATCTTTGATCCTCAATATAGTTTGATTTCCCCTGACTATTATCCTTTAGATATGTGCACGTGTTTTCACCCATTTTTTATATGCACATCGCGGAGGAACTCTCGCTATATTGGCCTTCTGAGTTTTCCGCCCATTTTTGCAATGATTCCAATGGGGGAGAAGATTCTGGGGTTTAAAGGGAATTGGGTTTTATGCTTGGTTTTATTCTTAAGCATTTGCCTTTCATGCTTTGCATCCTTGCGTGTTGCTTTACATGTTTGAGTACTATATAGAGGAAACTCCACCAACAACCTTGGTTGGCATTATATGCAACGAAATCAAGCTCATTCACGCGTGCATATATTGTGAGGATATTGATCTATATATGGTGATTCCATTAGCATTGATACGTCTCAAACGTATCTATATTTTTTGATGCTCCATGCTTGTTTATACACCATTTGCTTTGAGTTTTGTTACTGACAAGGGTTAACTCGACAAATGTCCAATATGAAGGACTTAGGATCAGGGGAGTAGGGCGTCGGATGAACTCGAAGGTAAAATCAGTCAAACAAGGTGTGTATCGAAAGTAAATGTCAGAGTAAACCTAGCTTGCTTTCAATCTGTCCCTTACCCTCCTCTCCTGGCCCCTATATATAGGTGGCCAGGTCTCAAGGATCGGGAGGGGTCTGACACAGATTACAGTATCGACATACGACATGAACTCGTATATCTACTAGTATTACAATTGGGCCTAGCTTAACGGGTCTCAGGGGTACTTTAACTAGCGGGCTCTATTATCTACACCCTTGTCAGTAGCCCCCGAGATTCTACCAGAATTGCAGATTTGGGTTGAATCTCAAATCTTTATTTCTTTGACTTTGATCAATCTTCGACTTCTTTGTATCTTTATTTCTTCGAATTCGAGTATCTTTCATTAAACTGTCTCGCAAGGGGTTTTGATGAACAAGCCTGACAACTCTGACGGATCAAGAGGTCAGTTAACTGCCGGAACAGATATTTGTCACCTACTTCAAATTCAATCCCATTGGACTTGAATTCGGGAAACCGGTCAAACCCATTCTTTTGCCGCATTTAGGACTTACAAAGAATGAATCCCAGTGGTTCTCAGGGTACCCAGTGCGTCCACCAGGATTTTCTTCGCGTCGTTGACACGGATAAATACTAGCAGAGCGCATTCATGTGCGTATACCAGGCCACACAGGACGGATCCTGGGGTCTTACCTTCACGATATATTTCAATCATGGCATTCGAATTTTGTCACGATGACGCAACTCGAGAATCATATGTCGTAGCCTTGTTTGACTGTTAGAATGTGCAAAATATTCGAGTTGTATCCTTTTTTACTTTCTAGACTCTCATAAATAGCTCCCGATGGGAGGAATTGATCTTTATTTTGTCGACACTGAAGTCGAAGTTTGTTGTCGACAAAAGGTAGTCGATTGCGTCATTACCACTTGTCAACCAGTTGGTTTTTTATCATTGGGTACGCCACTAGCGCTCCTGATGTAAGTATCTCGAGGCCACAGGCGGGTATTCTGTAGCCAATCATCGGCTTCAATCTCTTCGCCTTCTTTCTGTCGACTTCTTTTTATCGGGTGCACGACCAGCGCTCCCGATGGGAGTACCCCCGAGGCTATAGCCGAAATTTTTCGGGTATAGGCTAAAAAATATAAACATGTCTATCTGAAATATTGTCTTCTTGTGATATTTTTTTGGCATGTTTTTGTGCTTAATTATTCATCTCTTCTGCTCTTATGATGCAAGCCCCCGAGTCCGTGACGAGGTGCATTGTGCTCCTTGATATATACTTTTTCACCTGATACACGTATCTTTGCTTGTGATATGATGTCGCCTCCTTATCATCTGCCCTGAGCAGAATATAAAAGCCCATTAAATGTAATTTGGACCGTGTCTCTGTGGAGGCCCATTAAGATGTACTTATAAATAAAGCATGTTTGGGGAGGGCAAAAATCCTAATTCTCTCATTATTATCTTCCTCCGCCGCATCATCGTCCTTCTTGTCACCTCATCTAGGGTTTTTCCTCCTCGCACTTGTCTCCATGGCCGATGCAGGTGGATCACGTCTGAACATCAGCGCTCCGGTGGAAAAGCGAGGTCATTGCTATCCGCGTGGCAGTAAGAACAAGTCCACAGGCCCAGCTATGGTAGCCTCGTCATCTGTTCCTCCAAAGTGGCGCCCTGGCCGCCCTGCGGGGAGTAAGAATAAGCCCAAGGCGCCAGGTCCGAGCGCCCCTCCTCATAATGTTTCTCCTCCTCCTCCGCCCAAAGTGTACTTCTTCTGCATCGCCGGCACTCAATGCCATGAGATTCAGCGGGTGCCGCTGAAGTTTACCAAGTTCATGGATGGACGAGAGCTGCGGGAAGCAATTCTTTGTGAGCACTCTGGGGGAGGAACTCCCTGATACGTCTCCAACGTATCTATAATTTTTTATGCTCCATGCTTGTTTTTACACCATTTGCTTAGTGTTTTGTTACACTTCGTGGCACTTTTATGCATTTTCCGGAACTAACCTACTAACAAGTCGCCACTGTGCCAGTTCCCTGTTTTCTGCTATTTTTGTGTTTCAGAAAAGTTACACAGGAAATATTCTCGGAATTGGACGAAACCAAAGCCAGTCGCCCAGAATTTCACCGAAGCTTCCCGAGAACCGAAGAGGAGACGGAGTGGGGCCACGAGGTGGCCACACACCAGGGCGGCGCGGCCCTGGCCGTGCCCCCTATGTGTGAGACTGCCTCGGTCCACTCCTGACGATGCCCCTTCGCCTATAAAGACCCCCCAACGGGAAAAACCTATAGACCCGATCAGTTTTCCAGAACACATCACGATCCGCCGCCGTGATACGTCCAAAACTTATCTACTTTCCCGAACACTTTTGCTATTGTTTCTCCTCTAATTTGTGAGTTTTGAATACAACTAACACAGACTGACGCTGTTTTCAGCAGAATTGCTCTGGTGTCTCGTTTTTGTGCAGGAATTCAACTTTCAGTCAAAATTCAGGAAAAATCATGAAAAATCCTATTTCACCAGAAGACCCACGGAGCCAGAAGACAGGAGGGAGAAGGGGCTCGAGGGGCTGTCACGCACAGGTGGCGCGGCCCAGCCCTGGCCACGCCACCCGTGCGTGAGGGGGCCCCAGCACCCCTCTCGACCTCCCCTCTCGCGTACATATACCCCCTGACGACATAATATCAAGGGAGACGGCGTTTTTCCCAGATAGACTTCCGCTGCGCCGCCGCCATCAGAAACCGCGATTCGGAACCAGAAACTCCGTTCTGGCACCCTGCCGGGACGGGGATTCGGAGGAGATCTTCATCACCATCACCACCGACGCTCCTCCATCGACCATCCATGACTCCCCCATCCATGTGTGAGTAATTCCCCCGCCGTAGGTGAGGGGATGGTAGGGATTGGATGAGATTGTTCATGTAATTTGATATGTGATTGATAGGGCATAGTGCCTAGTATCTTTATTTAGTCCCTATGACATTGTTGCAACTTGTTGTGCTTAATGCTTGTCACTTTGGGCCCGAGTGCCATGATTTCAGATCTGAACATGTTATTATTTCTATGATAATACTTGTCGTTTATGGTCTTACCTACAAGTTGTATACACATATTGTTGTCCGGAACCCGAGGCCCCAAAGTGACAGAAATTGGGATAACTGGAGGGGATGGCTATGATGTGAGGATCACATGTGTTCACCGAGTGCTAATGCTTTGCTCTGGTACTCTATTAAAAGGAGTACCTTAATTACCAGTAGTTTCCCTTGAGGCCCTGCTGCAACAGGCTGGTAGGACAAAAGATGTCGTGCAAGTTTCTCCTTGCGAGCACGTACGACTATATACGGAACACATGCCTATGATCGTTTATACTAGGATGCTTTATCATTATTTATCTGCAATGCCCATGTCTCATTGATTTCATGAATTATCTTATCCATGCAACGCCCGTAATCCATCCCTATGCCTACAGTATTTGTTTCTACTGTTTACTACTGTTATTATTACCGCTGCTATTTTACTACTGCTGTTACTATTTCACTACTGTCACCACTATAAAACTGTTGCTACTGATAAACCGCTGCGAGTAAGATTGTTTCCAGGTGCAGCTGAATTGACAACTCATCTGTTAAGGCTTACATATATTCTTTGGCTCCCCTTGTGTCGAATCAATAAATTTGGGTAATACTTCCCTCGAAGACTGTTGCGATCCCCTATACTTGTGGGTCATCAAGACTATTTTCTGGTGCCATTGCCGGGGAGCATAGCTTTATTTGTAAGTTCACTTGGTATTCATATTGTTAGCTGCAATCCTTTCATCATGGGTAAACCTCGTGATGGAAAAGGTCATATATTGCCATCCACTACAAGAAGAGGTACGACTCTCAACACCTCTGTTGCTCTTGATTCGCCATCTGTTATGAGTAAGTTGCTTACACCACCACACCCACACACTACTGCTACTACTTCTGCTGAGATTGAAAATGCCACTGATAATTTAGATGATGCTTCTACTGTGCTTGATGAGAGAGGTTCACTAGGTTCCTTTTTAGATGCTACTATTGCTAGAGCTAAGTTGGGAAACACCACTGTTACACTTGTTAGTTCACCTGAGTCTAGGGAATGTCCTAGTTATGATTATGATGATGATGCTTACATTGAGCTTAATGATGATTTTATTGCAGAAGCACGTGATGCTCGTAATGCAGGTAATGTTAAAGAACTTCTTGCCAGACGTTCTGTTATATATAATTTGTCTCTTGATCCTAAGTTTGCTGCTTCTCCTATAAATATTAGAGACAAGGATTATAATTTCTCTTTGGATTTATCTTACATATCTATTGTTGAGAAAACTCCTTTTTGTGGTACTAAAGATGAGAGTGCTATGGAGCACATGAATGAGCTTTCTACTTTGAGTAATTTGTTTTCTGATGATATTAGGCTCCGCACTTATTTTGTTGCTAAGATTTTTCCTTTCTCATTAAAAGATGCTGCTAAAATTTGGTTTAATAGCTTGTCTCCTGGATCTCTTACTAGTCCTATTGCTTTGGTTAATGCTTTCTTTCAGAAATATTTTCCGCTACTGCTCAACATGCTGCTGTGCAGAAAATCTTTGATTTTGAACAGGGAAAAGGAGAGATATTGCCTGAATCTTGGACAAGGTTTTGTTCTTTAATTAGAGCTTTGCCTAAAGAACCATTGCCTAAAAATGAACTCCTTGACATATTTTATAATGGACTAACGGATGAATCTAAGTCATATTTGGATAGTTGTGCTGGTTGTGTTTTCAGGGAAAGAACTCCGGCTGAAGCTGAAGAATTAATGGCTAAAATAAGCTGGAATCATGATGATTGGACTTTAGTTGAGCCAACACCAGCACCAACCCCTGCGCCATCTACAGAGCCTACGTCGAAGAAGAGAGGGATGATTGAATTAAATGATGAACTTATGAAGGAAGCTAAGAAATCTCTTAAGGAGAAAGGTATTAAGGCCGAAGATGTGAAGAATTTACCTCCTATAGAAGAAGTATGTAAGCCAATCCCTCACTCATCTACCATTGAGGTACACTCTCTCCAACGCTTTGATGAAAGAGATATTCCGTATACTAAACCTCCTGATCAATGCTTAGATGAGTTCGATAATTTTATTGTTAAGCAAGAAAATTTTAATAGAATGGTGCATAATCATTTGTTGGAAAATTCTAGAGTTATTAACAAGTTGCAGGATATTGTGGAGAGAACCGCCAATGATGTAAAGATACTTGCTAAACATTTTCAAATGGTTCAAACAAAAATTGATCAGCTTACCAAGGTGCAAAAAGACTTGCTAGTTAATGCTGCAAGAGAGAAGCAAGCAAGTGAAATACGCACAAGAAGTGGTGCTGCTACTCAAGACCCATTATATCCTGAAGGACATCCTAAGAGGGTTGAGCAAGATTCTCAACGCACTTCAAGTGATGATATTCCTTCCAAGAAGAAGAAGAAGAAGCATAAAACAACCGCAGAGTCCTTTGATGCAGGTAAAGATCCTAACAGTGTTTCTATTTCTGATGCTGAAACTGAACCAGGAGATACTTCCGATAAAGAAGAAGATAAAGAAGAAGTTGAAGAAGAACCAGAAAAGATTGATAAAAGTGTAAAGTACACTAAAGAAGACTTCATTGCCAACAAGCATGGTAAAGAGAGGGAACCTTGGGTACAGAAACCAATGCCTTTTCCTAGTAAGAAACACAAGTCCAAGGAAGAAGAACATTACAACAGGTTTTGTGAATGGATGAGACCTTTATTTCTGCAAATTCCTTTGACTGATGCTATTAGAATGCCTCCTTATGCAAAGTATATGAAAGATATTGTCACTAACAAAAGGAAAATTCCTAGTGAGGAAATTTCCACACTTCTTGCTAACTATTCTTTTGATGGTAAAGTCCCAGAGAAGCTTGGAGATCCAGGTATACCTACTATTCCTTGCTCCATTAAAAATAACTATGTTAGAACTGCCTTATGTGATTTGGGAGCTGGAGTTGGTGTAATGCCTTTTTCTCTTTATAAGAGACTTGATTTAGAAAAATTGGTATCAACTAATTTATCTTTACAGATGGCCGATAAGTCTACTACTATTCCTATTGGTATATGTGAAAATGTTCCTGTTCAAGTTGCTAACAGTTGTTTAATATTAACTGATTTTGTTGTGTTGGAAATGCCTGAAGATGATAATATGTCTATTATTCTTGGGAGACCTTTTCTAAACACTGCAGGTGCTGTTATTAATTGCAATCAAGGAAAAGTTACTTTTAATGTTAATGACAAAGAATATACGGTTTATTTTCCCAAGAAGATTGATAGGAAGAATGCTCTAAGTTCAATCAAGCGTGTTGAGACCATCAAAGTTGGTCAAATTATTTGTTCAGAGCAAAAGCCCAAGGAAGAATATCAAATTGTTATGGTTGGGACGATACCTATCAAAGTTGAGGTAACATAAGCATTAAGTGAAGTGCAAAGTTTTGCCTCATAAAAAGTTAGTTTGGTAACAAGACTTGATCAACCTTGTTAACAAAGTGATTTTATATGAACGAAACTTCGTTTTCACCGCATCCACTCCATCTTACTTGTATTTACTTTCATCAAAATGTTATTCCTTCAGTTTAGTTGTATGATTAAGAGTATCTCAGAGCTGCTGCATGCTTAGTTTTGATTTGCTTGAAATCTTTTCATCCTCGTTTTTCTGAGTTTTATCAATATGCCAATTTCTGAAAAATCCTCAAAAATAAAGTTTCTCGAAAAATTCCAGAAAATTATTTATAAATTTTTATGTCAAAAATGGGGCAGAGAGACACCTGGGAGGCACCAGGTGGGGCAGCCACGCCACCTCACACACAGGTGGCGCGGCCCAGCCCTGGCCGCGCCACCCATGTGTGAGAGGGCCCCACCAGGCCCCTCACTCATCTCTTCTTCCCCAGCTCTTTCTCTCTCCCGAAAAACACCGCCCCAATTGCTCAAGCTCGAGTTTTTGCTGTTCTTCACCTCGATTTTTCGATCTCCTTGCTCAGCCCAACATTTCTGCTGAAATTTGGATCATTTGCTCTCCAGTATGTAACTCCTCCACTTGTCCAAGTAGATTTTCTTTTGGTAAAGTATTTCTTGAGTATTTTAGCATTGTAGGTGACAGTATAAATGAGTATGCATGCTTGTTCTATTGCTTAGAAAGGTTATTTTGATGCATGATAGCTCTCTAGTAACCTACTATAGTAGTTTCCTACGCTTGCTTGTTGTAAAATCATTTTTTATGAGGTTTGTCAAAAATTTCAGAAATGGAGGAGAATACATATCGACTCTCTCAACATGAACTAGAAGTGCATGATGTTATGAAAGTTCACCGTGAAGAGAAGGTTTTTCCCTCACACTATCCATGTTCAGCATTCTTGAGTGCTGCTGGAATCCTGCAGGATTTTCAAACTTTACTTTCTAATGCAGGATTAGAATATTTTGTTGAGGGTGAACCTCCCCAATATGTTAAATTAACAATGTCTGTGGTGCAGGATTTCAGATTTAGTTGGTCCACTTCTAACCCCATGGTTCATTACAAAATCTATAATAAATCTGTGGACTTGCCTCTTGATGTTTTCTGTACAGCTATTAGAGTACCACAGTGGGGATCGCTCGAGAAGATAAGAGGTCAGCCTGGGCCATTGTTGGAACTTTACGAAGAGATTTGTCAAGGAAGAAGCTTTACAGGAGAGGGTGGTAAAACTCGAAATATTCATTTCCCATCCATTCGATATTTTGCCTTATTTATTACCAAATGTGTTCTTGCTAGGAAATCTGCAAGTAGATTGTCTCTCCATGATCTAGCTTTTATTGCTGCTGCTTTGAGGCGTGATAGGACTTACCATTTGGGCGCCCTAATAGCTTTCCGTCTTGATATTAATCGTGAAAAGGGGGAATCTGTGGAGGACTTATAGCTTCACGCCTGTTAGCTTTGCATGGCGTTGTGCCTCATTTTCGAGATCTGCAGTTCCCCGAGGAGAAACTTGGTCTTGATTCTATGGTTCAACATAAGTTTATTTCTCCTCCTGCTAGTTTGATTAATTTAACATTTGAGCTAACCTTTTTCAAGAAGACTACCTGGAGGGTAGTAAAGACTGAACGATCAGTCCGTTTGCCTGCACCTCTTTTGTTTAACCTTGATCGCAGGAATGGATGGTCGCTTATGGAAGATGAGCTTGACGCATACGTGGAGGAGCACCCGCCACCTGTACACAATGAGGAGGGCGCCGAAGAATCGGGGCAGCCCTCCAACATTACGAACTTCCCATATGAGCAACCCTATTATGATTATGCGCCATCAGCTTCATCTTCACGAGAGCCTGGGTACGATTACACCTACGATGATCCACCAGCCTGGGGCAGCTATCAAAGTCGAAATTGATCTCCACTTAGGCCAAAAGCCTAAGCTTGGGGGGAGGTACGCCGACGATTCACTCATCTACATATCTTATTTTGTCGGTCCTTTGTATATTCATGTTTCGCTTTCTTTATTGTTCTCGTTCTTGTTTCCATTTTTCCAAAACACAAAAAGACCAAAAATATTTCCGTTGTTTCTCTCTATTTGGTTCTTTAGTTTTCTACCTTTGGTTTACTTTACTTGCTATTTTCAGTTCGCTATTTGAAAAATCCAAAAATATTTTGCTTTGTTTGCTATTTCCTTCTGCTTTTGTTTCAAAAATTGAAAACCCCAAAAATATTTGTTGTTGTTCTTCAGTTTTGTAAAGTTTGTTGCAGAGTTCAGTCTCCTGTTACTCCATTGGAGCTTGGTATTCACTTTATATTATTCAAGCCACACAAGTGAAGAGCAATAATGACGATATATGACAATCCGAGATATGGTAAGAGGATGGTATGAACTCTATTTGTTTTCATTTTTGTACATATACTCATCTATGTGGACATGCTTAGTCGGTTCATGTAAGGTATATGTCATCTAATGGATGCTTTGTAGTTCTTGCTTTCATATGATTAGTTTCAATTTACTATTAGCCTGTAGCATGTCATGTAGACGCTTGCATGCATTGTTTTATTCATAGTATGGTATGATATTGTGGTATCCACCTCTGAAAGCTTCATTTGAATCGACTTGGCACATGCTCAAGTATGCATATGACTGAACAAAAAGTCAATTAAGCCTCGATGATCTAAATTGCCTCAGAGTTCTTGTATCATTTTTATGCCTATATTAATTTTGTTTTGTCGCAAGCATGATTATGACAGTTATTGCTCTCTCGATTGTCGCTTCCCAGTCTTTTGCTAGCCTTCATTTGTACTGAGTATGAGCTCTACTCGTGCATCCATTTACCAAAAACCAAGTCTTCCAAAGAGTCCACTATAAATTCCTATGGATGGTATTTGTAAGCCATTCCAAGTAATTTTTCATGTGCTACCTTTCAAAACTTTCAACTACTTCTCATTTTGTGCCACTGTTTTTAGCTCATGGGGACGTAGTGGTCGGAATTGCTATCTTCCATATTAAATTAAGTACCCCTCGACTAGGCAGCTTCATCTTCTCGTCATTAATTTTGCATGAGAGCTGGTCAGACCATTATAATCTTAATTCTAAAAGAAAGAAAAAATGCACTCCTCCAAAGGAATGAGAAAGTAGGTGGGCACCCGATGGAATCGGTTAGCCATGGTTTGAGAAAGGAAAAAGGTGGGGAGGAGTGCCAAAGCTTTATAAAAGAGCACCAATGTGCCAAATTTTAAAGAACTCGGAACCGCTCTCACTTGTTTATTATGGAAGATAGTAAGTCCCCATTGCTAGTCGTTGACATAGAACAACCACCTCTCAAAAGAAACTTTTATCTCTGTTTTACAAATGAAAAGCTCTAGCACATGTTAAATCACTGCTTCCCTCTGCGAAGGGCCATTCATTTACTTTTATGTTGAGTCATCATCTTCTAACTTTTAAGCACTTCTTGAGAGCATAGCTGTTATTCTTAGTGTAATGTGCTTGTCCCAGAACACGGTTAATTGTGGTATAACTTTGATGCTTGTATCTTTGATATTTCTACTTCTAGTCTTCTCTTGGACTTCAGAGGTGCCTCAGCATTTATGTTTTGCTCTACAAATAAAGGCAAGCGGGATACCACTCTTTCATATCATTTATGCATATTACAATCTTGTAGTTTCTCATGTACATGTTACTTGTTATTAGTGCATTGGCACTCTTTCATTGCTTGCTTGACTATGAGGTGACATTAGTTGCATATCTCTTATTATGAATTGCCTGAGTACTTGATCACATAGTTAGTATATATACATCATATGAGCAAATGTGTTCGTGAAAGTTTCTTTTATCGCTCTCAGTTGTTAACTGAATTGCTTGAGGACAAGCAAATAGCTAAGCTTGGGGGGAGTTGATATGTCCAAAACGTATCTACTTTCCCGAACACTTTTGCTATTGTTTCTCCTCTAATTTGTGAGTTTTGAATACAACTTGAAGGGTTTAGCAGCATAGTAAATCAAAAAAATTCCTACGGATGCGAACAAGGAAGCCAAGATCTAATCTAGGAGATGTAATCAACGAGAGAGGTAGATGAGATCTTCATACCCTTGAAGATTCGCACAGCGGAAACGTTCAATAGAACGTGGTTGACGTAGTCGTACTCGCCGTCTCCTCCTCGCGATCCGGTCCGATCCTACGCCGCAAGTGGCGGCGCCTCCGAGAGTTGCACACGTGCGGTGCAGCGACGTCTCCTCCTTCCTTGGTCCAGCAAGTATGGTGGAGAGATAGATTGGATCAGCAGCACGATGGCGTGGTGCTTATGGTGGAGAGTTTCTGCAGCAGGGCTTCGCCTATGCGCAGTCGCGAGAGAGAGAGAGAGGGAGGGCAGCAGTTGGCGGCTAGGGTTTGGGTTAGGGGTGGAGAGGGCTGCGCCCTTGCCCCCTTATATATAGAGGGGTGGCCGGCCAGCTTGGCCTCTCCCCAAACCCTAGGGCGCCGACTTGGAGTAGGTAGAGTGGGGGGCAAGTTTCCCCCCCTTCCTTCTTTGAAGACTCCCTTAGGGTTTCCCCTTGGGCTGGCCGGCTGGGCCTTAGGGGCCTTGTGCGCCTGGCCCAGGGCGGCCAGGGCACTTCCCCTTAGGCCCACGCAGGCCTCCGTCAAGTGGGCCCACGTTGGTCCCACACCGGAACCTTCTAGAACCTTCCGGTACAATACCGATAAACTCCGAAACCTTTTTCGGAATCCAAAAACTGCTTTCCTTTATATGAATCTTATTCTTCGGACCATTCCGGAACCTCTCGTGACGTCCTGGATCTCATCCGAGACTCCGAACTAAAACTCATAAACCAATTATCCATTCTATCCTAGCATCGATGCACGTTAAGTGTGTGACCCTACGGGTTCGAGAATATGAAGACATGATCTTCTATCAATAATCAATAGCGGGATCTGGAAACCCATATTGACTCCCACATATTCATCGATGATCATATCGAATGAACCACGATGTCAGGATTCAATTAATCCCGTATATGTATTCCCTTCGTCACACGATATTTTTACTCGCCCGAGATTTGATCGTCGGTATCGCCATACCTAGTTCAATCTCGTTCACAGCAAGTACTTTACTCGTTCCGTAATCTGATATCACTTCGTGATTAACTCCTTAACCACATGCTTGCAAGCGATGTTGATATTGATTACCGAGTGGGCCCGAAGTATATCTCTCCGACTTGGGAGGGACAAATTCCATCTCGATACATACAACCCAACAAGTACTTTCCGATCACCTGAGAGACACCTTTATTATCACCCTAACATAGGATGACGTTTGATGACTTCAAAGCTTTCTTCCGATACTAGGGAGTTGTATTATCTCATGGTCTAAGGAATACAATACATGACATAGGAAAAGCTTCGCAAAGATGAACACGATGACACGATCTAATTGCTCTGCTTTATTTGGGTCTGTCCATCATATCATTCTCCTAATGATATGATCTCATTATTAATTGACAACTCATGTCTATGATTAGGAAACCTTAACCATCATTAATCAATGAGCTAGTCCATAGAGGCGTACTAGGGACACGGTGTTGTTCATGAACCACACAAGTATTAAAGTTTCTGCTTAATACAATTCTAGCATGGAATATAAACATTATCATGAACAAGAATTATAATAATAACATCTTTATTATTGCCTCTAGGGCATAATTCCAACAGTCTCCCACTTGCACTAGAGTCAATAATCTAGTTTACATCTGGCAACAATCTAACACCCATGGCATTAAGGTGCTGATCATGTTTTGCTCGTGGAAGAGGTTTAGTCAATGGATCTGCGACATTCAGATCTATATGTACTTTGCTAATCTTCAGATCTCCATCTGCTATATAATCTCGAATTATATGGAAACGGCGGTTGATGTGCTTGGTTTTTGGATGATATCTTGGTTCCTTAGCCAGTGCTATGGCGCCAGTGTTGTCGCACAATATCTCCAGTGGGTCCAAGGCATTTGGAACCACACCAAGCTCAGTGATGAAGTTTCTGATCCAAACTCCTTCACTTGATGCTTCTGAAGCAGCCATGTATTCCGCTTCTGTTGTAGATCCCGCGATCACGCTTTGCTTGCAGCTTCTCCAGCTCACAGCTCCACCATTCAAAATATAAACGTATCCTGTCTGAGATTTAGAATCATCCGGGTCGGTGTCGAAGCTAGCGTCGACGTAACCTTTTACGACGAGCTCCTCGTCATAGACCAAGAACATTTCTTTAGTCCTATTTAAATACTTTAGGATGTTCTTTACGGCTGTCCAGTGTTCCACTCCTGGATCACTTTGGTATCTGCTCGTCAAACTAAGAGCATTGGACACATCCGGTCTAGTACATAGCATGGCATACATGATAGAACCTATGGCCGAGGCATATGGCACTTTGCTCATAGTTTCTCTATCTTTTACCGTAGCTGGACACTGAGCCTTGCTCAATATCTTACCTGACAACATGGGCAATGAACCTTTCTTTGCATTATCCATTCTGAACCTTTTCAGAACTTTGTCCAGGTATGTACTTTGGCTTAAAGCTATTAGGCGTCTTTCTCTATCTCTATAGATTTTGATGCCTAATATATAAGCAGCTTCTCCTAGGTCTTTCATTGAAAAACATTTATTCAAATAACTCTTCACATCGTTAAGCATACCGATGTCATTTCCAATAATCAATATGTCATCCACATATAGTACTAAAAATGTCACCGAGCTCCCACTCACTTTCTTGTAAATACAAGCTTCGTAGCAATTTGGAACAAATCCAAAACTCTTGATCACTTGATCAAAACGAAGGTTCCAACTCCGAGATGCTTGCTTCAGTCCATAAATGGAACGCTGAAGTTTGCACACCTTATTAGCATCCTTAGGATCGACAAAACCTTCGGGCTGCATCATATACAACTCTTCATCAATGTTGTCATTGAGGAACGCAGTCTTGACATCCATCTGCCATATTTCATAATCATGAAATGCAGCAATTGCTAATAAAATCCGAATGGACTTAAACATCGCTACGGGAGAGAAAGTCTCATCGTAGTCAACACCTTGAACTTGCCGAAAACCTTTTGCGACAAGCCGAGCTTTACAGACAGTAACATTACCATCCGCGTCCGTTTTCTTCTTGAAAATCCATTTGCATTCAACGGCCTTATGGTCGCTAGGAGGGTCTACCAAAGTCCACACTTGGTTTTCGCTCATGGATCCCAATTCGGATTTCATGGCTTCTAGCCATTTCTCAGAGTCTGGGCTCATCATTGCTTCCTCATAGTTCGTAGGTTCGCTGTTGTCTAACAACAAGACGGTTAAGACAGGGTTGCCATACCATTCAGGAGTGGCACGTGACCTTGTCGACCTGCGAAGTTCAGTAGTAGCATCGTTCGAAGTTTCATGATCTTTATCATTAGCTTCCTCTCTTGTTGATGCAGGCGGCGCCGGAACAATTTCTGGTGCTGCGCTACTCTCCAACTCGAGAGAATGTTCAATAACCTCGTCTAGCTCTACCTTCCTCCCACTCACTTCTTTCGAGAGAAACTCCTTCTCAAGAAATGATCCGTTCTTAGCAACAAACACTTTGCCTTCGGATCTGTGGTAGAAGGTATACCCAATTGTTTCCTTAGGGTATCCTATGAAGACGCATTTCTCCGCTTTGGGTTCGAGCTTGTCCGGCATCAACTTCTTGACGTAAGATTTGCATCCCCAAACTTTAAGAAACGACAACTTAGGTTTAGCACCAAACCATAGTTCATACGGTGTCGTCTCAACGGATTTAGATGGTGCCCTATTTAAAGTGAATGCAGCGGTTTCTAATACATAACCCAAAAATGATAACGGCAAATCTGTAAGAGACATCATTGATCGCACCATATCTAATAGAGTTCGATTCCGGCGTTCAGACACACCATTGCGCTGTGGTGTTCCGGGTGGCGTGAGTTGCGAAACAATTCCGCTTGCTTTAAGATGCGTGAGAAAATCATAACTCAAATACTCACCTCCACGATCGGATCGCAGAAATTTAATTTTCCTGTTACGATGGTTTTCCACTTCGTTCTGAAATTCTTTGAACTTTTCAAATGTTTCAGATTTATGTTTCATTAAATAGATATACCCATATCTACTTAAGTCATCAGTAAAAGTGAGAAAATAGCGATATCCACCGCGCGTCGAAATACTCATTGGTCCGCACACATCGGTATGTATGATTTCCAATAAGTCCGTTGCTCGCTCCATTATTCCGGAGAACGGGGTTTTGATCATCTTGCCCATGAGGCATGGTTCGCACGTGTCAAATGATTCAAAATCAAGAGACTCTAAAAGTCCATCAGAATGGAGTTTCTTCATGCGTTTTACACCAATATGACCTAGACGACAGTGCCACAAATAAGTTGGATTATCACTATCTACTTTGCATCTTTTAGCCTCAATGTTATGGATGTGTGTTTCATTGCTTTCGAGATTCAGAAGAAATAAACCATTCACAACAGGTGCATGACCATAAAAGATGTTATTCATATAAATAGAACAACCATTATTCTCATATTTAAATGAATAACCGTCTTGCAATAAACACGATCCAGATATAATGTTCATGCTCAACGCAGGCACATAATAACACTTATTAAGGTTTAAAACTAATCCCGAAGGTAAAACTAAGGAGAGCGTGCCGACGGCCATCACATCAACTTTTGATCCATTGCCAACGCGCATCGTCACCTCATCCCTTGCTAGCCGCCGTCTATTCCGTAGTTCCTGTTTCGAGTTACAAATATTAGCAACTGAACCAGTATCATATACCCAGGCACTACAACGAGCGCTAGTAAGGTAGACATCAATAACATGTATATCAAATATACCTTTGATGGTGCCAGCCTTCTTGTCCGCTAAGTACTTCGGACAGTTGCGCTTCCAGTGACCCTTGACCTTGCAATAGAAGCACTCAGTGTCCGGCTTAGGTCCAGACTTGAGCTTCTTCTCAGCAGGGGCAACGCGCTTGCCGCTGCCTTTCTTGAAGGATCCCTTTGCTCCCTTAGCTTTCTTAAAGCTAGTGGTCTTGTTGACCATCAACACATGATTGTCTTTCTTGATATCCACCTCCGCAGCTTTCAGCTTAGCAAAGAGCTCAGTGATCGTATCAGTGGAACCAATTTGATTATGAGTAACTACAAAACCTTTGTAGCTAGGAGGGAGTGATTGCAGAACTCTGTCAATCTTGAGCTCCTCTGGAATCTTGCAGTCCAGTTGCTCAAGGCGTTGAGTGTAGCCCGACATCTTAATGGCGTGCTCACTAACGGAACTCCCTTCCTCCATCTTGCAATTAAAGAACTTCTCAGAGATCTCATATCTCTCAGAACGGGCTTGAGTCTGAAACATGGTTTTCAGTTCCTCAAGTATCTCATAAGGCCCGCGGTACTTCTCAAAACGATTTTGAAGTTCCGGTTCCATAGAAAACAACATGGTACTCATAATCACATCACAATCATCTCTACGAGCATTGAAGTCAGCAAGTTCTTCAGTTTTCGCAGTTGCAGCAGGGGTGTCACCTAGCGCTTTGTCAAGTACATAGGCTTTTTGTCCGCCAGCGAGTATGATTCTCAGATTGCGGAACCAGTTGGTGAAGTTAGACCCATTGTTCTTAAGCTTTTCTTTCTCAGCAAACACGTTGAAGTTGAAGTTGGACTTAGCCATTTGATCTACAACATTGCAAGTACAATTTAGACTATGTTCATGATAACTAGTTCAACTTAATCAAATTACTAG
Source organism: Dactylis glomerata (assembly GCA_007115705.1). Taxonomy (NCBI): domain Eukaryota; kingdom Viridiplantae; phylum Streptophyta; class Magnoliopsida; order Poales; family Poaceae; genus Dactylis; species Dactylis glomerata. The sequence goes on along the minus strand of QXEO01000186.1, from coordinate 6,686,926 downwards.
ATGAACTCCCACTAAATTCAACATCCCTCAAGTTGTTTAGTGAACACGATCCAAATTCACCACACCTAATCCGATCTTCACGAGAAGAGATGTGGTTTCAATGGTGGACAACTCAGTGTCGATCATATCATTCATATGACTCATGATTAACCTTTCGGTTCATGTGTTCCGAGGCCATGTCTGTTCATGCTAGGCTCGTCAAGTCAAACCCAAGTATTTTCCGCGTGTGCAAAACTGGCTTGCACCCGTTGTATGTGAACGTAGAGTTTATAGCACCCGATCATCACGAGGTGCTTGAAAACGACGATCTTTCGCAACGGCGCATACGAGGGGAGAACACAATTTTATCTTGATCTTTAAGTGAGGAATCATCTTATAATGCTACCGTCGCGATCTAAGCATAATAAGATACATAAAAGGATAAACATCACATGCATATAATTTTATGTGACATGGTATAGCCAATCTCCACGCCATGATCTCCATCTTGTGCGCGCCGGCATGATCTCCATCACTCCACCATGATTGCCTCCACCACGAATAGCAACTACAACTATTGCTAACTACTTAGCGATAAAGTAAAGCTATTACATGGCGTATAAGAAGTTGACACGCAGGTCATACATAATTATAAAGACAACCATATGGCTCCTGCCGGTTGTGAACTCATCGACATGCAAGTCGTGAAAGATTACAAAACATGATCATTGCATACAACTCAATTCATACTCATCATGTCTTGGGCCATACCATATCACAAAACACTCCCTGCAAAAACAAGTTAGACGCCTCTACTTTGTTGTTGCATGTTTTACGTGGCTTATGGGAGTAGCAAGCTAAGAACGATTCTTACCTACGAAAAGCCACAACGGTGATATTATGGTTGCTAACATCCGATGTAAGTCCCATGACTACTATAGTGAGAGAAACTGGCATCCACCAGCCGCATGTATGGAACAAGCCACACGTCAAGTGCGGAGCCAGTCTCGCGAACGCGGTCGCGTAAAGTTGGCCTGGACCGCTTCGATCTCACTATACCGCGCCATAAGAAATACACAACAAGAGGTTTGCAACAGAAAACATCAACGCCCGCAACAAGCATGTTGCGTTCTACTCGTGAAACACATCTACGCATAGACCTAGCTCTGATACCACTGAAGGGTTTAGCAGCATAGTAAATCAAAAAATTTCCTACGGATGCGAACAAGGAAGCCAAGATCTAATCTAGGAGATGTAATCAACGAGAGAGGTAGATGAGATCTTCATACCCTTGAAGATTCGCACAGCGGAAACGTTCAATAGAACGTGGTTGACGTAGTCGTACTCGCCGTCTCCTCCTCGCGATCCGATCCGATCCTACGCCACAAGTGGTGGCGCCTCCGAGAGTTGCACACGTGCGGTGCAGCGACGTTTCCTCCTTCCTTGGTCCAGGAAGTATGGTGGAGAGATAGATTGGATCAGCAGCACGACGGCGTGGTGCTTATGGTGGAGAGTTTCTGCAGCAGGGCTTCGCCTATGCGCAGTCGCGAGAGAGAGAGGGAGGGCAGCAGTTGGCGGCTAGGGTTTGGGTTAGGGGTGGAGAGGGCTGCGCCCTTGCCCCCTTATATATAGAGGGGTGGCCGGCCAGCTTGGCCTCTCCCCAAACCCTAGGGCGCCGACTTGGAGTAGGAAGAGTGGGGGGCAAGTTTCCCCCCCTTCCTTCTTTGAAGACTCCCTTAGGGTTTCCCCTTGGGCTGGCCGGCTGGGCCTTAGGGGCCTTGTGCGCCTGGCCCAGGGCGGCCAGGGCACTTCCCCTTAGGCCCACGCAGGCCTCCGTCAAGTGGGCCCACGTTGGTCCCACTCCGGAACCTTCTAGAACCTTCCGGTACAATACCGATAAACTCCGAAACCTTTTTCGGAATCCAAAAACTGCTTTCCTTTATATGAATCTTATTCTTCGGACCATTCCGGAGCCTCTCGTGACGTCCTGGATCTCATCCGAGACTCCGAACTAAAACTCATAAACCAATTATCCATTCTATCCTAGCATCGATGCACGTTAAGTGTGTGACCCTACGGGTTCGAGAATATGCAGACATGATCTTCTATCAATAATCAATAGCGGGATCTGGAAACCCATATTGACTCCCACATATTCATCGATGATCATATCGAATGAACCACGATGTCAGGATTCAATTAATCCCGTATATGTATTCCCTTCGTCACACGATATTTTTACTCGCCCGAGATTTGATCGTCGGTATCGCCATACCTAGTTCAATCTCGTTCACAGCAAGTACTTTACTCGTTCCGTAATCTGATATCACTTCGTGATTAACTCCTTAACCACATGCTTGCAAGCGATGTTGATATTGATTACCGAGTGGGCCCGAAGTATATCTCTCCGACTTGGGAGGGACAAATTCCATCTCGATACATACAACCCAACAAGTACTTTCCGATCACCTGAGAGACACCTTTATTATCACCCTAACATAGGATGACGTTTGATGACTTCAAAGCTTTCTTCCGATACTAGGGAGTTGTATTATCTCATGGTCTAAGGAATACAATACATGACATAGGAAAAGCTTCGCAAAGATGAACACGATGACACGATCTAATTGCTCTGCTTTATTTGGGTCTGTCCATCATATCATTCTCCTAATGATATGATCTCATTATTAATTGACAACTCATGTCTATGATTAGGAAACCTTAACCATCATTAATCAATGAGCTAGTCCATAGAGGCGTACTAGGGACACGGTGTTGTTCATGAACCACACAAGTATTAAAGTTTCCGCTTAATACAATTCTAGCATGGAATATAAACATTATCATGAACAAGAATTATAATAATAACATCTTTATTATTGCCTCTAGGGCATAATTCCAACACAACTAACACGGACTGACGCTATTTTCAGTAGAATTGCTCTGGTGTCTCGTTTTTGTGCAGGAATTCAACTTTCAGTAAAAATTCGGGAAAAATCATCCAAAATCCTATTTCACCAGAAGACCCACGGAGCCAGAAGACAGGAGGGAGAAGGGGCTCGAGGGGCTGTCACGCACAGGTGGCGCGGCCCAGCCCTGGCTGCGCCACCCCTGCGTGAGGGTGCCAGAACGCTCCTCCATCGACCATCCATCACCACCGACGCTCCTCCATCGACCATCCATGACTCCCCCATCCATGTGTGAGTAATTCCCCCGCTGTAGGTGAGGGGATGTAAGGGATTGGATGAGATTGTTCATGTAATTTGATATGAGATTGATAGGGCATAGTGCCTAGTATCTTTATTTAGTGCCTATGACATTGTTGCAACTTGTTGTGCTTAATGCTTGTCACTTTGGGCCCGAGTGCCATGATTTCAGATCTGAACATGTTATTATTTCTATGATAATACTTGTCGTTTATGGTCTTACCTACAAGTTGTATACACATATTGTTGTCCGGAACCCGAGACCCCAAAGTGACAGAAATTGGGATAACCGGAGGGGATGGCTATGATGTGAGGATCACATGTGTTCACCGAGTGCTAATGCTTTGCTCCGGTACTCTATTAAAAGGAGTACCTTAATTACCAGTAGTTTCCCTTGAGGCCCTGCTGCAACAGGCTGGTAGGACAAAAGATGTCGTGCAAGTTTCTCCTTGCGAGCACGTACGACTATATACGGAACACATGCCTATGATCGTTTGTACTAGGATGCTTTATCATTATTTATCTGCAATGCCCATGTCTCATTGATTTCATGAATTATCTTATCCATGCAACGCCCGTAATCCATCCCTATGCCTACAGTATTTGTTCCTACTGTTTACTACTGTTATTATTACCACTGCTATTTTACTACTGCTGTTACTGTTTCACTACTGTCACCAATATAAAACTGTTGCTACTGATAAACCGCTGTGAGTAAGACTATTTCCAGGTGCAGCTGAATTGACAACTCATCTGTTAAGGCTTACATATATTCTTTGGCTCCCCTTGTGTCGAATCAATAAATTTGGGTAATACTTCCCTCGAAGACTGTTGCGATCCCCTATACTTGTGGGTCATCACGCCGCCATCGACCCGAAGATCGGGAGGGTCCAGAAGCTCTTCCCGGCACCCTGCCGGAGAGGGGAATCGCCACCGGAGGTCTTCTTCATCGCCATGCTTGCCTCCGGAGCGATGAGTGAGTAGTCTACCTTGGACTATGGGTCCATAGCAGTAGCTAGATGGTTGTCTTCTCCACCATGTGCTTTATGTCTAGATCTCATGAGCTGCCCTACATGATTGAGATCACCGTTATGTAATTCTACATGTTTCATTTGTTGGGATCCGATGAATATTGGTGTTATGCTTGAGTTGATGTACTGAAATTTATCTTATGTTATCTCTATGTTGTTTATGATCTTGCATGCTCTCCGTTGTTAGTAGCTATCTTGGCCGAGTAGTTGCTAGTGACTCCAAGAGTGGGTATTTATGCTCGATAGTGGGTTCATGCCTCTATTTAATCTGGGGGAGTGACAGAAACCTCTAAGGTTGTAGATGTGCTGTTGCTACTAGGGGGAAAACAACATTCATATGCTCGAGGGCATATGCTTTGTTTACATTACACACTTTGCTTAATGCAGTTATCTGTTGTTCGCAACTTAATACTCATGGGGTGTTCGGACGAGATCCCCGTGAGTGGATTATTAGTCATAGATGCAGTTGGATGGCGGTCTATGTGTCTTGTTGTAATGCCCAGAGTAAATCTCATAGTGATCCTCTCATCATATGCACGTTGTCTTTATTCTATCAATTGCCCAACTGTAATTTGTTTACCCAGCATGTATTATTTTATCTTATGGAGAGACACCACTAGTGAACTGTGGACCCCGGTCCTATTTCCTTTATATTGCTATCACATGTTTACTTTACTTGCACTGTTTACTTTACTCGCATACAATTACTATTTTCCACTTGATACGCTCATTCCTTTGTTTCAAGCAAACCAGTGAGATTGACAACTTCATCGTAAGTTGGGAGCAAAGTATTTGGTTGTGTTGTGTTCAGGTTCCGCGTTGGGCAGGTTCCGCGTTGCAGCTAGCAAAGCAAAGCTTGGACAAGGCACCCTATAAATTGTCCTGAGCTGTCACAAGCTAGCAAGCATCACCTTCAGTCGTTTGGCTCCTTCCTCTCCTAATCGATAAACCTTGGTTTCTTACTGAGGGAAAAACCTTGCTGCTATATTCATCATACCTTCCTCTTGGGGTTCCCAACTAGACGGTGAAAAGATAACACCACCGCAAGCATCAAGAACTTTTTCTGGCGCCATTGCCGGGGATTGAAGAATAAGCTCCCACGTCAACTAGGCACCAGAACTTTTTCTGGCGCCGTTGCCGGGGAGGAAGAAGAAGACTTCTGCGAGGGGAGTTTTTCGCACGCACATCCTTTACTTTGTTTTATGTTTTGCTTTACTTTTTTTTACTTGCATCATTTTATCAAAAAACCCAAAAAAATTAGAATCCTTGGGAGTTGTTATTTCTTTACTATTAGGCATTATGTTGTTCCCTAAGTATGTTTTGGAGGACCTCTCAGTAGAAAGTGGTTCAATTATTGGGAAAGATAACATTGAGGAGTTCTTTAATCATATTAGTATGCATAAAGAAGTTGAGGAAAAGTCTTTGGCTGAGCTAGCTCCTAGTCATGAAGTTGCTTCTGCTTATTTAGTTCACATGTTAGAAGCTAGGTTTGCTTGCCTTAATCCTTTTATGCAATACATGTTCCTTAAGCTTCATGAAATTGAAGATCCTGAGAAGAAAGCTTTTATCTTGGAAACTTTGCGCATAGAATTTAGAGATGTTGCCATTGAGGCTAGAAAAGTTTTTAAGAAATTTAATAAGCTTGGCTCGTGATACGTCTCCAACGTATCTATAATTTTTGATGCTCCATGCTTGTTTTTACACCATTTGCCTAATGTTTCGTTACACTTCGTGGCGTTTTTATGCGATTTCCGGAACTAACCTGTTGACAAGATGCCACAGTGCCAGTTCCCTGTTTTCTACTGTTTTGTGTTTCAGAACTGATACACAGGAAATATTCTCGGAATTGGACGAAACAAAAGCCAGAAGTCTTATTTTTCCCGGGAGCATCCAGACATCCGAAGAGAGGAAGGAGAGGGGCCACATGCCGCCCTCACACAGGGCTGGCACGGCCCAGGCCCTGGCCGCGCCACCCTGGTGTGAGGAGGCCCTGGCAGCCCTCTGACATCGCCCCTTTGCCTATAAGAAGCCTCGGGACGGAAAACCCTAAGGGAGTCGGCAATTTTCCAGAAACAGTTCCGTAGCTCCGCCGCTGCCGCCGACGAATTTCGGGGGACAGAAGTCTCTGTTCCGGCACCCTGCCGGGACGGGGAAGTGCCCCCGGAGCCATCTCCATCGGTCTCCATTGCCGTCTCCGCCGTCTCCATCGACCTCACCGCCATCTCCATCAACCTTGCTGTCTCCTATGATGAGGAGGGAGTAGTTCATCCCTGGGGCTGAGGGCTCTACCGGTAGCTATGTGGTTCACCTCTCTCTCCCATGATGTGATCTTTATGTGATCGTGAGCTTTGTATCATGTTGAACAAGTAGATGTTATTATTCAGATATTATGTGTACTCTAGTGGTATTATTAAAGTAATCTATTCCTCCTGCCATGGTGTAACGGTGACAGTGCGTGCATCATGGTGGTACTTGGTCTAGGTTACGATTGTGATCTCTTATGGATTATGAGAATAATTATCGCTATGATAGTATTGAAGTGATCTATTCCTCCTTTCATGGTGTAATGTTGACAGTGTGTGCACCGTGTTAGTACTTGGTCTAAGTTGCAATAATATCTATCTTGAATTGTGATTTGATTTGGATATCTCTATGAGTGGTGTTTGTCAAGTACTTGATGAACTTTAAGGGGTGCTTCTGTAGCCACTACGCAATGATTAGTGTTGTTCAATAGGAGAATAATTCAGAGTACCATAGTGAAGAGAAGTTGTTTATTTGTTCAATTATGTTATATTGTTGGGAGTGTGTCCACTAGTGAAAGTATGATCCCTAGGCCTTGTTTCCAAGCTTTGCACACCGTTTACTTGCTATTTTGTTACTTGTTTGCTCGCAGTGATTTTTATTCCAGATTGCATTTACTACTCATAATCATCACTACTACTTGTATTTCACTATCTCTTCGCCGAACTAGTGCACCTATACATCTGACAAGTGTATTGGGTGTGTTGGGGACACAAGAGACTTTCTGTATCGTAATTGCAGGGTTGTTTGAGAGGGATAGCTTTGACCTCTTCCTCCCTGAGTTCGATAAACCTTGGGTGATCCACTTAAGGGAAACTTGCTGCTGTTCTACAAACCTCTGCACTTGGAGGCCCAACAAGTGTCTACAAGAATAGAAGTGCGTAGACATCAAGCTCTTTTCTGGCGCCGTTGCCAGGGAGGTAAGGTAAAAGGTACTCGCATTCTCCTGTGTGAGTGCTCGGAGTTATTTCCTTTAGATTCTGCAATTATATCTTTTTGTTTCTTGTTTTTATTTTCACTAGTTAGGCTTAATGGAAAATAAAGAGTTCTTTAGTCTTTTTCCTGAGTTTAGATATGAAGTGTTTGAAGAGAAAATTGAAAAACCTTTGGAGCTTAATTTGCATGCTAATAGTATTGTTAGTATGAATGTTTCGAACACTGTTATTACTAATGCTATAGAAAAGTCTAAGCTTGGGGAAGCTGGTTTTGTTAAGCATGATATTTTTAGTTCCCCAGCTTTAGTAGAGAAAGTTTATTCTGATAATATTTTATCTCCCATATGTGATGTTCCTTCTTATGATGATATGTTTGAAGAATATGCTTTGCGAAATAGTTGCTCTCTAGCTTGTGATGATACTAAACCTCTAGTTTATGATGGCTATGATGATGAGTATAATATTTTTAGTTCACCTACTATTGAGGATAAAATTAGTTATGATTACAATATGCCTCCTATTTATGATGATTATGGTGATGAGAATGATTATTCTGTTGAATCTGCTCCTACTACTATTGTTCCTGTGGTGAGTATTAATTCTTTTATGCATGTGGCTCATGATAGGGATGCTTTATGTGATAGTTATATTGTTAGTTCTATTCATGATGCTACTGAAAGTTATTATGAGAGAGGGAAACATGGTTTGATGGATCTCAACAATATTAAGTTTCCCCTCTTTATGTTGCAAATCTTGAAGTGGCACTTGTTTTATCTACCCATGCTTGCTACTATGTGCCTCGTTGATTTATTTTCTTACAAGATTCCTATGCATAGGAACTGGTTTAGATTTAAATGTCTTTCATATCTGCTTTTTGATGCTCTCTATTGCTTTAAGTTCCTATATGGCGCATTTGCCTCAAGCTCTTATATGGCGCCCACATGAGCATCTTTGCAATTTACTGCGCCTAGCTCAAAGGCGTTAAAGAAAAGCACTCTTGGGAGATAACTCAATGTTTTATTTTCAGTATTTTTTCTTTTGTTTGAGTATTGGAAGTTATTACTACTGTAATAACCGCTCCTTATCTTATTTATTTCGTTTTTGTGCCAAGAGAAGCCTCTAATTTGAGTGAGGTAAAGATTTGGGGATGTTGCTGTCCTGAAACAGTTTTCGGTGCTGCACCGTAAAAATTCGTATAAATACTCTGTATATCTTTTGGACCTGCGATTTCTTGTGCATATGCCCCAGGTTATATCCAAACTTTCATTAGTTGAACACTTTTTGATTTGAGCAACAGAAAACCCTCTAAAAATTCGACCTTTGACAGCTGTTCTGTTTTGACAGATTTCTGCTCATATTTGTGTTTGCCGATTTATCGCTTTCTTTTGAGTTCTTTTGATTATGGAACTTTTGGGGAAGTTGCTACAGCAGTATATACTTTATATGTGGTGGTTTTGTGCTGAAATCTGAACTGAAAAGGGTTGATTCATTATTATGCTTGCACTAATGTTGCCAATAAATTTGTGTTTAGTTTTGTATGAAGGAAGTTTTCAAGTGTAGGGATTGGAGAATGATGAGATGAGTTGAAGAATGGACAAAAGCTCAAGCTTGGGGATGCCCATGCATCACCCCAAGAAATATCCAAGAAGTACAAGCGTCAAAGCTTGGGGATGCCCCCGAGGCACCCCTTCTTCATCGGCAAAAATCATGTCACCTTTCAAGACACTATATTTTTATTGCTTCATGCACTATGCGTTTTTCTTGGAGCGTCAGTTATTTTAGTTTTGTTTGCTGCAATAAATAGTTAGATCACATCATGTTTCTTTTGGAGGAGATAAACTCGCTTTTCATTTGTCAAGAACACTCTAGTTTTCACTCTTATCGTTCAACGAGTGTTCTCTTTTTCTGCTACTGCATTTAGCCTTTGTTTTTCGCCTTGATTTGCGTTCAGATCTTGTTATATCTTTTAATCAAGGTGTATTTTTGCCTCTGATCTTTATTGGTTTTCATCAAAAGAGGTGTTTATAATTTTTTTGAATGGTGTTGGAAAAGAGAAAAAGCTTTATGCAAAAAAGTGGTACAAGAAGGAGCTTGTGTAGATTGCGGCTTAGGCTTTTTCATATCATGCTTGATGTCTTTTTGATAGTATGCTTAGTGGCTTTGCTGTAGCATGAATTGTCTCAAATAACTGAGATTGCTTAATGAGCCTTTGAAAAAATCATGCGTTGTTTATATTATTTGGAAGCATTTATTTGGTTTTCTCCTTTGATGCTTTATTTGGGTTGACTTGGCACATGCTTACACATGTTGACTACAAAAATAAGTCACCAATAGCCTCTATGATCATTTAGTTTTTGACTTTTGATGCCATCTTATGCTTCTTTTAATGTTGCTTTGTCGCTTTGCATGATTATGGCCGTTATTGCTCTCTTAGTTGGTCGCTCCCAGTCTTCTGCTAGCCCTCATTTTGTACTGAGTATGAGCTCTACTCGTGCATCCAACTCCTAAAAACCAAGTTTGCCATCGTGTCCACTATAAATTCCTATGCATGGTATTTGTAAGCCATTCCAAGTAAATTTTCATGTGCTACCTTTCAAAAAAAAACCTTCAAAACACTTCTCATTTTGTGCCACTATTTTTAGCTCATGGGGACGTAGTGGTCGGATTTGCTATCTTCCATATTGCTTATTCCAAAAAGAAAAAAGAAAGAAAAAAGAAAGAAAAAAGGCACTCCTCCATGGAATGTGAATGTTGGTGGGCACCCGATGGAATCGGTTAGCCATGGTTTGAGAAAGAAAAAAAGGTGGGGAGGAGTGCCGAGCTTTATAAAAGAGCACAAAAGTGCCAATCTCTCTCTCAAAAACTTGCTTCATTTTTGTATGGAAGATAGTAAGAACCCCATTGCCAGTCGTTGACAAAAGCAACCACCTCTCAAAACCCAATTTTTATCTCTCTGTTTTACAAATCAAAAGCTCTAGCACATGTTTAATCACTGCTTCCCTCTGCGAAGGGCCTTTCTTCTACTTTTATGTTGAGTCACCACCTTCTATCTTTATGCACCATTAAGAGAGCATAGTTGTCATTCTTAGTGTGATATGCATTGTCCCAAAGTTCATTGATTGATTCATATTGTTGGTTTCACTTGTTCTTAAATTATTTGTATCTAGTCGCCCTCTTAAACTTGAAGGTGTCCTATGCATTTATGTTTTGCTATTCCATGAGGGACAAGCTGAAAACCATTTGTATGTTTTTCCTTATGATTTGAACACACGTTTGACTTTCATTGTTTCATTTTCATGATCTTTTGTTTGTGTTTCTTTTCATGTTATAACATGGTTGCTAAGTTCTTATTGTCAAAGATTATATCTTTCATGCCCATGTTTCAAGTTCTTATGATCCCAGCTCACAATGCTTACATTTATGATCAAGATTGTGTAGGTGCATGTCACCTCAAAAATTATTTCTTTTGTTATCACTTACCTACTCGAGGACGAGCAGGAGTTAAGCTTGGGGATGCTGATACGTCTCCAACGTATCTATAATTTTTGATGCTCCATGCTTGTTTTTACACCATTTGCCTAATGTTTCGTTACACTTCGTGGCGTTTTTATGCGATTTCCGGAACTAACCTATTGACAAGATGCCACAGTGCCAGTTCCCTGGTTTCTACTGTTTTGTGTTTCAGAAGTGATACACAGGAAATATTCTCAGAATTGGACGAAACAAAAGCCAGAAGTCTTATTTTTCCCGGGAGCATACAGACATCCGAAGAGAGGAAGGAGAGGGGCCACAGGCCGCCCTCACACAGGGCTGGCGCGGCCCAGGCCCTGGCCGCGCCACCCTGGTGTGAGGAGGTCCTGGCAGCCCTCTAACATCGCCCCTTCGCCTATAAGAAGCCTCGGGACGGAAAACCCTAAGGGAGTCGGCAATTTTCCAGAAACAGTTCCGTAGCTCCGCCGCTGCCGCCGACGAATTTCGGGGGACAGAAGTCTCTGTTCCGGCACCCTGCCGGGACGGGGAAGTGCCCCCGGAGCCATCTCCATCGGTCTCCATTGCCGTCTCCGCCGTCTCCATCGACCTCACCGCCATCTCCATCAACCTTGCTGTCTCCTATGATGAGGAGGGAGTAGTTCATCCCTGGGGCTGAGGGCTCTACCGGTAGCTATGTGGTTCACCTCTCTCTCCCATGATGTGATCTTTATGTGATCGTGAGCTTTGTATCATGTTGAACAAGTAGATGTTATTATTCAGATATTATGTGTACTCTAGTGGTATTATTAAAGTAATCTATTCCTCCTGCCATGGTGTAACGGTGACAGTGCGTGCATCATGGTGGTACTTGGTCTAGGTTACGATTGTGATCTCTTATGGATTATGAGAATAATTATCGCCATGATAGTATTGAAGTGATCTATTCCTCCTTTCATGGTGTAATGTTGACAGTGTGTGCACCGTGTTAGTACTTGGTCTAAGTTGCAATAATATCTATCTTGAATTTTGATTTGATTTGGATATCTCTATGAGTGGTGTTTGTCAAGTACTTGATGAACTTTAAGGGGTGCTTCTGTAGCCACTACACAATGATTAGTATTGTTCAATAGGAGAATAATTCAGAGTACTATAGTGAAGAGAAGTTGTTTATTTGTTCAATTATGTTATATTGTTGGGAGTGTGTCCACTAGTGAAAGTATGATCCCTAGGCCTTGTTTCCAAGCTTTGCACACCGTTTACTTGCTATTTTGTTACTTGTTTGCTCGCAGCGATTTTTATTCCAGATTGCATTTACTACTCATAATCATCACTACTACTTGTATTTCACTATCTCTTCGCCAAACTAGTGCACCTATACATCTGACAAGTGTATTGGGTGTGTTGGGGACACAAGAGACTTTCTGTATCATAATTGCAGGGTTGTTTGAGAGGGATAGCTTTGACCTCTTCCTCTCTGAGTTCGATAAACCTTGGGTGATCTACTTAAGGGAAACTTGCTGCTGTTCTACAAACCTCTGCACTTGGAGGCCCAACAAGTGTCTACAAGAATAGAAGTGCGTAGACATCAGCTCGCCTGTTGAAATTGTTGGTACACCCATAGAAGATTCTAGAATGCCAAAACCTTGTAAACTTGTAGGAATTCATGATGCCTTGGAAAATAATTTTAGTTGGATTTGTCCTGAAAATCTTTTTGACGAAAATAGTGTACCAAGGCGTGACTATAAGGGGTACTCAAAACCTCATTTGGACAGAATTCATTTCTTTGTTCCTACAATGGATCTTAATGCTTCTTCTGAAAATACTTGATTCGCAATTTTTTGCGCCTAGCTCAAAGGCGTTAAAGAAAACCACTACTGTAATGACCTCTCCTTATCCTTTTTATTTCGTTTTTGTGTCAAGAGAAGCCTCTAATTTGAGTGAGGTAAGATTTGGGGATGTTGCTGTCCTGAAACAGTTTTCAGTGCTGCATCGTAAAAATTAGTGAAAATTCTCTGTATATCTTTTGGACCTGAAATTTCTTGTGCATATGCCCCAGGTTATATCCAAACTTACATTAGTTGAACACTTTTTGATTTGAGCAACAGAAAATCCCTAAAAAATTCGACCTTTGTCAGCTGTTCTGTTTTGACAGATTTCTCCCAATATTTGTGTTTGCCGCTTTATCGCTTTCTTTTTGAGTTCTTTTGATCACGGAACTTTTGGGGAAGTTGCTACAGTAGTATATGCTTTATATGTGGTGGTTTTAGGTTGAAACCTGAAGCAAAAAGGGTTAATTCCATGTTATGCTTACACTAATGTTGGTAATAGATTTGTGTTTAGTTTTGTATGAAGGAAGTTTTCAAGTGTAGGGATCGGAGAGTGATGAGATGAGTTGAAGAATGGACAAAAGCTCAAGCTTGGGGATGCCCATGCATCACCCCAAGAAATATCCAAGAAGTACAAGCGTCAAAGCTTGGGGATGCCCCCGAGGCACCCCTTCTTCATCGGCAAAAATCAGGTCACCTTTCAAGACACTATATTTTTATTGCTTCATGCATTATGCGTTTTTCTTGGAGCGTCAGTTGTTTTTAGTTTTCAGTTTAGTTTAGTTTTGTTTGCTGCAATAAATGGTTAGACCCCAACAAATTTCTTTTGGAGAAGTTGCCTTGCTTTTCATTTGCCAAGAACACTCTGTTTTTCACTCTTATAATTTCAACGAGTGTTCTCCTTTTTCTAGAACTGCGTTCAGTTTTCGTTTTCGCCTTGATTTGCGTTCAGATCTTGTTATATCTTTTCATCAAGTTGTATTTTTGCCTCTGATCTTTATTGGTTTTCATCAAAAGAGGTGTCTATAAAAAGTTTGAATGGTGTTGGAAAAGAGAAAAAGCTTTATGCAAAAAAAAAGTGGTACAAGAAGGAGCTTGTGTAGACTGCGGCTTAGGCTTTTGCATGTCATGCTTGATGTCTTTTTGATAGCATGCTTAGTGGTTTTGCTGTAGCATGACTTGTCTCAAATAACTAAGATTGCTTAATGAGCCTTTGAAAAAATCATGCATTGTTTTTATCGTTTGGAAGCATTATTTTGGTTTTCTCCTTGATGCTTTATTTGGGTTGACTTGGCGCATGCTCACACATGTTAGACTCTTACAAAGTCGCCAATAGCCTCTATGATCATTTAGTTTTTGACTTTTGATGCCATCTTATGCTTCTTTTAATGTTGCTTTGTCGCTTTGCATGATTATGGCCGTTATTGCTCTATTAGTTGGTCGCTCCCAGTCTTTTGCTAGCCTTCGCCTTGTACTGAGTATGAGCTCTACTCATGCATCCAACTCCTAAAAAACAAGTTTGCCATTGTGTCCACCATACATACCTATTAGCAATTTGCTATTCCAAAGTATATTTGACTTGCTTTTATCTACTCTTCAAATTAAACTCTTACCAGTGTTATGCGAAAATTGGTCAGTAAAGCTCTCACGAACCGGATGGCACACTTTATTTTTCTTGTTCTTAAAAATTTGACATTGTGGTCTCTTATGTTGAGTTGTTATGCTTGCAAGTTGTAAGTTGGAGATTAGCCCAACCATGCCATCATGGGGCAAGCTTTCAACATTGCACTTCTTATTTGAGTTGATATCGTGATCTTTTGTTTATGGATACTCGCGGTGTGAAATGAATTGGGAATCTTGCGGGATCATGGAGTTTGTATATGTGTTAGAGAAATGCCTGGGCCGCCAATCTAAGCCATGCATAATTCATGGTGGAAATTTGCAGCATGCCCATAGTGGACATTCGACGACGCATCTCAAAATAAAAAGCTATACAAATGGTAAATAAAAGAGATGTCGAGGTGTTCATTGTCTGCTTGTCCTGTCATTTTGATGTGGGCTTGTTCCATGTCACCGGGCAAGGAGGTACCCCGTTGGTGGTTCTCGATGATACGTGTATACTTACGATGACAAGAGTTTGCTTGGGACTCTAAGTAAAGTAGCATGAGGTTTGGGTACTCGTATTCACGGGACACGAGGTTTTCAACTTATGATTTGTCAAGCATATGCAGCATAAGTGTTCTCGCATTAAATTTAACCATTCAAGATGCTTATGATGGGGGCAATGAGAGCTCAGAGCCGGTAAGTACCATAATTTTTAAATGTTTATAAAACTTGCAATCACTGCTTCCCTCCGCGAAGGGCATTTCTTTTACTTTTATGTTGAGTCACCACCTTCTATCTTTATGCACCATTAAGAGAGCATAGTTGTCATTCTTAGTATAATGTGCATTGTCCCAAAGTTTTCATTGATTGATTCATATTGTTGGTTTCACTTGTTCTCAAATTATTTGTATCTAGTCGCCCTCTTAAACTTGAAGGTGTCCTATGCATTTATGTTTTGCTCTCCATGAAGGACAAGCTGAAAACCATTTGTATGTTTTTCCTTATGATTTGAACACACCACTAGTAGGAAAGCCCTTATAGATGGGATGCAATTCTGTGGCGCACAATCTAGCAGTGCGCCACAGAAATTATTTCTGTGGCGCACCAAACCAGGTGCGCCACAGAAATATTTCATTTTTGTGGCGCATCAGAAGACCATGCGCCACAGAAATAGGGTGGGACCCACGCCCTGCCAGCCCCAATCATTGGTTCCTCTATTTATGTGGCGCATCGGGGCCAGTGCGCCATAGAATTAGAGCATTCTGTGGTGCACCAAGACCAGTGCGCCACAGAATTAGGGTAATTTTGTGGCGCACTGGCCCTGGTGCGCCATAGGATGCTCTAATTCTATGGTGCACTGGTCTTGGTGCGCCACAGAATTAGCTTGTCCCACCTAGAAAAGTGCCAACCTCCCACACCTACCACACTCCCAAGCCATTCATCTTCCTCTCCTCCATCTAGATCTAGCTCTAGCTCCCTTCCCTCTTATCCCATTTTGGCCATACTTTTCACTTTCTTTGGTACTTATTGTACTTACTTTGGTTGATACATAATTGGTGGTGAGGAGAAGCCTCTCCATATACTCTCTCCTCCTCTCCAACTCATCGATCGTGGCCTCGTCTCGGTATCGAATCTACAAGGTGAGTATTTGGAGGGGATATGCCTATGCATGTCAATCTTGTGTATGGATGATTGTTGCACGTGAAGCGCTTGTGTGTGTGCCGGTGTGGTGCATGGATGTTTGTCGAGATGTTGATTCATTTCCGTTTTGGCAAATTTTTGCACTACCCATACGTCCTACCTTTAGGAGAGGTTATGCCGAATTTTTCCGCTCTATGTATACCTTTAGGAGAGGTCCATGCATGTGTGTGCATGTATTGCGGTTCTAATTTTCTGCTCTATGTATACCATTGGCAGACAACCATGGTCCTCTCGATGAGTTCCGCTCGAATTAGTAGATATAAGAAAGACGCGAAGGAGGACATGATTCGGAACAATAGGCGCCAGATAAGATGTCCGTATCGATCATGCAAACTCGAGCGCTGGATCAACCCTGATTCCGGACAACAGGAGGAGCACCTGCTGAGGCGCGGTTTCATGCAGGACAACCAGGCGCGGCCGGCCCCAACAAATGGTGCGCATGAAGACCATGGTGGCGAGCGAGATGACAAAGAAGAAGTCGGCGGAGAAGATCATCATGAAGAAGAAGTCGGCGGAGAAGATCATCATGAAGTAGAAGTTGCCGGCGGAGAAGATCATGATGAAGAAGAAGATTCCGGCGCGACTCCGCTAATTTTGGCCTTGCGGGACTCTCATGTTCAAGATCTGCTCCTCCAGGAGACGAGCAACGACAGAGCTGCAGCCAGAGAGAGAGCCAAGCTGGCACAAATGGAGAAAGACGGGATGACTCTGATCTTTCCTGGGTGCCGTCCGTAGGATACACGCTTGCATGTAACGCTTGATTGTCTGCAGATGAAGACGCAGAACAAATGGACCGATTCCAGCTTCAGCAAGAACATGAAATTCTGGCATGATCATCTCCCAGAGGGGAACACATTGCCAAGTAGTATCGAGGAGGCCAAGAAAGTTGTGTGCCCTCTTGACCTACCGCACGAAAGATACCACGCCTGCATCAATGATTGCGTGATTTATCGGGGGGACTACAAGGACATGACCACATGTCTGGTGTGCGGCCACAGACGGTACAAGGTTGGGAACAAGAAGGTACCTCGAAAAGTGGTATGGTACTTTCCTATCACTCCCTATCTGCAGCGGTATTTCGTGGACCCTAAGGAAGCAAAGCTCATGCAATGGCACGCGGAAAGGGAGAAGCCCGAAGAAGATCCGGAGATGGGCTATATGCTGACACACCCTTCAGACGCTGGCCAGTGGGAAGCATTGGACATCGCCTTCCCTAGGTTCGGGGGCGACGGAAGGAACATCAGGCTGGGTATGAGCACCGATGGACTCAATCCGTTCGGCAACCAGACTAGCACGCATAGCACCTGGCCTATGTTTGTATGGCCTTACAACCTACCCCCGTGGCTGTGCACCAAGCAAAGGTACATACACCTGAGTATTCTCATTCAGGGGCCAAAACAACCAGGTGTCGACATGCATTTGTATCTCAGGCTGCTGAAAGAGGAGTTAGACACATTGTGGAAGACGCCACCCCGTACATGGGATGCCTACAGTAGAACTTATTTCGATATGAGAGCCGCGTTGATCATGATGGTCACGGACTATCCTGGTTGCGCATACGTATCTGTCAAGGTCAGCCATGGATTCTGCGGCTGTGTGAAGTGCATGGACGAGACCCCGCATCTACAACTACCAAGGGATCCCGAGTCCTCGAAAACCGTGTACCCAGGTGCTCAAAGGTGGCTTCGCTTGGATCACCCATGGAGAAAATGCGGTGATCTATTCAATGGTAAAGATGAGCCCGATGGACCCCCACGACAGAGGAGCGGCACAAAAATCGACGATCTTCTGAAAAATTAGAAGGAGTGCCCAGCGCCAGGAAAGAAGCGACCGAAGCCAGAGCCGCTGATCGGTGTATGGAAAGCGAGGTCTATTTTCCACGACTTGGAGTACTAGAAGGTCCTCCACATGCCCCACAGCCTCGATGTCATGCACATTACGAAGAACGTTACCGAGAGTCCGCTTGGCACTCTTTGCAACTCGGAAAAGTCCAAGGATGGGCCGAAAGCAAGATACGATCTGAAACATTTTGGCATTAGAAAATCTCTTCAAGCCCCTGATACTGATGACAACGACGACGATGATGATGATGATGATCAGACGGAAGGGACTCAACGTCTCCACAAAAGGGCTAAGAAGAACGCGGTGGTGCTTCCCGCTGCCTGCTTCACAATGAGTCCGGAGGAGCTCGAGCAGTTTTTCAGGTGCCTCCTACGAGTGAAAGTTCCTCACGGTTACTCGGGGAATATAAGCAGATATCTGGACGTAGAGAAGAAGAGGTTCACCAGGATGAAGTCTCATGATTGTCACGTGCTCATGACGCAGATACTTCCCGTTGCGATCCGAGGGATAATGGACGAGCACGTCCGTGATACGCTGTTTGGCCTTTGCAACTTCTTTGACATTATCACCAGGAAGTCGATCGGCGTGAGGCAGCTCAAGATGCTACAGGATGAGATCATGGTGATACTATGTGAGCTCGAGATTTACTTCCCGCCCGCATTCTGTGATATATGCGTCCATCTCCTTCTCCATGTCGTTGATGACATCAGGCAGCTCGGCCCGACGTTCCTCCACAACATGATGCCTTTTGAAAGGCAGGACTGTGTCATGAAAGGATACGTTCGCAACAGGGCCCGTCCAGACGCAAGCATGGCCAAGGGGTTCCTAACCTACGAGTGCATCTCCTTCTGCCAGAATTATCTAAGCACCAAGGACGACCAAGATCATGTTGGTCTGCCCACCAGGACGCACCTCGGCAGGCTCGCTGGAGTGGGTCACCGCGAGGGCTACCGCTCAGTCCATGTCGGCATTGTCAATCGACGCGACAACTTTGAAAGGGCTCACCGGGTCGCGCTACAACACTTAAAATTGGTCGAACCTTTTGTGCAAGAGCACAAAAGCATAATCGAGCAGAATTACATCGATATGGGCTGGCCAAGGAAGATGGGAGACGTAACCAAAGAGCACAACTCCAGCTTCACGCGTTGGTTTAAGCAAAGTCAACTACTTAAAGCACAGAGCAGAAGGCCTTCTACCGAAGATGAAAAACTCATATACACCTTATCACAGGGCCCCGGGCATAACGTAAGGACCTATCAAGGGTACAACATCAACGGTTACAGATTCTACACCGAGGAAAAGGACAGGAATAGTGAAAATCAAAACTCGGGAGTAACTATGCTATCATACGCCGATGACGAGACTAGTGTCAAGGAAAGATTTTTCGGAAGGATCAAGGAGATATGAGAGCTCAATTACTGTGGAGAGACGGTGCCAATGTTCCGTGTGAGATGGGCCAAGAAGGTCGAAAAAGAAGGCCAATATTTCACCACCATGGTTATACCGGATGCCAAATCAAAGAACGCATCCGCCAAAAATGAGCCATGGGTACTCGGTAGCCAAGTTGACCAATGCTTCTTCATCACCAACCCGTCGAGGCCTAGCCATGTTGTCGTGAGGAAGGGCAAGAGGAGCATCATAGGAATGGAAGGAGACGCAAACGAGGAAGACTTGGACAAGAATGGTGACCCGAAGATCGAGGAGGAATTTGACAAGCACTTCGACATGCCTACTACTAGTAAAGTAAGAAGGAAGACCTCCCTACCTACTAAAGGTTGTCCGTTCACACGAAGAAATCTCAAGGTGGCCGGCATAAAGTATTGAACCGCCAACAAGAAGGGCAAGAAGATTGTGAAGAAATGCTAAGCTAGCTCGGAACCGGACGGAGAAGACTTTTAAGTATGCACATATGTGTGTGATCGAGACTTTTTTGTGTATGCACATGTGTGTGTGATCGAGACTTTTAATTTTGTGTGTGTATGCACATGTGTGTGTTAGACAAAAAAGAGCAAAAAGATATGCACATGTTAGACAAGAAAGAGCAAAAAGATATGCACATGTTTTGTGTATGCACATGTATGCATCTAATAACTAAAATAATTAAAAAAAGGAAATAAATTCTGTGGCGCATCTACTGGTGCGATGCGCCACAGAATTCTCAAATTCTGTGGCGCATCCCACTAGTAGATGCACCACAGAAGTTTTACACTTAGTAAAACGGGGATCACACCCTCCACTGAGCCCGCATCTTTCTCTCTATCCCCTCCCCCGCGCCGCGAACCCTAGCTAGCCGCCGGCCGGAGCGATATCCCCACCCGCCCCGGTCTCCCTCCCGCTCACCTTGCCTCCGCTCCACTGCGCCGCTCTCGCCTCACCTCGATTGCTCGCCGCCAAGAGGAGGTCCGCGCCGCTCTCGCCTCACCTCGCTCTCAATCTGCTGCCAAGAGGAGGTCCGCGACCACCAGGTGGAGGAGCACCTCGTCAGTGCCACCGCCCTTCACCGCGGTGCTCAAGTTCGCCGCTGAGGAGTTCAAGGTCCCGCCCCAGACCAGCGCCATCATCACCAACGGTACGTCCGCCGCTGCTGCCCCGCCCTCTCGTAGGGACTTCTGTAGTTTTCATCGAGATCGTGGTTTCTAAATGAAGTAGAAGAGGGATTTTGGCGAAATCCTACTTGAAACCTCGATGAGATTTCTCTTCTTCCTACTTTGACATCTTATTCTTCTGAAAATCTCTCTAGTAAGTTCGTTAAACTGAAGAACAGGGTAAAAAGTGGCACTGCAAATTACATAAGGTAACTAGTGTCAAAATATCTCAAAGAGGAGGTAAAGTGAAATTCACTTTTTTAGCCTAGAGTTACTTTTGTCACATATGGTGAGACAAATAAAACAGAACGATTTGCATTTTGCTTATTTTGAATTTTGACACTAGGCTTCATATTGTCCTAAGCCCACAACCATCATGAACCAGAAGTACATGCAAGGAGAAAATATAGCTTTCCAAACATGAATATTGGTCATATACATCTCACACAGCATAACCAGCATCATAACAAGTTGGACATGGAAGCAGATTCAACATATGACATATAGGTACATGATCATCTCATCTGTACAATTCGGAAAGCATGGTAACATAGAAGCATCAATTTGTTTGTATGTAGCATAATATAATCTATGTAGAAGCATACAAAATTTCAAATGCACTATATGACAATGTTTCCTGCCAATTAGATAGAATATGCACAAACTTCATAATCATTGGTGCATAATTGCTTACACAGGAAGCATGCATATGTATCTTACATAGCAAACCAAGACGTGCATGGAAGCACAAAATTGCTAATATTACCACAAAATTACTGTATTGTACAAAATCTAGCAGATGCAGTATATGACTAAAAATTGGCTACTATATGCTTCAGTTGGAAAAATTGAATCCACGTTTTCAAATGGTAGAGGGCTAAAGGACTTACTGCTGACAAATTTCAGAAATAGACACCACATAAAGACATACACCTAGGTCTGGCTATTACCTTCTCCTGGGATAGCGTAGCCATTGAAGGGACGAGACTGTAACCATGAGCGCTGGAAGCAGCCTATGGCCGTTACCACCATTTTGTTTATATGTCAGTACAATCATCAAGTAATCCACGCAAGAGAAAATTTCCATTGCTAAAAATAAAAAATGTGATATGTGCAAGAAGATGAACACTTTCACAATCATGTGCATACACACACTCAGCACCACGAGCTACACACTCTTTACATGCATAAACATACTCCCCTGATTCATCATTATATTATTACTCGACTGTCTATACTAGTTTATGCTGCTTTACTAAAATAACCAGCACCAAAATAAGTAGTTTTACCAAAATAAGCATTGATATTGTAAGGAAAACAAGCAGCTGGTAGCCGTGTCAGGTGTTACCTTTGCCGTCCGAGGCATAATTTCTTGCTGAAGGGGAGCAAGTAGCAGTTCTAGATATGGTATTTTAATGATTGGATTTCCTTGTGCATTCTTGTGATGGTTTAATATGGTAATTCTCACTATTTAGCTATTTGTTCTTATCATTTGTATTCATGAAAATCATGTTAGCAGCGGCTGGACGTGCATAGAAAGAATAGAACAGTACTTAAATGAATGTCTTTTCAAAATGGTTGCAAAACATTTTGCCCTTGTACTATTTGTTAAGCGAGAGTGTCACTGTAATCTCATGCTTTGTTGCCACAACTGGTTTTGCTGTTTCCTAAGTGTGAGTAATCTATGATAAGGGTAACAGCTTTCTTTAGAAAAATAGATGCAAGCTACATATAGCTTTATTTTTGCGCTAATATTTTTTGTTCTTCAATCCATTGCAAGAAACACCAGCATGAAGTACTTAATTCTCAAAAAAGTAGTAGGAATACTGTGAGCATGTTCTTACTGTGAGCATGTATATTTGACTAGAATAACACTGTGAGCATGATATTGTGAGAAAATTTGCTTGCTAACATGTTGAATGTGCCAGAAAATGGTCTATCAATTTATATTTCTATGTCTGTGGTAAACATTCTTCATTTGATTTGAGTGTTCTCCTTTGGTCAGGCCACAGATGCATATTTCTATGATGTGCTAAGAGGTTTCTAAAAAATGTTTCACAGATTTGTATTGAAAAACCAAATTCTTATGAGATGCTTATGAGCTGCTTATGAGATGCTGTCACAGATTTGTATTGAAAAATGTTTCACAGATTTGTATTGCTAAATAAATAGTGGGAGTGCTGGTGTGTGCTGGAGAGTGCTAAATAAACAGTGAGAGTGCTGGTGTATTGAAAAATGTTTCACAGATTTGATTTGAGCTACACACCGACTGCTGGAGAGTGCTGGTGTGTTTTGCTGCTGGAGAGTGCTGGTGTGTTTTGTTGGTGTTATATGCTTATGAGATGCTGTCAAGTGTGGATGAATAATATGAGTTGCCCGTTTCTCCCGAAGTGTTGATTCACTTCTGTTTCGGTTGAGAAATGGGCACTCCTAGGTAGAAAAATTAGCAAAAGTCATGCCGAAATTTTGAATTTTTCGGTTGCATTATGTACTAACTATTTTCCTTTTTTAATGAAGTGCAAATAAACATGTTGGGCACTTCTAACCCTAAGAGCCAGGAGGAAGTCGCCAGAGAGGCCAACAAGGAATGGTGGCAGGAATACGATGAGGGAGAGGGCCGGGGGAGCGCCGCCGATCGCGGCGATGAGGAAGATGGCCGGGATGAGGAAGAGAGCTGGGGGGCCGCCTCCGAGAGTGGCGATGAGGAAGAGGGCCGGGATGATGCCACCGAGACCAGTGAAGAGACCACCGACCGCACGGAAGGTGATAGCGGCGGCAACCCTGAGGAGGCCAAGAAGAAGTGGAAGGCGAAGAGGCCAAGGGCGGATCGGAGGCCGCAAGTGCTAGCCAACATCACCAATCCTTTCACGTTGGTCTCCGAAAGTGGCCTACCCTTGGAGCCTTCTAAGGTTGCCAAAGGGTACGCGATGCAACTAGGGTGCATCGTCCATGAAACCGTGCCGCTCAACACTCAAGACCTCAGAAGCGTGGCCAACGCGGCTTTGGCCGCAACCCTCCTCCAGAAGCTTCACCAACGATACACGTTCCCACAGCCGTTCAATAAAAAAGGTGGACTCTTTAGCTCTCACAAAGATGAGCACTGCCTTGAGCAGTTGGAAAACCCGGCGGAAGGACAAGATCAAGAAAGGTAAAAGCTGGGAGCAGATAAGTCGCAAAGACTCGTCGCTCTCTAGAGAAGACTTCGAAGCATTCAAGTCGTCCTTAGAGACTGACGAGGCTAAAAAATGGACCACCTGGGGGAACAAAATGCGGGAATTGAACCTAGGGGCTCACTGTTGCGGAAGCGGCGGTTACCGAGGAAAACAGCCCACCTGGGACAAGGAGGATGCCGAGATGATACGTCTGGGGAAAGAAAACCCCTGGCTAAAAATCGCGGATTTACAGACTAGGAACTATGTCCGGTCCCGCTACTACTTAGACTGGGAGACGGGGGAATTTGTTATGGATTACCCCGACGTGAAGAAGTTCGAGAAACTCCTGGTAAGGATAGTCTATATTATTATTGCGCTGATCTTATTAAGCAATGAAGCCAAATGGGCTAACCTTAAGTTCCTTTGTCTGAAGGATGATGAGTTGAAGGCTAGTTCTACGGCTGGCCCATCGTCCCAGGGGTCGACGGAACTGTGGTACACGCCTTTCAACAGGGCGATGAACGCATACAAGGAATGGGACCTAGACAAGCCACCGACGTCGGCTGGCCGTGTGTCCGGCTTTGGCACAAGTATGAAGGTATCTGAGTACTATGGATCAGATGCCAAGATGGGAAAGGAGAGGAGGTCGACTAAGGATAAAGCCGAGGTTCAGGAGCTGAAGAAGAAGGTGGAGTCACTAGAGAAGATAGTGGACCCGACCGAGATGAGTAAGTTAGTGGACGAGAAGCTACACGAGAAGCTCCGGCAGATCATCCCCCCTAGGTTGATGGAGGGTTTAGCTGCTTGGAATGCGGCAGGTCAACAGGGGCCGATATATGTGCCCAGCGTCAGCGGCAGTAACTCAAGTCACCAAGTGTCGCCTCTGGTGACCCCGACGCCGCCGCTCCACCTGGTCGCATCGACGCCCCCAACCGCGGAAGCTGATAGGGTGGCGGTGCCTGATAATGCACCCGAGAGTGAGCGGCCCGGCACCGGCACCGACGCCCTTGTATCGACATTAGCAGAGATCAACGCCGTCAAGAAGGTAACTCATTAGTTAGTCCTCCGCGTCATCTTCTTTAACTATATATGCCTTGCACCGATCTTATCCAACATGCCCCTGACTCAGGACGAACCTTGCATACTCCTGCATGTGGTGGAGCCCGGCGGCAAGTTGATGGATGTTGCTAGCGACACTGCCATGCCTGGCCGAATTATGCACCACAGAAACATTGCAGAAGATTTGATGAAGGTCAAGTTGGCAATGGTAGTGCCGGAGTACCGCGACATCCCCCCCCCATCAACCTCCGGGCGCAGAGGAGGACGACGTTATGGTCCTTGGGAATTGCACCAGTTGGCTTATGACATGGCCGAAGAACTAGATCCGTCTGGGGGGGTCTTCCGAGTGTTAGGCGCAACATCGGCGCCACCTCCCCTATCATCCGGCCCAAGATCATCCGGCCCCGCGCCGCCGCCACCCTGAAGGAACCGAGGGTCGCCGCCGCCACTACCCTGAAGGAACCGGCGGTCGCCACCGCCACTACCCTGAAGGAACCGGCGGTCGCCGCCGCCAACCGGAAGGAACCGACGATCACCGCAACCACCACACGCCACCAACAGCTGTTGGGAAAGCTACCGCAACGACCATCGACCAAACGCATGGTACGCCAAGCAGCAGCATTGCAACCGCCACCACCTAACTTCCAGGACATGGCGCCACTTGATGGCAACGATGATGATGATGACATCGATGCCTACATCAACACTGGCGCCTGCAGCCAAGATATGTACATGCCTCGTATGGATGAAGAAGCCTTCCGCACTCACGGCAATCAACTTGGTCGTCCCACTACAGTCATGTAGCGCCTGACCTTCACGGGTTTTTGTCTGCAAGACACTCCTCCGGAGGCTAGCAATCCAGCTCAAGTCAAGCTGGCTACCATTTTCAGCCCTAACACGCTGTATAAGACGATCGTCGGGGAGCCACGCGAATCAACCCCAGCACCCCAAGCAACCCCAGCACCCGAAGCTCCACCATCAGCACCACCAGCACCCCAAGCACCACCATCATCACCACCAGCATCCCAAGCAACCCCACCATCAGCACCACCAGCACCCCAAGCAGGTCAGGTGAAGAAGCCAAGGAAGAGAGGAAATAAGAAGGGTGCATCTTCGAGCCAGACTCTTCCTAAGAAGATGCGGGCCAACGACATGGTACCACGGACACCGGGTGGCTTGCCCCGGCTTCATGAAGCTGGTAAACTGATACTGCCTGAGGACCTCGAACACCTCGCAAGTGGACCAATGATCAGTTTGCAGCAAAATATTCAATTTCTAGAGACCCTCCTTCTTAAAGACAAGGATCCAAATTACCCGGTGTTCACGGTCAAGGTGCCAGCAGCAGACCCGAACTTCGTCCAAGCATACCCCGTGGATATCTTCTTCATAGCGTTTGAGGACATCTTCAATCTATTTCACTAGAAACGGCTCGACTATAACTTGGTTCGCCTATACGCGATCAATCTTCAGATGAAGATCAAGAGAGAGAGAGAGAGAGAGACAACCCAACGTCGCGGTAGCGGATCCCTACTACATGCGCGATAGCCATCTGGTGGATGTCTCAAGCACACGGACCACGGCGGTGCGGTACCTCCAGAGCTTCATGCTCATGAACAAAGAGAAGAACACCATTCTTTTGCCTGTCTTTCCCGAGTAAGTACACATTCGCTCGCGGCCATCATAACTTATGCTTTCTTATATATTTCGTCCATTGCCAATCCTTTCCAACATTCCATTTAAATTGCATGTGTTGAGCAGGGACACATACTGCACACTCGTCATCCTTTGTCCGAAGTGGTCACTAGCCCAGTATTTTGACTCGTCGAGTACGACGATGAAGAAAGACTACAACAGAATAAGGAGTGTTCTCGATGAGGCTATCCTTTTCTACTCCAAAAATGGAGGCATCTTCCACGAGAAGGGAAAATTTATCAGGCCGGACACTAAAGAGCACGGGTTCAAGCACGTGATCAACTTCCCTTGCATCAAGCAGCCAGATGACAGCATGAAGGAGGCCTTCTATGTCCTCCATCACCTTAAAGGGTTTGTTGCGGATGCATAGATGATGCGTCTGCCACCTAGTAAGCGAGACCCCAAAAAAATGGCGGGGGAGATCAGCGATGCTGATCTTAGAGCAGACTTCCATCGCATCCAAGTAAAGCTATCAGAAATTATCGTAGAAGATGTATGCAACAGATCGGGGCTCTTACACCAACTCAGAGGGTTGTGTAAGAGGGATATAGAAGAACGCCTACATAGGCAGGGTGATGGAAGGACGTGGACGACGAAGGACATGTACAAACCGTTCCCGGAGCCCATGAACAAGACGTCTCGTTGATCGAGAGGCCGGTGTGCCTAGCATTACTTTGAATCGATGGACAATGTGTGTACTGTGTTGTAAACTAAACTTGCTTAATGTCGTTGTTGGACTTCAATTACTATTGTAGTCGATGTCGTTGAACTTGATTACTTATGTGATACCGATGCTATATGACTTTTAGGTTTATTATTATTTCCTTGCTTTAATTCTTGTGAATATGTATGCATGTGAACCCTCTAATTCTTTCCATTGCATTATATACTAATATGCCTTGTGTCCATAGAGATGACGTGGTACGTCGTGTTCGAGGGGCGGGTTCCAGGAGTCTACGAGGAGTGGGCGGACTGCAAGAAACAGGTGCACAAGTTCAGCGGCAACTGCTACAAAGGCTACCCGACTCAACAAGAGGCGGTTGCCAAGTGGAGGAAGCACCAGTTGAACAAGAGCAAGATGAAGACCTTCGTTGTGCTCTCGCTCTTGCTCACCATCATCGCAGCGGTACTCTATTTCATCCTAGTGTAGGCGGCGGCCGGTGTCACTTCATTTGTATCTTGAGATGATGCACTTAATTTACATGGATTATGAGTTGTATGGAGATATATATGTATGATGAGTTGTATATGCATGGAGCTATATGAAATCTGTTAATATTCTATATGAAATGAGTTGTATATGGAGATATATAATTGTGCTATATTATATCTATTAATATTTCTGTGTACTGTATATAACATCTGTATAAAACATGTATATCTACACCAGACAGAACAAGTTCTGTATAAAACCTGTACTATTTCTGTGGCGCACTAAAACTTAATTCAGTGGCGCACCTAATTCTGTGGCGCACCATGGTCTCATGCGCCACAGAATGCCTTATTTCTGTGGCGCATATGAAATAGTGCGCCACAGAATGCCTTATTTCTGTGGCGCATGTACTGGTGCGCCACAGAATTCTTATTTTTGTGGCGAAGATTCTGTGGTGCACCACCCATGCGCCACAGAATACTAATACTAGTGCGCCACTAATGAGGTTTTCCCTACTAGTGACGTTTGGCTTTCATTGTTTCATTGTCATGATCTTTTGTTTGTGTTCATTTTCATGTTATAACATGGCTGCTAAGTTTCTTCTATCAAGATTATGTCTTTCATGCCCATGTTTTAAGTTCTTTTTATCCTAGCGCACAACGCTTACATAGATGATCAAGATTGTGTAGGTGCATGTCACCTAAAAAATTATTTCTTTTGTTATCACTTACCTACTCGAGGACGAGCAGGAGTTAAGCATGGGGATGCTGATACGTCTCCAACGTATCTATAATTTTTGATGCTCCATGCTTGTTTTTACACCATTTGCTTAGTGTTTCGTTACACTTCGTGGCACTTTTATGCATTTTCCGGAACTAACCTACTAACAAGTCGCCACAGTGACAGTTCCCTGTTTTCTGCTGTTTTTGTGTTTCAGAAAAGTTACACAGGAAATATTCTCGGAATTGGACGAAACCAAAGCCAGTCTCCCAGAATTTCACCGAAGCTTCCAGAGAACCGAAGAGGAGATGGAGTGGGGCCATGATACATCTCAAACGTATCTATAATTTTTGATGCTCCATGCTTGTTTTACACCATTTGCCTATTGTTTCGTTACACTTAGTGGCACTTTTATGCATTTTCCGGAACTAACCTATTAACGAAGTGCCACAGTGCCAGTTTCCTGTTTTCTGCTGTTTTTGCGTTTCAGAAGTGATACACAGGAAATATTCTCGGAATTGGACGAAACAAGTTCCTAAAGTCTTATTTTTCCCGGAAGCTTCCAGACATCCGAAGGAGAGACGGAGAGGGGCCACCAGGGCCCCACACAAGGGGGCGGCGCGGCCTGGCCCCTGGCCGCGCCAACCCTGTGTGAGGGCGCCTGGGACCTCCTCTGACATCGCCCCTTCGCCTATAAAGACCCCCCGACGAGAAAAACCTAAGGCCCCGATCAGTTTTCTAGAACACATCGCGATACGCTGCCGCCGTCGACCCGAAGATCGGGAGGGTCCAGAAGCTCTTCCCGGCACCCTGCCGGAGAGGGGAATCGCCACCGGAGGTCTTCTTCATCGCCATGCTTGCCTCCGGAGCGATGAGTGAGTAGTCTACCTTGGACTATGGGTCCATAGCAGTAGCTAGATGGTTGTCTTCTCCACCATGTGCTTCATGTTTAGATCTCATGAGCTGCCATACATGATTGAGATCACCGTTATGTAATTCTATGATGTTGGTTTGTTGGGATCCGATGAATATTGGTGTTTATGATTAAGTTGCTGTACTAAATTATATCTTTTGTTATCTCTATGTTGTTTATGATCTTGCATGCTCTCCGTTGTTAGTAGCTATCTTGGCCGAGTAGTTGCTAGTGACTCCAAGAGGGGGTATTTATGCTCGATAGTGGGTTCATGTCTCTATTTCACCTGGGGAGTGACAGAAACCTCTAAGGTGGTAGATGTGCTGTTGCTACTAGGGAGAAAACAACATTCATATGCTCAAGGGCATATGCTTTGTTTACATTACACACTTTGCTTAATGCAATTATCTGTTGTTCGCAACTTAATACTTCTAGGGTGTTCGGATGATATCCCCGGGGGTGGATTATTAGTCATAGATGCAGTTGGATGGCGGTCTATGTATTTTGTTGTAATGCCCAGAGTAAATCTCATAGTGATCTTCTTGACATATCACATTATCTCTATTCTATCAATTGCCCAACTGTAATTTGTTTACCCAGCATGTTATTTTATCTATGGAGAGACACCACTAGTGAACTGTGGACCCCGGTCCTATTTTAATCATATTGCAATCACCTCTTTACTTTTCCCGCACTGTTTACTTTACTCGCATATTATTACTGTTTTCCACTCGATACGCTCATAACCTTTGTTTCAAGCAAACCGGTGAGATTGACAACCTCATCGCAAGTTGGGAACAAAGTATTTGTTTGTGTGTGTGCAGGTTCCACAAACACCTTCAGTCGTCACCGTCTCTCCTCTCCTGATCGATAAACCTTGGTTTCTAAACTGAGGGAAAACTAGCCGCTACACTCATCATACCTTCCTCTTGGGGTTCCCAACGGGCTGGTCATCACCACGCACAAGGACTTACTGCTCCCACGTCAACTAAACGCCACAGCTCTTTTCTGGCGCCATCACCGAGTAGCAGCTTCTTTTCTGGCGCCGTTGCCGGGGAGGAAGAGAAGACTTCTGCAAGGGGAGTTCTTCGCACACACATTCTTTACTTTGTTATTTGTTTTGCTTTACTTTATTTATTTTGCCTGCATTGTTTTATATCAAAAACCCAAAAAAATTAGAATCCTTGGTAGTTGTTTTTACTTGTTTACTTTCGTTTTGCTGAAATGGGTACTCCTGAAAACACCAAGTTGTGTGACTTTGCTAGCACGAACAATAGTGATTTTATCTGCACTCCTATTGCACCACCTATTCCTGCTACCACCTTTTATGAGATTAAGCCTGCTTTGTTGAACCTTGTTATGAAAGAGCAATTTTCTGGTGCTAGTACTGAAGATGCTGCAGCTCATCTCAACAATTTTGTTGAGCTATGTGAGATGCAGAAATATAAGGATGTTGATAGTGATATTATTAAGCTCAAGTTGTTTCCTTTTTCTTTGAGAGGAAAAGCTAAAGATTGGTTGCTGTCTTTGACTAAGAATAGTATTGATTCATGGGCTAAGTGTAAAGATGCTTTTATTGGTAGATACTATCCTCCTGCTAAGATTATAGCTTTGCGCAGCAATATTATGAAGTTTACTCAGTTTGATAATGAACATGTTGCTCAAGCTTGGGAAAGAATGAAATCTATGATAAAGAATTGCCCCACTCATGGACTGACTACTTGGATGATTATCCAAACTTTTTATGCAGGACTGAATTTTTCTTCAAGGAATCTACTTGATTCAGCTGCTGGAGGCACTTTTATGTCCCTTACATTGGGCGCCGCATCAAAGCTACTCGACAACATGATGGTAAATTATTCCGAATGGCACACCGAGAGAGCTCCACAAGGTAAGAAGGTAAATTCTGTTGAGGAAACCTCTTCCTTGAATGATAAGATTGATACAATTATGGCTATGCTTGCTAATGATAGGACTCATGTTGATCCTAATAATGTTCCTTTGGCCTCTCTGGTTGCTCAAGAAGAGCATGTTGATGTGAATTTCATTAGAAACAACAATTTTAACAACAATGCTTATAGGAACAATTTTGCTAGTAACAATTATAGGCCGTATCCTTCTACCAATGGTAATGGTTATGGTAACTCTTATGGTAACTCCTACAACAACACTAGGGCCACGCCATCCGAGCTTGAGGTAATGCTCAAGGACTTTATCGGTAAGCAAACTGCTTTTAATAAGTCTGTTGAGGAGAAGTTAGGCAAAATTGATATTCTTGCTTCTAAAGTTGATAGCCTTGCTCATGATGTTGAAATTCTGAAATTAAAAGTGTTTCCTAATAATGTGAAAGAGAGCAATATTGTTGCTGCCGCTAATGCTACCCAAGTTGGAATTGATGAAAATATTAGATTGTTAGCGAAATTGCATGCCAGGTGGGAAAGAGAAGATGAGATGGCTAGAGAGATGAAGGTATGCACTATTACTACCTCTAATGATGTTGCTCCTACTGATAACAATCCTCTTACTTTGATTGGTGTAGAGAAAACTCCCACTCCTTGTGTTAAAAAGCCTAAAACTGCCAAAACTTTTTCTCAAAAGAGTGCTGAAATTTTTCGAAGTGTGGGAGATGATAGCTCTATTTCTTTTAATAATTTTGATGTTGATGGCTGCAATATATCTGAAGTTATTTTGTTCTTGCAAAAGCTTGCTTTGACTCCCAATGCTAGTTCTTTGAATATTGCTTTTACTAAGCATATTACCAATGCTCTCATAAAGATTAGGGATGAAAAGTTGAAGCAAAAAGCCTCTGTTCCCAAGAAGTTAGAAGATGGTTGGGAACCCATCATTGATATGCATGTTAATGGTTATGATTGCCATGCTTTATGTGATCTTATGGAACACTTCCCTAGGAAAAGAAAGAAATTGCTTTTTGACTCTATTCTTAGAGCAAATTATGAGCTTGATGCTTCATCACTTGATATTACTTGATTCGCAATTTTCTGCGCCTAGCTCAAAGGCGTTAAAGAAAAGCACTCTTGGGAGATAACCCAATATTTTCTTTTCAGTACTTTTTCTTTTATTTGAGTCTTGGAAGTCATTACTACTGTAATGACTGCTCCTTATCTTGTTTATTTCGTTTTTGTGCCAAGAGAAGCCTCTAATTTGAGTGAGGTAAAGATTTGGGGATGTTGCTGTCCTGAAACTGTTTTTGGTGCTGCACCGTAAAAATTCGTGAAAATTCTCTGTTTATCTTTTGGACCTGCGATTTCTTGTGCATATGCCCCAGGTTATATCCAAACTTTTCTTAGTTGAACACTTTTTGATTTGAGCAACAGAAAATCCCTCAAAAATTCGACCTTTGTCAGCTGTTCAGTTTTGACAGATTTCTGCCAATATTTGTGTTTGCCACTTTATCGCTTTCTTTTGAGTTCTTTTGATCATGGAACTTTTGGGGAAGTTGCTAAAGTAGTATCTACTATATATGTGGTGGTTTTGAGTTGAAACCTGAAGTTAAAAAAGGATTGAATATATTTTATGCTTATACTAATGTTGCTAATAGAATTGTGTTTAGTTTTGTATGAAGGAAGTTTTCAAGTGTAGGGATTGGAGAATGATGAGATGAGTTGAAGAATGGACAAAATCTCAAGCTTGGGATTCCCATGCATCACCCCAAGAAATATCCAAGAAGTACAAGCGTCAAAGCTTGGGGATGCCCCCGAGGCACCCCTTCTTCATCGGCAAAAATCAGGTCACCTTTCAAAACACTATATTTTTATTGCTTCATGCACTATGTGTTTTTCTTGGAGCGTCAGTTGTTTTAGTTTTCTTAGTTGGTTTAGTTTGTATGTTTTCTGCAATAAATGGTTGGACCCCAACAAATTTTCTTTTGGAGAAGTTGCTTGTTTTCATTTGCAAAGAACGCTCTAGTTTTCACTCTTATTAAAAATTGAGTGTTCTACTTTTTCTGCTACTGCTTTTGGTTTTTGTTTTCGCCTTGATTTGCGTTCAGATCTTGTAATATCTTTTCATCAAGGTGTATTTTTTCCTCTGATCTTTATTGGTTTTCATCAAAAGAGGTGTTTATAAAAATTTCAAATGGTGTTGGAAAAGAGAAAAAGCTTTGTGCAAAATAGTGGTACAAGAAGGAGCTTGTGTAGACTGCGGCTTAGGCTTTTTCATGTCATGCTTGATGTCTTTTTGATAGTATGCTTAGTGGTTTTGCTGTAGCATGACTTGTCTCAAATAACTGAGATTGCTTAATGAGCCTTTTGAAAAAATCATGCGTTGTTTTTATTGTATGGAAGCATTATTTTGGTTTTCTCCTTGATGCTTTATTTGGGTTGACTTGGCGCATGCTCACACATGTTAGACTCTTACAAAGTCGCCAATAGCCTTCATGATCATTTAGTTTTTGACTTTTGATACCATCTTATGCTTCTTTTAATGTCGCTTTGTCGCTTTGCATGATTATGGCCATTATTGCTCTCTTAGTTGGTCGCTCCCAGTCTTTTGCTAGCCCTCACCTTGTACTGAGTATGAGCTCTACTCATGCATCCAACTCCTAAAAACCAAAGTTTTCCATTTTGTCCACCATACATACCTACTAGCAATTTGCTATTCCAAGTAAATTTGACTTGCTTTTATTTTCTCTTCAAATTAAACTCTTACCAGTGTTATGCGAAATTCGGTCGGTAAAGCTCTCACGAACCGGAAGGCACACTTTACTTTTTCCTGTTCTTAAAAATTTGACATTGTGGTCTCTTATGTTGAGTTGTTATGCTTGCAAGTTGTAAGTTGGATTCTTGCCCATCCATGCTGTCATGGGGCAAGCTTTCAACATTGCACTTCTTTTTGAGTTGATATCGTGATCTTTTGTTTATGGATGCCCGCGGTGTGAAATGAATTGGGAATCTTGTGGGGATCATGGAGTTTGTATATGTGTTAGGGAAACGCCGGGCCGCCAATCTAAGCCATGCATAATTCATGGTGGAAATTTGCAGCATACCCATGGTGAACATTCGACGACGCATCTCACAATAAAAAGCTAAACAATATAGCAAATAAAAGAGATGTCGAGGTGTTCATTGTCTGCTTGTCCTGTCATTTTGGTGTGGGCTTGTTCCATGTCAACGGGCACGGAGGTACCCCATTGGCGGTTCTCAATGATACACATATATTTACAATGACAAGAGCCTTGCTTGGGACTCTAAGTAAAGTAGCATGAGGTTTGGGTACTCGTATTCATGGGGCACGAGGTCTTCAACTTATGATTTGTCAAGCATATGCATCAGAATTGTTCTGGCATTAACTTTAACCATTCAAGATGCTTATGATGGGGGCAATGAGAGCTCAAAGCCGGTAAGTACCATAATTTTTGAAGGTTATAAAACTTGCAATCACTGCTTCCCTCTGCGAAGGGCCTTTCTTTTACTTTATGTTGAGTCACCACCTTCTTTCTTTATGCACCATTAAGAGAGCATAGTTGTCATTCTTAGTGTGATATGCATTGTCCCAAAGTTCATTGATTGACTCATATTGTTGGTTTCACTTGTTCTTAAATTATTTGTATCTAGTCGCCCTCTTAAACTTTGAGGTGTCCTATGCATTTATGTTTTGCTCTCTTTGAAGGACAAGCTGAAAACCTTTTGTATGTTTTTCCTTATGATTTGAACACACGTTTGACTTTCATTGTTTCATTATCATGATCTTTTGTTTGTGTTCATTTACATGTTTACAACATGGTTGCTAAGTTCTTATTGTCATGATTATATCTTCATGCCCATGTTTTAAGTTCTATTGATCCCAGCTCACCAATGCTTACATATTTGATCAAGATTGTGTAGGTGCATGTCACCTCAAAAATTATTCTTTTGTTATCACTTACCTACTCGAGGACGAGCAGGAGTTAAGCTTGGGGATGCTTGATACGTCTCAAACGTATCTATAATTTTTGATGCTCCATGCTTGTTTTACACCATTTGCCTATTGTTTCGTTACACTTAGTGGCACTTTTATGCATTTTCCAGAACTAACCTATTAACGAAGTGCCACAGTGCCAGTTTCCTGCTTTCTGCTATTTTTGTGTTTCAGAAGTGATACACAGGAAATATTCTCGGAATTGGACGAAACAAGTTCCTGAAGTCTTATTTTTCCCGGAAGCTTCCAGACATCCGAAGGAGAGATGGAGAGGGGCCACCAGGGCCCCACACAAGGGGGCGGCGCGGCCTGGCCCCTGGCCGCGCCACCCCCGTGTGAGGGCGCCTGGGACCTCCTCTGACATCGCCCCTTCGCCTATAAAGACCCCCCGACGAGAAAAACCTAAGGCCCCGATCAGTTTTCCAGAACATATCGCGATACGCCGCCGCCGTCGACCCGAAGATCGGGAGGGTCCAGAAGCTCTTCCCGGCACCCTGCCGGAGAGGGGAATCGCCACCGGAGGTCTTCTTCATCGCCATGCTTGCCTCTGGAGCGATGAGTGAGTAGTCTACCTTGGACTATGGGTCCATAGCAGTAGCTAGATGGTTGTCTTCTCCACCATGTGCTTCATGTTTAGATCTCATGAGCTGCCATACATGATTGAGATCACCGTTATGTAATTCTATGATGTTGGTTTGTTGGGATCCGATGAATATTGGTGTTTATGATTAAGTTGCTGTACTGAATTATATCTTTTGTTATCTCTATGTTGTTTATGATCTTGCATGCTCTCCGTTGTTAGTAGCTATCTTGGCCGAGTAGTTGCTAGTGACTCCAAGAGGGGGTATTTATGCTCGATAGTGGGTTCATGTCTCTATTTCACCTGGGGGAGTGACAGAAACCTCTAAGGTGGTAGATGTGCTGTTGCTACTAGGGAGAAAACAACATTCATATGCTCAAGGGCATATGCTTTGTTTACATTACACACTTTGCTTAATGCAATTATCTGTTGTTCGCAACTTAATACTTCTAGGGTGTTCGGATGATATCCCCGGGGGTGGATTATTAGTCATAGATACAGTTGGATGGTGGTCTATGTATTTTGTTGTAATGCCCAGAGTAAATCTCATAGTGATCTTCTTGACATATCACGTTATCTCTATTCTATCAATTGCCCAACTGTAATTTGTTTACCCAGCATGTTATTTTATCTATGGAGAGACACCACTAGTGAACTGTGGACCCCGGTCCTATTTTAATCATATTGCAATCACCTGTTTACTTTTCCCGCACTGTTTACTTTACTCGCATATTATTACTATTTTCCACTCGATACGCTCATAACCTTTGTTTCAAGCAAACCGGTGAGATTGACAACCTCATCGCAAGTTGGGAACAAAGTATTTGTTTGTGTGTGTGCAGGTTCCACAAACACCTTCAGTCGTCACCGTCTCTCCTCTCCTGATCGATAAACCTTGGTTTCTAAACTGAGGGAAAACTAGCCGCTACACTCATCATACCTTCCTCTTGGGGTTCCCAACGGGCTGGTCATCACCACGCACAAGGACTTACTGCTCCCACGTCAACTAAACGCCACAGCTCTTTTCTGGCGCCATCACCGAGTAGCAGGCCACAAGGTGGCCACACACCAGGGCGGCGCGGCCCAGGCCCTGGTTGCGCCCCCTATGTGTGAGACCGCCTCGGTCCACTCCTGACAATGACCCTTCGCCTATAAAGACCCCCCGACGGGAAAAACCTATAGACCCGATCAGTTTTCTAGAACACATTGCGATCCACCGCCGCCATCAACCCAAAGATCGAGAGGGTCCAGAAGCTCTTCCCGGCACCCTGCCGGAGAGGGGAATCGCCACCAGAGGTCATCTTCATCGCCATGCTTGCCTCCGGAGCGATGAGTGAGTAGTCTACCTTGGACTATGGGTCCATAGCAGTAGCTAGATGGTTGTCTTCTCCACCATGTGCTTCATGTTTAGATCTCATGAGCTGCCCTACATGATTGAGATCACCGTTATGTAATTCTACATGTTTGGTTTGTTGGGATCCGATGAATATTGGTGTTATGCTTGAGTTAATATACTGAAATTTATCTTATGTTATCTCTATGTTGTTTATGATCTTGCATGCTGTCCGTTGTTAGTAGCTATCTTGGCCGAGTAGTTGCTAGTGACTCCAAGAGGGCGTATTTATGCTCGATAGTGGGTTCATGCCTCTATTTAATCTGGGGGAGTGACAGAAACCTCTAAGATTGTAGATGTGCTGTTGCTACTAGGGGGAAAACAACATTCATATGCTCGAGGGCATATGCTTTGTTTACATTACACACTTTGCTTAATGCAGTTATCTGTTGTTCGTAACTTAATACTCATGGGGTGTTCGGACGATATCCCCGTGAGTGGATTATTAGTCATAGATGCAATTAGATGGCGGTCTATGTATCTTATTGTAATGCCCAGAGTAAATCTCATAGTGATCCTCTCATCATATGCATGTTGTCTTTATTCTATCAATTGCCCAACTGTAATTTGTTTACCCAGCATGTATTATTTTATCTTATGGAGAGACACCACTAGTGAACTGTGGATCCCGGTCCTATTTCCTTTATATTGCTATCACCTATTTACTTTACTCGCACTGTTTACTTTACTCACATACAATTACTATTTTCCACTCGATACGCTCATTCCTTTGTTTCAAGCAAACCGGTGAGATTGACAACCTCATCGTAAGTTGGGAGCAAAGTATTTGGTTGTGTTGTGTGCAGGTTCCGCGTTGCAGCTAGCAAAGCAAAGCTTGGATGAGGCGCCCTATAAATTGTCCTGAGCTGTCGCAAGCTAGCAAGCATCGCCTTCAGTCGTTTGGCTCCTTCCTCTCCTGATCGATAAACCTTGGTTTCTTACTGAGGGAAAAACCTTGCTGCTATATTCATCATACCTTCCTCTTGGGGTTCCCAACTGGATGGTGAAAAGATAACACCATCGCAAGCATCACTCCCTATGAAGTGGAGGTCTGGTATGACGGGGCCGATGAGATGTACTTCAAGAGTGGCTGGTCTCAATTTGCAGAAGATCATGACCTCCATCAAGGTTTCTTTATGACTTTCGACTACCATGTTGGTACATCGAAGTTTGACGTAAGGATCTACGACTGTACTCAATGCCAGAAGGAGTATGAAGCTGAAGTCCATTTTCATTAATCATCTCCTTATGTAATCTCGTTTTCTGGTTATCTTCTGTAATAAGTAGTCGCGATGAACTTTATCTTGTGCCGTCTTTATTAATAGACCATGGGAACGAATCATCATTCCGAGGTGTGCTTTTGATATATTATCGAGTTTACCTTGAACCATGCTTGTTTTTGTCGAATATCTGGTTGCAAACAACCGATCAATATGTCTCGAATAATCGCAGATACCAAATCTCAAAAACTTTATTTATTTTATATGACTCGAGGGTCTGAGCCCCCGAGTAGAAGGAAAAATATTCATACATATTGTCGAGTTGACCCAAAGAACCCGACCTGTGGCCTCATGTTCTGGGTTCAGAGGGTCATATCTCGAAAGTTTCTTGTCGCCATACTTCTTCTATGCGTAGAACCGCCGTAATTGCTCTGCATTCCACGGGTTGCTCTCGTCTTTCCCCGGTTTTCTTGTCTTGTAGTCGATAAGCTCCTCCTGGTATTACCTCTGTCACGATGTATGGTCCCGCCCATGGGGACTCTAATTTGCCATGATCGTCTTGCTTTAATCGCAAAAATAAATCTCCCACCATGAAAGATCATGGACGAACTCGACTACTATGGTAGTTTTGTAGATTTTGCTGGTACTGCGTTGCTCTGGCAAGTGCTACGTCTCTTGCTTCATCAAGTGCGTCGACGTCATCTTGAAGTGCTTCTGTAGAGGTTGTCTCATTGTAAGCCGCGATTCTTGGGGCTTCATGGGTGATCTCGACTGGAAGCACGGCTTCTGCGCCGTGGACCAGAAAGAAAGGGGTTTCATGAGTAGCCGCGTTGGGTGTGGTTCTGAGACTCTAAAGCACGGAGGGCAGTTCGTCTACCCAAGCATGTTTAGCTTTCTCGAGAGGTGCCAACAATCCCATTGCATCTTAAGCCATTAGCTTTTTTGACTTGTCCATTTGTCTTTGGATGCGCTACGGATGCAAATTTCAGTTTGATTCCCATACTTTCATAGTAGCTCTTGAACTCTTTTGACATGAAGTTTGTCCCATTGTCCATGATGATGCTATGCGGTACTCCGAAGTGAAAAACAATAGATTTGATGAAGTTGATTGCGGCTGTGGAATCTTGGGTTGTTACGGGGGCTGCCTCTACCCACTTGGTAAATTTGTCGACTGCAACCAGCACATGTCCTCCTGGCCCAGATTTGTGCAATTTTCCTACCATATTGAGAACCCATTGTGCGAAGGGCCAGGACAGTGGTATTGGTTGCAATTCTGCTGCTGGTGCATGAGGTCGAGATGCAAAACGTTAACAAGCCTCACATTTTCTCACTATATCTTTCGCATCTTCAATGGCTGTTAATCAGTAGAACCCTGCTCGAAAGGCTTTAGCTGCAATGGCTCTACTGCTAGCGTGATGTCCGCATACTCATGCGTGGATGTCTTTTAATATTTCTTGTCCTTCTTGAGGAGTAACGCATTATTGCAGGATGCCCGTTATACTTTTCTTGTACAGCTTCCCTTGTAACACGACAAAAGCCTTAGATCGTCGTATTATCCTTTTTGCTTCTATTGTATCTTCGGGTAGCATTTTGTTTATCATGTAAGCCAAGTATGGTTGCATCCAGGTTTCTTCGATCATCATAACTTCTTTGGGTTCCGCTATGCCTCTATTGCCAGCCCCCGAGCCTGTTGCTTGGTGCTGGACTTGTTCTTCTGTATTTGGAGTTTTGTTGTTCTTTATTGATCTCTCTATGATTTCTTCCCAAAAGATTCCTTGCGGTATGGGCAAGCATTGGGACCCGATATTTGCTAGATTGTCGGCTTCCTCGTTGCTGGCTCTGCTGACATGCGAAACTTACCATCCATCGAATGTTCCCTCTAGATAATAGTATAAGTTTCTGTATGCTGTCATGTTGTCACTGATGGCGTCACACCTGTTCATCACTTGTTGAACGACGAGATTCGAATCCCTGAATATTTTTAGTTGAGTCGATCCGCATGCTTTGGCTATTTTCATTCAATGGAGCAGAGCCTCGTATTCGGCTTCATTGTTGGAAGCTTGAGGAAAACTCATTCTTAAAACATACTTCAATTTGTCGCCTTGCGGTGATATCAGGACCACTCCTGCTCCTGCGCCTTGGACCCTTTTTGATCCATCGAAGTACATTGGCCATACGCTCAGTTGTGCGAAGGCTGTATCCACTTCTTCTGTCCACTCAAATTTGTCGTCTGATTTTTTCATCAGTGCATAGAAAGGAAGTGCTTTTTCTCCTAACCGTGCAATGAATCGACTTAGTGCCGCGACGCGTCCTGCGAGCTTCTGTACGTCGTGCAGCTTTGTTGGTTTCCCCGTCATTATTATTGCTTGGATCTTCTCTGGGTTTGCCTTTATTCCCCTTGCTGATACCAAGAATCCCAGGAGTTGACCTGCGGATACCCCAAAAGAGCATTTTGTCGGGTTAAGCTTGAGCTTGTACCTGTTTAAGTTGTCGAAGGTTTCTGCTAGATCACTGATTAGTGACTCTTCTTTTCTTGTGGTGATGACCACGTCGTCGATGTAGACTTGAATGTTGCATCCTATTTGACTTCCGAGGCAATTTTGCATCATCCGCTGGTAAGTTGCTCCTGGGTTTTTTAAACCGAAAGGCATGACTTGGTAGCAGAACACGCCGTATGGTGTGATAAAAGCTGTTTTTTTCTCATCTTCTTTCTTCAATTTGATCTGGTTGTAGTCAGAATATGCGTCCAGGAAGGAAAGCCTTGCACACCCCGCTGTTGAGTCTATTATTTGATCAATGCGAGGTAGGGGAAAGGGATCCTTCGGACAGTGCTTGTTGAGAGACGTGTAGTCGACACATACTCTTTATACGTCTGTATTTTTCTTGGGGACGATAATTGGATTAGATACCCAAGTCGACGTTTTGATTTCTCTGATGAATCCTGCGTTTTCAAGCCTGTGTAGCTCGGATGCTATTGCTTTCCTTTTGGGTTCATCAAATCTTCTCTGTTGGGGATATACCAAATAGGTATACCAGCGACGTAGTCCTAAATCAGCAAGCCAGGGTGGCCCATCAGGGGTGGTATGGCGGATTCGCCATACCGGGCGGCCCAGTTGCTGAAGTTGCCACATCGGTACTGGACGCAGGCGCTTATGGCGGATCCTTAGACAGGTCCATGGTGGATCCGGAAACAGGCCCATGGCGGACCACTGACGACAGGCCCATGGCGGGTCTGGAGACGGCCCATGGTGGGTTACCTTGTAGTACACGCATAGGACTTAGTCTAGGACTCCAAGTTGTATCCGCTCCGGTACCAACGTGAAGCCCACGCCAGGCGCCTTTATAAGCCCAGCGTGGAGCAGCCCTTGAGGCACGTTAGAGAGATACGGCCAATTGCATAGCGAAACAGCCAACCTCATCATTGTAATCGAGCACTTGTTGCCATATAGTGAATTATAGCAGCACGTAGGATCTCGCCACCGTCGCGGGATCTGAAGCTGGGTAAACTCGTGCTACCACCATCCCGGATCGCTCCTCCGTGTTCACCCCCTTCCACAAACTGCCATACCCCTACCTCTATGGCAGATCTGTTGACGAAACCATGACAGTTGGCGCCCACCGTGGGGCAAAGCGCGTCTGGAGCGCGGATCCAGGCGGGATCCGCCTTCGCAGGCATCGGCGACACCATCGCCATCGGGCGCGTCCTCTACGATTCCGGCCTCCCCATCGTCCCAGCGGATAACCTCTGGGTGCCGGCTAGAGAAGACCCTGCTCGATTCACTGTCGTTCCGATTGGAGATATCCATATCTTCATTGGAGAGACAAACCCTACCCCCGCTACGAAAACCAATTTCCGGCGGATCGGTATGGCTGAAATCCCCAAACGGACCGCTTTCGAGCTGGAGACGGAGGAGGACTCATCTAACCTGGAACTTTCCAAGTTGCCCAGATCGGATCTGAAAAATAATCCCACCCAGCCCGCCCTAGAGGTAGAGGAAGTGGTGGAAGACCGCTGTGAATCCGCTATGAGTAATCTAGCGTTAGAGACACCACGGTACTGCCTTGTTGCGTTCGCAGGCATCACTTCGGGATCTACCTCCAATGGAGAAGACAGCCCAGGTGAATCCATCCTTGAGGCACTTAACGAAAGTGGTGAATCGGATGACTGGGACAGCAAGGGCTATGATTCTGACCATTACGACGCCGCCATGAGAAAAATCGAGGCGGAATTAGCGCAGCAGGCACTTGAAGAATAGCAAGCAGCAGCCAAGCAGGTGTTCGTAACCAATAAAGGAGATGATGCTGGGCAGACAACTGGTGATCCGCCATCTCAGGCAGTCCATGACGGAGATGCCGGCAAAGAGCAGGGTAACCCCCCACCAGCCGCCGATCCCGCCGCGGAGCAACTTCCTGAGATCCACAGCGGACCCAGGCCTCTGCAACCCGCCATCCCCGAGGACCAGCACCCAGAAGACTTCACGACCCCGCTGGATAAGGTCTTCTACGGAACTCTAGCAGATCCAATCACACCTGAGTATGTCAGAGATGTGAACGATCTCGAGAAGAAGAGGCGAGCACTCCTCAAGGAAGCAAAGCGAGTCGAGAAGATGGGCCAGCAGCTTGATGGCGACATTGCTAAAGCTCAAGACACGCTGAAGTGCGCAAGGAACATGGAAGAGAAGTATGTTACTCTCATCCAGAACCAGATAAACGAGGGAGGCGACCCGCAGCTAGTACGAAATCTTGAGTTCACCGTACCAACGGCGGAAACTCTGGCCAAGATGTACATCAAGAATCCGCCATACGTGGATAAAAACCGCGATGAAGTCAGGGCCACGCCCATTGAAAATATCGTGGCTACAAAGGAGCTATTGGAGCATAATAAGAGCCCAGCAGCCCTAGAAACGGCAGTGAAACTGATGACCAAAGCATTAGTACAGCAGGAGAAGGCTACGTCGTCACGACGGCTCGAATCTGATCCCGCGCTATGCAGGTCCAGCACTGCCTCTAAGGCTCGGGGGGCTGGCAACCATGGTACGCGCCCTGATAACGAATCTCACACCGGATCCTCAGAAATCCAAAGAAGAGAAGCTCGCAACCGGGCGAACGCCATCCCAATATCCTCCGATGACAAACCGAATGGCAAAGGCCCACAGAGAAATCCATCGCCACCCCACAAGAACTACCCTGCCTATGGATACCACCAAGACAATGCTGCCCCTCGCCATAAGACCAACATGCCGCCACCAAAGTATAAGACGTTCGAAGTCCCAAAGGGAGGGATTGTCATACGCGACAATGATGGCAAGCGTGGACGAAGCCGTGCCGCTGGACGCAGAGACGATCCGCCACGACGGGAAGCCAGCAGAGATGGCGGATCCAAGAGAAGGGATCAATCTCGCCATGACGATGGCGCGCACCGCGGCGGCAACAAGGACAAGCATCGCTCCGCTCGCCACCACGATGACAAAGGGCAGGGCTCCCGCCGCCATGACGACCATCCATCTCCACGAAGAACAGAAGGAAGCCGTCGTAGCTGCAAAGATCAGTCGCAGGATGGCAAGAGTAAACAACGACGTGACCCTTCGCCGTCCCCACCAGGGAGCCCCCATGGCGGCGGTGGTGGTGGCGGACCAGCAAGGTCACGCAACTCTCGCAAGGATCCGCCGCACCAGAAGCCCTACGATGCTCGTACTCATCTAAACAAGATTGCCAAGTCTCAAACAGCCTTCTTCCTCGGCCCAAAGTGCTTTGGACAACGGATTCGTGATGAGCCCATCCCGCATGGGTTCAAGATCGAGAAAAATATTCGCCAGTACAATGGAGTCGATAGGCCTTTAACTTGGCTACAAGACTACTTCAACGCAGTACATTTCGCCGGGGGATCACCCAATGTTGCTGTCCGCTATTTGCCCCTGATGCTATCCGGCACTGCGAGGCAGTGGATCAACGACTTGGCGGAAAACTCCATCCAAACCTGGTTCGATATGCAAACTGCGTTCACCGAAAATTTCGAGGGGACTTACAAGAGACCCCATAACATTGGTGACCTCCAACGGTGCCGACGGGCCGACGACGAGACCTCCCGAACTTTCCTCGCACGATGGCTAGATATGAAGAACTCCTGTGAAGGGGTTACTGACGAATCCGCCATCCTCGCGTTTATTGACAGTTTAGAGAGAGGCCAACTGCTCCGTCATCGCCTGTTGCGGGAAAGGAACGAAGGGAAACTGACCCTAAATTCCATGATCACCATTGCAAGCAACTATGCGGCCGCCGACGACGACGCCCGCGAATCTCTGAAGGCTTCCGCCATCCAGAACACTGGAAAGCGGAATAACAGCAACAAACGGAAGAATCCGCCAGAAGAGCAGCAGGCTCCGGATATGGTGGCCACAACCTTCGCTGACAAGAGCCAAAGCAGTCAACGCGGAAGAGGACGCGGTACTAG
Source organism: Dactylis glomerata (assembly GCA_007115705.1). NCBI lineage: Eukaryota > Viridiplantae > Streptophyta > Magnoliopsida > Poales > Poaceae > Dactylis > Dactylis glomerata. The sequence continues at coordinate 6,642,195 of QXEO01000186.1, read as the reverse complement.
CAGTGGCCAGCCGCGGAGTTCTGCCACTCCCGCTTCGGCGCCTTCCGCCCCCGTGTCTTATGACGAATACCGCGATATGCCATGTTTCGCCCATCGCGACGCTTTGGGAAAGTGCAACCACACCAACCGGAACTGCAAGTTTGTCAACGACCTCAAGGCGGATCAAGAAGCTGGCTTCAAGTGCAGCCGGCGACAACGGCCTCGTGGCAAAGGGAAAGCGAACAAAGACAAGGAGTCCAGGGATGGAAGTGACATGGATGAAGACCCTGCACCCAAACCCGCTGAAAAGGCAGAGGGTGGCGCTGGCAAGGGCAACCCAATCAAGGACAAAAAATGTGCCTTTCACACATTCCTTGGACCCCCCACGGCCAAGGCACAGAGACCTGCTATGCGCTCCCTCAATGCCACCATGCCAAAAATCCGCCAGTACGTCCGATGGTCCGAAGTACCGGTGCACTGGAGCCGCGATGATCATCCAGAGCACATCCCAGAGGGATATTACGCCATGGTGGTATGCCCTGTAATCCATGGCTATGAGTTCTCCAAATGCTTAATGGATGGCGGCAGCAGTCTGAACATCATGTACGTGGAAACTTTGACGAAGCTCGGCCTTACCAAGACCCAACTCCGCCATAGCGCGGTCACCTTTTATGGGGTGGTTCCTGGTCGCCAAGCCAAGTCCCTCGGGTCCATCACACTCAAGGTTGCCTTCGGTAGCGAGGAAAATTACCGTGAAGAGCCTATAACCTTTGAGGTAGTCCCGTTCAAGAGCACATACCACGTGATCTTCGGTCGCCCTGCCTTCCACAGCTTCCATGCCAGGCCATATTACATCTACAATCAGCTAAAGATGCCAGGCCCAGATGGCATAATTACCGTTTATGGCAGTTTCAGAAAGGCAAAGGAGTGCGAGGAAGGAGAAGCCGCCTTCGCGGAAGCAGTGTTCTTCGGTGAGGAGTTCAAAGAAATCCACGCCGCTACGGACCCCGCGGAGATGCCGGCATCCAAGCAGGAGATTTCCGCCTCCCCGCCCACCTTTAAGCCTACAGTCGACACAAAACAGGTGGAACTTGTCGCTGGCGATGCCGCCAAGACCACCTCCATTGGGACAAACTTATCCCCTAAATAGGAAAGCGTGCTCGTCGAGTTCCTCCGTGAGAACCGAGACATCTTCGCATGCCAGCCATCTGACATGATGGGTGTACCCAGGGAACTCGCCGAGCACGCTCTGCAGATAATTCCTGGCTCCAAGCCAGTGAGACAAGCCATGAGATGCTTCGGAGATGAAAAGCGCCGCGCCATAGCAAAGGAGATTTCCAAGCTGTTGAAAGCAGGCTTCATCAAGGAAGTGATCCATACTAAATGGGTGGCAAATCCGGTGCTAGTTCCTAAGAAAAACACAAAAGTTCTGCGCATGTGTGTAGATTACACTGGCCTGAACAAAGCGTGTCCAAAGGACCCTTTTCCCTTGCCTCGCATTGACCAAGTCATTGACTCGACGACGGGATCGGAGCTACTGTGTTTCTTAGATGCCTACTCAGGATACCACCAGATCAAGATGAAAAAGTCCGATCAGCTCGCTACGTCGTTCGTAACACCTTATGGCACATATTGCTATGTCATAATGCCATTCGGTCTAAAAAACGCAGGAGCAACGTATCAGCGCACTATGCAAAAGTGCCTGGCGGATCAAATCGGACGAAATATCCACGCATACATGGACGACATAGCGGTTATGTCTAAAAAGCAAGATGGCCTTATAGCGGATTTGCAAGAGACCTTTGACAATCTTAGGAAGTACAAGATGATGCTTAACCCCACGAAGTGTGTCTTCGGGGTGCCAGCTGGACAACTTCTAGGATTCATCATCTCCCACCGTGGAATTGAGGTTAACCCGGAGAAGATCAAGGCAATCCTCGACATCTCTCGGCCCATAGATCTAAAAGATGTACAATGACTCACAGGCTGCGTGGTAGCAGTGAGCAGGTTCATCAGTCGTCTTGGCGAGAAGGCCTTGCCACTCTACAAGCTGATGAAGAAATCAGACGAATTCGTCTGGACCGACGAGGCAAACGCTGCACTTAAGGATCTCAAGAGAGTGTTATCCACTGCACCAGTCCTAGCGGCTCCCGAAGACCAGGAACCCATGTTACTATACATGGCGGCAACTAACATGGTGGTCAGCATCGTCATGGCGGTAGAATGTAAGGAAGAAGCGCAGGAGTATGGCGTACAGCGACCAGTCTACTATGTCAGCGAGGTCCTGACAGAATCCAAGCAGCGCTACCCTCACTACCAAAAATTGGCATACGAAGTTTTCCTAGCTTCTCGTAAGTTGAGGCATTACTTCTATGACCATAAGATCACAGTGGTGAGCAAAGCCCCACTGAAGGACATCGTCAACAAAAGCGACGCAACAGGACGAGTTGCGAAGTGGGGCATTGAATTGGCCTCTTTCGACATCGACTATAAGCCTCGCACCGCCATCAAGTCTCAGGCTCTGGTGGAATTTATGGCGGATTGGAAGGAAGCGCAGGAAACTACGCCCGTCCCAGAACCAGAGCATTGGGTGATGCACTTTGATGGCTCGAAGTTGCTACACGGCTCGGGGGCTGGAGTGACACTCAAATCTCCCAAGGGAGATGAGCTAAGCTATGTTCTCCAGATCCACTTCCCCACCACCAACAACATCGCGGAATATGAAGCTTTACTGTACGGGCTACGTGTCGCAAAGGAGATCGGCGTACAACACATCATGTGCTGTGGAGACTCTGACCTTGTGGCTCAGCAGGTGGCTGGCACATACAAAGCTTGCAACAAAGTTATGGCGGCGTATAGAGACGAAGTGGATGAGATGGCCAAAAGTTTCCTCGGCTACGACATAAAACACGTACGACGAGAAGATAACATGGCGGCCGATACCTTGTCAAAACTAGGATCTACCCGTAAGGCAGTTCCGCCAGGAGTATTCCTCGAGCATCTGCGCGTACCATCGGTAAAGATGGTGGATCCAGAAAATCCGGAACTAGCAAGCTCCCCCGTCATGGCGGTTTTGCCCAGCAATCCGCCATGGGCAGAGCCCTACCTGGAATTTCTGACGAACAAGAAGCTACCCGAAGACGAAGTCCAAAAAAGACAAATCGAGCGTAGAGCCAAAGCGTACACCATCATAGATGGCCAGCTCTACAAATGAAGCACCTCGGGAGTTTTCATGAAGTGCATATCCCAAGTGGATGGAATAGAAATACTAAGAGAGATCCATGAAGGCGAATGCGGGCATCATGCCGCCGCCAGATCCCTAGTAGCTAAAGCATTCCGCCATGGATTCTACTGGCCCACAGCCAAGGCAGATGCAGACCGTATTGTAGAGCTCTGCCACGGTTGCCAGATGTACTCCAAGCAGACCCATATGCCCGCCACAGCACTGCATACGATTCCTATAACTTGGCCTTTTGTAGTTTGGGGGCTGGACATGGTGGGTCCGCTAAAAACAGCACCTTCGGGATTTACGCACCTCCTGGTAGCGGTAGACAAATTCACGAAGTGGGTGGAAGCTAAGCCCATCAGGAAACTTGATGGCAAAACTGCCCTCAAATTTGTCAAGGACATTGTGGTTAGATTCGGCATCCCACATAGCATCATCACCGATAATGGCACTAATCTGTCTCAGGGAGAAGTTGAAGAATACTGCCATCACAACGGAATCCGCCTTGACCTAGCATCTATGGCACATCCACAGTCTAATGGCCAAGTTGAGCGGACCAACGGACTAATCATGTCAGGGATTAAGCCACGCCTAGAAGCACCGCTGCACATAGCAGCTGGAGCTTGGGCAGAGGAATTGCCATCTATGCTGTGGAGTCTACGGACCACGCCAAACAGATCAACTGGCCTTACCCCTTTCTTCTTAGTCTATGGAGCAGAGGCAATCTTGCCAAGTGATGTTCAGTACGATTCTCCAAGAGTCGAGGCCTACAAGGAAGAAGATGCAGAAGCGTCCAGACAACTATCTGTGGACCTGCTGGAAGAAGAACGAGACCTAGCAGCCCAGAGATCCGCCAACTACCAGCAGAATCTCCGCCGCTATCACAGCCGGCGAGTTCGCCAACGCTCGTTTAAAGAAGGTGACATGGTGCTATGTCTCAAGCAGCAGAAGTCCCACAAGCTATCCCCGCCTTGGGAAGGACCCTTCGTCATCAGCAAAGCTCTACTGAATGGTTCCTACTACCTCGTTGATATTCGCGAGCTAGATAAGCGACCAAGTAAGAAGCGCAAACGAAGAGACCCTGACAATATCTATGACGAGACAGATCGTCCATGGAACATTGCACAGCTACGTCCTTTCTACACTTAGCACTTATCTAGCTATGTAATAGGCACCTCTATATGATCAATGAATTAAAGCATTTGGTTCACTCTTCATTTTTTCTGAGTCTTTTACCTCCTTTATTGTTCATTTAGATCGTATAGAACCTTTTTGTTCAATTGTGCTTTGCACTTGCGTCTCTTTTAAATCTGCCATAAGCGGTCCGCGTAGCATTTTTATGTTTTGATCTTCACTCGATGTTTTCTGTGTGGATTCCAGAGTAGTGACTTCTTGGCGATCTAAGCCGCCATCTGCTCAGGGTTTTGGACGGTTGCTATTAAGTATCATCGCCCTAGCGGATTGTTCGTGCGAAGATTTCGCCATCTCACGAAAAGTCAAGCACAGAGAGCCGGATGGCAGATCGCATAATCCTACGCGTGAATTTTTTTTCAAGTGTTGTTTTTTGGGCATGTCAAAAACTGCAAGTTGCATAAAACTAGGCCTGGCAGTTTCTTCGCACAATCAAACCACTTCATAAAAACAAGCTGCAAGAGTTCAAAAGCATTTTACTGATCCGCCACAAGCAGATCAGTCACAGTGCAGAAACATTCACACGCAGTTTAAGTTTAAATTACAGACCCACTCAGGGGCCGAATTGATGCAAAGTATTTTTTTTCCTGCCATATTGCAGGGCACGTCTTAAGAAGACGGTGGAACCTTGGAGGACACCTCGTCACCGCCATCACCACCTGCAGTAGCCGCGGAGGCTGATGCCGAAGCCTGGCTTGGCGACCCTGGCAGCTCGTATGCTTCATAGTATACGTTCAACTGAGTGCCAAGGGCACACAGTTGATCGTATCCAAGCACGCTCTGCCGGATGGCAGCCTCGTCCACTGGCGCACCGTCCTCGCCACTCTCCGGGATGCCGGAGGTGAGCAGGTCCAGGTCCATCTCGGGATAGTGGGCCTTCGCCAAGGTTAGAGCGGTCCTGGCACCACCCCGAGCAGAGGACTGTTTCCAGTCCGCCATGAGCCCTGGCACTAGTAGCTGCTTCTGGGTAAGCGCAATGGCGGAAAGGTTGGAAGAACCCGCTATCTGCAGGCTCCCGCACGCTTGGCGACCAGCGTTGAGAAGGCCATCAAGCTCCTTCTTCGCTGCGTCGGTGGCCATGCGCAAGCCTTCGGCGGTATCCGCCTCGCCCTGCCCCAAAGCGACTGCATAGCGGAAAAAGAAGATGCATCACAAACGGCATAGCAGAAATTAAAAAACTTTATAAGAAGAACTGGTACCTAGCAAGGTGTCCTGGAAGTGATGGAGGAGCTTGTTAAAGCCTTCACGTCGCTTTTCAAAATCAGCAGCGGCTTTGCGGAGATCCTCTATCTCCTTGTCCTTCTTGAGGTTATGGCGCTTCTGGTCCTTCAGCTGCTCTTCGAGGAGGGTGTTTGCGGCCAGAGATTTCTGGAGCTACTGCTGCAGCCCATCCATCCCAATGGTGTGGCCCTTCTCCACTCCCTGAAGTGTGGACTTGAGTTTGGCAACATCTGCATGGCGGAAGTCTCAGCACATCATTAATTGAATGAGCATAAGGGAATTAAAACTGGTAAAGTAAATTACCGCTATTCTCAAGCTGTTGCTGCAAATCCACCACAAGAGCGCTTTTAGTTGCTAGCTCCTTCTCTTGTGAGCTGACAACCTGGACCAGGTCCTCTACCACCTTCTTGTAATTCTGGCAAAATAATTTGAAGTGTTAGTCACTCTTAGAGCTTTATGCCGGAAAGGTATCCGCCATAACGCTCGGGGGCTACTCACGATGATTTTTTAGTCACTCTTAGAGCATCATGACGGATAGAATCCGCCATGATGCTTGGGGGCTACTTATGCTGATTTTTTTGTCTTCCTAAGAGCTTTATGCCGGATAGTTATCCACCATAACGCTCGGGGGCTACTCTATGAAATTTAAAAGTTCTCTATAGAGCACTGTGAACTACCAGCGCTCGAGGGCTGTGCTATTCAAAAACTTACAGAAGTCACTCTTGAAGCCCCATAGCGGATCGAATTTAGAAATCCGCCATGGTGCTCGGGGGCTACTGGGAGTACATACCTCTTTGACAAGACTGGTTATCTGAACAAACGCTGCCATAGCAGATGACACATGGTTACTGGCCTCCTCTTGTAGATTGTCAAGGCGGAAAAGAGCTTCTGATTTCTTCTTCCACTTTGAGGCCTCCCCAGCTCCTACGTCCATCTGAACCGCTTTTCCGCTAAAACTCACCTTCTTGGCACCTTTAGCGGGGCGATCTGATGCTCCCGCACTTTTCTCTGGAGCATCCGCCATCTTGCTAACTTGATGGGAAGAAGTGGAAGGCCCAGTTGGACGAGCAGGAGCGTCCGGTGTAGGTGGAATGGCAGCGGGAGATGGCTTGGCCCTTGGAGGTTTCTGGCCAGGAACTTTTCTTCTTCTATGCGCAGAAGTCAGTCACAGATTAGAATAAGTCAGGCTATATATGGTATGAAGGCAAGTTATGATTATCCTTACTTCCGCTCTGGCAGATTGATAGTGGCAGAATGCTCGGGCACGGTGTCCAGATGGCCGCGAAGAGCAGGGGACGGATGGCGAGAGAGGACTCTCTTGCCTAGTCCACGAATGCGCCCGCCAGCACCGCGAACGCCATGAGGAACCGCTGTTATGGGCTCATCGGCCACTACCTCTTCTTCCGCCACCTTCTGTCTTTTGGGAGACGAGGATGTTTCGTCCTCATCATCAGTAAGCTCTTTCGTCCGAGGATAACGGACGAGGCGGCTCAGCTCGGAAGGTGGTAGGGAAGAAAGCTGCGGAGAAATACAAAGTTATTTAAGAACCAGCTGTTATAGCGGAATAAGGAGGGACTCACCTTTGGACAACTGCCATTCTCATACATAGGGATCTTTAGCTTCAAAGGCTCATCCCGCCCCACCTTAATGATGTTGCGGATTCGAAGCTCGATCTCTTCAGCAGATAGTTCCTCCTTGGAATAGCGCTGAGGATCATCAACTCCGCTATATTCGCACATCAGGGATGGGCGGTATTGAAGAGGCTGAATCCGCCGGGAGATCCAGCAGTAGATGGTATCGGCACCTGTCAGTCCAGAGAAGACAAGTTTCGAAATTCGTCGTGAGCATAGCTGACATTCATCATCCATTGTAAAGTCGTCCATGACGCCCCAGCTATCCTGCTCCTTGGCGGGGCCATCAACAAAAGACCGCAGGCCGAACTTCCTTTCAGGAGAAGCCTGGTCGGCCAGATAGAAGAAGGATCCCCGCCATCCCTTTGCAGAGTCATGAGGGATAATGTAGGGGTAGGATTTCCCGCTCCGAGGAACAAAGGAGATTGATCCGCAATTGCGAGGATCTCCGTTCGCATCCCAGTTGTGGCGGATATTAAAATATAAGCGGAATAAATCTCCGCGTGGGCTGATACCCAGATACCCCTCGCATAGCGCGACGAATCCCGCTAGGGCAGTGAAGCTATTTGGAGCAATGTGGTGTAGCTGTAACCTGTAGTGCCGGAGAACGCCTTTCAGGAAGTAGGATGGCAGGAGGCTGAGGCCACGATCAATGTGGGACTTCAGTATGACGATCTCTTCATCTGAAGGAGCTGGCATTGCTTCACCAGGTTCAACTCGCCATCTGGAGATCTCCTTAGCAGCTATGCGGCCTTCCTGCTCCAGAGAAGACAGAATCTCCTCGTTTATGTTACAGGAGTCCCAGTCTCCTCCTGAGGTCTCTGGCATGGCGGACTCTGTATCAGAAGACTGCGCTGAGCCTTCAGCAGCTTCAGACTTGGAGGCTTGGCGAGGCGATTCTGGTTCCATGGCAGCTAGCGGTGTGGCGGTGATAACTTCCAAGATTTCAAGCGAGGACGAGGAAGACGATGCCAGCTTGTGGCGGAAAACGTCGCCGGCGGTGTGGATTTTCCGCGGCGGCTCGTCGGAGATGATGGAGCTCTCGTGGCGGCGCTGAAGAGAGAGAAAGCGACGGGGTGAATGAGGGGTAAACCGGCCAGGGGTGAGAGGCCGGGGTATATATAGACCCCGGGCCTCGAGATTCGTGCCCGCCATCACCACCGCTTGTCCCGATCGCAGAAACCCTAATCTGGTGACACGTGTCCAGGGGTAAAAAAGTAACTTGATGAAAACAGTGTGTGCACTGTAAACCTTGCCCTAGAAGGAGCTACGTACCGGAATTTATGGCGGATTTCCACGGTATGATCCAATGGATCCCAAAAATCTCGCTAAGATAACTACGTCGCTTGATCCATTATTTACGGTGGATTAATAGATGGAAGAAGGAACATCAAGATAACCGCCATCCCAGCACAGAAGAGAAGAAGAGCTATGGCGGAAGTATTTCACCAAGAACATGCATGGCGGATGTAGATGGCAATCTTGAAGTTCCCTGGGGGCTACTGCTGGGGATATACCAAATAGGTATACCAGCGACGTAGTCCTAAATCAGCAAGCCAGGGTGGCCCATCAGGGGTGGTATGGCAGATTCGCCATACCGGGCGGCCCAGTTGCTGAAGTTGCCATGGCGGTACTGGACGCAGGCGCTTATGGCGGATCCTTAGACAGGTCCATGGCGGATCCGGAAACAGGCCCATGGCGGACCACTGACGACAGGCCCATGGCGGGTCTGGAGACGGCCCATGGCGGGTTACCTTGTAGTACACGCATAGGACTTAGTCTAGGACTCCAAGTTGTATCCGCTCTGGTACCAACGTGAAGCCCACGCCAGGCGCCTTTATAAGCCCGGCGTGGAGCAGCCCTTGAGGCACGTTAGAGAGATACGGCCAATTGCATAGCGAAACAGCCAACCTCATCATTGTAATCGAGCACTTGTTGCCATATAGTGAATTATAGCAGTACGTAGGATCTCGCCACCGTCGCGGGATCTAAAGCTGGGTAAACTCGTGCTACCACCGTCCCGGATCGCTCCTCCGTGTTCACCCCCTTCCACAAACCGCCATACCCCTACCTCTATGGCAGATCTGTTGACGAAACCACGACATTCTCAGTGGCTGATGTCTACGCACGCGTCTGTTCTTGTAGACAGTGTTGGGCCTCCAAGTGCAGAGGTTTGTAGAACAGCAGCAAGTTTCCCTTAAGTGGATCACCCAAGGTTTATCGAACTCATGGAGAAAGAGGTCAAAGCTATCCCTCTCAAGCAACCCTGCAATTACGATACAGAAACTCTCTTGTGTCCCCAACACACCCAATACACTTGTCAGATGTATAGGTGCACTAGTTCGGCGAAGAGATAGTGAAATACAAGTGGTAGTGATGGTTATAAGTAGTAACTGTGATATGAAATAAGTATCGCTGCGAGCAAACATGTAACAAAACAGGAAGTAAACGGTGTGCAATGCTTGGAAACAAGGCCTAGGGATCATACTTTCACTAGTGGACACACTCCCAACAATATAACATAATTGAACAAATAAATAACTTCTCTTCACTATGGTACTCTGAATTACTCTCCTATTGAATAACACTAATCATTGCGTAGGGCTCCGAAGCACTCCTCAAAGTTCATCAAGTACTTGACAAACACCACTCATAGAGATATCCAAATAAAATCACAACTCAAGATAGATATTATTGCAACTTAGACCAAGTACTAACATGGTGCACACACTGTCAACATTACACCATGAAAGGACGAATAGATCACTTCAATACTATCATAGTGATAATTATTCTCATAATCCATAAGAGATCACAATCGTAGCCTAGACCAAGTACCACCATGATGCACGCACTGTCACCGTTACACCATGGCAGGAGGAATAGATTACTTGAATAACACACTAGAGTACACATAATGAAGAAGAGTAACATCTACTTATTCAACATGATACAAAGCTCACAATCACATAAAGATCACATCATGGGAGAGAGAGGTGAACCACATAGCTACCGGTAGAGCCCTTAGCCCCGGGGGAGAACTATTCCCTCCTCATCATAGGAGATAGCAAGGTTGATGGAGATGGCGGCAAGGTCGATGGAGATGGCAGAGACGGCGATGGAGACCGGTGGAGATGGCTCTGGGGGCACTTCCCCGTCCCGACAGAGTGCCGAAACAGAGACTTCTGTCCCCTGAAATTCGTCGACGGCAGCGGCGGAGCTACGGAACTATTCTGGAAATTTCGCCCACTCCCCTAGGGTTTTCTGTCCCGAGGCTTTATATAGGCGAAGGGGCGTCGTCAGGAGTGGCCACAGGCCTCCTCATACGTAGGCGGCACGGCCAGGGCCTGGGCCGCGCCGACCTAGTGTGAGGCTGGCCTGTGGCCCCTCTCCTTCGCCTCTTTGGATCTCTGGAAGCTTCCGGGCAAAATAAGACTTCAGGAACTTGTTTCCTCCAATTCCAAGAATATTTCCTGTGTATCACTTCCAAAACACAAAAACAGCAGAAAACAGGGAACTGGCACTATGGCGACTTGTTAATAGGTTAGTTTCGGAAAATGCATAAAAGCGCCACGAAGTGTAACGAAACACAAGGCAAATGGTGTAAAAACAAGCATGGAGCATCAAAAATTATAGATACGTTTGAGACATATCAGCATCCCCAAGCTTAACTCCTGCTCGTCCTCGAGTAGGTAAGTGATAACAAAAGAAATAATTTTTGAGGTGACATGCACCATCACAATCTTGATCATATAGGTAAAGCGTTGTGAGCTGGGATCAAAAGAACTTAAAACATGGGCATGAAAGACATAATCTTGATAGAAGAAACTTAGCAACCATGTTATAAACATGAAAATGAACACAAAGAAAAGATCATGAATAATGAAACAATGAAAGTCAAACGTGTGTTCAAATCATATGGAAAAACATACAAATGGTTTTCAGCTTGTCCTTCATAGAGAGCAAAACATAAATGCATAGGACACCTTCAAGTTTAAGAGGGCGACTAGATACAAATAATTTGAGAACAAGTGAAACCAACAATATGAATCAATCAATGAAAACTTTGGGACAATGCATATTATACTAAGAATGACAACTATGCTCTCTTAATGGTGCATAAAGATAGAAGGTGGTGACTCAACATAAAAGTAAAAGAAAGGCCCTTCGCGGAGGGAAGCAGTGATTAAACATGTGCTAGAGCTTTTCATTTGTAAAACAGAGAGATAAAAATTAGTTTTGAGAGGTGGTTGTCTTTGTCAACGACTGGCAATGGGGTTCTTACTATCTTCCATATAAAAATGAAGCAAGTTTTTGAGAGAGAGATTGGCACTTTTGTGCTCTTTTATAAAACTTGGCACTCCTCCCCACCTTTTTTCCTTTCTCAAACCATGGCTAACCGATTCCATCGGGTGCCCACCAACATTCACATACCATGGAGGAGTGCCTTTTTTTCTTTCTTTTTTCTCTTTTTTTCTGTTTGGAATAAGCAATATGGAAGATAGCAAATCCGACCACTACGTCCCCATGAGCTAAAAACAGTGTCACAAAATGAGAAGTATTTTGAAGGTTTTTTGAAAGGTAGCACATGAAAATTTACTTGGAATGGCTTGCAAATACCATGCATAGGAATTTATAGTGGACACAATGGCAAACTTGGTTTTTGGGAGTTGGATGCACGAGTAGAGCTCATACTCATTACAAAATGAGGGCTAGCAAAAGACTGGGAGCGACCAACTAAGAGAGCAATAATAGCCATAATCATGCAAAGCGACAAAGTAACATTAAAAGAAGCATAAGATGGCATCAAAAGTCAAAAACTAAATGATCATAGAGGCTATTGGCGACTTTGTATGAGTCTAACATGTGTGAGCATGCGCCAAGTCAACCCAAATAAAGCATCAAGGAGAAAACCAAAATAATGCCTCCAAATAATTAAAACAACGCATGATTTTTTCAAAGGCTCATTAAGAAATCTCAGTTATTTGAGACAAGTCATGCTACAGCAAAAATCACTAAGCATACTATCAAAAAGACATCAAGCACGACATGCAAAAGCCTAGGCCGTAGTCTACACAAGCTCCTTTTTGTACCACATTTTTGCATGAAACTTTTTCTCTTTTCCAACACCATTTAAACCCTTTTTGAGGAAACTATTTTGAGGAAAACCAACATATACCAGAGGTCCAAATACACCTTGATGCAAATATAAAACAAGATCTGAACAAAAATCAAGGCGAAAAATGCAAGCTAAACGCAGTAGCAGAAAAAGAGAACACTCGTTGAACGATAAGAGTGAAAACTAGAGTGTTCTTGGCAAATGAAAAATGGAGCATGTCTCTCTCCAAACACATGATGTGATCCAAACATTTATTGCAGCAAACAAAGCAAAAGAAAACTGAAAACAAAAACAACTGACGCTCCAAGAAAAACGCATAGTGCATAAAGCAATAAAAATATAGTGTCTTGAAAGGTGACCTGATTTTTGGCGATGAAGAAGGGGTGCCTCGGGGGCATCCCCAAGCTTTGACGCTTATACTTCTTGGATATTTCTTGGGGTGACATGGGCATCCCCAAGCTTGAGCTTTTGTCCATTCTTCATCTTATCTAATCATTCTCCAATCCCTACACTTGAAAACTTCCTTCATACAAAACTAAACACAAATCTATTAGCAACATTAGTGTAAGCGTAACATTGAATCAACCCTTTTTGCTTCAGGTTTCAACCTAAAACCACCACATATTAAGCATATACTACTGTAGCAACTTCCCCAAAAGTTCCGTGATCAAAAGAACTCAAAAGAAAGCGATAAAGTGGCAAACACAAATATTGGCAGAAATCTGTCAAAACAGAACAGCTGACAAAGGCCGAATTTTTGAGGGGTTTTCTGTTGCTCAAATCAAAAAGTGTTCAACTAACTAAAGTTTGGATATAACCTGGGTCATATGCACAAGAAATCGCAGGTTCAAAAGATATACAGAGAAGTTATACGATTTTTTACGGTGCAGCACCGAAAACTGTTTCAGGACAGCAACATCCCCAAATCTTACCTCACTCAAATTAGAGGCTTCTCTTGGCACAACAACAAAATAAAAAGGATAAGGAGCGGTTATTACAGTAGTAATAACTTCCAAGACTCAAATAAAAGAAAAATTACTGAAAATAAACAATATGTTATCTCCCAAGAGTGCTTTTCTTTAACGCCTTTGAGCTAGGCGCAGTAATTTGCAAAGATGCTCATGTGGGCGCCATATAAGAGCTTGAAGCAAAGACGCCATATAGGAACTTAAAGCAAAATAGAGCATCAAAAAGCAAATATGGAACACATTTAAATCTAAACCACTTCCTATGCATAGGAATCTTGTAAGAAAATAAATCAACGAGGCACATAGTAGCAAGCATGGATAGATAAAACAAGTGCCACTTCAAGATTTGCAACATAAAGAGGGGAAACTCAATATTGTTGAGATCAATCAAACCATGTTTCCCTCTCTCATAATAACTTTCAGTAGCATCATGAATAGAACTAACAATATAACTATCACATAAAGCATCCCTATCATGAGCCACATGCATAAAAGAATTAATACTCACCACATGAACAATAGTAGTAGGAGCAAATTCAATAGAATAATTATTCTCATCACCATAATCATCATAAATAGGAGGCATATTGTAATCATAACTAATTTTATCCTCAATAGTAGGTGAACTAAAAATATTATACCCATCATTGTAACCATCATAAACTAGAGGTTTAGTATCATCACAAGCTAGAGAGCAACTATTTCGCAAAGCATATTCTTCAAACATATCATCATAAGAAGGAACATCACATATGGGAGATAAAATATCATCAGAGCAAATTTTCTCCACTAAAGCTGGGGAACTAAAAATATCATGCTTAACAAAACCAGCTTCCCCAAGCTTAGACTTTTCTATAGCATTAGTAATAACAGTGTTCGATACATTCATACTAACAACACTATTAGCATGCAAATTAAGCTCCAAAGGTTTTTCAATTTTCCCTTAAAAAACTTCATATCTAAACTCAGGAAAAAGACTAACGAACTCTTTGTTTTCCATTAAGCCTAACTAGTAAAAATAAAAACAAGAAACTAAAAGATGTAATTGCAGAATCTAAAGAAAATAACTCTGAGCACTCACTAGCAACTAAAAGACTTAGTAGCCAAAGGATGTGAGTACCTTTTACCTTACCTCCCCGGCAACGGCGCCAGAAAAGAGTTTGATGTCTATGCACGCGTCTGTTCTTGTAGACAGTGTTGGGCCTCCAAGTGCAGAGGTTTGTAGAACAGCAGCAAGTTTCCCTTAAGTGGATCACCCAAGGTTTATCGAACTCAGGGAGGAAGAGGTCAAAGCTATCCCTCTCAAGCAACCCTGCAATTACGATACAGAAAGTCTCTTGTGTCCCCAACACACCCAATACACTCGTCAGATGTATAGGTGCACTAGTTCGGCGAAGAGATAGTGAAATACAAGTGGTAGTGATGATTATAAGTAGTAACTGTGATATGAAATAAGTATCGCTGCGAGCAAACATGTAACAAAACAGGAAGTAAACGGTGTGCAATGCTTGGAAACAAGGCCTAGGGATCATACTTTCACTAGTGGACACACTCCCAACAATATAACATAATTGAACAAATAAATAACTTCTCTTCACTATGGTACTCTGAATTACTCTCCTATTGAATAACACTAATCATTGCGTAGGGCTACGAAGCACTCCTCAAAGTTCATCAAGTACTTGACAAACACCACTCATAGAGATATCCATATCAAATCACAACTCAAGATAGATATTATTGCAACTTAGACCAAGTACTAACACGGTGCACACACTGTCAACATTACACCAGGAAAGGAGGAATAGATCACTTCAATACTATCATAGTGATAATTATTCTCATAATCCATAAGAGATCACAATCGTAGCCTAGACCAAGTACCACCATGATGCACGCATTGTCACCGTTACACCATGGCAGGAGGAATAGATTACTTTAATAACACACTAGAGTACACATAATGAAGAAGAGTAACATCTACTTATTCAACATGATACAAAGCTCACGATCACATAAAGATCACATCATGGGAGAGAGAGGTGAACCACATAGCTACCGGTAGAGCCCTCAGCCCCGGGGGAGAACTACTCCCTCCTCATCATAGGAGACAGCAAGGTTGATGGAGATGGCGGCGAGGTCGATGGAGACAGCGGAGATGGCGATGGAGACCGGTGGAGATGGCTCCGGGGGCACTTCCCCGTCCCGGCAGAGTGCCGGAACAGAGACTTCTGTTCCCCGAAATTCGTCGACGGCGGTGGCGGAGCTACGGAACTGTTCTGGAAATTTCGCCCACTCCCCTAGGGTTTTCCGTCCTGAGGCTTTATATAGGCGAAGGGGCATCGTCAGGAGTGGCCCCAGGCCTCCTCACACCTAGGCGGCGCGGCCAGGGCCTGGGCCGTGCCGGCCTAGTGTGAGGCTGGCCTATGGCCCCTTTCCTTCGCCTCTTCGGATCTCTGGAAGCTTCCGGGCAAAATAAGACTTCAGGAACTTGTTTCGTCCAATTCCGAGAATATTTCCTGTGTATCACTTCTGAAACACAAAAACAGCAGAAAACAGGGAACTGGCACTGTGGCGACTTGTTAATAGGTTAGTTCCGGAAAATGCATAAAAGCGCCACAAAGTGTAACGAAACACAAGGCAAATAGTGTAAAAACAAGCATGGAGCATCAAAAATTATAGATACGTTTGAGACGTATCAGTGGCTGCTTGACTGGCTTTGCTTTGGGATCCATGTTTAGTGCGTGCTCGACGAGTTCCCTGGGAACCCCTGGCATCCAACTGCCATCCAACTGCATCTATGACTGATACGTCTCAAACATATCTATAATTTTTTATGCTCCATGCTTGTTTTTACACCATTTGCTTAGTGTTTCGTTACACTTCATGGCGTTTTTATGCATTTTCTGGGACTAACCTATTAACAAGATGCCATAGTGCCAAATCCCTGTTTTCTGCTATTTTTGTGTTTCAGAAAAGTTACATAGGAAATATTCTCGGAATTGGACGAAACAAAAGCCGAACATCCAGAAATTTAGCGAAGCTTCCAGAAGTCCGAAGAGGAGACGGAGGGGGGCCATGGGCCGCCCACACAACAGGGCGGCCCGGCCCAGCTCCTGGCCGTGCCCCCCATGTGTGTGGCCGCCCTGGTCCACCTCTGACGCTGCCCCTTCGCCTATAAAGACCCCCCGACAGGAAAAACCTAAAGACCCGATCAATTTTCCAGAAACATATCGCGATCCGCTGCCGTCATCGACCCGAGATCGGGAGGGTCCAGAAGCTCTTCCCTGCACCCTGCCGGAGAGGGGAATCGCCACCGGAGGTCTTCTTCATCGCCATGCTTGCCTCCGACGCGATGAGTGAGTAGTCTACCTTGGACTATGGGTCCATAGCGGTAGCTAGTTGGTTGTCTTCTCCACCATGTGCTTCATGTTTAGATCTCGTGAGTTGCCTTACATGATCGAGATCACCGTTATGTAATTCTACATGTTGTGTTTGTTGGGATCCGATGAATATTGGTGTTATGTTGAGTTGATGTGCTGAATCATATATCTTATGTTATCTCTATGTTGTTTATGATCTTGCATGCTCTCTGTTGTTAGTAGCTATCCTGGCCAAGTAGATACTAGTGACTCCAAGAGGGGGTATTTATGCTCGATAGTTGGGTTCATGCCTCTATTTAATCTGGAGGAGTGACAGGAACCTCTAAGGTTGTAGATGTGCTGTTGCCACTATGGAGAAAACAACATTCTTATGTCCAAGGACATATGCTTTGTTTACATTACACACTTTGCTTAATGCAATTATCTGTTGTTCGCAACTTAATACTCATGGGGTGTTCAGACGATATCCCCGTGAGTCGATTATTAGTCATAGATGCAGTTGGATGGCGGTCTATGTATTTTGTTGTAATGCCCAGAGTAAATCTCATAGTGATCCTCGCGACATATGCACGTTATCTTTATTTTATCAATTGCCCAACTGTAATTTGTTTACCCAGCATGTTGTTATTTATTTTATGGAGAGACACCACTAGTGAACTGTGGACCCCGGTCCAATTTCCTTTACATTGCTATCACGTGTTTACTTTACTCGCACTATTTACTTTCTCGCAGATTACTATTGCTTTCCACTCGATACGCTCATACCTTTGTTTATAGCAAACCGGTGAGATTGACAACCTCATCGTAAGTTGGGAGCAAAGTACTTGGTTATGTTGTGTGCAGGTTCCGCATTGCTACTAGTTGAAGACATGCTAACAAGTCTCGTTAACGGTGCCCTTATTGGAAGTCACTAAGCTAGCAAGCATCACCTTCTGGAGTTTGGCTTTTTCCTACTGGACGATTAAACCTTGGTTTCTTACTGAGAGAAAATTTTCTGCTATACTCATCATACCTTCCTCTTGGGGTTCCCAACTAGATGGTGATTGACATCAACACCGCCACAACAAGCAACAATGACTAATAATCCACTCGCGGGGAATCATCTGAGGACCCCTTGAGTATTAAGTTGCGAACAACAGATAACTGCATTAAGCAAAGTGTGTAATGTAAACAAAGCGAATGTCCTTGGACACAAGAATGTTGTTTTCTCCCTAGTGGCAACAACACATCTACAACCTTAGAGGTTTCTGTCACTCCCCCAGATTAAATAGAGGCATGAACCCAACTATCGAGCATAAATAGCCCCTCTTGGAGTCACTAGTATCTACTTGGCCAAGATAGCTACTAACAACGGAGAGCATGCAAGATCATAAACAACATAGAGATAACATAAGATATATGATTCAGCACATCAACTCAACATAACACCAATATTCATCCGATCCCAACAAACACAACGTGTAGAATTACATAACGGTGGTCTCGATCATGTAAGGCAGCTCACGAGATCTAAACATGAAGCACATGGTGGAGAAGACAACCATCTAGCTACTGCTATGGACCCATAGTCCAAGGTAGACTACTCACTCATCGCGCCGGAGGCAAGCATGGCGATGAAGAAGACCTCCGGTGGCGATTCCCCTCTCCGACAGGGTGCCGGGAAGAGCTTCTGGACCCTCCCGATCTTGGGTCGACGACGGCGGCGGATCGCGATGTGTTTCTGGAAAATTGATAGGGTCCTTAGGTTTTTCACGTCGGGGGCTCTTTATAGGCGAAGGGCCAGCGTCAGAAGTGGACCAGGGTGGTCTCACACATAGGGGGCGTGACCAGGGGCTGGGCCGCGCCGCCCTACTCTGTGGCCGGCCTGTGGCCCCTCTCCGTCCCCTCTTCGGACTTCTAAAAGCTTCGGTAAATTTCTGGATGTTTGGCTTTTGTTTTGTCCAATTTCGAGAATATTTCCGATGTAACTTTTCTGAAACACAAAAACAGCAGAAAACATGAAACTAGCACTATGGCATCTTGTTAATAGGTTAGTTCCGGAAAATGCATAAAAATGCCACAAAGTGTAACAAAGCACTAAGCAAATGGTGTAAAAACAAGCATGGAGAATCAAAAATGATAGATACGTTAGAGACGTATCAGCGTGCAGAGGAAGGACGAAACTCTGTGCTCCTACATACAGCAATGGAGTATAATCAAAAACTCTGCGGAAGACGTCTCTGACGAGCGGGCAGTAGATGCTTTTTCGGCCGGCGAAGCGTGGAAGAGTTAGGGAGGACAAAGCCTAGGACAGTATCGGAATTAATGGAAGTCGCCAATAGATTCGCTGATGGAGAAGATGCGTATAACAACAAAAGGGCACGTTCACTAGAAGTCGATAGAGCAGGCAGGCAAAGGCGAAGATATCGCAATGAGGATAGCCGCACAAGGCGAAATTAGATAGCCGCAGGGTATGAAAGAAAGGACGAGGAAGGCTATGAAAGTAGGGAGTTTCAAGGCAGAAGCAATCATGGAGAAGAAAAGCTAATGTACTCCGGCCCGTCGGCAGAAGACATGCTCCATGGCCCCTGTCGCAGCCACTATGCGTACTTAGATGGGAAGAGAGTCTCTAATCACTAGATGAAGGATTGCGGAACATTCTTAAGGTTGCAAAGTGCTCTGGACCCAAACCAAGGAACACGTCAGGGAGGAAAGAGTACAAGTCAAGGATACCAAATACAACGTCTAGCAAAACATCTGGAATCAAAAGTATATATATCTGCAGTGATCCAACCGGTGCCAAAATCCAAGAAAGAACATAAGAGTATATCCAGACAAGTAAATCTAGCAATATCATCACCACCAGCCACAACAGAGTACTTGAGATGGTCCGATCAACCAGTCAGGTTCAGCAGAGCAGACCACCCAAGGAAAGTACCAAGGCCAAGGCACGCACCAATGGTGTTGAAGGCACAAGTAGGGGGATACGATATTGGGCGAGTATTCATAGACGCAGGAAGCAGCATAAACTTAATATACGCAAGAACCCTGAAGGCAATGAGCATCTCATTGGAAAGTCTAAAGCCGACAGATTGCTCTTTCCACAATAGTACCAGGAAGCCCAAACTACCCCCTCAGGAAAATAGAACTCGACATTTTCTTTCGTGATAGTAGCAATTATCGTAGAGAAAAGTTAGAGTTCGAAGTCATGGACTGGCCCTCACAGTATCACGCAATCCTGGGGCGTCCAGCATTTGCAAAATTCATGGCAGTTCCTCATTACGCATATCTAACACTCAAAATTCCAGGACCTAGAGGGACCATCACGGTGCAAGGCAGCTTTGAAGTATCCATCACTTGTGACAAGGAATTCAATAGGATGGCGCAAACTTTCGGCATGACAGCTGAATACGCAAGGCTTTAGGGCGAAACTGACCATATTGTGCTACCCGACGTCGAACGATCCCTGCCAGATCAGGCTTTCGATGCAACACGAGACTCAAAGAAAATCTAGGTCCACCCTACGGACCCGAACAAAACCACCTCCATAGCGGTAAACTTGGACCCCGCATAGGAAAGCGCTCTCGTTGAGTTCCTCCGTGAGTGCTGGGAAATCTTTGCCTTGTGTCCTTCAGACATGTGCTACTCGGTGATGGCGCCAGAAAAGAGCTGTGGCGTTTAGTTGACGTGGGAGCAGTAAGTCCTTGTGCGTGGTGATGACCAGCCCGTTGGGAACCCCAAGAGGAAGGTATGATGAGTGTAGCGGCTAGTTTTCCCTCAGTTTAGAAACCAAGGTTTATCGATCAGGAGAGGAGAGACGGTGACGACTGAAGGTGTTTGTGGAACCTGCACACACACAAACAAATACTTTGCTCCCAACTTGCGATGAGGTTGTCAATCTCACCGGTTTGCTTGAAACAAAGGTTATGAGCGTATCGAGTGGAAAACAGTAATAATATGCGAGTAAAGTAAACAGTGCGGGAAAAGTAAAGAGGTGATTGCAATATGATTAAAATAGGACCGGGGTCCACAGTTCACTAGTGGTGTCTCTCCATAGATAAAATAACATGCTGGGTAAACAAATTACAGTTGGGCAATTGATAGAATAGAGATAACGTGATATGTCAAGAAGATCACTATGAGATTTACTCAGGGCATTACAACAAAATACATAGACCGCCATCCAACTTCATCTATGACTAATAATCCACTCCCTGGGATATCATCCGAACACCCTAGAAGTATTAAGTTGCGAACAACAGATAATTGCATTAAGCAAAGTGTGTAATGTAAACAAAGCATATGCCCTTGAGCATATGAATGTTGTTTTCTCCCTAGTAGCAACAGCACATCTACCACCTTAGAGGTTTCTGTCACTCCCCCAGGTGAAATAGAGACATGAACCCACTATCGAGCATAAATACCCCCTCTTGGAGTCACTAGCAACTACTCGGCCAAGATAGCTACTAACAACGGAGAGCATGCAAGATCATAAACAACATAGAGATAACAAAAGATATAATTCAGTACAGCAACTTAATCATAAACACCAATATTCATCGGATCCCAACAAACCAACATCATAGAATTACATAACGGTGATCTCAATCATGTATGGCAGCTCATGAGATCTAAACATGAAGCACATGGTGGAGAAGACAACCATCTAGCTACTGCTATGGACCCATAGTCCAAGGTAGACTACTCACTCATCACTCCGGAGGCAAGCATGGCGATGAAGAAGACCTCCGGTGGCGATTCCCCTCTCCGGCAGGGTGCCGGGAAGAGCTTCTGGACCCTCCCGATCTTCGGGTCGACGGCGGCGGCGGATCGCGATGTGTTCTGGAAAACTGATCGAGCCCTTAGGTTTTTCTCGTCGGGGGGTACTTATAGGCGAAAGGGCGTCGTCAGAGGTGGAGCCAGGCTCCCTCACACAGGGGTGGCGCGGCCAGGGGCCAGGCCGCGCCGCCCCCTTGTGTGGGGCCCTGGTGGCCCCTCTCCGTCTCTCCTTCGGATGTCTAGAAGCTTCCGGGAAAAATAAGACTTCAGGAACTTGTTTCGTCCAATTCCGAGAATATTTCCTGTGTATCACTTCTGAAACACAAAAACAGCAGAAAACAGGAAACTGGCACTGTGGCACTTCGTTAATAGGTTAGTTCCGGAAAATGCATAAAAGTGCCACTAAGTGTAACAAAACAATAGGCAAATGGTGTAAAACAAGCATGGAGCATCAAAAATTATAGATACGTTTGAGACGTATCAACATGCCAGGGGTTCCCAGGGAACTCGTCGAGCACACACTAAATGTGGATCCAAAAGCAAAGCCAGTCAAGCAACCACTGTGATGATTCGATGAACCCAAAAGAAAAGCAATAGCATCTGAGCTACACAGGCTAGAAAATGCAGGATTCATTAGAGAAATCAAAGCATCAACTTGGGTATCCAATCCAGTCATAGTCCCCAAGAAAAATACAGATGTACAAAGAGTATGTGTCGACTACACATCTCTCAACAAGCACTGTCCCAAGGATCCCTTTCCGCTACCTCGCATTGATCAGATAATAGACTCAATGGCGGGGTGCACAAGGCTTTCCTTCCTGGACACATATTCTGGTTACAACCAGATCAAGTTGAAGAAAGAAGACGAGGAAAAAACAGCTTTTATTACGCCATACGGCGTGTTTTGCTATCAAGTCATGCCTTTTGGCCTAAAAAACGCGGGAGCAACCTACCAGCGGATGATGCAAAACTGCCTCGGGAGTCAAATAGGACGCAACATCAAGTCTACATCGATGACATGGTCATCACCACAAGAAAAGAAGAGTCTTTAATCAGTGATTTGACCAAAACCTTCGACAATCTAAACAGGTACAAGCTCAAGCTTAACCCGACAAAATGTTCTTTCGGCGTGTCAGCAGGGCAACTTCTGGGATTCCTGGTGTCAGCAAGAGGCATAGAATTAAACCCAGAGAAGATCTAAGAAATACTAACAATGGGGAAACCAGCAAAACTACACGACGTACAGAAACTCGCAGGGCGCATCGCGGCATTAAGTCAATTCATCGCACGATTGGGAGAAAGAGCGCTTCCTTTCTACGCACTCATGAAAAAGTCAGATGACAAATTTGAGTGGACAGAAGAAGCAGACACAACTTTTGCACAACTGAAAAAAGAGCTCTCCACACCGCCAGTGTTGGTCGCACCAAATGAAAAAGAGCCGCTACTACTGTATATTGCAGCCACACATCAAGTGGTAAGCACAGTATTAGTAGTCGAAAGAAGCAAAGAGGGAAAGGCCCACGGAGTCCAGAGGCCGGTATATTTCCTCAGCGAGGTATTATCTCCAACAAAACAGAGATACCCGCACTATCAAAAGCTTGCGTACAGTGTATTCACAACAGCACGAAAGCTACGGCAATATTTCATGGTGCATCCAATCATAGTGGTTAACGAAGCCCCACTATCCAATATATTGAACAACCCTCCAGCAACATGACGTGTCTCTTTATGGGGTATCAAGTTATCACCCCTGGACATCACGTACGAAAAACGAAAAGCAATCAAATCTCAAGTACTACCGGATTTCACAGCAGAGTGGCTAGAACTACAAAACACAGGGCCACCAGATTTATCGAGTGTATGTACAATGTATTTCGACGGATCAAAAAGAGTTCAATGCGCAGGAGCAGGAGTAGTCCTGATATCACCGCAAGGCGACAAATTGAAGTATGTGTTAAGATAAGTTTTCCGCAAGCTTCCAATAATGAAGCCGAATACGAGGATCTGCTCCGCGGAATGAAAATGGCCAAAGCATGCAGAGAAACTCGTCTAAATATATTCGGAGACTCGAATCGCGTCGTCCAGCAAGTGATGAACTGATGCGACGCCATCAGCGACAACATGACAGCATACATAAACCTATACTACTACCTAGAAGGAACATTCAATGGATGCGAAGTTTCACACGTCAGCAGGGCTAGCAACAAGGAAGCCGATAATTTAGCAAACATCGGGTCCCAATACCTGCCTATACCACCAGGAGTCTTTTGGGAAGAAATCGTAGAAAGATCAATAAAGCATAGCAAGACTTTGACTACAGGAGATCCAAGCCAGCACACAACAACAGGCTCGGGTGCTGGCAAGCCTGGTATAGAAGGCACAGTAGAACCAGAGGAAGTTATGATGATCGAAGAAACCTGGATGCAGCCGTACCTACCATACATAATAAATAAGACACTACCCGAAGACACAATTGAAGCAAAAAAGATAATACGACGATCCAAGGCTTTCGTCATGTTGCAGGAGAAATTGTACAAGAAAAGCATAACTGGCGTTTTGCAGCGATGCGTCACCCCTCAAGGACAAGAAATATTAAAAGATATCCATGCAGGAGTATTCGGGCATCACACTAGCAGCAGAGATATTGCAGCTAAAGCTTTTCGTGCAGGATTCTACTGGTTAACAACCATTGAAGATGCAAAAGACATAGTCAGAAGGTGCGAGGCCTGTCAATGGTTTGCATCTCGACCACACGCACCGGCAGCAGAACTACAGCCGATACCATTATCCTGGCCCTTTGCGCAGTGGGGTCTCGACATGGTAGGAAAATTACACAAATCCTGGCCAGGAGGTCATTGATACGTCCAAAACGTATCTACTTTCCCGAACACTTTTGCTATTGTTTCTCCTCTAACTTGTGTGTTTTGAATACAACTAACACGGACTGACGCTGTTTTCAGCAGAATTGCTCTGGTGTCTCGTTTTTGTGCAGAAATTCAACTTCCAGTAAAAATTCGGGAAAAATCACCAAAAATCATATTTCACCAGAAGACCCACGGAGCCAGAAAACCGGAGGGAGAAGTGGCTCGAGGAGCCGTCACACATGGGCGGCGCGGCCCAGCCCTGGCCGCGCCACCCCTGTGTGAGGTGGCTCCAGGCTGCCTCTCGACCCCCTCTCTCGCGTACATATACCCCCTGATGACTTAATATCGGGGAGACGGCGTTTTTCCCAGATAGACTTCCGCTGCGCCGCCGCCATCAGAAACCGCGATTCGGAACCAGAAACTCCGTTCTGGCACCCTGCCGGGACGGGGATTCGGAGGAGATCTTCATCACCATCACCACCGTCGCTCCTCCATCGACCATCCATGACTCCCCCATCCATGTGTGAGTAATTCCCCCGCTGTAGGTGAGGGGATGGTAGGGATTGGATGAGATTGTTCATGTAATTTGATATGAGATTGATAGGGCATAGTGCCTAGTATCTTTATTTAGTGCCTACGACATTGTTGCAACTTGTTGTGCTTAATGCTTGTCACTTTGGGCCCGAGTGCCATGATTTCAGATCTGAACATGTTATTATTTCTATGATGATACTTGTTGTTTATGGTCTTACCTACAAGTTGTATACACATATTGTTGTCCGGAACCCGAGGCCCCAAAGTGACAGAATTTGGGATAACCGGAGGGGATGGCTATGATGTGAGGATCACATGTGTTCACTGAGTGCTAATGCTTTGCTCCGGTACTTTATTAAAAGGAGTACCTTAATTACCAGTAGTTTCCCTTGAGGCCCTGCTGCAACAGGCTGGTAGGACAAAAGATGTCGTGCAAGTTTCTCCTTGTGAGCACGTACGACTATATACGGAACACATGCCTATGATTGTTTGTACTAGGATGCTTTATCATTATTTATCTGCAATGCCCGTATCTCATTGATTTCATGAATTATCTTATCCATGCAACGCCCGTTATCCATCCCTATGCCTACAGTATTTGTTCCTACTGTTTACAACCGTTACTTCTACTGCTGCTATTTTACTACTGCTGTTACTGTTTTCCTACTGTCACTGCTATAAAACTGTTGCTACTGATAAACCGCTGCGAGTGAGACTGTTTCCAGGTGCAGGTGAATTGACAACTCATATGTTAAGGCTTTCATATATTCTTTGGCTCCCCTTGTGTCGAATCAATAAATTTGGGTAATACTTCCCTCGAAGACTGTTGCGATCCCCTATACTTGTGGGTCATCAAGACTATTTTCTGGCACCGTTGCCGGGGAGCATAGCTTTATCTGTAAGTTTACTTGGTATTCATATTGTTCGCTGCAATCCTTTCATCATGGGTAAACCTCGTGATGGAAAAGTTCCTATATTGCCATCCACTACAAGAAGAGGTACGACTCTCAACACCTCTGTTGCTCTTGATTCACCTTCTGTTATGAGTAAGTTGCTTACACCACCACACCCACACGTTACTGCTACTACTTCTGCTGAGATTGAAAGTGCCACTGATAATTTAGACGATGCTTCTACTGTGCTTGATGAGAGAGGTTCACTAGGTTCCTTTTTAGAGGCTACTATTGCTAGAGCTAAGTTGGGAAACACCACTGTTACACCTGTTAGTTCACCTGAGTCTAGGGAATGTCCTAGTGATGATTATGATGATGATGCTTATATTGAGCTTAATGATGATTTTATTGCAGAAGCACGTGCTGCTCGTGATGCAGGTAATATTAAAGAGCTTCTTGCTAAACGTTCTGTTAGATATAATTTGTCTCCTGATCCTAAGTTTGCTGCTTCACCTATCAATATTAGAGACAAAGATTATGATTTTTCTCTGGATTTATCTTACATATCTATTGTTGAGAAAACTCCCTTTTGTGGTACTAAAGATGAGAGTGCTATGGAGCACATGAATGAGCTTTCTACTTTGAGTAATTTGTTTTCTGATGATATTAAGCTCCGCACTTATTTTGTTGCTAAGATTTTTCCTTTCTCGTTGAAAGATGCTGCTAAAATTTGGTTTAATAGCTTGTCTCCTGGGTCTCTTACTAGTCCTATTACTTTGGTTAATGCTTTCTTTCAGAAATATTTTCCCGCTAGTGCTCAACATGCTGTTGTGCAGAAAATCTTTGATTTTGAACAGGGAAAAGGAGAGAAATTGCCTGAATCTTGGACAAGGTTTTGTTCTTTAATTAGAGATTTGCCTAAAGAACCATTGCCTAAAAATGAACTCCTTGATATATTTTATAATGGACTAACGGATGAATCTAAGTCATATTTGGATAGTTGTGCTGGTTGTGTTTTCAGGGAAAGAACTCCGGCTGAAGCAGAGGAGTTAATGGCTAAAATAAGCCGGAATCATGATGATTGGACTTTAGTTGAGCCAGCACCAGCACCAACTCCTGCGCCATCTACAGAGCCCACACCGAAGAAGAGAGGGATGATTGAATTAAATGATGAAGTTATGAAGGAGGCTAAGAAAGCTCTTAAGGAGAAAGGTATTAAGGCCGAAGATGTGAAGAATTTACCTCCTATTGAAGAATTATGTAAGCCAATCCCTCGCTCATCTACTATTGAGGTACACTCTCTCCAGCGCTTTGATGAAAGAGATATTCCTTACGCTAAACCTCCTGATCAATGCTTAGATGAGTTTGATAATTTTATTGTTAAACAAGAAAATTTTAATAGAATGGTGCATAATCATCTGTTGGAGAATTCTAGAGTTATTAACAAGATGCAGGATATTGTGGAGAGAACCGCTAATGATGTGAAGATACTTGCTAAACATTTTCAAATGATTCAAACACAAATTGATCAGCTTACCAAAGTGCAGCAAGACCTGCTAGTTAATGCTGCAAGAGAGAAGCAAGCATGTGAAATACGCACAAGAAGTGGTGCTGCTACTCAAGACCCATTATATCCTGAAGGACATCCTAAGAGGGTTGAGCAAGATTCTCAACGCACTTCAAGTGATGATATTCCTCCCAAGAAGAAGAAGAAGCATAAAACAACTACAGAATCTTCTGATGCAGGTAAAGATCCTAACAGTGTTTCTATTTCTGATGCTGAAACAGAACCAGGAAATGATAAAGAAGAAGATAAAGAAGAAGCTGAAGAAGAACCGGAAAAGAGTGATAAAAATGTAAAGTACACCAAAGAAGACTTCATTGCCAACAAGCATGGCAAGGAGAGGGAACCTTGGGTACAGAAGCCAATGCCTTTCCCTAGTAAGAAACATAAGTCCAAGGAAGAAGAACACTACAACAGGTTTTGTGAATGGATGAGACCTTTATTTTTGCAAATTCCTTTGACTGATGCTATTAGAATGCCTCCTTATGCAAAGTATATGAAAGATATTGTCACTAACAAAAGGAAAATTCCTAGTGAGGAAATTTCCACACTACTTGCTAATTATTCTTTTGATGGTAAAGTTCCAGAGAAGCTTGGAGATCCAGGTATACCAACTATTCCGTGCTCCATTAAAAATAACTATGTTAGAACTGCCTTATGTGATTTGGGAGCTGGAGTTAGTGTCATGCCTTTTTCTCTTTATAAGAGACTTGATCTAGAAAAATTGGTTTCAACTGATATATCCTTGCAGATGGCTGATAAGTCTACTACTATTCCTATCGGTATATGTGAGAATGTTCCTGTTCAAGTTGCTAACAGCTGTTTAATATTAACTGATTTTGTTGTGTTAGAAATGCCTGAAGATGATAATATGTCTATTATTCTTGGGAGACCTTTTCTAAACACTGCAGGTGCTGTTATTAATTGCAATCAAGGAAAAGTCACTTTTAATGTTAATGACAAAGAATACACCGTTTATTTTCCCAAGAAGATTGATAGGAGGAATGCTCTAAATTCAATCAAGCATGTTGAGACCATCAAAGTTGGTCAAATTATTTGTTCAGAGCGAAAGCCCAGGGAAGAATGTCAAATTGTTATGGTTGGGACTATACCTATCAAAGTTGAGGTAACATAAGCATTAAGTGATATGCAAAGTTTTGCCTCATAAAAAGTTAGTTTGGTAACAAGACTTGATCAACCTTGTTAACAAAGTGATTTTATATGAACGAAACTTCGTTTTCACCGCATCCACTCCACCTCACTTGTATTTACTTTCATCAAATTTTATTCCTTCAGTTTAGTTGCATGATTAACAGTATCTCAGAGCTGCTGCATGCTTAGTTTTGAATTGCTTGAAATCTTTTCATCCTCGGTTTTCCTGAGTTTTATCGTTATGCCAATTTCTGAAAAATCCTCGAAAATAAAGTTTCTCGAAAAATTCCAGAAAATTCTTTATAAATTTTTATGTCAAAAATGGGGCAGAGAGACACCTGGGTGGCACCAGGTGGGGCAGCAACGTCACCACACACACAGGTGGCGTGGCCCAGCCCTGGCCGCGCCACCCATGTGTGAGGGGGCCCCACCAGGCACCTCACTCATCTCTTCTTCCCCTGCTCTTTCTCTCTCCCGAAAAACACCGACCCATTTTCTCAAGCTCGAATTCTTGCTGTTCTTCACCCAGATTTTCGATCTCCTTGTTCAGCCCAACATTTTTGCTGAAACTTGGATCATTTGCTCTCCGGTATGTGACTCCTCCACTTCTCCAAGTAGATTTTCTTTTGGTAAAGTATGTCTTGAGTATTTTAGCATTGTAGGTGACAGTATAAATGAGTATGCATGCTTGTTCTATTGTTTAGAAAGATTACTTTGATGCATGATAGCTCTCTAGTGACTCACTATAGTAGTTTCCTACATTTGCTTGTCTTTAAATCACTTTTTATGAGTTTGTTGAAAAATTTCAGAGAAGAAGATGACCAACTTCACATATGGAGAAGTGTTTGAAAGTGATGCACCAAGGGCATCAAGGCCTTCAAGATCCGCTGCCCGATATAGGGTATCCTATAATGAGGATCTCATGTCACCGAACCCAGAAGGGGATGATGGAGATGCACATCCATCCGCCTTCCCTTGTTTTAACTTCTTGAGTGATGCAGGGATTCTTGATGATTTCTTGCTCCTTATTAACAGGGTTGGGTTGACAGATTATGTGGCAGATGAAAGAAACCAATATGCTTTGCTTACAAAGACTTTCGTTGAAAGTTTTAAATTTATTAACTCTCATTACAATCCGTCTGTTGCATTTAAGATTTATGATCAGCCCATCACCATGTCTTTGGAGAGGTTTTGTTTTGTTTTAGGTATTCCCATGTTTGGAACGTCTAGGAAGATACAAAATCACCCCGCTGATTTGTTGGAGCTTTACCGGGGGGTGACCAATGATGATGACCGCAACGCACAGCGTGGCAAGATAAGAAATATTCAACTCCCAGCTATTAGATATTTTACTTACTATCTTGCAACTAGTGTACTTGGTAGAGAAAACACTAGCAATATCTCCAACTATCATTTAGCCTTTCTAGCCACTGCTCTTGATGTTGGTAGGGAGTATAACCTTGGTGCTGTTATTGCTCGTCGCCTAGCTGCTAGGGGACCTATTTATGGAGGTATTATTGCTGCACGCATTGTTGCTGAGCTAGGACTTTCTATTGCTCCTAATGATGTATTGTTGGCTCCACAGAGGCTTGATCTTGCTGCTAGGAAACTCCATCATTTTGTTACTGCTAACTCTCATGCAGGGAAATTAGTTTACAGGATGTTATTCATTGATGGAGAGGAAAGGGAAATTCCCTTTCCTCAGCCTAACTTGTTCAGCATTCATAAGAAGCCATGGTCGCGCACAAAGGTGGAGTTGGACGATCAGCTTAGGCTGCTTGGTTTCAATATCCAACACGGCGTGGTGGTTCAGGAGGAAGAGGAGGAGCCGCCCTATCACTTCACCACGTACCACTCCGGGGCATCCTCAAACTCTTATCAGGACGATGGTGCTTCTTCGTCACACCACGAGGGCGCCACCTCATGGCAGGGGTGGCCGAGTTGGGATTGATTTCCACTTAGGCCAAAAGCCTAAGCTTGGGGGGAGGTACGCCGACAATTCACTCATCTACATATCATATTCGGTCGGACCTTTGTATATTCATGTTTCGCTTTCTTTACTGTTCTTGTTCTTGTTTTCATTGCTTCCAAAACACAAAAAGACCAAAAATATTTCCGTTGTTTCTCTCTATTTGGTTCTTTAGTTTTCCACCTTTGGTTTGCTTTACTTGCTATTTTCAGTTTGCTACTTGAAAAACCCAAAAATATTTTGCTTTGTTGCTATTTCCTTCCGCTTTTGCTTTCAAAAAATCGAAAACACAAAAATATTTGTTGTTCTTCTTTGGTTTTGTAAAGTTTGTGCAGAGTTCAGTCTCCCGTTACTCCATTGGAGCTTGGTATTCACTTTATATTATTCAAGCCACACAAGTGAAGAGCAATAATGACGATATATGACAATCCGAGATGTGGTAAGAGGCTGGTATGAACTCTATTTGTTTTCATTTTTGTACATATATTCATCTATGTGGACATGCTTAGTCAGTTCATGTAAGGCATATGTCATCTAATGGATGCTTTGTAGTTCTTGCTTTCATATGATTAGTTTCAATCTACTATTAGCCTGTAGCATGTCATGTAGACGCTTGCATGCATTGTTTTATTCATAGTATGGTATGATATTGTGGTATCCACCTCTGAAAGCTCCATTTGAATCGACTTGGCACATGCTCATGCATGCATATGACTGAACAAAAAGTCAATTAAGCCTCGATGATCTAATTTGCCTCAGAGTTCTTGTATCATTTTTATGCCTATATTAATTTTGTTTTGTCGCAAGCATGATTATGATAGTTATTGCTCTCTCGATTGTCGCTTCCCAGTCTTTTGCTAGCCTTCACCTGTACTGAGTATGAGCCCTACTCGTGCATCCAATTACCAAAAACCAAGTCTTCCAAAGAGTCCACTATAAATTCCTATGCATGGTATTTGTAAGCCATTCCAAGTAAATTTTCATGTGCTACCTTTCAAAACTTTCAACTACTTCTCATTTTGTGCCACTGTTTTTAGCTCATGGGGACGTAGTGGTCGGAATTGCTATCTTCCATATTAAATTAAGTACCCTTCGACTAGGCAGCTTCATCTGCTCGTCATTAATTTTGCAAGGGAGCTGGTCAGACCATTATAATCTTAATTCTAAAAGAAAGAAAAAAAGGCACTCCTCCAATGGAATGTGAAAGTTGGTAGGCACCCAATGGAATCGGTTAGCCATGGTTTGAGAAAGGAAAAAGGTGGGGAGGAGTGCCAAAGCTTTATAAAAGAGCACCAATGTGCCAATTTTTCAAAGAACTCGGAACCGCTCTCACTTGTTTATTATGGAAGATAGTAAGTCCCCATTGCTAGTCGTTGACATAGAACAACCACCTCTCAAAAGAAATTTTTATCTCTGTTTTACAAATGAAAAGCTCTAGCACATGTTAAATCACTGCTTCCCTCTGCGAAGGGCCATTCGTTTACTTTTATGTTGTGTCACCATCTTCTAACTTTTAAGCACTTCTTGAGAGCATAGCTGTTATTCTTAGTGTAATGTGCTTGTCCCAGAACACGGTTAATTGTGGTATAACTATGATGCTTGTATCTTTGATATTTCTACTTCTAGTCTTCCCTTGGACTTCAGAGGTGCCTCAGCATTTATGTTTTGCTCTACAAATAAAGGCAAGTGGGATACCATTTTCTCATATCATTTATGCATATTACAATCTTGTAGCTTCTCATGCACATGTTACTTGTTATTAGTGCATTTGCACTCTTTCATAGCTTGCTTTACTATGAGGTGACATTAGTTGCATATTTCTTATTATGAATTGCCTGAGTACTTTATCACATAGTTAGTATATATACATCATATGAGCAAATGTGTTCGTGAAAGTTTCTTTTATCGCTCTCAGTTGTTAACTGAATTGCTTGAGGACAAGCAAATAGCTAAGCTTGGGGGGAGTTGATACGTCCAAAACGTATCTACTTTCCCGAACACTTTTGCTATTGTTTCTCCTCTAACTTGTGTGTTTTGAATACAACTAACACGGACTGACGCTGTTTTTAGCAGAATTGCTCTGGTGTCTCGTTTTTGTGCAGAAATTCAACTTCCAGTAAAAATTCGGGAAAAATCACCAAAAATCATATTTCACCAGAAGACCCACGGAGCCAGAAAACCGGAGGGATAAGTGGCTCGAGGAGCCGTCACACATGGGCGGCGCGGCCCAGCCCTGGCCGCGCCACCCCTGTGTGAGGTGGCTCCAGGCTGCCTCTCGACCCCCTCTCTCGCGTACATATACCCCCTGATGACTTAATATCGGGGAGACGGCGTTTTTCCCAGATAGACTTCCGCTGCGCCGCCGCCATCAGAAACCGCGATTCGGAACCAGAAACTCCGTTCTGGCACCCTGCCGGGATGGGGATTCGGAGGAGATCTTCATCGCCATCACCACCGTCGCTCCTCCATCGACCATCCATGACTCCCCCATCCATGTGTGAGTAATTCCCCCGCTGTAGGTGAGGGGATGGTAGGGATTGGATGAGATTGTTCATGTAATTTGATATGAGATTGATAGGGCATAGTGCCTAGTATCTTTATTTAGTGCCTACGACATTGTTGCAACTTGTTGTGCTTAATGCTTGTCACTTTGGGCCCGAGTGCCATGATTTCAGATCTGAACATGTTATTATTTCTATGATGATACTTGTTGTTTATGGTCTTACCTACAAGTTGTATACACATATTGTTGTCCGGAACCCGAGGCCCCAAAGTGACAGAAATTGGGATAACCGGAGGGGATGGCTATGATGTGAGGATCACATGTGTTCACCGAGTGCTAATGCTTTGCTCCGGTACTTTATTAAAAGGAGTACCTTAATTACCAGTAGTTTCCCTTGAAGCCCTGCTGCAACAGGCTGGTAGGACAAAAGATGTCGTGCAAGTTTCTCCTTGTGAGCACGTACGACTATATACGGAACACATGCCTATGATTGTTTGTACTAGGATGCTTTATCATTATTTATCTGCAATGCCCGTATCTCATTGATTTCATGAATTATCTTATCCATGCAACGCCCGTTATCCATCCCTATGCCTACAGTATTTGTTCCTACTGTTTACAACCGTTACTTCTACTGCTGCTATTTTACTACTGCTGTTACTGTTTTCCTACTGTCACTGCTATAAAACTGTTGCTACTGATAAACCGCTGCGAGTGAGACTGTTTCCAGGTGCAGGTGAATTGACAACTCATCTGTTAAGGCTTTCATATATTCTTTGGCTCCCCTTGTGTCAAATCAATAAATTTGGGTAATACTTCCCTCGAAGACTGTTGCGATCCCCTATACTTGTGGGTCATCAGTCATGTGTACATGTTGGTGGCAGTAGACAAATTCACTAAATGGGTAGAGGCAGCCGCGGTAACAACCCAAGACTCCACATCGGCAATCAACTTTATTAAGTCTATAGTATTTCGCTTTGGAGTACCGCACAGCATCATCACAGACAATGGGACAAACTTCACATCGAAAGAGTTCAAAAGCTACTGTGAGAGTATGGGAATCAAACTGAAATTCGCGTCTGTAGCACATCCAAAGACAAATGGACAAGTTGAGAAAGCCAATGGCTTAATATGCAACGGAATAAAAAAGAGGCCATTAGCGCCCCTAGAAAAATCTAAACATGCCTGGGTAGATGAGCTACCCTCCGTGCTTTGGAATCTTAGAACCACGCCCAATGCGGCTGAAGGGTTTCGCAGCATAGTAAAACAAAAAATTTCCTACGGAGCGAACAAGAAAGCCAAGATCTAATCTAGGAGATGTAATCAACGAGAGAGGTAGATGAGATCTTCATACCCTTGAAGATATCGCACAGAGGAAACGTTCAATAGAACGTGGTTGACGTAGTCGTACTCGCCGTCTCCTCCTCGCGATCCGATCCGATCCTACGCCGCAAGTGGCGGCGCCTCCGAGAGATGCACACGTACAGCGCACCAACGACTCCGCCTTCCCGGTCCAGCGAGATATGGTGGAGTGGTAGATGGGATCGACAACACGACGGCGTGGTGTCTATGGTGGAGAGTTTTCGCCGACAGGGCTTCGCCTGTTTGCGTGGTGGAGAAAGAACGGAAAAAAGAGGCTTCAGAAAGCGGGCAGCAGCTTCGCAGAGAACTAGGTCCTCCAAACCGGCGGCGCCCAGTGTCCTTTTATAGCCGCGTACGAACAACTTGGAGCGCGTGCCAAGTTACAAGTTAACTTGCTGTCCGGCTCCAACACGTTGTCTCGCTCCGGATCGATTTCTGATCGTATGTGAGCAGCGCTGCTAATCTGATCGATCTTGGTCGGCCACGTGTGCGTGCGCTTGGGGCCCAGCAGCACAAGGCTCAACCGCACATGGCCCAGGTGGGCCTGGCCATCACCACGAGCGAGCACAGGGCGTGCCTGGCTGCCTCGTCGAGCGAGCGAGCCAGGGCGAGCGCCTGGCCGCCTCGTCGAGCGCGCCAGCGACGCCCCTGGCCGCCGCACTCCTTTTTTTCTATTTATTTCTACTAAATAAATAGTGCCAATATTTATTAATTCATATAATCAATAAATAACAATATTTTTCACCCGGAACAATTCCGTAACTTTCCGAAACAGTTTCACATAAATCCCGGAACTACCCTAGCGTTGATTTGCGTTAAGTGTGTGACCCTACGGGTTCGAGAATACGCGGACATGATCTCCATCAATAATCAATAGCGGGATCTGGAAATCCATATTGACTCCCACGCACTCAGCGATGATCATATCGGATGAACCACGATGTCAGGATTCAATCAATCCCGTATTTGTATTCCCTTCGTCTCGCGATATTTTACTCGCCCAAGATTCGATCGTCGGTATCGGCATACCTAGTTCAATCTCGTTCACAGCAAGTACTTTACTCGTTCCGTAATCCGATATCACTTTGTGATTAACTCCTTAACCACGTGCTTGCAAGCGATGTTGATATCGATTACCGAGTGGGCCCGAAGTATATCTCTCCGACTCAGGAGGGACAAATTCCATCTCGATACATACAACCCAACAAGTACTTTCCGATCACCTGAGAGACACCTTTATGATCACCCTCACATAGGATGACGTTTGATGACCTCAAAGCTTTCTTCCGATACCAGGGAGTTGTATTATCTCATGGTCTAAGGAATACAATACTTGACATAAGAAAAAGCTTCGCAAAAATGAACACGATGACACGATCTAATTGCTTTGCTTTATTTGGGTCTGTCCACCATATCATTCTCCTAATGATATGACCTCATTATTAATTGACAACTCATGTCTATGGTTAGGAAACCTTAACCATCATTAATCAATGAGCTAGTCCATAGAGGCGTACTAGGGACACGGTGTTGTTCATAAACCACACATGTATTAAAGTTTCCGCTTAATACAATTCTAGCATGGAATATAAACATTATCATGAACAAGAATTATAATAATAACATCTTTATTATTGCCTCTAGGGCATAATTCCAACAGTCTCCCACTTGCACTAGAGTCAATAATCTAGTTTACATCTGGCAACAATCTAACACCCATGGCATTAAGGTGCTGATCATGTTTTGCTCGTGGAAGAGGTTTAGTCAACGGGTCTGCGACATTCAGATCCGTATGTACTTTGCTAATCTTCAGATCTCCATCTGATATATAATCTCGAATTATATGGAAACGGCGGTTGATGTGCTTGGTTTTTGGATGATATCTTGGTTCCTTAGCCAGTGCTATGGCGCCAGTGTTGTCGCACAATATCTCCAGTGGGTCCAAGGCATTTGGAACCACACCAAGCTCAGTGATGAAGTTTCTGATCCAAACTCCTTCACATGATGCTTCTGAAGCAGCCATGTATTCCGCTTCTGTTGTAGATCCCGCGATCACGCTTTGCTTGCAGCTTCTCCAGCTCACAGCTCCACCATTCAAAATATAAACGTATCCTGTCTGAGATTTAGAATCATCCGGGTCGGTGTCGAAGCTAGCGTCGACGTAACCTTTTACGACGAGCTCCTCGTCATAGACCAAGAACATTTCTTTAGTCCTATTTAAATACTTTAGGATGTTCTTTACGGCTGTCCAGTGTTCCACTCCTGGATCACTTTGGTATCTGCTCGTCAAACTAAGAGCATTGGACACATCCGGTCTAGTACACAGCATGGCATACATGATAGAACCTATGGCCGAGGCATATGGCACTTTGCTCATAGTTTCTCTATCTTTTACCGTAGCTGGACACTGAGCCTTGCTCAATATCTTACCTGACAACATGGGCAATGAACCTTTCTTTGCTTTATCCATTCTGAACCTTTTCAGAACTTTGTCCAGGTATGTACTTTGGCTTAAAGCTATTAGGCGTCTTTCTCTATCTCTATAGATTTTGATGCCTAATATATAAGCAGCTTCTCCTAGGTCTTTCATTGAAAAACATTTATTCAAATAACTCTTCACATCATTAAGCATACCGATGTCATTTCCAATAATCAATATGTCATCCACATATAGTACTAAAAATGTCACCGAGCTCCCACTCACTTTCTTGTAGATACAAGCTTCGTAGCAATTTGGAACAAATCCAAAACTCTTGATCACTTGATCAAAACGAAGGTTCCAACTCCGAGATGCTTGCTTCAGTCCATAAATGGAACGCTGAAGTTTGCACACCTTATTAGCATCCTTAGGATCGACAAAACCTTCGGGCTGCATCATATACAACTCTTCATCAATGTTGCCATTGAGGAACGCAGTCTTGACATCCATCTGCCATATTTCATAATCATGAAACGCAGCAATTGCTAATAAAATCCGAATGGACTTAAACATCGCTACGGGAGAGAAAGTCTCATCGTAGTCAACACCTTGAACTTGCCGAAAACCTTTTGCGACAAGCCGAGCTTTATAGACAGTAACATTACCATCAGCGTCCGTTTTCTTCTTGAAAATCCATTTGCACTCAACGGCCTTACGGTCGCTAGGAGGGTCCACCAAAGTCCACACTTGGTTTTCGCTCATGGATCCCAATTCGGATTTCATGGCCTCTAGCCATTTCTCAGAGTCTGGGCTCATCATCGCTTCCTCATAGTTCGCAGGTTCACTGTTGTCTAACAACAAGACTGTTAAGACAGGGTTGCCGTACCATTCAGGAGTGACACGTGACCTTGTCGATCTGCGAAGTTCAGTAGTAGCATCGTTCGAAGTTTCATGATCTTTATCATTAGCTTCCTCTCTTGTTGATGCAGGCGGCGCCAGAACAATTTCGGGTGCTGCGCTACTCTCCAACTCGAGAGAAGGTTCAATAACCTCGTCTAGCTCTACCTTCCTCCCACTCACTTCTTTCGAGAGAAACTCCTTCTCAAGAAAGGATCCGTTCTTTGCAACAAACACTTTGCCTTCGGATCTGTGGTAGAAGGTATACCCAATCGTTTCCTTAGGGTATCCTATGAAGACGCATTTCTCCGCTTTGGGTTCGAGCTTGTCCGGCATCAATTTCTTGACGTAAGCTTCGCATCCCCAAACTTTAAGAAACGACAGCTTAGGTTTAGCACCAAACCATAGTTCATACGGTGTCGTCTCAACGGATTTAGATGGTGCCCTATTTAAAGTGAATGCAGCGGTTTCTAATGCATAACCCCAAAATGATAACGGCAAATCTGTAAGAGACATCATTGATCGCACCATATCTAATAGGGTTCGATTCCGGCGTTCAGACACACCATTGCGCTGTGGTGTTCCGGGTGGCGTGAGTTGCGAAACGATTCCGCTTGCTTTAAGATGCGTGAGAAAATCATAACTCAAATACTCACCTCCACGATCGGATCGCAGAAATTTAATTTTCCTGTTACGATGGTTTTCCACTTCGTTCTGAAATTCTTTGAACTTTTCAAACATTTCAGATTTATGTTTCATTAAATAGATATACCCATATCTACTTAAGTCATCAGTAAAAGTGAGAAAATAGCGATATCCACCGCGCGTCGAAACACTCATTGGTCCGCACACATCGGTATGTATGATTTCCAACAAGTCCGTTGCTCGCTCCATTATTCCGGAGAACGGGGTTTTGATCATCTTGCCCATGAGGCATGGTTTGCACGTGTCAAATGATTCAAAATCAAGAGACTCTAAAAGTCCATCAGAATGGAGTTTCTTCATGCGTTTTACACCAATATGACCTAGACGGCAGTGCCACAAATAAGTTGGATTATCACTATCTACTTTGCATCTTTTAGCCTCAATGTTATGGATGTGTGTTTCATTGCTTTCGAGATTCAGAAGAAATAAACCATTCACAACAGGTGCATGACCATAAAAGATGTTATTCATATAAATAGAACAACCATTATTCTCAGATTTAAATGAATAACCGTCTTGCAATAAACACGATCCAGATATAATGTTCATGCTCAACGCAGGCACATAATAACACTTATTAAGGTTTAAAACTAATCCCGAAGGTAAAACTAAGGAGAGCGTGCCGACGGCCATCACATCAACTTTTGATCCATTGCCAACGCGCATCGTCACCTCATCCCTTGCTAGCCGCCGTCTATTCCGTAGCTCCTGTTTCGAGTTACAAATATTAGCAACTGAACCAGTATCATATACCCAGGCACTACAACGAGCGCTAGTAAGGTAGACATCAATAACATGTATATCAAATATACCTTTGATGGTGCCAGCCTTCTTGTCCGCTAAGTACTTCGGACAGTTGCGCTTCCAGTGACCCTTGACCTTGCAATAGAAGCACTCAGTGTCCGGCTTAGGTCCAGACTTGAGCTTCTTCTCAACAGGGGCAACGCGCTTGCCGCTGCCTTTCTTGAAGGATCCCTTTGCACCCTTAGCTTTCTTAAAGCTAGTGGTCTTGTTGACCATCAATACATGATTGTCTTTCTTGATATCCACCTCCGCAGCTTTCAGCTTTGCGAAGAGCTCAGTGATCGTATCAGTGGAACCAATTTGATTATGAGTAACTACAAAACCTTTGTAGCTAGGAGGGAGTGATTGCAGAACTCTGTCAATCTTGAGCTCCTCTGGAATCTTGCAGTCCAGTTGCTCAAGGCGTTGAGTGTAGCCCGACATCTTAATGGCGTGCTCACTAACGGAACTCCCTTCCTCCATCTTGCAGTTAAAGAACTTCTCAGAGATCTCATATCTCTCAGAACGGGCTTGAGTCTGAAACATGGTTTTCAGTTCCTCAAGTATCTCATAAGGCCCGCGGTACTTCTCAAAACGATTTTGAAGTTCCGGTTCCATAGAAAACATCATGGTACTCATAATCGCATCACAATCATCTCTGCGAGCATTGAAGTCAGCAAGTTCTTCAGTTTTCGCAGTTGCAGCAGGGGTGTCACCTAGCGCTTTGTCAAGTACATAGGCTTTTTGTCCGCCAGCGAGAATGATTCTCAGATTGCGGAACCAGTTGGTGAAGTTAGACCCATTGTTCTTAAGCTTTTCTTTCTCAGCAAAAACGTTGAAGTTGAAGTTGGACTTAGCCATTTGATCTACAAAATTTGCAAGTACAATTTAGACTATGTTCATGAAAACTAGTTCAACTTAATCAAATTACTAGATGAACTCCCACTAAATTCAACATCCCTCAAGTTGTTTAGTGAACACGATCCAAATTCACCACACCTAATCCGATCTTCACGAGAAGAGATGTGGTTTCAATGGTGGACAACTAAGTGTCGATCATATCATTCATATGACTCATGTTTAACCTTTCGGTTCGTGTGTTCCGAGGCCATGTCTGTACATGCTAGGCTCGTCAAGTCAAACCCAAGTATTTCCGCGTGTGCAAAACTGGCTTGCACCCGTTGTATGTGAACGTAGAGTTTATAGCACCCGATCATCACGAGGTGCTTGAAAATGACGAACTTTCGCAACGGCGCATACGAGGGGAGAACACAATTTTATCTTGATCTTTAGGTGAGGAATCATCTTATAATGCTACCGTCGCGATCTAAGCATAATAAGATACATAAAATGATAAACATCACATGCATATAATTTTATGTGACATGGTATAGCCAATCTCTGCGCCATGATCTCCATCACTCCACCATGATTGCCTCCACCACGAATAGCAACTACAACTATTGCTAACTACTTAGCGATAAAGTAAAGCTATTACATGGCGTATAAGAAGTTGACACGCAGGTCATACATAATTATCAAGACAACCATATGGCTCCTGCCGGTTGTGACCTCATCGACATGCAAGTCGTGAAAGATTACAAAACATGATCATCGCATACATCTCAATTCATACACATCATGTCTTGGGCCATACCATATCACAAAACACTCCCTGCAAAAACAAGTTAGACGCCTCTACTTTGTTGTTGCATATTTTACGTGGCTTAAGGGAGTCACAAGTTAAGAACGATTCTTACCTACGGAAAGCCACAACGGTGATATTATGGTTGCTAACATCCGATGTAAGTCCCATGACTACTATAGTGAGAGAAACTGGCATCCACCAGCCGCATGTGTGGAACAAGCCACACGTCAAGTGCGGAGCCGGTCTCGCGAACGCGGTCGCGTAAAGTTGGCCTGGACCGCTTCGATCTCACTATACCGCGCCATAAGAAATACACAACAAGAGGTTTGCAACAGAAAACATCAACGCCCGCAACAAGCATGTTGCATTCTACTCGTGAAACACATCTACGCATAGACCTGGCTCTGATACCACTGAAGGGTTTCGCAGCATAGTAAAACAAAAAATTTCCTACGGAGCGAACAAGAAAGCCAAGATCTAATCTAGGAGATGTAATCAACGAGAGAGGTAGATGAGATCTTCATACCCTTGAAGATATCGCACAGCGGAAACGTTCAATAGAACGTGGTTGACGTAGTCGTACTCGCCGTCTCCTCCTCGCGATCCGATCCGATCCTACGCCGCAAGTGGCGGCGCCTCCGAGAGATGCACACGTACAGCGCACCAACGACTCCGCCTTCCCGGTCCAGCGAGATATGGTGGAGTGGTAGATGGGATCGACAACACGACGGCGTGGTGTCTATGGTGGAGAGTTTTCGCCGACAGGGCTTCGCCTATTTGCGTGGTGGAGAAAGAACGGAAAAAGGAGGCTTCAGAAAGTGGGCAGCAGCTTCGCAGAGAACTAGGTCCTCCAAACCGGCGGCGCCCAGTGTCCTTTTATAGCCGCGTACGAACAACTTGGAGCGCGTGCCAAGTTACAAGTTAACTTGCTGTCCGGCTCCAACACGTTGTCTCGCTCCGGATCGATTTCTGATCGTATGTGAGCAGCGCTGCTAATCTGATCGATCAGATCGATCTTGGTCGGCCACGTGTGCGTGCGCTTGGGGCCCAGCAGCACAAGGCTCAACCGCACATGGCCCAGGTGGGCCTGGCCATCACCACGAGCGAGCACAGGGCGTGCCTGGCTGCCTCGTCGAGCGAGCGAGCCAGGGCGAGCGCCTGGCCGCCTCGTCGAGCGCGCCAGCGACGCCCCTGGCCGCCGCACTCCTTTTTTTTTCTATTTATTTCTACTAAATAAATAGTGCCAATATTTATTAATTCATATAATCAATAAATACCAATATTTTTCACCCGGAACA
This sequence comes from Dactylis glomerata, assembly GCA_007115705.1. Classification (NCBI taxonomy): domain Eukaryota; kingdom Viridiplantae; phylum Streptophyta; class Magnoliopsida; order Poales; family Poaceae; genus Dactylis; species Dactylis glomerata. The sequence goes on along the minus strand of QXEO01000186.1, from coordinate 6,600,128 downwards.
ATTCCGTAACTTTCCGAAACAGTTTCACATAAATCCCGGAACTACCCTAGCGTTGATTTGCGTTAAGTGTGTGACCCTACGGGTTTGAGAATACGCGGACATGATCTCCATCAATAATCAATAGCGGGATCTGGAAATCCATATTGACTCCCACGCACTCAGCGATGATCATATCGGATGAACCACGATGTCAGGATTCAATCAATCCCGTATTTGTATTCCCTTCGTCTCGCGATATTTTACTCGCCCAAGATTCGATCGTCGGTATCGGCATACCTAGTTCAATCTCGTTCACAGCAAGTACTTTACTCGTTCCGTAATCCGATATCACTTTGTGATTAACTCCTTAACCACGTGCTTGCAAGCGATGTTGATATCGATTACCGAGTGGGCCCAAAGTATATCTCTCCGACTCAGGAGGGACAAATTCCATCTCGATACATACAACCCAACAAGTACTTTCCGATCACCTGAGAGACACCTTTATGATCACCCTCACATAGGATGACGTTTGATGACCTCAAAGCTTTCTTCCGATACCAGGGAGTTGTATTATCTCATGGTCTAAGGAATACAATACTTGACATAAGAAAAAGCTTCGCAAAAATGAACACGATGACACGATCTAATTGCTTTGCTTTATTTGGGTCTGTCCACCATATCATTCTCCTAATGATATGACCTCATTATTAATTGACAACTCATGTCTATGGTTAGGAAACCTTAACCATCATTAATCAATGAGCTAGTCCATAGAGGCGTACTAGGGACACGGTGTTGTTCATAAACCACACATGTATTAAAGTTTCCGCTTAATACAATTCTAGCATGGAATATAAACATTATCATGAACAAGAATTATAATAATAACATCTTTATTATTGCCTCTAGGGCATAATTCCAACAGCGGCTACCCAAGAAACTCCATTTTTCCTGGTCCATGGCGCAGAAGTCGTGCTTCCAGTCGAAATCACCCATGAAGCCCCAAGAATTGCGGCTTACGACGAAACAACTTCTACAGAAGCACTTCAAGATGATGTTGATGCACTCGACGAAGCAAGAGACGTAGCACTAGCCAGAGCAACGCAATACCAACAAAGTCTACGAAACTACCACAGTAGTCGAGTTCACCCACGTTCTTTTGTGGTAGGAGATTTGGTCTTACGACTCAAGCAAGACGGTCATGGAAAATTAGAGTCCCCATGGGTGGGACCTTACATCGTAGCAGAAGTAATTCCATGAGGAGCCTATCGACTACAAGACAAAAAAAAGGGAAAGACGAAAGAAACCCGTGGAACGCAGAGCAACTTCGATGGTTCTATGCGTAGAAGAAGGATGGCGACAAGAAATTTCGAGTTATGACCCTCTGAACCCAGAACATGAGGCCACAGGTCGGGTTCTTTGGACCAACTCGACAATATGTATAGTATACTTCTATTTTCCACTCGGGGGCTCCAACCCTCGAGTTGTATGAAAGAAAATAAAAATTATCGAGATCTCATGCTTATGAATATTTGAGAATTCTTACAAGGTTGTTTACAACCCGATATTCGACAAAGAGCAAGCACAGTTCAAGGCAACGCGCTGGTAAATTAAAAACATAACTCGGAACACTGATTAGTTCCTCTGGTCTATTAATAAACAAACACGATGGCATAAAAGAAAGTTCATCACGAGTACTTATTACATGCAACATGCCAAGAGATAACTAGAATAAAATATTACATCGAAGGAGCATCTACTAAATGTGCACTTCAGCCTCGTACTCCTTCTGGCACTGAGTACAATCATAGATTTTCACATCAAACTTTGATGTCCCGCAGTGGTAGTCGAAGATCATGAAAAATCCTTGGTGGAGGTCATGATCTTCCACAAACTGGGACCAGCCACCCCTGGTAGTCGAAGATCATGAAAAATCCTTGGTGGAGGTCATGATCTTCCACAAACTGGGACTAGCCACCCCTAAAGTACATCTTGCCGCATCCATCATACCACACCTCCACTTCATAGGGAGTTCCTCCTCCAGAATGTTCGTGAAGAATTGCTTCACGAAGCTCCCGCCCATCCATAAATTTGGTAAATTTCAGCGGCACACGCTGAATCTCACGACATTGAGCGCCGGTGATGCAGAAGAAGGAGTAAATCTTGGAAGGAGGAGGAGGAGAAGCATTATGCAGAGCAGCGCTAGGACCTGGAGCAGCAGCAGATACCTTGGGTTTGTTCTTACTCCCCACAGGGCGGCCAGGGCGCCGTTTCATGGATACAGACGACGAGGCCACTTTAGAGGGGTATTTCGGTTTGTTCTTACTGCCGCGAGGGCGGCCACGGCCCCGTTTCTCCATCTGCATACCGGTGTTCAGGTGCCCACCACCAGTATCTGCCATGGAGGAAATATGCTTGGTAGGAAAACCCTAGATGTGGTGTGGAAGAAGAAGACGATGCGGCGGAGGAAGTTTGGTAATGAAGGGATTAGGGTTTTTCCCTAGCCGACGTGCTTTATTTATAAGTAACCTTTCATGGGCCTCAGCAAATTACAGGTCCAAATAAATCTATGGGCTTTTACATTTTGTCTCGAGCAGAAAATAAGGAAGCGACAACATATAAAGGACAAGGAAAAGACACATGCAAAGTTATGAGGATAAAAGAGCAATATGGACGAACAACACAGGAGTGTATAAAAGAGCACAACGCACCTCCTCATGGACTCGGGGGCTCCTATCACCAGATCTGGAAGAGCATCTAAGCACAATCGTGCCAAGCATATCACAAGAGAAAAGTTAAAATGAGTATGTATATTTTGAGCCTATACCCAAAATTTTTGGCTATAGCCTCGGGGGCTACTCCCATCGGGAGCACTGGTCATGCACCCAATGATAATGGATACCATTGAAGGAAAATTACAGACGTAATCGACTACCTTTCGTCGACAGTAATCTTTGACTTCATGTCGACAAAATACAAATCAATTACTCCCATCGGGAGCCATTCATGAGTCATTTGAAGAATAACTCGAATGTTTTGCACATTTCAACAGTCAAACAAGGCTTGCAATAAGAAGTCAAAAGATCCTCAGGCTAAGTCATCGCGACAAAGCTTGAATGCCGTGGTCATAGAAATCACGAAGGTAAGACCCCAGGATCTGTCCTGTGTGGCCTGGTATACGCACCTGGATGCGCTCTGCTAGTAATTATCCATGTCTATGATGCAAAGAAAATCCCGGTGGACGCACCGGGTACCCTGAGAACCATTGGAAATCGTTCTTTGTAAGTCCTAAATGCGGCAAAAGAATGGGTTTGACCAGTTTCCCAGATTCAAGTCCAAGGGGATTGAATTTGAAGTAGGTGACAAGTATCTGCTCCGGTAGTTAACTGACCTCTTGATCCGTCAGAGTTGTTAGGCTTGTTCATCAAAACCCCTTGCGAGACAATATAATGAAAGATATTCGAAGTCAAAGATTTGAAGATATGAAGAAGTCGAAGATTGACCAAGTCGAAGAAATAAAGATTTGAGATTCAACCCGAATCTGCAATTCCGGTAGAATCTCGGGGGCTACTGACAAGGGTATAGATAATAGAGCCCATCAGTTAAGTACCCCTAAGGCCCATTAAGCTAGGCCCAATTGTAATACTAGTCAAAATACGAGTTTATGTCGTATGTCAATATTGTAATCTGTATCGGACCCCTCCCGATCCTTGAGACCTGGCCACCTATATATAGGGGTCAGGAGAGGACGGTGAGGGACGGATTGAAAGCAAGCCAAGTTATTTCCTACGTTTACTTTCGATATACACCTTGTTTGACTGATCTTACCTTCGAGTTCATCCGACGCCCTACTCCCCCGATCCTAAGTCCTTCATCTAGGACATTTATCGAGTTAGCCCTCGTCACCTGGACTATGGGATGGTGGAAGTAACTTGTATCAATCTATCAATTTTTCTTCACTAGTTAGAGTCACATGAGCTACCTATCATGATTGTGGAAATATTTGTATTACTCCTATGGTGAATCTTTTGTTATTGACGTGATTTATAAGATGCAAATTGATAGTTGTTCTTAATGTATTGATAGATGTATATGTTACTCCATTCATGTATGCTTTGTTCTGATCAAACTAGTATGTTAGAATGCGTGTGGGGATATGTGCATTAGGCGGAGTAATCTGGTGATATGCATAGGAAAGTGACAGATATTCTACGTGATGCCATTGTTGTTCTAGGGATAAATGAATACGTGTGCTTTATGTTGTTCAGTAATAGAAGGGATGGTATTTTGTGCTCAAAGGTAGTGCAATTGTGTTTAATATCATGTTTTATAGATCTTAAGGCAATACTCGGTTAGTTCTTAAATTTAGGATGAGGATGCTGAAGGAGTATTATGGAGTTGTCTTTCATAAACTCTATGCTTGATGTGATATCCATGTCTATGCTTATCAATGATTTCTTATATGGTTGGATGCTCTTACTTTATCATTTGTGCTATCACAACCACCATGTTTTTGAGAGAGATATCAAATGAAATCATGATCCCTGGTCCACTTTTAGCCATAAGAAAAACCTCATACACTTGTTTATTTGATTTTTTTACTTCTAGCTCTTATTAAAATAAAAAATACAAAAATACCATGGCTTCCTAATTTTTGTTTTGTAAAACTTGCAAGTTGTGAGTGTCTGACAACCACTGCAGTTAGTTGGGGACACAAAACTGTTGTTTATTGTTGCAGGTTGCCGGAAGAGTACAAGAAGAAGAACTGCCATTTTCTGCGAGAGTTTGATATAATCCTTAAGTCACCCTGATAGGGGAAAAAAACACCCTTGCTGCATCACTCTACGGTTGGAGTCCCAATAAGTGGCAAATTTAAAGAGTAGAATTGCGGAAAGTGTTATTGGCACATGGGCACCAGTGATCTCTCCACTTTCAGATTTTTGAAAATTTTAAAACCTAACACTTCTATGTTTCGAAAAATTATGGGTTTAAATACATAGAAAGATATATACATGAGGAGCATATGCAAAAAAGTCCCGTTAAAAAATACTTTATATTTTAGGAAATACAAAAAAGACAAATTTCTGACAGAAAGATATATTATTTTACTACTACATTACTATTATTTACTATCAGAAATTTGTCTTTTTTATATTTCCCAAAATACAACGTATTTTTTAACGGGACTTTTTTGCATACATTTCTTCTGTAAATATCTATCTATATATTTTAACATCATAATTTTTGGAGACATAGAAGTGTGAGATTTCAAAATTTTCAAAATTCTAAAAGTGAAGAGAGCATTGGTGCCCATGTGCACCAAATCCCTTCCCGTAGAATTGTTGCCATCACCAGGCGACTTTTAATTGTCAGGTCAGCGCGAGCCTAATGATTCGGCATATATAACTGTCAGAGCGAGCCTGATGACTCGGTGTATATAACCGTCAGTGCTCGCCTTCTCTGTTGTAGTGGTGAATCAGTGGTGTAGTTTGTTCGGCCACAAATTTGACGATGACGGAGGTTCCTCATGCATTCCTCGTGCTAGGGTGAAATCCCTCTTGGTTTGGTCACTATGGTGTGATTGAGGCTATTCTCTGGCCAAGTGCAGAGGAACAGGCTTCTAGTACTCGTTGGCCCAAAGGCGATAGATCCAGGGGTGTACAACTTCTGCACCATGAAAAACCACAACGTTGACTATGCGGTTTACGGTGGCTGAGCAAGGAGTTGCAGCCATGGAGCTCATCGTTGATGATTTGGCGGCTCAATGAGCAAAATCCTCACTTGTTGTGCGGCTGCAGCAGCCACATCAACTTATAATGTTGTGAACCGTCAGTAACTTCGCGTCACCATTAATTGAGAATCAAGTGAATCCGCAAGATAATCTCGTGAACAAAGTGGATGCAGTTGAGACGCAAATGCTAAGGATGGGCACGCGCCTAACCTCCATTGAGGGTGACATCACCATTTTCTTTGGCGCAACATCTAGCCCTAATGGCACTACGAACACATTGACAAGCAGGGCATTGCTTCCAAGAATAATCTGGACAATGGTAAGTTTAATACCACTTGTACCCAGTTTGATCCCAGCTCTTCTACTTATGTTTAGTTTCACAACCGTAGAAGTGGCACAAAATCATAATATTATTATGAGTTTCGCATGCCTAAGACCAATTTTCTCAAATTTGATGGCACCCATCCTAAGCGTGGAAATAAAAAGCATATTTGGTCCCGTCACATTAGCCTAGCATGCTAGTGTTCAAAATGCTAAACTGGGGTACAACTATGTTTAACAAATCAAAATCAACGAAACTGTTTTGACTTTTGGCAGTATTCACCTAGTTTCCATATACCCCACTCAAACAACTCATTAATTTTTTTAAATAATCCACAAAACTTTTAGCTAGTTTCCAGATGTTTTCACTTGACAACGCCATAACCACTATTTTTGTTTTCAAAATGAACCAAACATTTTCTTAAGCACCGGTGCTTATTTGTATAGAAGAAGTGTCTAGTTAGGGCATCTACAATGCTAGGTGCTTAGGGGAGATGCTTAGGTTAATAAACCGGTTTTTAGTTAAGCACTGGTGCTTATATAGACTAGACAGATGCCTAACTAAGCACCTCTTCTATACAAATAAGCACCAATGCTTAGCAAAATGCTTGGTTTATTTTAGTAAACACCTCCTCTAAGCACTCCCATTGTACATGGCCTTAGCCATCTAACTAGTGTAAATAAGCACCAGTGTTTAACTAAAAACCAATTTACTGATCTAAGCACCTTCCTTAACATTTTGCATTGTAAATGCCCTTAGAGGGATGTAATTACGGTCAATGATGGTGGATTGTATATATTCCATTCGTTTAAAAATATTTTTTGAATAATACTAGATTTTGTTAGGACAATTTTTAACTAACAACTATGATGACACAATTTATGCCTATTCAAGTTGCCGGAGTAAAACATCTTTAAAACATTCGTTGGATTACAAATAATTCATGGACTCTCCTATGGCTTAGTCAATCGAGAACTTCGATAGCGCTCGGTCACACCGTCCCACTTTCTTCACCTCCTCCTGCCAAGCCCCCACCACCACCGCCGGCCTAACCGCCGGCCTCCTCTCCTGCGGTCGGCGCTGTAGCTAGGGCATCTCGTCGCCCCGCCTGCCCTAAGCTCCTCCTCCGCCGGTCCTCTGCTGATCCCGGCCATCCCTCTAAGTCTGACAAAATCCCTCATCTTCTCCGACGCCGGCACATCCCACCCCTGCTCCCTCACCTTCCACTCTAAGTTCTTTTTCTCGCGTCCGGTTCGCCCTATTCTTCGTCGTCGCCATAGCCGCTGCAATCATCTGTGGTGCTTTTCTCTCCCAAAGGTTATTTACCTCATGAGGAAGAAGGGATGCAAAGTAAGGAGCCTTAATGGAGACGAGATAGGATAAGGTGGGACTGCACACGATCTGGGTTTTGATCCAACAGCCTGGACGATCGATTGAGAGCTAAACTAGTTCTGGGTTAGCTGAGAGTGTTTTTTACCAAATAGGCTCTCCCCATCGATTTCATTTAAAGAAACTGCCACAAGTTATTACAAATCGGAAACAAACAAGAAAAGGAAAATAATAAGGGACATGCCCCTCGTTTCTTAAGAGTTTAGCCCTTGGCACAACCACTTAGGGAGACAAAGCACAACAATCAGGTTTTTCCGAGCAACAACAGAAAAACAAACAAACTTCATGTAAGCAACAAATAACTCCTGGAGCAAAAGTCGCCACCATAAAGCAAAACCGAGAGAAAATGGTCATAGACGCCATCAAGGTCCATCAACTCGAAGGGTCGTCGGATCCCATCTATGAACTCTTGAGTAAACCTCCCTGGCCACCTTCTTCAACTGATCTGCTTCTTTCTCAAGGCTTTCTCTGTCTTGGGATTTTTGCAAAATTGCCCAATAGTTAAAAATATTGTGAAGTGTATATATTAAGTTAATGGGATCATCTAGGAATTTTCTATTAAAGATTGTATCATTTCTTGTCTTTCAGATCATCCAACCACAAAGAATATTTTTTACCTTGTGTTGCTAGAAAGAAACTAATCCATACTCCCAACGTGTCTCCTAAACTTTCTAGAGGTCTAAGAGCATCTCCAAGAGCTTACCTATAATTTGGGTAAGCAAACTAGGTATGGGTGATGGAGAGAGAGGGTATAGGTAAGAGGGATTTTTTTTGCTTTTCTAGCTTTCCCATATCTGCTTACCCAAAGCTTGTATCACACATGGGACCCAAATGGCAGTGAGATGCCTTCTTATCCCTTTTTTCCTTTCTTCTTCCTTCCCAGATGCGGCCACCGCATGCATCCGGCGCAGCTTGCCGGCGCGAGCTGCCGTCGCGGCCAGCAGCGCCCCCTCCTAACCTCCCTACGTGACCTCCATCGTTTCTGCTGCTCCGGCTGGTCCCCGGCGACCGGAGGCGGAAGGGACGAGCTCGAAAATCGGTGGTCCGACCGGCGACGACGCTGCGGTCGTCCGCAGCCCGATGGAGCCCGACGGTTCCCTTCAGTGGGTTCCCGAGCTCCTCTACGAGGCAGGAGGTGGTGGCCAGGGCGCGGGCGGCGGAGTAATTTCAGTCGGCGGAGAATTTCCGCCGGCGGCAGGAGCGAGTGGGGCGACGGGAGCCAGCTCGATTCCGGCCGATTGGGGGCGCGCACGGCAAGGTAGAAGGTCGCCGGAGGCCGAGAATGTGCAGCGCGGCCTCGCCGGACGCTCCTTCCGTGGTGCGAGCCGGAGCCTGCCGGCCGTCCACATCCGACAAGAACCGGATGAACGCCGCACGCGACGAGCCGCCGTCGTCCCAGGCCGCGGCGGCGGCCTCCTTGTGCACCGACGCGTGCGCCCTGAGCTCCCTGCCCTCCTCGGACTCCATGACCAGCCGCACCTTGCGCTCCACCTCGCCGGCCTCGACCAGCCCCTGCTGCCAACCCACCATCTCCACGGCGACTCCCATCTCACCCACCATGTGCAGCTTGTTCATTTTCTGCTCCGAGTGCAGTGGCCAGCACAGCATGGGCACGCCCGCCGTCACGCCCTCCAGCACGGAGTTCCACCCGCAGTGCGTCACGAAAGCGCCGGTGGCTCCGTGGCCGAGCACTTCCGCCTGCGGCGCCCACTGCTTGACGACGAGGCCGCGGCCGTCCGTGCGATCCAGGAACCCCGCAGGCAAGAGCGCGTCGAGGTCCGGCTTGTCGCCGTGGGGTGCTCGCACGACCCACAGGAACCGGTGTCTGGACTTCTCCAGGCCGACAGCGATCTCCTTGATCTGCTCCTCAGAGTGGCTTGCTGCGCCCGTGCTCCCGAAGCAGAGGAACACGACGCTGCGGTCTGGTTGCACGTCTAGCCAGGCGAGGCAGCCGTGCCGCTCTTTCGCCTCGCCGATGCCGCCGAGGAACGGGCCGAGGCAGTACACCGGAGCCATGACCCGGCCGGCGGGGAGACACCGAGGGTCCCCGAGAGCGGCCACCGCGCGTGCCTCTAACGACTCGAACGTGTTCACCAGGATGCCATCACCGCTGTCCGGGATCGTGGACATCCCGGCCATGGTCCACTTGTACGTGTCGCTCTCCGGGTCCTCGAGAGCTTCGCCGAACAGGTGCGAAGCCGGAATCGGCGGAAGGCCAAAGAGCTCAAGAGGGGTGTCGCCTAGCTCCTTGAAGCTTGTCCCGCTCCCGCCGCTCCTGCCAAGGACATAAGGAAGCTGGACAAAGGCGGCGAGCGATGCGGCGCTAGAGGTGAACATGAGGTAACCGGGGATCCCGAGCCTCTTGGTGATGCCGAACGCCTGAGCGGACATGGAATCGATGACCACGGCGTGGACGCGCGTGAAGGAGCAGAGGAAGTCGTGGAGGTGGTCGTTGTACTGGCGTACGAGGTCGAAGTAGCTGACGATAAACTGCGCGCCGGGGTTCAACCTCGGCTGGTTCTCGACGAGTGGGAGCGTGTGGAAGCGGACGGACGGCATGGAGGCGGCAGCACCGGCGACGACGGCGCTGAAGGCGGCGTCTGGGTTGGCGGAGGGGTCGATCAGGGCGACGGTGACGGCGTAGCCGTGCTCGAGGAGCGCGCCGGCGAGCCGCATCATGGGTAAGAAGTGGCTCACGGCGAGGCCGGGGTACAGAACCACGGTGTTCTCCATATGTAGAGATTATCTTTGTTTCCTTGTTGATCGAGCAATAATATGGGATGGGAGCATGTACCAGTGAAGCTTGCTGCAGTATTATATAACTGTCATCTGTAGTTGTCGAGAAGCATGAGAAACGAATACGCTGTAGTGGTTGAGTACGCAGCAAACCACTGATTGAGAACCATCAACCGACCAGATAATTTTGTTTACATCGCCTTTTTTGTTCAATAGTTTTTTAGTCACTTTGTGGGATGTTCCAGGCACTTGCGTGAATACTCCGCTGAAGCATCGGAGTAGTTTTTTTTTTCAACAGGTCGCCTGGAGTTTGAGGAGGAGGAAGAAGAAGCACAGCGAAATTTCGAGCCACTTGTAATTTGTGGGTGAGGCTTTTCTAACGGCACCGTGCCCTAGCGGTGACGAATCCGCCGTGATTCGTGCTCAGCTCGTTTGTCATATGTTTCATATTTCATATAGATATGGTATTTGTTTGCAATCTATCCTGATTTAAATGAAACCGAATGATATCTTGCTATTTCAGAGACATTCCTTACGCATCTAACACATATTTGATTATTTTGCTTATTTTCCACCCTAAATAACGATTGAAACAAAAATCTACAAGATATAACTATGTTTCCTTTTAAATACGATAGACATGTCATACAGATAGTCAGATATATAGACAACTGATATATGCCAACAACCTAACGTGAATCACAGGGAAGTTGAATGGCGGATCCGACACCGCTAGGACACGGGCCCGTTAGAAAAGACTTTCTGCTTGTAATATAGCAAATCCGTGAAACTCATGCAATTTACTCCTACACGAATACAGAAATCTTCTGAATTTAATCCAATCAGGTGCACGAGTTTAGCAAATCCACTATAAGCACATTCATACAAATGCATCAATGCAAGCGTATCTTCTAAGAGCATTAAGCTCCCTATAATTGAAGCCATGTGGGTAGTTCCGGTTTGATTTTCGCTCCTGTGGTCGTGTTGTGCCACGAACGGAGCTACGTGCTGCCAGTTTAGAGATTTTTCAAGAGGCGGTTCGTTTGGGCTTTGAGGGTAAAAGAAGGAATGTTTTCTCGCTAAACGAGTTTTCTCGCTAGGTCTTCGTCCAACCCTCGTGATGCAAAGAGTCGCCTCCGCCGCCTCCACACAAGTCCCGCTCTATGTTCACCTCGCCACCGATGCCGCCCCGCTAAGCTCGAGCGGATCGACGGATCTCTTACCAAGGGTTGTGGTGGGAAGGTGGGGAACATGATCCACCTGCGCGCGCTCGCCCCTAGCCTTGTCCTCTGGCGAATATACCTCCGACAAGTGCCCGTCAGTATCAAGACTGTTACGGGCTTCGACCTCAAACTGCTCGTGTCTGGCTCTACCGCATGGCCGAGATCAGCAGTTGTGCCGGAGACTTCGAGTCTGACGGGATGAGGAACCGAGCGACCAGGTCCTCTTGCACCAGCTTCTGGGGTGTTCCTCTTCCTCATAAGTACGTATTGGTAAATCACCCTCCCCATTCGCAGAATGATTCTCGAATTTGTTGGATCACCCGTTCTGCCTTCAGATGCAAAGATGAGCAAGGTTACAGGGAAATTCCTCTTTTTACTTCCATATCTTCTACGTCAGATTTTATTGTACATATTTATCATTGCCCATAGTGAGAAATTTATCCATCACTGAAGTAGATATTCACCTGTTGAATTTCTTGCCTTCCCGTATATAAACATAAATTTCATGTAGTAGTATTGCTATGGTGAGTCCATGCAAGTGTTCCGAGCAAGCTCTGCTAGATGTGTTCCACTCTTTGTTTAAGTTGTTCAGTGCTGCTAAAACATATTTGATGGTTTATAATTTATAGGCTGGTTCTGACAAAGTGAGTGAGAGCTGAAGTGTTGTTTTTTCTGAACAATGTCCTTGAGTATAATCTTTGTGGTTTCCTCAACAGATCCAACCTGTTGAAGCTCGATGCACTACCGGAAAAAGAGGGGTTGCCATGCACGTAGACTGTGCCGTGCTCCGTGGCACGGCAAATATATCTTTGCCGTGTGACCGGTGTGCGACGCACGGCAAAGAACACAAACACGGCAAACATGAAGCTCTGTTTATAAGGGAGAGGATGTGTATATTTTGGTTACCCAGACCTTTCAAGTATTCTATCTCCCGTACGCGTGCAAAAACCCGGTGAAACGTCTACAGGGATGGGATGTTGTGTTGACGGTACCTTCACGCAATAGGCCGCCCCCGCCAAACAAGGACGATTACCGCCGCGTAGACCCCTCAACATCGAATGTCGACTTTTATCAGGAAGAAGGGCTCCCCGGTCATTTCACTATCGGCTTGCCGGCTGTTGATGACATGGTCGTAGACGATAAACAAGAAGATGCGGGCATGGAGGAAGACAATGCAGAAGATGAAGCTGAGGATGTTTGTGCCCCCGAAGACTTGAGTTTTCTCGAGGCGTTCAAAGCAGGCCTTGACCTCGGTGCAAATGGACCACCTCCAGGTTTCATTGATGATTATTGGTTCGCTGAGCCTGATGGCGATGATGAAATATGTGGTCCAATTATGGATGTCGAGCCTGATGGCTACTGATCTATGTAGTAGTAATTGTGAGGCTAGACTATTTGTAATAACTCTGTGTAATAGTGATTTTCGAGCTAGTTTATTTGTAAGAACTCCGTGCTATGTTTGTGAGAACTCTATATGCTATTTGTTGCTTTTACTAATGTATCTCGTCCTCCATGCTTTCAGTAATATTCATCTACTTATAATCTATTTTGCTTTCAATAATATTCATCTTTTTATATTGCGTAGTAATAAACCACTCTCTTCATTGTGTTTGCAGGTGATTGAAACATGCCAAAAAAAGGGGCGGTTTTGTAAAGAAGCTCCAGGAATTAGCTGACGCTGTGAGGCCTCCCGAGTGTCGTGGAGCACGTAGGAAGAATGCGACGCGGGAAGCTAGCCCCCCTCCTCCTAGCCCTCCCGCAGCCGAGGGGGAGGACGAGGAGCACGGTGGTGGGGAGGACGAGGAGCACGGTGGTGGGGAGGACGAGGAGAACCTCTCGGAGGATGAGGGGTTGGGGGGCTTACCGTTTGAGCCTGACCCAAACCTAGTTTGGGAACCGCCTCCAGATGAGGAGTACGTTGCACATGAGGAGAGGCTACAGCCACGTGACAGGAAGCCGTATCAGCGTGGGAAAACACAGCTCCCCAAGCTAAAAACATGGTCCAGCAGCGATGTTGTTCTAGTGCCCGCTGGAAGGAGGTACATGCTACTTTTGACATTTCGTTATCGCAATTTTATCATTATCGAAATTTTTATGACATACATACTGATTTTGCCCTTTCATTGTGCAGGTCGTTCAAGTTTGCCGACCCGACGAGGAAGCCGGGACGTGGCTACGCGAACATCCTTGGAGGCCTCCTTAGGAAGTATTTCCCTGGGCTTGTCAATCTCCCCAGTGGTGGCCGCGATGTAGCTTGGACTTGGCGGCACTACAGCTACGCGCCAGATCCTCATGGCAAGTACGAGAACATGCAGGAGGTGGTTGTACACAAATTCTGGGTATGTGACTTCTGACTTCTTAGCATTCAAACACTCCTTGGTTGACAATAGTTGCACTAATGTCCCTTGTTTTACCTATGTGCATGGTTGCAGCAATACTTCAAGAGGGCTGAGGGTCAGAAACGTGCGTGCGATCGTATCTTACACACGCTGGCTACGAGTAGGGTGACTGGGATGCACTACGAGGCATGTGTTCAGTGCGTCCGCAACTGGCACGCCGACCGCAAAGTTTGGATGTCTAAGGACGACGCTCGGGAGACGCTCATGCAGCCGTGGCAGTACCGACAGGTATTTGCATTTATGTGTTATTGATTTCTTTATCACCATATAGTTAATGTTGTAATAATACGTGGGTCTATCTTGTGTATGTAGAACCCTCCTCAGTACGTCGGCAACGACGAAGCATGCTTTCTGGCGATGGTCATGTGGTGGACATGCCCCCAGTACCTCCAGAAGCACGCGAAGGGCAAGCTGTCGCGGGCAGAGAAGCGGGGTGGATCACATATCCTAGGCAGCCTCCCCCTCGCCCTTCACCTCTAGGAAGAGGTGAGCAAATGGTCCTTCATTCTTTGGTTTCACGTTAAACATTGTTAACTCCACAAGGGTTTTCCACTTCACTTAATTGCATGTTCTCTTTTGCAGGAAACAAAGACAGGAGTGACGCCAAATAAATTTGCCTTCATTCGAAAGATGAAGACCAGGAAGACGCCACATCCTGATACAGGGTCCATGTGGATCAATGAGCAAGCCGAGACCCAGTGTAACGCGTATGTCTCAAAGTTCAAGCAGAAGCACGGCGAGAGCTCCCAGCCAGAGACCGAGGACTTTGACACTGAGGTTGCGGTGCTTGCGGGAGAAGGCGTGAAGCATGGACGCCTGTGGATTGGTGACGGGGTCGTCGACCCAGGGACCATTCCAAGTCTCCGCCAGGTCCGTCGTGGGCGTACGAGCGACCAGCCTCAGGTAGAGACCCGTCCACGGGCTTCGGATCTAGCTGTCGAGCGGTTACGGATATGTTCTTTCTCGGTCCTCTACGCTTCTTTACATGCTTTCCATTGCAATGTTAATGACATCGCGACAACACAACGTAGGTGGAGATGCAAGAGGAGGCCCGGCAGCGGCAAGAGGAGGCCCAGCAGCGGCAGGCGCTTCTGGAGCAGCAGCTTAGTCAGCAGCAGCAGATGACTCAACAGCTGGCCCAGCAACAGCAGATGATGAACTGGGTTATGAACCAGACCGTTCTAGGTTCTCCACCGGGGAGTTTTCCTACTCCTCCTTTCGCCTTCTCGTGGATAAGTCGTTAACTTAATATCTCCATCTTATTTTCTCTTGTCTTAGGTCTAATCCACACATCAAATGCAGCAACAACAGATGAACATGCCGAACATGCCACTCATCCAGCCACCGCCACTGCCCGAGCAGAGCCCGATGACACCTCACACCGTCAACAATCCCAACATCATCCGGAACCTGACGCAGTTTTCATTTCCAGGTGAGTTCTCCTTCACTTGTCCCTAACAAACTTCTAGGTTGTAGAATGCCATGACACTTGTGCCCAATTTGTAGCAAATCACTTGATAAGAATGCTAATATTTGTAGCCTATATGCTCATCACTTGTCAATATGCTCATCACTTGATAAGAATGCTAATACTTGTAGCATATATGCTCATCACTTGTCAATATGCAAATTTGTAGAATGCCATCACTTGTTAAGAATGCTAATACTTGTTGAACATGTAGGAGAAGGACCAAGCAATGGAGAAGAACAAGGTTGATGATATTATGCACGTGTATCCTATATTCTCATCACTTGTATGTATAGAGTGTGCACGTGAACTTGTAATAAGATTACATGTTTAACTTGTTATGTGGACTCTATGAACATTTGGACCTATTTATGGTGTGGTTTGATGTTATATGCATGCATGTACGCATCTATTTGATATGTTTGATGTATTTGATGTTATATGCATGCATGTATGCATCTATTTGATGTTTTGTGTGTTATATGCATGTATTTGTGGATATATGCATGTATTGAAGTGCTTGAGGTTATATATATGCATATATGTGTATCCCGTATTTTGAAATGCAGGGAATTAAAGAAAAAAAAACAGAAATTACTGTGAACCTTTGCCGTGTGTATGCACACGGCAAAGGACCATTTGGTCACGTGGTGCATACCTGTGGCTCACGGCGCGATGTTTGTGTGCTGGCAGGGTCTTTGCCGTGCAGTTTTCTGGACGACGCACGGCAAAGGCTCGGCTTGGTGCACGGCAACGTCCAGGCACGGCACAGATACGACGCAGGGCAGAGATATGGCTCACGGCAGAGCGGATGGCGCATGGCAAACGCAGGCGCACGACAGAGAGTAGCACGACAGAGAGCTGCCAGCCCACGGCAAAGAATTGTCGGCACGGCAAAGTCGTTGCCGTGCTCTTTTAGCCCGGCGCACGGCAAAGAATCCTTTACCGGGCCTAGCGTTGCCGTGCGGTCTTTGCCGTGCGTCGACGCACAGCAAAGCCGTTGCCATGTCTATTGTAGCCTTTGCCGTGCCGATATGTCACACGGCAACGTTGCCATTTCCGGTAGTGATGTCAGCCGGTGCTATGTTGAGACGTGTGCTGTCAGCCTTTGCTTACAATAAGTTCCATGTAATGAGGAAATCCACTTTGGCTCCTAGGTGTATATGCACTCGTTGGTCAAAAATCATTTTTGGAAATGTCTAAAAATTCTGAAAAAAAATTCTTAGCGTGCATCTACACATTTTATGTTCACTCACCAAGTTTTGTAAGAAAAAGATAATTTTTATGACCTATGTAAAAAAGACATTTTTTATGCTACAAAATTGCTATTTACATAGCAGTTTTTTATCTTTTTTACACAGGCCATAAAAAATGTCTTTTCACACCAAAACTTTGGTGGATGGACATAGAATGTTCCGATGCATACCATAAAATTTTTGTTCAATTTTTTTGATTTTTTTAAATATATTTAAAATGTATTTTCATAATAGGTGTATTTGCTCCTATGAGCCAAAACACCATGTCCATATCTACATGTAATGTCCTTATTAAACAGTATTCTTAAATTCTTATGCTGAACGCTTATCATGTTAAGCTACCTTTCCCTAGTTGGGACATACATGACTATGAGACCATCGGATGATCTATGTGAACCTGTTCTCAATTTGTGTCTTAACATAGATGAGCTAGAGACATTTACTGAAATTTCCATTGCATAGCTGTGACGGTATTCAATCAGATATTTCATTGCCTTTTGCACACTTTATTAGACACATTACTCTCCGTAATTTATGATATGTGCTACCGACCAATATTTCAGCAATTGATGACAGATGACATATTCGTCGATCCATTTCATCATAATTGGTAGCTTGGCTTGTTATTTGTAGATTTGGTTGAGACATTGAATAGTTGTAAGCATAGCATATCCATGTGAGTGAGCTATGGAAATGCCACCGGAAATATAGTAAAAAATCATGGCCATAAACACTATGCATCACGACGTTGCTTCTCAAGCCATGTCAGTGAACAATCGAAAGAAAATGTGCTGGTATGATGGTACATTCTTGCATTAATAACCACCTCTTTTCAGATTGGAAAAACTACTCCGGAACATAAACGAGGTACACTGCTAGCTAATCCAGATGCTATTTAGGTAAGGCCAAATAAGAAAACGAATATATTCTTTATTTTCTTAGTAGCAGCTAAAGTTAATCCCGTTCTTCGACAATGATCTGATAAGTATGTTGTTTCTCTTTGGTTCTATGATGCACAGACAGTGGTTATGCACAAACTTATAACAGAAGGACATTGTAGGTAGCCGATTGGTAGCTCGAGCTCTTAAATTTACTGCATCTTAATGCGAAACATTCAGCAAAAGCACACATTGATAAAGTGATTGCTATATTTTGTGGATGGTCCTTATACCAAAATTTCCACAATCTTTTCCTGATATTTTCTGGTATTTATTGGATTATAATTACAACATAGGCATTTTAGTAAGTACGCATACAAGAATTCATATGGAACGATGTCCTGGTATTATGTTATTTTATTCATATGCTTAACAACACCTCTGCGTGCTGATCTTATTTCTCTAATGCAAACTTATACGTTTCTTCTATAGTGGTTTATGAAAAAACAGACATAGATGACATAATTAGATGGTTTTGTAGAAATATCTATGTCAGCATCTTTGGCAACCATAGAATATTTATGTATCTCCGCTCTACATCATTGACCTCAAGCATGTGTACGTGGCCTTCAGCCAACGACCCTGGCCTCCATCTCTTCTGTAGGAAGGTGCGGATCGAGCTTCAATCTATAGACTCGCCTCTGGCCTTCATTTTTATCTCAATCTGGAGAAATATAAGCGATTTGAAGGGATGATGTACATAAATGCTATATTACTTCCATTGTTGCTGCCAGTTTGAGGTTATACAATTTTTTTTCACAAACTTTGTAGTTGACTCTTGCTGCATATTTAGCTGTTTGATAACTATGACGTGAGAGTTGGCTGTTTAGACTTGGTTGCGATAGAGAACTTGAGATCCATATGTGACAACAGCATATTGTTAGTTACTGAAGATCATGCACGAGTTTTTCATAATTAATTATTGATGGATGCTCCATTCACCCTATTCGATGTTCGCCGGAGCAGGTTGCACTGGCGCGTGACATTCTTGGTTGCGAGGTTGGCTCCCTTCCATTTCGATACCTTGGATTGCCCTTGGGTATCCGCAAGGTCTCCACGGCGCAGCTACAGCCTGTGGTTGACAACGCGATGAGAAGGGTGCAGCCGTGGTGTGCCAAGCTCATGAACCGTGGCGGGCGGGCGATTCTCGTCCAAACCACGCTCTCATCGATGTTGGTTCATGCCTTGATGTCCCTGGACGTCCCACCAAAGACCCTGGAGGCCTTCGCCAAGATCTGTAGGGCCTTCCTGTGGAAAGGCAGGCAACAGGTGAATGGTGGCCATTGCCTGGTGGCGTGTGATACGTCCATTTTGCATCACTATTTTGTATCACAATTTACTGTTATTCATTGATATATTTCACATTTAGAGATGATACTTATGTTGTTTCCTCTGTTTTTACATGTTTGATGATCATTGGAGGATTTGCTGCCGGAGTCGGGATTCTGCTAGAAAAAAGACCGTCAAGATACCATATTTCGGAAGATTAGGAAATTCCAGAAAAATACTAGGAAATTATATTTTACCAGAAGACTGAAGTAGCCAGAAGGAGGAGGCGAGAGGGGCCACAGGGCAGCCTCACCACCAGGGGGCGCGGCCCAGCCCCTGGCCGTGCCACCCTATGGTGAGGGCACCCTGGCCCACTTCTGCCATCACCCCTTCACGTATTTCATCGTCCCCGAAAACCTAAGTGAAAGGGGGGGCTCAGAGATAGACACCGCCACCTCTGCGGGGTGGAAAACACCAGAGATAGAAAATCTCTCTGGCAGGCAGAAATCTGCTAGGGAAATTCCTTCCCGGAGAGGGGAGATCGTCGCCATCGTCATCACCATCGCACCGGACTTCATCGGGATCATCATCATCATCTCCATCGCCAGCACCTTCATCTCCACCATCACCACACCATCCCGCTGTAACATCTTGTGTTGAATCTTGTTAAATTCTTAGGGGAAACTTTCCCGGTGTTGATTACTCTTGTGGTTGATGCTATTGAGTGGAACCGTTGAATTAAGGTTTATGTTCAGATTGCTATTTATTATTATTTCACCTCTGATCATGATCCATATGATGTCTTGTGAGTAGTTCGTTTAGTTCTTGAGGACATGGGAGAAGTCAAGTCGTTAGTAGTGGAATTATGTTGAGTAATATTTAATGGTTTGATATTTATTTGTTGTGGTGTTATTTCACTAGTGGTGTCGTGTGAACGTAGACTACATGTACACTTCACCATTTATGGGCCTAGTGAAATGCATTGTGTATTTGACTACCAATTGTGGGGTGCTGGAGTGACAGAAACCTAAACCTCCATTGGGAAACCATTACGCTAGGGAGCGTAGGATCTTAGAGTTTAAGGCTGTGGTTAAATTTATCTTAATTACTTTCTTGTATTTGCGGATGCTTACAAGGGGTATAATCATAAGTATGTATTTATCTTAGTAAGGGTAGTGCGCTAGCACAGGTTCACCCCCATAACACTTATCAAACCAATAAAGATTATTTAGCGGCATGAAGCGAAAGCACTTGACAGAAACTCCAGTGTGTCCTCGAGAATGTTTGGTCATCATAAGTTACACAACCGGCTTGTCCTTTGCTCTAGAAAGGATTGGGCCACTTGCAGCAATTATTACTATTGTCGTTTATTTACTCATACTTTATTTATTTACGTTACCAAATACCCCTGAAACCCCGTTTGCTAGTATTTACAGTGAATCCTTGATCAAAACCACTTGTTAACACCTTCTGCTCCTCATTGGGTTTGACACTCTTATTTATCGAAAGTACTATGATACACCCCCTATACTGGTGGGTCATCAAGACTATTTTATGACGCCGTTGCCGGGGAGTGAAGCGCTATTGAAGAGTGGAATTGGTAAAGGTAACCGTCTTTGTGAGTATTGTTTTTATTTTTGTCTTTTATTTTGCTATGGAGAGTTCTCCATTTGGGTTCCTATTTGGGAACACTACTACCACTGCTGCACGTGTGGATGAACCACCACCACCACCACCTGCTCAATTAGATCCTTTTAAAATACCTACGAAAATTGTTCAACGTGTTATGGATAACTGCTATTCAGGAGATGGAACTGTCCATCCGGGTGATCACTTACTTTTTATACATGAATTATGCGAGTTGTTCAAGTGTGCAGGTATTTCACCGAGCCAGGTTAAGAGGAAGCTATTCTCTTTATCACTGAAAGGCAGAGCTGAGGAGTGGTATCAGCTGCTTAAAGATGGTCCATCTATTGCATGGGAGGAAATTGTGCCTCTCTTTTATTCCAAGTTTTATCCTCCAAGTGAAATTCATAAACATCGTAATCGCATATATAACTTTTGGCCTCATGATGGAGAGAGTATTGCCCAAGCGTGGGGGAGATTGAAGTTACTAATGCTCAAATGTCCCATTCATGAGCTCCCCAGTAATATTGTTATTGATAATTTTTATGCGAGGCTTGCTCTTCATGATAAGGATTATTTGGATGCCTCCTATTTTGGATCATTTACTCATATGAAAGAAGATGCTAAGTGGAATCTCCTTGACCGTATCCAAGAAAATGCTGAAGGATGGGAAAACGACAAAGGTAGGAGGTCAGGTATAAATTATGATTATGAATGCATTAAAACTTTTATGGGAACCGATGATTTTCATAATGTTAGCACTGCTTATGGTCTTGATTCTCAAATACTTGCTAACTGTTTTAAGGCTTTTGCTCTTATCTTGATGTTCCAAAGAAAGATTGGAATAAATATCATGCGCCTTATAAAGATTCTATTAGTCATATTCCTGCTGCAGCTACTGAAGTTTGTACTGTTAATAGCATTTTGCCTGAACCTTATTTTGAGAAGACACCTTTCCCTGCTAAGGTAAAAGAGCATTCTACTTTGGTAAGTGTGTCTAATAAAAGTACTAAGAAGGCTGTAGAACCTGATGAGCAAATTACTATTAAGTCTCCTGTGGCTATATTGAAGGACCTTGTTACTAAAGATGTAGGGGATGAATATATTATCTTTTGTGAAGATGCTACTAACATTATTTCACATCCTAAAAGGCGTAGGAAAACAAGTGTTCCTGTTATTTCTGTCAGGATTGGCGATCATTGCTATTATGGTTTATGCGACATTGGTGCTAGTTTAAGTGCCATTCCTTTAGAGCTTTACAGAGAAATCATGCATGAGATTGGCCCTTGTCAACTTGAGGATATTGAAGTGGTTGTTCATCTTGCTAACAGAGAGACTGTTTGGCCTCTGGGTATTGTTCGAGATGTAGAAGTTCTTTGTGGTAAGACTAAATATCCCACTGATTTCCTAGTACTTGGTACGGAAGCTAGTAAACTTGTCCTATTATTTTTGGTAGACCCTTTTTGAATACTTGTGGAGCTGTGATAGACTGTAAGAAGGAGAAAGTTTTCACTAAGTTTAATGGAGAATCTTATTAGTTTAATTTTTCTAAGTTTGCTAAGACTTCTTATGAAAATGACATGCCTAATGAAATTTTTTGAGTTGAGCAGCTTGCTTCTATTGCTCTTGCTCCTAATAATGCTTTGCAGCAATTCATGGAGGACCATGAAAGTGATGTCTGCAAGAAGGAAAGAGAAGAGATTGACGATATTTTCTTTCGTCAACCACCGTTGATCAAGCATAATTTACCTGTGGAGGATCTTGGTACCACTTTACCACCTAAGGAAGATCCTATTTTTGAATTAAAACCTGTACCTGATAATCTTAAGTATGCTTATATAGATGATAAGAAAATATATCTTGTTATTATCAGTTCTAATCTTTCAGGAAAGGAAGAAGAAAGGTTATTGTAGATATTGAGGAAACATCGAGGAGCTATGGGATATACTCTTGATGATTTTAAAAGTGATTTCTCCCACTTTATGTCAGCATGCTATTAATATGGAGGAAGACGCAAAGCCAGTTGTTGAACATCAACGCCGCTTAATTCCCAAGATGAAGGAAGTGGTAAGAAATGAGGTATTGAAGCTCCTTGATGCTGGTATTATTTATCCTATTGCTGATAGTAGATGGGTTAGTCATGTTCATTGTGTTCCTAAGAAAGGAGGTATGACTGTTGTGCCTAATGAGAATAACGAGCTTATTCCTCAAAGGGTAGTAGTTGGTTATAGAATGTGCATTGATTTTAGGAAGGTAAACAAAGTTACTAAGAAAGATCATTATCCTTTACCATTTATAGATCAAATGCTAGAGAGGTTATCTAAGAAGACTCATTTTTGTTTTCTTGATGGTTATTCTGGTTTCTCTCAGATTGCTGTTAAACTAGAAGATCAAGAGAAAACCACTTTTACTTGTCCTTATGGAATTTATGCTTATAGACGTATGCCGTTTGGTTTATGCAATGCTCCTGCTACTTTTCAAAGATGCATGTCTGCTATTTTTCATGGTTTTTGTGAAGAAATTGTGGAGGTTTTCATGGACGATTTCTCCGTCTATGGAACTTCTTTTGATAATTGTTTGCACAATTTTGATAAAGTTTTACAGAGGTGTGAAGAAACTAATCTTGTTCTTAATTGGGAGAAATGCCACTTTATGGTAAATGAAGGAATTGTTCTTAGGCATAAAATTTCTGAAAGAGGTATTGAAGTTGACAGAGCAAAAGTTGAGGCAATTGAGAAAATACCCTGTCCCAGAGATGTTAAAGGTATTCATAGTATTCTTGGTCATGCTGGTTTCTATAGGAGGTTTATTAAAGATTTATCTCAGATTTCAAAGCCTCTTACTAATCTTCTTCAAAAAGATGTACCATTTGTCTTTGATGATGATTGTAAGGAAGCTTTTGAAACTCTTAAGAAGGCTTTAACTACTGCTCCTATTGTTCAACCGCCTGATTGGAATTTACCCTTTGAAATTATGTGCGATGCTAGTGATTTTGCTGTTGGTGCTGTTCTTGGACAGCGCGTAGATAATAAGTTGAATGTTATTCATTATGCTAGTAAGACTCTTGATGCTGCTCAGAAGAATTATGCTACTACTGAGAAAGAGTTTCTTGCTGTTGTTTTTGCATGTGATAAGTTTAGACTTTATATTGTTGATTCTAAAGTTATTATTTATACTGATCATGCTGCTATTAGATATCTTATGACTAAGAAGGATGCTAAGCCTAGGCTTATTAGATGGGTGTTGCTTTTACAAGAGTTTGATTTGCATATTGTAGATAGGAAAGGTGCTGAAAATCCTCTTGCCAACAATTTGTCTAGATTGAAAAACATTTCTTTTGATCCTATTCATGTTAATGATAGTTTTCTAAATGAACAGTTGGCTTCAATAAATGTAACTTCGCGAGACCTTCCTTGGTATGCTGATTATGCTAACTTTATTATTTCCAAGTATTTGCCTCCATCCTTTACAGGTCAGCAAAGAAGAAAATTCTTTTATGATTTGAGGTATTACTTTTGGGATGACCCACACTTATATAAAGAAGGAGTTGATGGTATTATGCGAAGATGTGTACCAGAATATGAGCAACAAGAAATATTGAGAAAATGCCATGGAAGCGCTTATGGAGGACATCATGCTGGAGATAGAACCGCACAAAAGGTTCTACAATCAGGTTTTTATTGGCCAACCCTCTTTAAAGATGCTAGAAGGTATGTTTTATCTTGTGATGAATGTCAAAGAGTAGGTAATATTTCTAGACGCAATGAAATGCCTATGAGTTACACTCTTGTTATTGAACCATTTGATTGTTGGGGATTTGACTTTATGGGTCATTTTCCTCCTTCAAAAGGCTATACTCACATACTTGTTGCTGTTGATTATGTTACCAAGTGGGTAGAAGCCATACCTACAAAGAGTGCCGATGGTGAGACCTCATTAAAAATGCTTAAGGATGTTATTTTTCCTAGGTTTAGTGTGCCTAGATATCTTATGACTGATGGAGGTTCATTTTATTCATGACGGTTTTAGAAAAGGGATTTCTATTTTCATGCCCTTGGGTCCTTAGTTGTACTCAGTTTTCCTCAGCTCCTTAGGTTTTCCTCAGTTTTGTCCAAGCCCTTGTCTGAAACCCTCACAAGTGCTGGAACGGCCGGTTGCCTGACGGGACAACAACTTTGACCGTTATCTGCTGACTAGTGGGGCCACATAGAGCCCGCAAAGACACATCAGACCATCCATCTTTGTTTGACAGTAAGCATCGCCGTATCCCTGACCAAAACACGGACGAGTGGGGCTTCGGTATATCGAATGACAAGTGGTGCCACGACGCTGATACAAGGGGCAATATACGGGTAGGATTAGATTTTTAAACGGAGCTCTACAGTGATGGCACGGAGGAGGTGGCCTGCGGGGTGCCGAGATGAGATCGACGTCCACACAGAACTGCATGAGGCGAGACCAGACATATTAGATAGATATGAACTAGGCACGTTTAACCATGGAAAGAAGAGAAGAAATGGTCGAGAACATCGACGACGACCTCAACACTTTGACTGACGGTGTCGGACACGAACGCGAGCTATGTAGAGAAAACTAGTGTCTCTCCTTTCTGGCGTGTATAGATGGGTGCTAGGGGACTGTGGTGGCGAAGGGAAAGACCTCGTGGTGGTCTGTGGCGTCCAGCATAGCGGGGCGGCGTGGCCGTGCCCACAACGGCGTGCATGTTCGGCATTGGCATCAGCATGTACGTTCGTCATTGGCCTCGGCGGTATCTCTGGTGTGTCCGTGATCGAATGAGGGGACGGGATTGAGGGTGCATCCCGACGGTGACCTAGCAGTGGCAGCGAGCATAGCCGTTCTGACCATGCCGATATCGACATCGGCATCATTTGGAGGCTGTGGTGCTCGAATCATGGTGGAAATTGCGATATTATTTTTACATGCATAATATATAGAAAATAGCTAGATCTCTAAATCGATGCATATGAAGCTACATATATATATTCTTGGTCATAATCCCCTTATCTAAAGGGGATGGATGCATGGCTTCATGTCGTCGTCGCTTTCATTGTCAGTATCTTCGTTGTCCGTGTAGTAGTACTTCCTGCACATTGTTCCATCGAACACCTTCACTGTGAGCACATCATCGCCTTCATATTTGAAGTGTAGGAAGCAGTCGAAATCCACACCGTGCGCGATGGCGAAATTCTCCCAGCCCTTATCGAGGTACATCCGGCCCTGTTCGTCAAATAGGACCTCCACGGTCGAGAGACGAGGACCGCAGTCAGCTGCTCGCAGATACACCTTAGCGGGCTCCTGGCCGTCAAGATAGTCCGCAAACTTTTGTGGGAGTGCCTGCAAAGAGATCGAGCGCCGATCGTTTGAAATTAAAGGTTTTTAGAACATGCACATAATTAATCACATGCATCATATATGTGGGAACGCGTACGTACCTTCTTGGCCAAAGGGTCTCATAGATGACGATGGAGAACTCCTCTATGATCAATGGCAGTGTTGATGGTGGTGGTGGCAATGATGATGATCCACCACCCCGGCCGCCCCTTCCCCTTCCCCTTCCCCTTCCCCTTCCCCTTCCGGTCGGCGTCCAAGATGTGGAAGCCATGGCAATGGATCAAGTGTATGTGAACGAAGAAGAGAGAGGCAGAACCTATTGACATGAGGGATGGCTCTTGTGGGTGTTTATAAGGGAGAGATGACCGTTGTGGGGTTTACACCATAAATTAAGCTAGAGATGACCGTTATGGGGTTTACACAATAAATTAAGGAGAAGATGACCGTTGTGGGGTTTATCATTTTACCGTGAAAAGTAATGCCTAAAAGAAATGGAAATTCGTGATAGTTTATCATTTTACCATGAAAAGTAATGCCTACAAGAAATGGAAATTCGTGATAGTTTATCATTTTACCGTGAAAAGTAATGCCTAAAAGAAATGGAAATTCGTGATAGTTTATCATTTTACCGTGAAAAGTAATGCCTACAAGAAGTGGAAATTCGTGATAGTTTATCATTTTACCGTGAAAAGTAATGCCTAAAAGAAGTGGAAATTCGCGATAGTTTATCATTTTACTATGAAAAGTAATGCCTAAAAGAAATGGAAATTCGTGATAGTTTATCATTTTACCGTGAAAAGTAATGCCTACAAGAAATGGAAATTCGTGATAGTTTATCATTTTACTGTGAAAAGTAATGCCAAAAAAATGGAAATTCGTGATAGTTTATTATTTTACCGTGAAAAGTAATGCCTACAAAAAATTCGTGATTACCAAACTTGTTGAATCCGGTGGCAAACCCGTTATTTAGCATACATAGAGGGGTAGTAGTTTGCCACCGACAGATAGAGAGAGGGTGTCCATGACGAGAGAGAAAGACGAGTTATCCTGCCCGTTAGATCATAGGATCGACGGTAGGTGGGCACGATCCGTGTGACAACAGCTCGACTAATCAGGCCAAGTTTGGGCTTCTGTGAGAAGGGAGAGGGTAAAACTGAGTAGTATCAAAGATCCAAGGGCAAGTAAATAGTAAACAGGCTAAGGAATTCAAATAAGAGATTTAGAAAAAGAAAAACACATATTTTGTACAATGAAACCCAGGTTGGCCTACCTCAAAGTATTAGCAATTCAAATATACATGAGTGTGAAAATTATGGCCTCATTCAGACAAACTATGCTTTGGGTATAGATGTTTTGAGAAGGGGTTTGAGTGGAAAGCCATGAACCTTCATAGGTACTAGTGATTTGAGAAGTGGTCATGTGTGTTAAAACTTGATTTATATATGATTGTTATGATTTCCTACGTGGCAGGTCGCGTAACAAGACTCCATGAGTAGGAGGCACTATGATTTTATTTTTTAAAATTTTTTTGCGCATGAAATGACTTAATAAGATAGCTTAATCCCATTTGTTGACTCTCTATTGACCAGCCACTTGAGGGTAAAACTGAGTATATTGCACTAGCCAATATTAGTACTCGAGGAGAAAACTGAGTACAGATATTTTTTCAGTGTAAGACTCGAGGGTAGAACTGAGTACACGTAACGGTGCAGACGTGCAGTACCACGGATGCGTGTTGAGACCAAACATCTAGATTTTTGAGAAACTGCTGAGACGAACCGTCACTTTGCCTATACAAAGCCCCTCTCTCCCTCCCTCTGCACACAGTCTCATTCTTACTCACACACGCAACCACGCCTCTCACGTCTCATCACATTCTCCAAATCGAAGGAAAAAAACCCTAACCGCCCTATGCGCGCTCCCCTGCCGGCGATGGAGAAGAAGAATGCGCCGGTGGCCGTCGCCCCCGAGCCCGTCGCCTCTGAGCCCATCGCCTCTGAGCCCGTCGCATCCGAGCCCATCGCCTCCGAGGGCGGCGTATCTAAGCGCGGCGCCTCCATGAACTGGGCCTCTCTCAGGGCTGACGGACCACTTCACAAGATCGGCGACTACTTACTGGCGAACGAGGAGTACGTGGACACCTACTCTGCTTTGAGGCAAGTTTGTACAAATTGGTGCTCAGATTTACCTGAGCCCGACGTGCACCTGCACGAATGGATCATGGTAGAACACGCCCTTAAACGCGCCGCTGAGTTCTCCTTCCTCCACCTCCGCACATCCCGCTACGTCACCATCGATCTAACGGAAGTTCATGCAAGGTTCAAATTCCTCCATATCTATAGAGTTAATCTATTTTTATTTTCAATCGTAAACATCTTAGTGCTGAATGTTATCTTCATCAATATATTTTAGATACTACTTCGTCGGCTTTTGCCGTGGCGTCATCGTGCTTGCCCAGAAGAACCAGCCGCACAAGATACGGCTTCTGAACCCACTCACAAAGACATTGAACACTATGTTTGAGGCGCAGATGCCATCTGTTATTCTGGAGTCAGTCGCTGTAATGAAGTCCCCGACTATGGTCTTCGTTTCCACATATTACCCGGCAGAAATTGCTTGGGTCGATGAGAGCACTCCAACTAAGGGTATAGATGAAGATTGGAGAGAAGGAAGATTTTCGATCGAGCACCATTCTATGTGTTGCATTACCCCGTTCAATGGTGAATTGTATGCAACAGCTGTGAACAATTTTGAGTTCGGAACATTAGTGTGCACCAACAATGTCCAGTTGGAGCAGCGCGCGAGCACTGTCAACATGGAGACACTATTTTCATTTCCAGAACTTGGAAATGACAAGTTCTACCTTGTGAAGTCGGATGGTGATCTGCTGCTTGTGTTGTTGGGCGGTCGTTTGGAGGAAGGTCAAACATTGGTGTACCGTGTGGACACTGAGAGCCGCTCTCTCCATGCTGTCAGTAACATTGGCAGTCGTGCCTTCTTCGTCCATCATATCCGGTGTATCTCCGTCGACACCAGAGTGCACCCGACACTTCGACCTGGCTACATCTACTACGCAGATTTAGGTTTAATAAGAGAGTACTTTGATGATATAAAGGCTTGGGATGAGTGGCCACTATGTGTGGATAGATTAGGAAAGTACGGTCTGAGAAATGAACAAAGGCCATACCGTTTGGAGGATGTATTGGCTGCACACTGCAGACGGAAGGAGTTCAATAAATATTTCTTTCAGACCAGAGAATGGAGCGACGGTGATATATATGATGAATGAATAATAGATTCATTCATCCTGGGGTATCCTAATCTTCATGTTGGCCATACATTGCGTCTTGTATTATTTTCAGCTTAGTTTGTCATGAACATTAACATCTTTATTGGCTGCGGTATGCAGTTTATGTATTATACTTAGTTTTCTAGATTTATTATGCTGCTGTGAATTTATCCTATACTAGCTTCTAGATTTGCTACTAGATTTGTTATCATATTGGGCAAAAAATGAGGGCCAAAAGGCAACAATCATTGAAGAAAGACAGAAATAGAAGCTTCTCTAGATTTGATACTAATTTGGTGAAAAGAGAGAGAACTGTTACAGAGAGAGAGGGGAAAAAGGCGCTCTGAAAAATGCCAATTTGGGCCGAAAGAGACAGAACCGAGCTCTCACGTACAACCAAACGCGGTCTCGTCCTGTCCCACGCGGTCCCTTTCTACCAGCCCCACGCGACGCGGCCCCACACATCAACACGGAACGGTCAACTAAATGGAAATCCTCCCGTCCGAGCTCCTTCTGAGGGTTTCAGACAAGGGCTTGGGGAAAACTGAGGAAAAACTAAGGAGCTGGGGAAAACTGAGTACAACTAAGGACCTGAGGGCACGAAAATAGAAATCCCTTTAGAAAAACTCTTGCTAGATATGACGTTAATCATAGAATTGCTTCTGCTTATCATCCCCAAACTACTGGACAGGTAGAGCTTTCAAATAGGGAGATCAAGTCTATCTTGTAGAAGACTGTCAATAGATCTAGGAAAAATTGGGCTAGCAAGTTAAACGATGCTTTATGGGCTTATAGAACTGCTTATAAGAACCCCATGGGCATGTCTCCTTACAAAATGGTTTACGAAAAAGCGTGTCACTTGCCTTTAGAATTAGAATACAAAGCTTTTTGGGCAGTAAAAGAGCTTAATAGGGATTTTAAACTTACCGGTGAGAAAAGGTTGTTAGATTTGAGTTCTCTAGATGAGTGGAGAAATGAAGCCTATGAGAATGCCAGACTTTTCAAAGAGAAAGTCAAGCAATGGCATGACAAGAGAATTCTTAAAAGAGAGTTTCATGTTGGTGAGAAAGTTCTATTGTATAGGTCTCGTCTCAGATTTTTTGCAGGAAAATTACTCTCGAAATGGGAAGGACCATATGTTATTGTGGAAGTGTACCGCTCAGGTGCGATAAAGATTGCTTCATTGAAAGATGACACTACACAAGTGGTGAATGGTCAAAGACTCAAACATTATATTGCTGGAGATTTTTATAATGAAGATGTTGATGTTATTCAAACAGTTTCTCCGGAAGAATTCATCCAGGACAATATGCAGGAACCTGCAGAGTTCGTTTTTGAATAGGTAACAGTTCTAGTCAGAGAAAGTTCGCAAAAAACTTTTCCATTAATACTTTTGATGTTTTTATTAAATATGAAAAATCACGAGACGAAAACGGGCAGGAGATGAAAAATCACGAGACGAAAACTTTTGATGTCCGGTGGCTCCTCACCACCAGGGGGCGCGGGCCCACCCCAGGCCGCACCGCCCTGTGGTGAGACCACCTCGGAGCTCATTTCTGTCCCGGTTTCCTCCTGTGATTTTGCCTCGATGTATAATTTTCGCCTATATAACCCCCCGGAGTACCCGAGGTCTGTATATTGTTTCTCGTCGTGTTTTTGTTTCGAGCTGTTTCTGTCAGGGGATTGTTCTTAGCTTTGAGTTGCAATGTCTTCATCCGGTCCATCCGAGGAGAACCCTCTTGCGGATACCATTAATCTGTATATGAGGGAGCTGAAGATGCATCCGAAGGAGTTGTTGCTCAAAGATGGGGAGTTGCAGATCAAAGATGTCCAAGTCCCTAAGGGAGAAGGGAGTCTCGAAGCCAGGATGGAAGCACTGGAACAAGAAGTTTTTAAGTATAAGAAGATGGCGGAACGTGAGGTGGACATCATCCATAGGATTAATCAAGAGCTTGTTACCAAGTACAAGAAGGAGACTACAGAACTCTGGAAGGACATCTTTTCACTCCATGAGACCACTAACCAATTACAAGCACAAATCTACGACTTGCAGAACCAAAACTGTGAGTATGAAGCTAGATTTCAATAAATGAGTGCTGCTACAAGTTTCAGGATATTGGAGACCAAGACATCCTTCCTTGACGGGGGACCTCTGCCTTGGAAGTACGATGATGATAAAGACTCACCACCACCGCCGAAGGAGTAATTCATCATGGTATAGGCACCCCCTTGGCTTGTTCCAAGCTTGGGGAAGTACCGCGGTATCACATCATTACCCTTTTACTCATTTACTTTTCAAGTAGAGTCATATCATGAATAAAGAAGTTATCTTATAGAATAGTTTGCAGTGTGGAATTATCCTCCTTAGTTGGTTATCTATGTATCCCTTGGTGTGAGTTGTGGTAATGAAATATTAATGAGAAGTTTTTATCGTTTACTTTCCGCACACTTTATTTTAGTTTGCAATGTCTCTCATATGACTAGTCTTGTTGATTAGTATTGGTATCACTTTGGGAGCACGAGTAAATTTAGTTGGTTTTGGCAAACTTAGCTTGGTCAGTAGCAACATTACCTTGAGATTTGAGTAGAAAAGAAGAAAGAAGTGTTTGTAGTTACATCACTTCAGTTTTTCTTCATGTTTGGCTTATAAGCATTATTATTCTCAAAGTTAAAATCATTGTACCTTCAAGGAAGTTTGCATGATTGTTCCTATTGTATGTATATTTGTTTGTTTCATGCAACTATGCTTGCTACTCAGCCTTGCTAGCCAAAAACCTGTACTGAGAGGAAATACTTCTCGTGCATCCAACTCCCAAAAACCAAGTTACTTCCAAAGAGTCCACTATAAATTCCTATGCATGGTATTTCAAGCCATTCCAAGTAAATTTTCATGTGCTACCTTTCAAAAAAACCTTCAAATACTTCTCATTTTGTGCCACTATTGTTAGCTCATGAGGACGTAGTGGATGGGTTTGTTATCTTCCATACTAAATTAAGTACCCCTCGACTAGGCAGCTTCATCTGCTCGTCATTAATTTTGCAAGGGAGCTGGTCAGACCATTGTAATCTCAAAAAGAAAAGAAAAAGGCACTCCTCCATGGTATGTGAAAGTTGGTTGGCACCCGATGGAATCGGTTAGCCATGGTTTGAGAAAGGAAAAGGTGAGGATGAGTGCCAAGCTATAAAAGAGCACCAATGTGCCAATTAATTAACATCTCGGAACCGCTCTCACTTGTTTAGTATGGAAGATATCAAAAACTCTGTTGCTAGTCGTTGACAAAAGCAACCACCTCTCAAAATAACTTTTTACCTCTTTTTTACAAATGAAAAGCTCTAACACATGTTTAATCCCTGCTTCCCTCTGTGAAGGGCCTATCTTTTACTTTCATGTTGAGTCAACCTATTCCCTTCTATCTCAAGCAAGCATTTGAGTTGTTATGTTTCACTCATCCATATGTTGATCCGTTTAATCATGTTTACTAACTTCTTTTGTTAGTACAATGCTTTTGTCTGAAAGAATATATCTTTGAAAGCTTTCTATGAATGCAAAAGTTTGTTTCATTGAGCATATAGTTTTTGCTATATTAGCTCTGTTTTAAAAAGGCTCCGTTCAAAAATAAGTATAGTTTATTCATTGTTCTCTGACCAAGAACTAAGGTTTGCCATCATCAATTATAGTTTACCTTGTGCATCCTTATTTGTGATTTTCTTTTACTTATTGCAAATCTATATCATATAAAGGGAGGTTGCTGTCTATTATAAATTGTGCCTTAGTGAATGTGATGCTTCTTGTTCGTATTTTGATTATCGACACTTCAGTCCATAAACCTATGGTCATGTTTATCGAGTTTAGTTTTCGCTTGGGGACAAGCGAGGTCTAAACTTGGGGGGTTGATATGTCCATTTTGCATCACTATTTTGTATCATAATTTACTATTATTCATTGATATATTTTACATTTAGAGATGATACTTATGTTGTTTCCTCTGTTTTTACATGTTTGATGATCATTGGAGGATTTGCTGCCGGAGTCAGGATTCTGCTGGAAAAAGGACCCTCAAGACACCATATTTCGGAACATTAGGAAATTCCAGAAAAATACCAGGAAATTATATTTTACCAGAAGACTGAAGTAGCCAGAAGGAGGAGGCGAGAGGGGCCACAGGGCAGCCTCACCACCAGGGGGCGCGGCCTAGCCCCTGGCCGTGCTGCCCTATGGTGAGGGCACCCTGGCCCACTTCAGCCATCGCCCCTTTGCGTATTTCATCATCCTCGAAAACCTAAGTGAAAGGGGGCTCAGAGATAGACACCGCCGCCTCCGCGGGGCGGAAAACACCAGAGAGAGAAAAGCTCTCTGGCAGGCAGAAAACTACCAGGGAAATTCCTTCCCAGAGAGGGGAGATCATCGCCATCGTCATCACCATCGCACCGGACTTCATCGGGATCATCATCATCATCTCCGTCGCCAGCACCTTCATCTCCACCATCACCACGCCATCCCGCTGTAACATCTTGAGTTGAATCTTGTTAAATTCTTAGGGGAAACTTTCCCGATGTTGATTACTCTTATGGTTGATGCTATTGAGTGGAACCGTTGAATTAAGGTTTATGTTCAGATTGTTATTTATCATTATTTCACCTCTGATCATGATCCATATGATGTCTTGTGAGTAGTTCGTTTAGTTCTTGAGGACATGGGAGAAGTCAAGTCGTTAGTAGTGGAATTATGTTGAGTAATATTTAATGGTTTGATATTTATTTGTTGTGGTGTTATTTCACTAGTGGTGTCGTGTGAACGTCGACTACATGACACTTCACCATTTATGGGCCTAGTGAAATGCATTGTGTATTTGGCTACCAATTATGGGGTTGCTGGAGTGACAGAAACCTAAACCTCCGTTGGGAAACTATTACACTAGGGAGCGTAGGATCTTAGAGTTTAAGGTTGTGGTTAGATTTATCTTAATTACTTTCTTGTATTTGCAGATGCTTGCAAGGGGTATAATCACAAGTGTGTATTTATCCTAGTAAAGGTAGTGCGCTAGCACAGGTTCACCCCCATAACACTTATCAAACCAATAAAGATTATTTAGCGGCATGAAGCGAAAGCACTTGACAGAAACTCCAGTGTGTCCTCGAGAACGTTTGGTCATCATAAGTTACACAACCGGCTTGTCCTTTGCTCTAGAAAGGATTGGGACACTTGCAGCAATTATTACTATTGTCATTTATTTACTCATATTTTATTTATTTGCGTTACCAAATACCCCTGAAAACCTGTTTGCTAGTATTTACAGTGAATCCTTGATCAAAACCACTTGTCAACACCTTCTGCTCCTCGTTGGGTTTGACACTCTTATTTATCGAAAGTACTATGATACACCCCCTATACTTGTGGGTCATCAGCGTGGGACAAGGTGACCGCGCCCAAGTCTGTGGGAGGGCTGGGCTTGCCTAATTTGCGCCTTCTCAACCTGGCGCTTCGTTGCCGTTGGGCATGGCTGCAGTGGACTGACCCTGCCAGGACCTGGGCGGAGTTTGATCTTCGACTCCCCCGGGCTTCGTTGGCCCTGTTTGAGGCGGCCACGACTGTTCGTCTTGGTAATGGTGAGCATGCTCGGTTCTGGTTGGATCATTGGTTGGACGGCGCTCGAGTGGAGGATGTGGCTCCCAACCTGGCGGCGATGATCCCTCCTCGCAAAGCCAAAGCCCGCTTGGTCAAGGAGGGGCTTTCTGGCCTTTGGCTTCAGGACTGCGGGCCCAACCTCACGGCCAAGGCGCTCGCGGAGTTCTTTGTTCTCTGGCAGATCCTTGCTGAGGTTCAGCTCTCTCCAGAGCGTGGTGACGAGCTGATTTGGGCCTGGTCGCCGGATGGGGCGTACTCGTCTAAGTCAGCTTACAATGCTTTCTTTGTGGGGCGCCACCAGGCTAGAGCGGCTGCTCAGGTGTGGTGCAAGAGGGCCCCTTATGGGTGTAGGTTTTTTGCTTGGCTCGTCTCCAAGGATAGATGTTGGACGGCAGACCGGCTAGAGCGTCGAGGACTCCCGCACCCCGCGCGGCTTGCCCGCTTTGTGACCAGGAGCCGGAGACGTTGCAGCACTTGTTACTTTGGTGTGTGGTGGTCCGGGAGGTGTGGGTGTGGGCCCTAAACCACTGGGATCGTTTACAGTGGCTTCCGGAGGTTGATTCGGCTCTCCTTCAGTGGTGGACTTCGAGGCCCTGCCCCAAGGCCACACAGCGGGACCTTTGGACGGCCATTACCCTGGTCTTCTAGTGCATTTGGCGGCACCGCAATGATGTGGTCTTCAACGGGGCCCGGCCTAAAGTGGAGGTCATCCTAGCGAAGGTTACAGAAGTCTTCCAATAATTTTGTATTATGGGCTGCTGTGTAATAGAATAAATCAGATAATAAATTTCAGCTAATATATCACACGGTTACACATGTGCTAGGGTATCTGTAACTAGGTTGTGCTGAGGTTCCTTGTTGAGCTTAGCAACACTAGATCTATGGTGGGTGATGAATTCGTCGGTGAGAGCGGCGAATCAATGACTTAGAGTCCAGCAGGTTGTTGCTCCCTAACAGAAGCTTGTTGCTAGCTTTCTTAATGAGTTGATAGCAATAGATGAATGTTAAATAATTTACACGGTTAATAGAGGACTGATTTGTATTGTGCGGTTAGGCAATGATGTCTGAATATATTATATTACATTAGATTGGATTTTTGGGTTTTCTAGCTGACGGATTCTGGGTGAATTTTTACGGTATGGTGTTTATCATTAGTCATGCTTCTATCCCATGCGTTTCTAAAGTACTATTGAACTAATTATCCCTTTTCATGCATATTTTTTATACAAAAATTCTTTTTAAGTCTTTTTAACTTGTTATTATAGCTAGATAATGTTTCACGGCTCTTTTTAATGAGAAGAGGTGTTGTGCAAAATACACTTGCTTCATAATTTAATACTCTCTCGCAGTTCTCTTTCACTCTGTACTAATGCTTGATTTAGCAAAAAAGTAAAATGTTTTTATTTGTTTTAACATCCATAAGGTTCTTATCTAATTCATGGCATAGGACTACGTACCATATTTGGGAATTGGGACTAATGATTTTTTTTTTTTGAATTTTCACCGGGGGGAAGAATCCCCACCTGAATTTGTATTCAGTTGCCTATAAGGCTTTGCAGCCTAATGCAAGATGGGTTCAAGGGAATCAGAGTTACAAGGGGGAACTGAAGGAGAGCATAAACAAAAAAAATACACACCAACACACAACAAGAGAGAGGACTGCCGGCGTAATCGAAAGTCCCGATCAACCGAGTCCAAACCGGGGCACCGTGCCAATGACAGAGTCTAACGGAAGTGCATAGACAAGACCACACAACGCCACGACACCACCTGCATCGGGGGTGTGGTCGACAGGCCACGCACAGCGAGATGATGCCATGGCAACCAACAACGAAGCCTAACAGAAGCGCACAACCGAGAC
This sequence comes from Dactylis glomerata, assembly GCA_007115705.1. Classification (NCBI taxonomy): domain Eukaryota; kingdom Viridiplantae; phylum Streptophyta; class Magnoliopsida; order Poales; family Poaceae; genus Dactylis; species Dactylis glomerata. Next base: position 6,563,661 of record QXEO01000186.1, on the reverse strand, counting down.
CACCCAACGCCGCGACACCATCTGCATCGGGGGGGGGGGTGGTCGAAGGCTACGCGCAGCGAGACGACGCCACGGCACCCGAGCGCCACCGGCGTAGACAGGGGGCTTCACGGCACCAAGACACACCAGCACCGTCTTCAAGCTTTCACAGCAGCGCAGAACAAGGACATGGCAGCACCGCGAGGCCAAAGCCTCGCCGCCGTATGCATCCCCATTGAGCAGCAGCATGAAGTTCCAATGTGACCCCCTCAAGAAGGAAGAACGACGCCAAAGGCGCCGTCGTCACTGAGCTTTCGCCCGGAACCACCACACTAGGGACATAGTCTCTCTAACCACGCCCCCAGAAGGGTTTGCGACACCAAACAGCGCCGCCGTGGTCTGCTCAACCAGAGTTAGAGCAAACGGATTTCTCCGGAGACACACCTGAGAGCCAACCGACGATGAAGTCGCACGAGGCCCCCACTGCCTGGGGGAGAGGGACCGGCAGCCAGACTCCCCAGCCAAGACGACCCTTGTAACAACCCAAATTTTTAGAAATTTAGAAACAAATAAACTTTATTAAAATACCAAATTTTGGACCCAACAAAAACTTTTATATACACGATTAGTTTCTTGTCTTGAAACACTGCATTTTGTTCCCGTGCTTCAAATAAGATTAATGGGAGAGAGTTTTAGGAATCAAAACCTTTGATCCAATTTCAAATCCTTCAAAAGAAAATATTTGGAAGGAAGGTGATGTCTACGCACTTCTATTCTTGTAGACACTTGTTGGGCCTCCAAGTGCAGAGGTTTGTAGAACAGCAGCAAGTTTCCCTTAAGTGGATCACCAAAGGTTTATCAAACTCAGGGAGGTTAGAGGTCAAAGCTATCCCTCTCAAGCAACCCTGCAATTACGATACAGAAAGTCTCTTGTGTCCCCAACACACCCAATACACTTGTCAGATGTATAGGTGCACTAGTTCGGCGAAGAGATAGTGAAATACAAGTGGTATAGATGATTATAAGTAGCAAACGTGGTGTGAAATAAATATCGCTACGAGCAAACAAGTAACAAAATAGCAAGTAAACGGTGTGCAATGCTTGGAAACAAGGCCTAGGGATCATACTTTCACTAGTGGACACACTCCCAACAATATAACATGAATGAACAAATAACTTCTCCTTGCTAAAGTACTCTGAATTACTCTCCTATTGAATAACACTAATCATTGCGTAGTGGCTACAGAAGCACCCCTTAAAGTTCATCAAGTACTTGACAAACACCACTCATAGCGATACCCAAATCAGATCACAACTCAAGATAGAAATCATTGCAACTTAAACCAAGTACTAACACGGTGCACACACTGTCAACATTACACCATGAAAGGAGGAATAGATCACTCAATACTATCATAGTAATAATTATTCTCATAATCCATAAGAGATCACAATCATAGCCTAAACCAAGTACCACCATGATGCACGCACTGTCACCGTTACACCATGGCAGGAGGAATAGATTACTTTAATAACATCACTAGAGTACACAAAATATCTGAATAATAACATGTACTTGTTCAACATGATACAAAGCTCACGATCACATAAAGATCACATCATGGGAGAGAGAGGTGAACCACATAGCTACCGGTAGAGCCCTCAGCCCCGGGGATGAACTACTCCCTCCTCATCATAGGAGACAGCAAGGTTGATGGAGATGGCGGTGAGGTCGATGGAGACGGCGGAGACGGCGATGGAGACCGATGGAGATGGCTCCGGGGGCACTTCCCCGTCCCGGCAGGGTGCCGGAGCAGAGACTTCTGTCCCCCGAAATTCGTCGGCGATGGCGGCGGAGCTGCGGAACTCTTTCTGGAAAATTGCCGAATCCCCTAGGGTTTTCCGTCCCGAGGCTTTATATAGGCGAAGGGGCGTCGTGAGGGGTGGAGCCAGGCGTCCTCACACGGGGCTCGCGCGGCCCAGGCCTGGTCTGCAAAGGAGCGGGCGTATCTCGGCCGTCCGGACTCGGAATCAGGTGAATTTTATGTGCAGAACGTTCGCCGTGAAATTCCCTACAACTTTGTATTTGAAGAGTTTTACGTTTGACGCCGTATTCGACCCGTAACGTGACCATCTTCGAAAAAAGTTCTGGTACAGATTTCTGGAAAGTCCCAATTTGACTCCAATAAGGTTTCCACTTGTATTCTTGGTAATTCCTACACATCAAAGTGTAAAACAAGAACATTGTGCACTTTTGCAACTATTAGTAGGTTAGTCCAAATAAATCATAAAAGTATCACAAAGTGTAGACAAAACATATAGCAATTGGTGTAAAACAAGCATGGAGGATCAAAAATTATAGATACGTTTGCAACGTATCAACATCCCCAAGCTTAACTCCTGCTCGTCCTCAAGTAGGTAAGTGATAACAAAAGAATAATTTTTGAGGTGGCATGCACCTTCACAATCTTAATCATATATGTAAGCATTTGTGAGCTGGGATCAAAAGAACTTAAAACATGGGCATGAAAGATATAATCTTGATAGAAGAAACTTAGCAACCATGTTATAACATGAAAATGAACACAAACAAAAGATCATGAAAATGAAACAATGAAAGTCAAACGTGTGTTCAAATCATAAGGAAAAACATACAAATGATTTTCAGCTTGTCCTTCATGGAGAGCAAAACATAAATGCATAGGACACCTTCAAGTTTAAGAGGGCGACTAGATACAAATAATTTAAGAACAAGTGAAACCATGATCATGAAACAATCAATGAAAACTTTGGGACAATGCACATTATACTCAGAATGACAACTATGCTCTCTTAGATGGTGCATAAAGATAGAAGATGGTGACTCAACACAAAAGTAGAAGAAAGACCCTTCGCAGAGGGAAGCAGTGATTAAACATGTGCTAGAGCTTTTCATTTGTAAAACAGAGAGATAAAAAATTGGTTTTGAGAGGTGGTTGTCTTTGTCAACGACTGGCAATGGGGTTCTTACTATCTTCCATACAAAAAATGAAGCAAGTTTTTGAGAGAGAGATTGGCACTTTTGTGCTCTTTTTATAAAGCTTGGCACTCCTCCCCACCTTTTTTCCTTTCACAAACCATGGCTAACCGATTCCATCGGGTGCCCACCAACATTCACATTCCATGGAGGAGTGCCTTTTTTATTTTCTTTTTTTTCTTTTTTTTTCTTTTTTGGAATAAGCAATATGGAAGATAGCAAATCCGACCACTACGTCCCCATGAGCTGAAAACAGTGTCACAAAATGAGAAGTGTTTTGAAGGTTTTTGAAAGGTAGCACATGAAAATTTACTTGGAATGGCTTACAAATACCATGCATAGGAATTTATAGTGGACACAATTACAAACTTGGTTTTTGGGAGTTGGATGCACGAGTAGAGCTCATACTCAGTACAAGGCGAGGGCTAGCAAAAGACTGGAAGCGACCAGCTAAGAGAGCAATAACGGCCATAATCATGCAAAGCGACAAAGCAACATTAAAAGAAGCATAAGACGGCATCAAAAGTCAAAAACTAAATGATCATAGAGGCTATAGGCGACTTATTTTTGTAGTCAACATGGTGTAAGCATGTGCCAAGTCAACCCAAATAAAGCATCAAAGGAGAAAACCAAATAAATGCTTCCATATAATAAAAACAACGCATAATTTTTTCAAAGACTCATTAAGCAATATCAGTTATTTGAGACAAGTCATGCTACAGCAAAACCACTAAGCATACTATCAAAAAGACATCAAGCACGACATGCAAAAGCCTAGGCCGCAGTCTACACAAGCTCCTTCTTGTACCACTTTTTTGCATAAAGCTTTTTCTCTTTTCCAACACCATTTGAAATTTTTTAAGACACCTCTTTTGATGAAAACCAATAAAGATCAGAGGCAAAAATACACCTTGATAAATAAATATAAGAAGATCTGAATGCAAATCAAGGCGACGAAAACCAAAAGTAGTAGCAGAAAAAGAAGAACACTCGTTGAAACGATAAGAGTGAAAAACAGAGTGTTCTTGACAAATGAAAAACGAGTTCATCTCCTCCAAAAGAAACATGATGTGATCTAACCATTTATTGCAGCAAACTAAACTAAACTAACTAAGAAAACTAAAGCAACTGACGCTCCAAGAAAAACACATAGTGCATGAAGCAATAAAAATATAGTGTCTTGAAAGGTGACCTGATTTTTGCCGATGAAGAAAGGGGTGCCTCGGGGGCATCCCCAAGCTTTGACGCTTGTACTTCTTGGATATTTCTTGGGGTGATGCATGGGCATCCCCAAGCTTGAGCTTTTTTCCATTCTTCAACTCATCTCATCATTCTCCAATCCCTACACTTGAAAACTTCCTTCATACAAAACTAAACACAAATCTATTAGCAACATTAGTTTAAGCATAACATATAATCAACCTCTTTTTGCTTCAGGTTTCAACCTAAAACCACCACATATTAAGCATATACTACTGTAGCAACTTCTCTAAAAGTTCCGTGATCAAAAGAACTCAAAAGAAAGCGATAAAGTGGCAAACACAAATATTGGCAGAAATCTGTCAAAACTGAACAGCTGACAAAGGTCGAATTTTTGAGGGGTTTTATGTTGCTCAAATCAAAAAGTGTTCAACTAAGAAAAGTTTGGATATAACCTGGGCATATGCACAACAAATCGCAGGTCCAAAAGATAAATAGAGAATTTTCACGAATTTTTATGGTGCAGCACCGAAAACAGTTTCAGGACAGCAACATCCCCAAATCTTACCTCGCTCAAATTAGAGGTTTCTCTTGGCACAAAAACGAAATAAAAAGGATAAGGAGCGGTTATTACAGTAGTAATAACTTCCAGGACTCAAATAAAAGAAAAAGTACAAAAAATAAACAATGGGTTATCTCCCAAGAGTGCTTTTCTTTAACGCCTTTGAGCTAGGCACAGTAATTTGCAAAGATGCTCACGTGGGCGCCATATAAGAGCTTGAGGCAAAAGCGCCATATAGGAACTTAAAGCAATAGAGAGCATCAAAAAGCAAATGTGAAAGACATTTATATCTGAAGCACTTCCTATGCATAGGAATCTTGTAAGAAAATAAATCAACAAGGCACATAGTAGCAAGCATGGATAGATAAAACAAGTGCCACTTCAAGATTTGCAACATAAAGAGGGGGAACTTAATATTGTTGAGATCCATCAAACCATGTTTCCCTCTCTCATAATAACTTTCAGTAGCATCATGAATAGAACTAACAATATAACTATCACATAAAACATCCCTATCATGTGCCACATGCATAAAAGAATTAATACTCACCACAGGAACAATAGTAGTAGGTGCAGATTCAACAGAATAATTATTCTCATCACCATAATCATCATAAATAGGAGGCATATTGTAATCATAACTAATTTTATCCTCACTAGTAGGTGAACTGAAAATATTATACTCATCATTATAGCCATCATAAACTAGAGGTTTAGTATCATCACAAGCTAGAGAGCAACTATTTCGCAAAGCATATTCTTTAAACATATCATCATAAGAAGGAACATCACATATGGGAGATAAAATATCATCAGAGCAAATTTTCTCCACTAAAGCTAGGGAACTAAAAATATCATGCTTAACAAAACCAGCTTCCCCAAGCTTAGACTTTTCTATAGGATTAGCAACAACGGTGTTCAAAGCATTCATACTAACAACACTATTAGCATGCAAATTAAGCTCTAAAGGTTTTTCAATTTTCTCTTCAAACACTTCATATCTAAACTCGGGAAAAAGACTACAGAACTCTTTGTTTTCCATTAAGCCTAACTAGTGAAAATAAAAACAAGAAACAAAAAGATGCAATTGCAGAATCTAAAGGAAATAACTCCGAGCACTCACTAGCAACTAAAAGACTTAGTAACCAAAGAATGTGAGTACCTTTTACCTTACCTCCCCGGCAACGGCGCCAGAAAAGAGCTTGATGTCTACGCACTTCTATTCTTGTAGACACTTGTTGGGCCTCCAAGTGCAGAGGTTTGTAGAACAGCAGCAAGTTTCCCTTAAGTGGATCACCCAAGGTTTATCAAACTCAGGGAGGTTAGAGGTCAAAGCTATCCCTCTCAAGCAACCCTGCAATTACGATACAGAAAGTCTCTTGTGTCCCCAACACACCGAATACACTTGTCAGATGTATAGGTGCACTAGTTCGGCGAAGAGATAGTGAAATACAAGTGGTATAGATGATTATAAGTAGCAAACGTGGTGTGAAATAAATATCGCTGCGAGCAAACAAGTAACAAAATAGCAAGTAAACGGTGTGCAATGCTTGGAAACAAGGCCTAGGGATCATACTTTCACTAGTGGACACACTCCCAACAATATAACATGAATGAACAAATAACTTCTCCTTGCTAAAGTACTCTGAATTACTCTCCTATTGAATAACACTAATCATTGCGTAGTGGCTACAGAAGCACCCCTTAAAGTTCATCAAGTACTTGACAAACACCACTCATAGCGATACCCAAATCAGATCACAACTCAAGATAGAAATCATTGCAACTTAAACCAAGTACTAACACGGTGCACACACTGTCAACATTACACCATGAAAGGAGGAATAGATCACTCAATACTATCATAGTAATAATTATTCTCATAATCCATAAGAGATCACAATCATAGCCTAAACCAAGTACCACCATGATGCACGCACTGTCACCGTTACACCATGGCAGGAGGAATAAATTACTTTAATAACATCACTAGAGTACACAAAATATCTGAATAATAACATGTACTTGTTCAACATGATACAAAGCTCACGATCACATAAAGATCACATCATGGGAGAGAGAGGTAAACCACATAGCTACCGGTAGAGCCCTCAGCCCCGGGGATGAACTACTCCCTCCTCATCATAGGAGACAGCAAGGTTGATGGAGATGGCGGTGAGGTCGATGGAGACGGCGGAGACGGCGATGGAGACCGATGGAGATGGCTCCGGGGGCACTTCCCCGTCCCGGCAGGGTGCCGGAACAGAGACTTCTGTCCCCCGAAATTCGTCGGCGATGGCGGCGGAGCTGCGAAACTCTTTCTGGAAAATTGCCGAATCCCCTAGGGTTTTCCGTCCCGAGGCTTTATATAGGCGAAGGGGCGTCGTGAGGGGTGGAGCCAGGCGTCCTCACACGGGGCTCGCGCGGCCCAGGCCTGGTCTGCAAAGGAGCGGGCGTATCTCGGCCGTCCGGACTCGGAATCAGGTGAATTTTATGTCCAGAACGTTCGCTGTGAAATTCCCTACAAGTTTGTATTTGAAGAGTTTTCCGTTTGACGCCGTATTCGACCCGTAACGTGACCATCTTCGAAAACAGTTATGGTACAGATTTCTGGAAAGTCCCAATTTGACTCCAATAAGGTTTCCACTTGTATTCTTGGTAATTCCTACACATCAAAGTGTAAAACAAGAACATTGTGCACTTTTGCAACTATTAGTAGGTTAGTCTAAATAAATCATAAAAGTATCACAAAGTGTAGACAAAACATATAGCAATTGGTGTAAAACAAGCATGGAGCATCAAAAATTATAGATACGTTTGCAACATATCAGAAGGTAAAAACCTTATGTTAAAAATCCTAGCTTGTTTTTGTTAAGAAAATAAAAAGAACCATTTTGAAAACTGTTGCTCTTATTAAGTTGATATTACCCAAAAATGATTTGAGTCGATCTTCAAAATATCAATACCTTAGGACTTTGTTCCACAACTTATTGCAAAAACCTTTTTCAACCTCCTATGATTTCTTTAGCCAAGTTTTGAGATCAAGTAATTTTGGTTTATCAAAGAGTTTACTAGATTTAAAAAAATTGTTTCCCACCTAGTAAATCTTGCATGAATACATGCTAAACCTTTTTAGCAAACTCATAAAGTAAGTAAAGCCAACCCCACCCAAATAAGAGGGAAGAAAACAGAAAGAATCAACAAAGATCCCAAAACCCTAAAAAGAAAAGAGGAAGAAAGTCATCTTCAAAATATTATTGACTAGCCTACTTCAACTCCTTAGATTAAGAAAATATTGAACTAGACATGGATGCTTTCCTGCAGGTAATATAAGAACAGTCAATATACTTTCACAATCTATTTTTAACCCCCCCAAATTTTTTTTCCAACCATACTTAAAAATTGTCCAAAGTTTGAATCTGAAACATATGACAACCCCAAATTCAAAATAGCCCTGAAGCAAAACACCACCTCTTGACCTAACAAAAATTGTTTTAGAATCCCTATCCAATATAGTGACCAACCCAATTTGAAAATTTCAAAAATTTGAATTTTTACTTCTTGCGGGCATTTCGTCGAACACCTTTGGGGCAGAAATCGAACTCAATCGAATCCTATGTTTGCAAGCAGTGGAGAGACACCTCTGACGTGCCCATGTCCTTCCCACAGTGCCCTAGCTCTCTCCTAGACTACCCTACTGTCGACTCCCCATCTCCCTGCCCGGACCCCGACCATGAGACCCGGAAGAAAGTCGCCCGACCACGTCCCCCAGGCATCACTTGCCCCCTCTGCACCAGACCACCCCGCCGCCCGCAAACGCGCCAGCAGCACGCCACAGCACGCTGCAGCCCTCCGCCGAAAGCACCGACCACCTCGTCCCTTCTTTAGCCGACACCGGCCGTGCTCCGGCCGCCGATCCACTCACCTCCTGCTCCCTCTCCCACCTATAAAAGGCCGCCATTGTTGGCAGGAAAGATGCACCTCACCTCCCTCTACCTCCCAGACATCCTCACTTCGTCCCTCTCCCTCTCGGTGGCCCAGGAGCTCGACGCCGGAGCTCCCAGGACACGGCGGAGCGCCGCCGTTCTTGACCCCCTCCCGCGACGCCGTCTGCATGAGGCGGCAGAGAAGAACCACCGTCGCCGCCCTGCACCCTCGCCGCCGCTCCCTGCCACCGCCGGTGAGCCCCCCGACCACCGCCACTCTCCCAGAGCTCGCTCTCTCCCCCGACCCTATCGCGCCAGGAAGAAGGCCCTCGGTCGCAGGATCCGTTTCTAATCCGACAGCCGAGATTCTCCCGTACCCCTTCGCCCTTTAAGTGAACTGACAGGCGGGCCCCACCTGTCAGCTTAGTTTTTTTCCCAGCGTCCGCCCGGGATGAGCTAACGGGCCGGCCCGACTCGGTCTCCCGGCCCAGGATAGTTCCAGTCCGTTACATTTTTTTTTGAGAAACCTTTTAGTATTTGTTTAAATTACTGCAACTTCAAACTAAAATTCCTAGAGTTGTACAAATTCAATTCTAGCAAACAATATGTCGTTGGAAAGCTTAGAACATACCCTATCCAATGGTAGGTTTTTTAACCCATTTATAATTATAGTTTTAATCCAGCAAAAATAACAAAATAGGAGCTTCGCCATCTTAGAAAAATTATATAAAATCATAGAAAATTCAGAGTAGGATGAATCCGATTCTCATAATTCACAAATTGGAATATCTATCTGTTTATCTAATTAGTTTTAAAATAATAACTGGTAGATCCAATGCTATTTTGTTATATGGTCAATTAAGCCGATTTGACTTAGGATTTGAGAAGCTTAAATCTTTAATAAGAGATTTGATAAATCCATTTGGAATAACCCAACTTCTCAAATAGTAATCTCTACTACTTGACCTTGGTCGAACAAGGACTTGTAGGAGATATTTTCCTGATCCAAAATAAATGAACCCTACCTAAATACAATCACTCAATAATCTCATCCATCGAAACTCAATGATCTTCGAAACCACTCTCCATAGACTTCCTAGATCGTTTCTCTTACCCAAGTATCCTTATTATAGTGAGTATGTGTTGTTTGTGAATTGTGTGGTGATTGTATGCTTATTTACTTTCCTACGATTAGACAATAACGAGAGTAAGGAGAATGGATCCCGAAGTCAACCAAGCAATGGTGATGGAGACTACACAACCCGAGATGAAGATGAAGAAGCCTATGACATTGCCAAGCCAGGCAAGCCATCTTTTGATCATACCATTACCCAGTTTTATAATGCATGTTATTTGCTTTTAAAGAAAAGTGCATGCTAAGATAATCGTTACCAAGTTGCAAATGAGTAGAGATGTCTTGCTTAACAAGTGCATCCAACCCTTTTTCTTGGATACCATCAAGTGCATCAAACTTAGCCTACCTTTGAGAACCCCTTTTCTTAGTGGATGCTAAGTAGAGCATCAAGCTAAGCCTATCCAATATACCTACCTAGATCCTTGTGCCCTCATGAGGATCCTGCTTGAGCTGAAGGCATTCATGGAAAATGACTAGGTGGGAACCCCAATGAAGAGCATGAAGATTTTGAAATGAAAACCTTGGAAAGGGGCAACCTTGCCCAAGGATGATTTTTCAATACAAACCTTGGAGACGGGCAACCTTACCCAAGGGTGACTTTGAAAACTATTTACAAAATGGTGACATGAAGGTTTGACAAAAATGATAAATGTGTGAGGTACCATACTGGACCAACCATACAGTACGACCACATTACCCTGGTATGGGACGGGCTTTAGTGGAGTAGTTTGTTTCGCCTTAGTGTAGACCCTACAAGTGTAGTGGAAGTCCGACCAGGGACTCCTCTTCCAGGGCACCCGATGGCTGCGGCCTAGGTTTGCCTTGTCCTCCTCTTCAGGTGGTTGGGGTACAAGCCAAGGAGCCCTCATTGAAAATGGACTACCGGGTGTAGGACTCTACCTCGGTTAGTGGCATTCCGGAGGGTCAAGCGGCTGGGAACTTTGCACACTCTGGACAGCTTCTTGGACCCCGGTGTTGGGGGGTACATCTCTAGGCGGTAGTGTTTATGCTAAGGCGGGCAGGTGAAACATTAATGGTCGGCTGCTTGTCGTGGCATATGTCGTTATGCGGGGAAGTTGCCCACACGATGAGTAGTCGGATGATGTGGGTAAAGTGTACAACCTCTGCAGAGTGTAAAACTATTCGAATAGCCACGTCTGCGGTCATGGACGGTTGGATTGGTTGTACTTGGCCTTTGTCAGGTTTTACTTTGAAAATGATTGAGAAAGGTGACTTGACAATGAATTTTGATAACCATGGAGGTGACTTGGTGAACAAAAGAATTGACATTTGGGGGATTCCATCTAGAGATTTATAAAGAGCTAAATGTTTTCTTACCATTTTAAATAAAAGATCTTTGAAAGGAAATTCTGCTCTATGCAAATGAACCTAGAGCTTAGACCACTATATGAACTATGCATTCTCTATTCGTCTATTTATAAGATGGTTTGCGAGTGCATGCAATGTACTCATGGCTCTGTCCCTGGCTATTAACTTGGCCAGACTTGAAGGAGAAAAATCAAGAAGGAAGGAATCGTTGACGACTTTGCGAATTAGGCTTGTTTCTTACTGTTGGCTTTGCCTGTGCGGTTGAAGCTTGACGATATGGACCCGAAGTGTTATTCCGCTGCATATTGATGTATTGTAAGGTTTGGTCTGTACGACCACCTATGTAATCCCTTTATTTACATTTATAGCTAGAACTGGTTACCAACTACGTTATGTATATCACAACAATGATTCTGGGATTGTGATGGAATACATAACGGGCACTTCGAATTTGTTATAAATTCGTGGGTGTAACAAGTTGGTATCAGAGCCCAGGCTGACTCTAGGAAACCCTAGTTAGCATGGTCGTTAGAAAATGATATCTCTGATATAACCAGTTTGGTATCAGGACTATCATGACCTTAGGAGACCTTAGTTAGCATGGTCGTTAGCTAAGAAAGTGATATGTTGACAAAAACTTATTTCTACAAAAGAAATTTATTTGCTTTGGTACCCAAAGCCCAACTTATACTCCCATCTTATTCACTTCAAATATCTTACACTCTCAACTTATACTCTCAAGAGATTTTGACAAAGAATTTATTTACCTCTTTAATTATAAAGTCTCTTCAAAGATTTGTTTTACTCTATTCCTCATCTACTTCAAATATATACTATGGACGATATACCGACCTAAGACCGAAGGACTTTTGGATGAAAAGATTAGGGACTCAATATTTTTCACGGCTTCAACCTTGGATGTCAACTACGACCGCTACCATCGAAAAAGAGTCTCTTCACCCGATCCAGAAATCCTCCAACAAGAGTCAACCCTGTGGGACAAAGACTGCAAGAGCAAATAGAGAGTGATTAGAAAGGATGAAGACCTCAACAGCCTTGACCTAATAGGACTTATAGGAAATGCTCAATTGTTTGTATTGAGCTACCCTTACCTCACGATTGCTAAGTGTGCTTAGTACCTTGATTGTCTTAAATGATTGGTTTATTTTTAAGATGTGTTGCTCATATGCCCTTCGGCAATATGTAGTATCCACCCCAACAACTGGTTTGCTCCAAAATGCTTTGGTCTTTCGGGCCCAAGCTAAACTCTAAACCATACCAATCCCATGTTAGAAACCTTTTGAAAGATGTTCCCTCTCATCTACTACAGGACTTGACCCCTCTGATGCAACCCATGCTCTCAAATCCACCATTTCAGTTATGTACGAACAAAGGTAAGGCCAACTCGGAGTTCGAGTTTCACCTCAATAGAATTGCTCAAGAATACCAAAGGAGGTCCCATCTGAACCTAATTCCGAAGAAGAAGCAAGGAGATTTTTGCACTCAACCCTTATGTTATGATTGTGGAGAAGCACTCCACGCTAAACGTCCCTGCCCCAATAAAAGTACTCCCAAGCTAAAACACCGCAATATGAAGGCTTGTAGCCGTTGTGGAGAAGAAGGTCATCAAGCTAGCCAATGTACTGGCAATTGTCCCAATTGCGATGATGAGCATCCAACTGGAGAATGCCCTTCAAGAAACATCACATGCTTCTTATGTGAGAGTAGTACTCATGTTCCAGCAAACTGCTCCATGAATCACCTAGTGACAGCTATATCCAAGATCAAGAAAAAGCATTTTCAGCTAGCAGCTCAAGTTGTCAAGACTAGCAAAGAGCATGACAGTCATAGAAAACAACAAAAAGCTCAGAGCAAAAAGAAGAAAGAAAGGAGGATAAGACGTCAAGTAAATAAGCCTCCAGCACCCTCTAACCTATGCTATAACCTAAACCTACGATCCGGAAGAACCTTGTCAAAGGATACCTATCCCAAGCATGGCACCAAGACCAACATCGTTTGTTGGAATTGTGGAATCAAAGTGCACTACTCCCACGAGTGCCCAACAAAGTTGAACGCTGCACCAGAACCTCCGGTCACTCAAGATCCGGTCATAACTAAAGAAAGTGTCAAACCCAGTTGCTCTGAAGATCGTACAAATGTTCTTTCATCTTCAGGAGGCAACCCTATCAACACCAACTTGGGAAGAGTTCGAAACCACGCCATTATTGAAGATAGTGTCAAAGGTCTCTATAGCCTAAACTTCCGCAGGGGAAGCAAGCAGCCTTATGGAACACCAGAAAGTGACCTCGCCAACCCAAAGGCATGAAGAGAAGAAAAAGAGATCAATCACTAGGAATCAGCCACCAAGTACCCGGTAGTTTCTCTTAGCAATAAAGTAATAAGAGCAGGTTGGATCAAGCATTTGAAGCCCAAGTCAAGAGGAGGCCTTAGACATCCTTAGTTGGTACTAGTAGTCTTGCTTATCTCTTTGTAAAATGAGAACGAGACCTGTAATCTGCAAGACCCATTTTAATGAAAGCCTATGGTTTAAATCCAACATTCTTGATTTTGAAAATGTGATTGTTTGTTGAAACTTATATGTGATTGATGAAGATGTGTTTTGGCCCATATGGCCTTATCACCTTTTTGGGTGTACACAATCCTCATTTCCATAGGAATAAATATCCACTCATCTATCTCTCATCTGGTGATCCAATTTCTCAATCCCTCTCAATCTCAACCTTAACTTATGAATCTCGGGACGATATTCTTTTTAAGGGGGGAAGATTGTAACAACCCAAATTTTTGGAAATTTAGAAACAAATAAACTTTATTAAAATACCAAATTTTGGACCCAACAAAAACTTTTATATACACGATTAGTTTCTTGTCTTGAAACACTGCATTTTGTTCCCGTGCTTCAAATAAGATTAATGGGAGAGAGTTTTAGGAATCAAAACCTTTGATCCAATTTCAAATCCTTCAAAAGAAAATATTTGGAAGGAAGGTAAAAACCTTATGTTAAAAATCCTAGCTTGTTTTTGTTAAGAAAATAAAAAGAACCATTTTGAAAACTGTTGCTCTTATTAAGTTGATATTACCCAAAAATGATTTGAGTCGATCTTCAAAATATCAATACCTTAGGACTTTGTTCCACAACTTATTGCAAAAACCTTTTTCAACCTCGTATGATTTCTTTAGCCAAGTTTTGAGATCAAGTAATTTTGGTTTATCAAAGAGTTTACTGGATTTAAAAAAATTGTTTCCCACCTAGTAAATCTTGCATGAATACATGCTAAACCTTTTTAGCAAACTCATAAAGTAAGTAAAGCCAACCCCACCCAAATAAGAGGGAAGAAAACAGAAAGAATCAACAAAGATCCCAAAACCCTAAAAAGAAAAGAGGAAGAAAGTCATCTTCAAAATATTATTGACTAGCCTACTTCAACTCCTTGGATTAAGAAAATATTGAACTAGACATGGATGCTTTCCTGCAGGTAATATAAGAACAGTCAATATAATTTCACAATCTATTTTTAACCCGCCCAATTTTTTTTTCCAACCATACTTAAAAATTGTCCAAAGTTTGAATCTGAAACATATGACAACCCCAAATTCAAAATAGCCCTGAAGCAAAACACCACCTCTTGACCTAACAAAAATTGTTTTAGAATCCCTATCCAATATAGTGACCAACCCAATTTGAAAATTTCAAAAATTTGAATTTTTACTTCTTGCGGGCATTTCGTCGAACACCTTCGGGGCAGAAATCGAACTCAATCGAATCCTATGTTTGCAAGCAGTGGAGAGACACCTCTGACGTGCCCATGTCCTTCCCACAGTGCCCTAGCTCTTTCCTAGACTACCCTGCTGTCGACTCCCCATCTCCCTGCCCAGACCCCGACCATGAGACCCGGAAGAAAGTCGCCCGACCACGTCCCCCAGGCATCACTTGCCCCCTCTGCACCAGACCACCCTGCCGCCCGCAAACGCGCCAGCAGCACGCCACAGCACGCCGCAGCCCTCCGCCGAAAGCACCGACCACCTCGTCCCTTCTTTAGCCGACACCGGCCGTGCTCCGGCCGCCGATCCACTCACCTCCTGCTCCCTCTCCCGCCTATAAAAGGCCGCCATTGTTGGCAGGAAAGATGCACCTCACCTCCCTCTACCTCCCAGACATCCTCACTTCGTCCCTCTCCCTCTCGGTGGCCCAGGAGCTTGACGTCGGAGCTCCCAGGACACGACGGAGCGCCGCCATTCCCGACCCCCTCCCGCGACGCCGTTTGCACGAGGCGGCAGAGAAGAACCACCGCCGCCGCCCTGCACCCTCGCCGCCGCTCCCCGCCACCGCCGGTGAGCCCCCCGACCACCGCCACTCTCCCAGAGCTCGCTCTCTCCCCCGACCCTATCGCGCCAGGAAGAAGGCCCTCGGCCGCAGGATCTGTTTCTAATCCGACAGCCGAGATTCTCCCGTACCCCTTCGCCCTTTAAGTGAACTGACAGGCGGGCCCCGCCTATCAGCTTAGTTTTTTTTCCCAGCGTCCGCCCGGGATGAGCTAACGGGCCGGCCCGACTCGGTCTCCCGGCCCAGGATAGTTCCAGTCCGTTACATTTTTTTTTGAGAAACCTTTTAGTATTTGTTTAAATTACTGCAACTTCATACTAAAATTCCTAGAGTTGTACAAATTCAATTCTAGCAAACAATATGTCGTTGGAAAGCTTAGAACATACCCTATCCAATGGTAGTGTTTTTAACCCATTTATAATTATAGTTTTAATCCAGCAAAAATAACAAAATAGGAGCTTCGCCATCTTAGAAAAATTATATAAAATCATAGAAAACTCAGAGTAGGATGAATCCGATTCTCATAATTCACAAATTGGAATATCTATCTGTTTATCTAATTAGTTTTAAAATAATAACTAGTAGATCCAATGCTATTTTGTTATATGGTCAATTAAGCCGATTTGACTTAGGATTTGAGAAGCTTAAATCTTTAATAAGAGATTTGATAAATCCATTTGGAATAACCCAACTTCTCAAATAGTAATCTCTACTACTTGACCTTGGTCGAACAAGGACTTGTAGGAGATATTTTCCTGATCCAAAATAAATGAACCCTACCTAAATACAACCACTCAATAATCTCATCCATCGAAACTCAATGATCTTCGAAACCACTCTCCATAGACTTCCTAGATCGTTTCTCTTACCCAAGTATCCTTATTATAGTGAGTATGTGTTGTTTGTGAATTGTGTGGTGATTGTATGCTTATTTACTTTCCTACGATTAGACGATAACGAGAGTAAGGAGAATGGATCCCAAAGTCAACCAAGCAATGGTGATGGAGACTACACAACCCGAGATGAAGATGAAGAAGCCTATGACATTGCCAAGCCAGGCAAGCCATCTTTTGATCATACCATTACCCAGTTTTATAATGCATGTTATTTGCTTTTAAAGAAAAGTGCATGCTAAGATAATCGTTACCAAGTTGCAAATGAGTAGAGATGTCTTGCTTAACAAGTGCATCCAACCCTTTTTCTTGGATACCATCAAGTGCATCAAACTTAGCCTACCTTTGAGAACCCCTTTTCTTAGTGGATGCTAAGTAGAGCATCAAGCTAAGCCTATCCAATATACCTACCTAGATCCTTGTGCCCTCATGAGGATCCTGCTTGAGCTGAAGACATTCATGGAAAATGACTAGGTGGGAACCCCAATGAAGAGCATGAAGATTTTGAAATGAAAACCTTGGAAAGGGGCAACCTTGCCCAAGGATGATTTTTCAATACAAACCTTGGAGACGGGCAACCTTACCCAAGGGTGACTTTGAAAACTATTTACAAAATGGTGACATGAAGGTTTGACAAAAATGATAAATGTGTGAGGTACCATACTGGACCAACCATACAGTACGACCACATTACCCTGGTATGGGACGGGGTTTAGTGGAGTAGTTTGTTTCGCCTTAGTGTAGACCCTACAAGTGTAGTGGAAGTCCGACCAGGGACTCCTCTTCCAGGGCACCCGATGGCTGCGGCCTAGGTTTGCCTTGTCCTCCTCTTCAGGTGGTTGGGGTACAAGCCAAGGAGCCCTCATTGAAAATGGACTACCGGGTGTAGGACTCTACCTCGGTTAGTGGCATTCCGGAGGGTCAAGCGGCTGAGAACTTTGCACACTCTGGACAGCTTCTTGGACCCCGGTGTTGGGGGGTACATCTCTAGGCGGTAGTGTTTATGCTAAGGCGGGCAGGTGAAACATTAATGGTCGGCTGCTTGTCGTGGCATATGTCGTTATGCGGGGAAGTTGCCCACACGATGAGTAGTCGGATGATGTGGGTAAAGTGTACAACCTCTGCAGAGTGTAAAACTATTCGAATAGCCATGTCCGCGGTCATGGACGGTTGGATTGGTTGTACTTGGCCTTTGTCAGGTTTTACTTTGAAAATGATTGAGAAAGGTGACTTGACAATGAATTTTGATAACCATGGAGGTGACTTGGTGAACAAAAGAATTGACATTTGGGGGATTCCATCTAGAGATTTATAAAGAGCTAAATGTTTTCTTACCATTTTAAATAAAAGATCTTTGAAAGGAAATTCTGCTCTATGCAAATGAACCTAGAGCTTAGACCACTATATGAACTATGCATTCTCTATTCGTCTATTTATAAGATGGTTTGCGAGTGCATGCAATGTACTCATGGCTCTGTCCCTGGCTATTAACTTGGCCAGACTTGAAGGAGAAAAATCAAGAAGGAAGGAATCGTTGACGACTTTACGAATTAGGCTCGTTTCTTACTGTTGGCTTTGCCTGTGCGGTTGGAGCTTGACGATATGGACCCGAAGTGTTATTCCGCTGCATATTGATGTATTGTAAGGTTTGGTCTGTACGATCACCTATGTAATCCATTTATTTACATTTATAGCTAGAACTGGTTACCAACTACGTTATGTATATCACAACAATGATTCTGGGATTGTGATGGAATACATAACGGGCACTTCAAATTTGTTATAAATTCGTGGGTGTAACAACCCTGGACAGAGAAGCTGACCCCGGGACGGAAAGGAGCAAGATTGCTCCGGCCAAATCCCGCTCGATCTGGCCCAGACCACACCACCGCCCAGCCAGAGACGGCAGATCCAGGCGAGCCCAGCCCCGCAGCGAAGGGGAAAGACTCCATCAGGGATGGCGACCGCACCGCCAGGATGCAGCACGAGGCCATCCGAGGGACAGTCGCGTGCTGCACCACCCGACGCCCAGCTGCACCTCGCCACACCCGCCGTCGACGCCGGAGCGTAGCCGGGGAAGGGCCGAGGAAGAGCCCGCCGCGCAGAGACTGCCCGCGCCCACCACCTTGAGGAGCCGCCACCCCCCACTTGCAGCCGCCGGAAGCAAAGCTCCCGCACGTGGACGACCACCACCACGAGCGCCTGCCATGGCCAGGCGGACGGAGCCGCGCCGGCCTCCACGGACGCGCCGAGATCTGAGGCCACCCAGCCGCCCGCGCAGAGGACGACCACCGCCCTCGCAGAAAGCCGGCGGCCAGCCACCACCACTCCATAGCGGTCGGCGGCCAACCGCCACCACAGCACTGACCCGGGTCCGCCGACCCGGCTTCCTCACACGGGACCGGCGTCGCCCCCACGTGCCGGCCACCACCAGCTCGAGCATGAGAGGCCTCCGACTACCTTCGGCAGCGGGGGGGGGGGGGGCACCACCGCGGAGGAGACCGGCGGCGGCAGCGGCCGAGGGGGCCTGGGAGGAGGGAGCCTGCTGCGGCGCGGGGTTGCGCCCCTGGTGTCGCCTGGGGGAGCGACGCGAGGGGAAAAACTCAGCTCGTCTCCCGTATCAGCGTAGACCGTTTTGATTTATTTTCCAGACTAATGAATTGTTCTTGTGCACTTATTAAATAAGCACAATCTACTAATAACACTGTTTTTTTGGCTTCTTCAGGGTTGAATATACAAATTGATGCTCCAGATGAAACGTTCTAACCAAAATCTACTGAGCCCCTATGGCCTCATCAAGTTATTCATTTGTGTTTATTACAAAATAAACGCTGCATAACTATGTATCGCTGTGAGCATGTTTCCTTTTTTTAGACTTCTCATTATTGCCAACCATGTAAGCAATTCATTTTTTGTATTTGTGTATGTTCATATGTCATATATGGTGCATAAGCCTGCACTCCTCACGCTGTCTCGCACAATACAAATCTGCATAGCACCACAAAGCGAAAGACCCATAGAACCTTAAAAAAAACATGTATATCGACCAGAAACATATAAATATAAAATGGCGCGGCAAAGCGCGTTGGGTCTTTCTAGTAATCCTGTATGGTACCACAGTACCAAGCTCACGCAACAATCTCAGGGATCACGACGCCTTCCCCGCTGCGAACCCGAGGCTGCCGGCTCTCTACGTCCGAAAAGAAGCGGGCGAAGGCCGCGCGCGACGACCCTCCGTCGTCCCAGGCCGCTGCCGCGGCCTCCTTGTGCGCCGACGCGCGGGCCCTGAGCTCCCTGCCCTCCTCGGTTTCCATGACCATCCTCACCTTGCGCTGTACCTCGGATGCCTCGACCAGGCCCTCTTGCCACTCAACAATCTCGGCGGCAACCCCCATCTCCCCCACCATGAACAGCTTGTTCATCTTCTGCTCCGCGTACAGCGGCCAGCACAGCATCGGCACACCCGCTGTCACGCCCTCCAGTACCGAGTTCCACCCGCAGTGCGTCACGAACACGCCTGTGGCTGTGTGGCGGAGCACGTCGGCCTGGGGAGCCCACTGCTTGACGACAAGGCCGCGACCGCGGGTGCGGTCCAGGAACCCGTCCGGCAGGACGCCGTCGAGGTCCGGGTCGGCGTGAGGGTCGAACAGCTTTACGTGGTTGTTGCTGAACGGTGCTCGCACGACCCACAGGAACCGATGGCCGGAGTTCTCCAGGCCGACGGCGATCTGCTTGATTTGCTCCACCGAGTGGTCCCCCGCGCTCCCAAAGCAGAGGAACACCACGCTGTGGTCCGGCTGCCCGTCGAGCCACGCGAGGCACTCGTGCCGCTGTTTCTCCCCCTCGTCACCGACGCCGCCGACGAACGGCCCGACGCAGTACACCGGTGGCATGACACGGCCGGGGAGACACCGAGGGTCTCCGAGAGCGGCCACCGCCCGAGCGTCCAGCGATTCGAACGTGTTCACCAGTGTTGAATATATTGTGTACGTATATTGTGTACTCGGCCTGGCCCACCTCCTAGTTCCTTGTATAGTTGAGGTAGAGGCCCGCATCATGTAACTACATATACGTGCCAAGGTGCACCGATCAATCTATTCCGCTTGCACCCAAAACCCTAGTCTTCTACATGGTATCAGATTCCACCCACGTCTCCTAACCTAGCCGCCGCCGCCGCCGCGCTCTCCCCTGCGCCGCCGCCTCCACTCGAGCCGCCGCCGCCGCCTCCCCTTGAGTCGCTGCCCCGCCGCGCGCCTCTCCACCTCGACGTCGTCATGCAGTCCCCGGCCTCCTCCCTCTCCTCCGGCAGCAACCCCTTTGTCGGCCCGGACATGGCCCTCATCCGCGATCTCAACATCGCCGACCGCGTCCCGGTGACCCTCAGCCAGACCACCGCGTCCTACTCTCCTTGGAAGCGGTACTTCTCCCTCGTGTTTCGCGAGTTTCTCCTTCACAGCCATGTCGACGGCTCCGTGGACTCCCGTCTCATGGTCAACGACGAGGAGTGGATGATCATCGACGCCACCATCATCCGTTGGTTCTACCTCACCATCTCCACCGACCTCTTCCACACGGTGGTGGCCGATGAGGACGACGCCCACGCCGTCTGGACCAAGCTCAACGGTCTCTTCACCGACAACAAGCTTCAGCGCAAGGTCCTTCTTCATGGCGAGTTCTACGGGTGTCACCAGCTCGACTCCTCCATCGACGACTACTGCATGCGCCTCAAAAAGATTGCCGACGAGCTCCGCGATCTCGGCGAGCCCATTGGCGACGAGCTGCTCATCACCACCTTCACCGCCGGCCTGCACGAGGACTACGGGAACGCCGCCTCCAACCTCACACTCCTCCCGGACCCCACCTTCCCCAAGGTTGTGGCGTACCTCAAGCTCGAGGAGCGCCGACTGCAGATGGTGCGGGCTCGTGCGACGCACACCGCCCTCACCACTGGCACCCGCGCCGGACCGGCGCCCCCCGTCGCTCGCCCCCCGCCTGGCTTCCCCCACCCGCCGGCCTATCAGCAGGCGCCGCCACCTCCACCACCGGCTCAACCCGTCAACAACAACAATCGTCGCCGCGGGGGTCGTCGCGGCGGGCGCCAGCAACAGCAGCAGCCTACGGGCGGCGTCGCCCGTCCGCAGCAGCATCAGCTCTTCCAGCCGGCCCCCTGGTACGCCGGGCAGAACCCCTGGACCGGCGTCGTGCATGCCTACTCCATGCCGGTCCCCCGCGCGCCCGCCCCCGGTGTCCTCGGCCAGCGGCCACCCTCCCACCAGGCGTTCTTCGCGGCGCCACAACAGTACGTGCAGCCCTACGGGCCCTACTCGTTCGGACAGCCGTCGCAGCCAGGCGGGCTGCCACCGCCGCCCCCGATGCCCCCTGCGCCTTGGGACCCGGCCCTGATCGCCGCACTGCACGCTGCTCCGCCACCGTCCGCGTATGCTGGAGGCGGTGACTTCTTCATGGACACAGGCGCCTCCGCTCATATGGCTGCCCACCCCGGTACTCTCCATACCTCTCACCCCGTCACCACTTCCACTCGCATCACCGTCGGAGATGGCTCCTCTCTTCCTATCACTCATATAGGCCATGCATCTTTTCCGTCTACGTCTACTCCACTTTCCTTGTCTAATGTCTTAGTTTCACCTAACCTCATCAAAAATCTTGTCTCTGTCAAACAATTTACACGTGATAATCCTGTGACTGTTGAGTTTGACATGTTTGGTTTCTCTGTCAAGGATTCCCGTACCCGGATGGTGCTCCACCGATGTGACAGTCCCGGCGACCTCTACCCAGTGCACTCCTCGCCCTCCACATCCGCCGCCCCCGTCGCCCTCGCCGCCGGTGTGGACCTCTGGCATGCTCGCTTGGGTCATCCCAACCCCGTCACCCTTCGTCACATTCTTAGGAGTTCTTCTTTCACGTGTAATAAGACCGCTGATCATTCTTGTCATGTGTGTCGTCTTGGCAAACATACTAGGCTTTCGTTTCAGGCTTCTTCTCATGTCGCTTCCTATCCTTTTGAGTTAATCCATAGTGATGTTTGGACCTCTCCAGTTGCAAGTAATACGGGCTATATTTATTATCTTGTCATTCTTGATGATTTTTCCCATTATGTGTGGACTTTCCCGTTGCGCCGCAAGTCCGATACTCTCGCCACTCTTGCCGCGTTTTACTCCTATGTTGCCACGCAGTTTGGGCGTCCCATTCTTGCGTTGCAAACCGACAACGGGAAGGAGTTTGACAACCTCGCAGTTCGCACTCTCCTCACCACCCATGGCACGACTTTTCGCCTCACATGCCCCTATACTTCGCAACAGAACGGTCGCGCTGAACGCATCCTCCGCACTCTTAACGACTGTGTTCGCACGCTCCTATTTCATGCCTACATGCCTCCCCGTTTTTGGCCCGACGCGCTCTCTACAGCCTCCCTTCTTCTTAACATTCGCCCGTGTCGCACCCGTGGCAACTTTGCTCCTCATCATCTTCTCTTCGGTGCACCACCTTCTTATGATGAGCTTCGCATCTTCGGCTGTCTCTGCTATCCTAGCATCGCCGCTACCGCGCCTCATAAGCTTGCACCTCGCTCGCTAGCCTATGTCTTTCTCGGCTACCCACCCAACACCAAAGGATATCGCTGTTATGATCCCGTCTCTCATCGCGTCTTCACGTCGCGACACGTTTACTTTGACGAGATGCAGTTTCCTTTTCAGCAGGTACCCGCCGCTTCGCCGCCGGTACTCGCTTCGCCGTCCATCACCGACGGCTCTCGGACCCAGCCCGCCGGCCGGTCCAGTCTTGGACCGCCTCCTGGCGTTGGCGCTGCATGCACCTCGGGACGCGCTGCGACTCCCCATGGTCGCGCCCCCACGCCGCCCGGCTGTCTGGAGTCCGACTCGGAGTCCGACACGCCACCCGCTGCGCCGCCTTCATCGACTGCGGCATTGCCCGCCTCCTCGGCCCCTGGCGTGGCCGGGGCTCCTGCTACGTCGGCACCGGACGACGCTCCTACGACGCGGTCTCGTACCGGCGTCCACCGCCCGAGTCTGAGATACTCCAGCGCCGAGTATCTCCTCACGGCATCCACGTCCGAGTCCTCTCCGATCCCCGCCTCCGTCCGGGCAGCTCTTCGGGATCCTCACTGGCTCGCCGCGATGCAAGATGAGTTCGCCGCCCTACAGCGGAACCGCACTTGGACACTGGTTCCCCGACCACCGCGCGCCAATGTCATCAGTGGCAAGTGGGTCTTTCGGCACAAGACTCACTCCGATGGCACCCTTGCGCGCTACAAGGCTCGCTGGGTGGTCCGTGGTTTCCGTCAGCGTGCTGGCGTCGACTTCACCGAGACTTTCGCGCCGGTTGTTAAACCGGGCACGATTCGCACCGTTCTGCAGCTCGCAGTCTCTCGTGGCTGGCCAGTTCATCAGATGGATGTCTCTAATGCCTTTCTTCATGGTCACCTTACTGAGCAGGTCTATTGTGAGCAACCCACTGGTTTTGTCGACGCTTCTCATCCTGGACATGTGTGCTTGCTCTCTCGGTTGCTCTACGGCCTCAAGCAAGCCCCTCGCGCCTGGTACCAGCGGATCTCCAGCTTTCTGCAGACTATGGGCTTCTGCGTCACTCGCTCGGATGCTTCGCTGTTCGTCTATCACCATGGCGACATGACTGCCTACTTGCTCCTATATGTCGACGACATCATCCTCACGGCTTCCTCTGCAGCTCTCCTTCAGCAGCTTACTCTCCGGCTGCGTGACGAGTTTGCCATCAAGGATCTGGGTGCTCTTCATTACTTCCTTGGCATTGAGGTCACACGGCGCCCTGATGGCTTCTTTCTTCATCAGCAGAAGTATGCGCATGAGTTGCTTGAGCGTGCTGGTATGCTCAACTGTCACCCTGTCGCTACTCCTGTGGACACGAAGGCCAAGGTCTCGGCTCTAGACGGTTCCCCAGCTTCTGATGCTCCGTTCTACAGGTCTATAGTTGGCGCTCTTCAGTACCTGACGCTCACTCGTCCAGACTTGCAGTATGCTGTTCAGCAGGTGTGCCTCCATATGCACGCTCCTCGGAATTCTCATTGGACGCTCGTCAAACGGATTCTTCGCTATATCCGTGGCACGACGCACCTTGGACTCACCCTCACAGCGTCCCCCTCTATGGAGATGGTGGCCTATTCGGATGCTGACTGGGCTGGATGCCCCGACACCCGGCGCTCTACTTCTGGCTACTGCGTCTACCTTGGTCCCTCACTCGTTTCGTGGTCGTCGAAACGACAGCCTACCGTGTCGCGCTCTAGCGCGGAGGCTGAGTACCGAGCTGTGGCCAACGCCGTTGCCGAGTGCACGTGGCTCCGACAGCTGCTTCAGGAGTTGCATCACGATGTGTCTCATGCTACGGTTGTCTACTGTGACAACGTTTCGGCTGTCTATCTCTCCGCCAACCCCGTTCATCATCGTCGGACGAAGCACATTGAGCTTGACATTCACTTCGTACGCGAACAGGTTGCTCTCGGACAGACTAGGGTTCTTCATGTTCCGACTGCGCAACAGTTTGCTGATGTGATGACTAAGGGATTGCCGACTTCTACTTTTGAGGAGTTTCGTTCCAGTCTCTGTGTCTCTGGCGACGCTTCAACTGCGGGGGGGTGTTGAATATATTGTGTACGTATATTGTGTACTCGGCCTGGCCCACCTCCTAGTTCCTTGTATAGTTGAGGTAGAGGCCCGCATCATGTAACTACATATACGTGCCAAGGTGCACCGATCAATCTATTCCGCTTGCACCCAAAACCCTAGTCTTCTACAACCAGGATGCCGTCGGCCTCCGGAATCCCGTACAGCGCGGTCATCGTCGCCTTGCACACGTCACTCTCCGGGTCCTCGAGCATTTCGCCGAACAGGTGCGAGGCAGGCATGGGCGGGAGGCCGAAGAACTCGATCGGCGCGTCTCCCAGTTCCCTGACGCTCGCCCGAGCCTCCGCGAGGATGGAAGGGAGCTGGACGAAGGCGGCGAGGGCGGCTGCGTTGGAGGTGAACAGAGCGTAGCCGGGGATCCCCAGCCGCTTAGTGACGCCGAGCGCTTCAACGGAGAGCGAGTCGACGACGACCGCGTGGACGCCGCGCGTGGAGCGGAGGAATTTGTGGAGGTGCTCGTTGTGGCGGCCGACGACGTCGAGGTACTTGAGGACGTACTGCGCGTCAGGGGTCAGCGTGGGCAGGTCCTCGACGAGCGGGAGCGTGTGGAAGCGGACGGAGGGCATGGAGTCGGCTGCGCGGGCGACGACGGCGGAGAAGGCGGCGTCTGGGTTGACCGCGGGGTCGATGAGCGCGACGCGGACGGCGTGGCCGTGCTCGAGGAGCGTGCCGGCGAGGTGCATCATGGGGACGAAGTGGCTCACGGCGAAGCCGGGGTACAGAACCACGGTCTTCTCCATGGAGCGGAACTAGATACCGCCACCACAGTCTACAGCTGCCTTGAAGCTTCAGTTAACTTATCTTCTACTACTCCGGCGACGAGGCGGCTCTGACGTGACGTGGGGAGTGGACGGATCGCTGATGGTGGTTTTGGCGTGGTGTGACTCATTCAGAATCGTCAACTGAACTAATGCGACACAATCTTTTGCTGTATTTTTTTTTAACGGCAATCTTTTGCTGTACAGGGGAGCCTTTTCGTAGAGAGCGGCGCGCAGCACGAGTATTAGATGCGACACAATCTATGCATATCACATAATGCAGTCTTTTCCCAGGAAACCTCCTTTGCATTTGCCAAAGTTTATTCTCTCCTCGATCATCTCATTCTCTCCTTTCAATTGCCCAAAATATTGCTCGGCCCCCTCTGAAGACGCCTCCCACATCGTGCTGAAGTGCCCTTTCGCCCAAAGATTTTGGATGGCTCTTGGCGTCCGTGTCGCCGGGGACGCCGACGTCCGTCAGCTCCATGCCCTCCCAGGGGCGATCACCGGTGCGACTGCATCGACCCTCACCGCCCTCTGCTGTTGGAACCTGTGGAAGCACCGCAACGGGGTCGTCTTCAACGGCGACCGCCCCTGCCTCCGCCGTCTCGCGGCGGCATGCGTGAACGACGCGGTGCTCTGGAAGGAACGGGTCCCGAACGGCCTACGTGCCGATGCTACTGCTTGGGAAGGCCGTCTCAGGCTTGCTCTAACCCTGTAATCAACCTCTCCTCTCCTTCCCTTTCCCTGTAAAACTCTCAGGCTTTTGAGCCACGAAAATCGAATGAAGATTCAGGTGGGGAATCTCTCCCCCCCGGTGACCATTCAAAAAAAATTGCCCAAAATATATGCAATGTGCTTTAGCTGTAAACACGTCTTCAGAAATGAAAACTCTTTATTGTAATTCTGAAATTGACGCGGGTGATTATGCATCTTCATGGTATAAAACAAAACAATCTGCAAAAAAGTAACAGGAAAATATAAATGAAACCAATAAATATTCACATTTATAATCTATCATGTCCAAAGCGCAATGTTCTATATTTTTTATGTTTTCTTTCAAAATATGAGGGTTTCGTATCATAATGGAAAGTCTCAAATGGAGGTTGACCCTCGCTCTCGCGTTCTCCCCACCATTACCCACCCCACCCCTTCGGACCATGGCTCAACGGATCTAGTTGCCGTCACCGACTGATCGAACACGCGCATCCTCTTTGGTTCTGCGCGGATCATGGTGGGCACCAATTGCCAGGTGCGATGCAGCCAAATTGGTTCTACTAGTTTCCATCACCGGCGAGGCTAGATGTGGAAGTGGGAGCAGCGATCCTGGTGGCGATGGCGGTAGCGATAGCAAACCCTTCGGCGACCTCTCGGCCATTGTGGAGTGGGGGCTCTAAGGGTCTGTTTGGATTAGCACCCACTCACGCCCTACCAAAACATGGGCACGCCAATATATTGGCGAGCATTTTCGTCGCCCTCGATTTGCCCATGCGTTAGCGTAAAATTGAACTTGGTGACCAAAAAATTGGCGTGGATGCGTTATCTTGGCTTCCAACCAAACCAACACTAGCGCCCTAGGTCAACACCAAAGAATTGGTCGGGCATCACCTCGCTGCAATCCAAACATGCTCTAACTCTCCTAGGTACGGAAAGGGGTCTAGTGTGGCAGATCTGGCTCCGCCAACCGCAGCAGCATCTCGATCTCCTGCCGATATGTGGCAACTGCCGACATGTGGCACAAGGAGGGGGAGTACTGTTGATGAAGTGCAATGTTGGCCTTCGCATCAGAAGGGCGGGCTATGCCGAGTCACAAGAGCGTCCCAGCGGAGACGGTGGTTCCCCTCCCAATTCGCACATCAACTCAGGAGCGACACAAACCTAGAAAAGGAGGAAGCCCTAGATCGCCTCTCGGCAGGACTTGACTCGCAACCGCCAAAATGGCCCGACTCTTGAAAAACAACACAACCCCTCCTCAATCAGCTTTGGGGCTTCTTCAACACCTGACCTAGACACGAACGAGGGAAGGCTGGGACAACTTGAGGTTTGGATGCTGATGGACGAAGGCCTAGAGAAACACGGTGATGAAGTTAACATACTACCTACTTTCACCGGGAACAATGGTGGATTACATCGAACAACATAGCGACGCACACTAACCTACCCTCTTTGGAATGACCCCTGTCACGTCGAAGAGGTGGATATTCTTCCATTTACCATTTTTATTGTAAGATAGACGATTGTTTGACATCGATACATTCCTATAAGTATAATTTTGACCTTTATAATGCACAGAATCACCAAAACAAATCTTAAGAAAATCTTGTGATATTTATTAAACAAGATGATTGTAATTCAATCGAGACATTATTTATTGTAGGATTTAGAAATTTTAGTATTCACGCCGTATGTTCATAGAATCTAGGCCAAATACAACCATGTACGGTAGAGAAACTCTAACCAAAAAAGTTGATTGGCGATGACAAAAAAATCATAGCAAAATTCATGAATATATACGGAAGTTTACATTGAGACTTAACGATGTAGAAAAAACAATGAAATCTTATCAATTACCTATTGTTGATCTCGATTTTTTGACGCATCAGACCACCTGTGCGAGTGAAATGCTAGAAAAGACCACCTGCGAAATTTTTTGTTAAAAAGGACCCCTGCGGGTGGTGGCACGTTTGGCCAGGCGACACGTGGCACGTGCCGCCTGGGCCAACGCCGGCATGGGGGTGCCGCCATCCCCAAGTCCGGCACGTAGGCTGGCAGGTGACGGCGGTGGGGCATGCCGCCTTAGCCGTTGCCGGCAGGGTGACGTGGCGCATGCCTGCCGGATTTGGCAGTGGCGGCAGGACCCACCTCTTCGAACGGCCGTCGACGGCAGCAGACGTGCCGGCATTGGCTGTGGCGGCACCCCCATGCCGGCGTCGGCCCAGGCGGCACGTGCCACGTGTCGCCTGGCCAGACGTGCCGCCACCCGTAGGGGGTCTTGTTTGACAAATTTTTTGGCAGGTGGTCTTTTCTAGCATTTCACTCGCGCAGGTGGTCTTATGTGTCAAAAATTCGTTGATCTATAACTGAAAAGCTGATCTGCTTTAGGTGAAAAGATTGACTATGGAGATCCGACTCAGTAAATAAGTTACGAATCGTACTTTATAGGCTCCAATAATCAACCATGCAATTACACTATTGTATAGTATGTGACATCTAGTAGTTAATTATACAGTGTCCATCAAACATGTGCCAACACGTTGCATGTAGCTAGCTAATCTTGACATGATTTTTCTGCCCCGGGGTCATATGTTTCTGATTTAGTAAAACTTTTAAAAAAATTGCAAATAAAATATAAAAATCTAAAAATTCTGAATAATAAACATAAATATGTGTCTTAATAGCATGTCAAAAATCTCCGAGAAAAGGTACATGTAGTGGTATGTACAAAAAAGACAAATCTCATTGTTGTAAAAAAGAAATCTAAATGCTCTAAATAGAACCAAATTTTATTATTTTTACATAGACCACCGAGCATGTCATTTCTCACCAAAATGTGGTTGCGGTTAGAAAATAGTCTCATGTTTGTTGTAAAAAATCCAGATTTTGTTATTTATTTTACTATCTTTTACAATTTTTTCATTGGAACAGGCACATATGAGCTCGGGTTCAAAAGTGGATTTCCAGCTAATCTTTTCTTGACGGACTCATCTATTCTTATGGAGAGGTAAGCCTCCAACTCCTTTAAAAAAAGGGATAAGCCTCCAGCTAAAAATTAAATGAGTATACGTCTGACAGATCGTAAAAATGTTAACATAAATCGTGTCAAATATGTTACATTGCTACTAATTTTTCATAAAATTATTTTTAAAATATTATAAAATATCAGCCAAATAGTTAAATCTATCAATCAAAATCTGATGAATTACCTAACACTAATCTCTAACTGAAAAGCTAGCGTGTTTTCGGTGAAGAAATTGACTATGGAGTCCGACCCACTAAATAAGTTAAGAATCCTACTTGATACGGACTCATATAATCAACCATGCAATTACAGAATTTTATAGTCTGTGACATCTAATTAATTAGATCGTATCCATCAAACATGTGCCAGCACGTTGCAACTTGCTAGCTAATCTTTTCTTAAAGGTTCTTCTTATGGAGAGACAAGCCTCTAACTCCTTTTTTAAAGGATAAGCCTCCAACTATTAATTAACAGATTTGCTTAACAGGCGCCCCCCTAAAAAAATACTCCGTACATTGCACTTTTCTGTTAGAAATGTGCAACTTGTTGCAGTTGCACCTTTTTTTAAACTACGATTGCACTTTTCTGAGTTGACTGAGAAATAAAAATTTCTCGGATAACTAAGACATAGACAAACCCATTAATTAAATGAGTACATGTCAAATAGATCATAACCTTCTCAACATAAATTGTGTCAAACATATTACGTGACTACTATTTTTTTAATAAAATCTTAGCTATATATTTTAGATATAACAATATTTTAGATGATGTGACTCAACCTCGTGACTCTGTTAGTTATTCGTACATTACTTTTGGTACTACCTCTGTTTTAAAATATAATATATTTTGAAAAGCTAAATTAGCTTTCTAAAACATACTATATTTTAAAATAGAGGTTATATATAATACTTATAAAGATTATATTAAATCAGCGACACTTATTATGAATTGGATGGAGTACGTTGGCACCATTGTCTCCATAAAGAAGAAAACTCTTATCATGAGACAGTTAGTCAGTCAATTTATCACCTTGCACACGAAAACGGCCGTACGTACAAAAAAATCCCTTTGGAGGACGGGCTCAATAGAGTCTGATTTTGAAAATATTGAAAATTGACATTTTAAAGTTTCCAAAAAAATCCTTAAAAATTCTAGATGTTGACAAGAAAGTATTACATAGCCCTGGAAAATATCAACATGAAATAGTTTGTATTCGGGACTACACAAAAATTGCAAATCTAGACAAATCTGAACATTTTCGAAATTTTTACTATACACCGCCTCATATCTATAAATTTGTTACTTTTACACAGCTCAGAATATAGAATATTTCGCATTATCTTTTGCACAGAGGTAGAAGGCATCATTATCTACATCTGAGAATTTGAGAATTTTTTGAAATTTAAAAATGTTAATTTCAGAAAAATAAAAAAAAAGAGCTCCATGGAGGAGGACGGGCTCCAAATTGACGCACTCACGCCTTCTCACCGCTCACTTCGATCTCCATTATAACGAGCAGATCTGAAACGACAGTGTCATCGTCGTGCCATTACAGCCCCGTCGTGCACTCTGAGACTACGCTCTCTTCCGCCCCGTTCTGATCTCAGCCATGCCGGCGACGAAGACGTTCGTTCTTTACTCGTCGCCGGGCGTCGGCCACCTGAACCCCATGGTGGAGCTGGCCAAGCACCTGCTGCGCCACGGCCACAAAGTCGTCGTCGCCGTGGTCGACCCGCCAGACAGCGACGCCGTCTCGGCCGACGCGGTGGCTCGCCTCGCCGCGACCAACCCTTCCATAGCCTTCCGGCTCCTGCCCACCCCGCTCAGCCTGGACCCCGCCGCGCACCCGGTCAAGCACAGCCTCGACACGCTCCGCCTCGCCAACCCCGTGCTCCGGGACTTCCTACTCTCCCTGCCCGCCCCCGGCGCCGACGCCCTCCTGCTCGACATGTTCTGCGTCGACGCGCTCGACGTTGCCGCCGAGATCGCCGTCCCTGCCTACTTCTTCTTCGCTTCGGCGGCCAGCGACCTCGCCGTATTCCTCAACCTGCCGTACACCTACCCGAACATGCCGTCGTTCAAGGACATGGGCGAGAAGCTCGTGCACAGTCCTGGCATGCCGCCGGTCCGCGCGCTGGACATGCCGCTGACGATCCAGGACAAGGAGAGCGACCCGTGTAAGGTCCGGATGTACCAGTTCAGGCGCATTCCCGAGGGGAGGGGCGTGCTAGTAAACAGCTTTGACTGGCTGGAGCCCACGGCCCTGAAGGCGCTCGGCGACGGCGTCTACGTGCCCAGCCGGCCGACCCCTAGGGTGTTCTGCATTGGGCCACTAGTGAAGGACGGCGAGAAGAACGGGGACGGCGGTGAGAAGCAGCACGAGTGCCTCGCCTGGCTGGACGCGCAGCCGCTCCGGAGCGTCGTGTTCCTCTGCTTCGGCAGCATGGGCGCATTCTCGGCGGCGCAGCTGAAAGAGATCGCCCGTGGGCTGGAGAGCTCCGGACACGGGTTCCTGTGGGCAGTGAGGAGCCCGCCGGAAGAACAGAGCAATTTCCCGGAGCCGGACCTCGAGCGGCTGCTTCCGGAGGGATTCTTGGGGAGGACGAGAGGCAGGGGCATGGTGATGAAGAACTGGGTGCCGCAGGCCGAAGTGGTCCGGCACGAGGCAGTGGGCGCCTTCGTGACGCACTGCGGGTGGAACTCGACGCTGGAGGCGATCATGTCCGGGCTGCCCATGATCTGCTGGCCGCTCTACGCAGAGCAGGCGCTGAACAAGATGTTCATGGTAGAGGAGATGAAGATCGCCGTGGCGCTGGCCGGATATGAGGAAGGAATGGTGAAGGCTGAGGAGATCGAGGCGAAGGTGAGGCTGGTGTTGGAGACTGAGGAAGGGAGTAAGCTCAGGGAGATGCTGGTGGCCGCGAAAAAGATGGCGTTTGAGGCGATTGGTGAAGGCGGGTCTTCTGAAGTGGCATTTGCAGAATTCTTGAGAGATTTGGAGAACAGCAGTGTGGAGAATGGAGTATGCAATTGATCAAGCTGTATGACTGATGAGCTTTGAAACAATGTTATATAATTCAGACAGTCCGGATTTTTCTCATCAGCATTGGAGAAAAGTTGGATTCCCATTACTGTATCAATTCTGAATCATGAAGTGTGCTAAATACATAAGTTCATTCTGATTATCAATTCTGAATCTATGCATTGCAGTAATGTCTTCGACAACTTGTGATGCAGCATAACCGAGGAAAGCTAAAATTGCACTTTTCACAGCTTCACAATAGATTTTGAAAGCACAGCCTTAGCTATGGCATTATCATTTCAATAATACAATTGTAGAATAGTACACGATGACCAGTAGTAGCAACTTATAGAGAAGTTGGATCTGGATCATTGTATCAGTTGCACCTAGGCTGACTGCACCAAATCGGCAAATCGTCAACGGGGCATGTGCTAAATAGTACATTCCGGCTGTCATTTCTGAATCGATGCATTGTGCTAATGTCTAACATTTTGTCATACAACATAAGTAAAGAAAACTGGGCTTGCACTTTCACAGCTTCAGTTTGAGACTTGCATGCGCAGCTTTGCTATGGCTGGAAAAAAGGGCTTCCATTCGCCTCCATTAGTCCCCAACCTATTCGATCCGCGGTTAAAGGGTCCATCAGTCTCGGTTCATTCGAAAATGTGGGCCAGGGAGCCAACCGGGACTAATGCCTTTGGACCTTTAGTCCCGGTTCGTGGCTCAAACCAGGACTAAAAGGCACCCTTTAGTCCCGGTTCGTGCCACGAGCCGGGACCAATGGCCCGTTCAAACGAACCGCCCTCTTCCCGCGCCAGTTATACGACGACGCTTCGGAGATCGATCGACATTAACGCGAGCGTCGCTTCGGAGATCGTCGTGCTCTCGGGAACCGTCGGCGCGGCGCTGCTTTGGAACTCGGCTGCATTCACACATCGCCGGCGTCCTCTCATCTCCCTCTCTCTACTATATATAGCACTCATATTGATCATCTTAAGCACACACACCATTCTCATCTTCTTCCCCAAACATCTCCCACGCATATCACCATCGCCGGCGCCCTCTCTCTCCCTCTCAATGGAGGAGCAATTTCTGCCAAGATCTCGGCTCTACTACGCATTGAAGAGATGAACTTCACCATCACGGAGACTCTCCGTGCTTCAAGGGTGGAGAAGTGGATCCGCGCCGTCAAGCGACGGTTCCTCGACACCGCACCGATCAAGTGCGTGGGCTTGGATTGTGAGTTCACCACTCACGAGGTCCCTCACCGTGCCGCCGTCCTTCAACTCTCGGTGGCGTCCGAGATATTGATCTTCCAGATTTGTAAGGCCAATGGCGTGCCGCAACTACTCAAGGACTTCTTGAAGGACACCACCATCAAATTTTGTGGTGCGGCTATCGGCAATGATCTGCGCATGCTAAGGTCATACGGAATTGTTATTCCGTCAGCGTACAATCTTCAAAAGATTGTCCTAAACCCCACCAGTAAGCTAACGCCGAGTCTCTATGATTTGGCCAATGCTACTATTGGGACACATCTTGAGAACAAGAAGAGGGACAAGAAGAAGGACAAGAAGAAGTACAAGAAGAAGGGAGAAGAAGAAGATGAAGAAGAAGATGAACTAATATTTGGTTGGGAAAAAGTTCCATTGAGCTTCAACCAAATATTATATGCCACTTTAGACGCTCGCCTAGGCTTTGAGATTGCTAAGAGATTCTGGAAGCTAAAAGGCTACAATAGCCATGTTGATCATCTTAACCTTAATGTTTAATTATTAGGTGGATGATTATGTTTGGAAAAATGTTGGATGAGTATGTTTGGAAAAATGTACTCCCTTTGAGCCATGTTGGATGAGTATGTTTGGAAAAATGTACTCCCTTTGTTTCGGTTAACAAAGTCTATTAATTTTTGAATTTGTGATTTTTCAAGTATTTTGGCTTTTTTGAATATTTTAATTATTAAAAATTAATAATTAAATTATACATAAAGATTATTTGAAATTCATTGGTTCTTATTATACTTAATCATTGTTTCTTATTTTGTGAATTTATTTGGAATTTAAAAAAGTAATATTATATATTACCAAAGTGTATAGGTTAATAGAATTGGTAGCATACCATTATCAAGAAGTCGCGAGCGCAGTTGACGAGGTTTATCCCCGGCAATGCCCATGTCGAAGGGCTTTCGATCTAGGAAGCGTATTGGGAACCTGGCGAACTCGACGGCGATCAGACGAAAGCAGTGGGACACGAGGATTTACCCAGGTTCAGCCCCCTCGAAAGGTAAAAGGCCTACGTCCTGCTTGTCTGACTTTGTATTGATGGTGTGGTTGCGATGAGGGTGTTACAATGGCAGCGTAGATTGGATCTAGCCGAAGGTAGAGAGCTCTAAATTGTTGAGCGCTCCGGCGTGAGGTGGGTGAAAAAGTGAATCTAGGGTTTCGATACCTCCCTCCCAGTCTTTTATATGTCAAGACTAGGTCTCAGGAGTGTCTCTCAAGCCCAATACAGATCGGATCAACCGAGGACTAGTCTAACTTGGACTCCTCGAAATCTTGCTTGTGCACCAAGTATTGCTCCTGGGCCGCGCCAAGCCACTGCCTTGATAGGCCCCGAAAGCCTTCTGCGAGACACCCTTCCTGGACCGAAAACCAGGTAGGCGAATATCGGGGGCCCGTTTGTCATTCCTTCGTCAGTAGCCCCCGAGTGCCTGGGATAGCCGAAGACTATGGCAGGGACTCCTCCCGAAAGTCTTCCCAGCTGCCCTCGATATGAGCACTTGGCCTGCAGAGCTGCAAAGGTTATTTAGGTAATATGCTCGTTTTGGTACGAGATTTTCGAACCACTCTCATTCAGAGCCTCGAAAGTGCTAAGTCGGGTTTGCAGAGGGATGCGCATAACCGGCCTGAGACGCACGCCCCGACTCGAACCCGCGTGGGCTGGTGCTACCCCGACCCGAGCCGTGTTGGACTCACCAGGTCGGAGCCCAGTTCATTCGTGAGGCACCCGATGCGTCCATCGGTGCAAGCTTCATACCGTAGGTATGGAAAATTTCCGGCAGAGCGCGTTTGATATGAATACCGGGCCATCCAGTATTGCTAACCGTGGACTTACCTTCGTATTTGACATACGGCATCCGAACTGGTAAATGGCCACCAATATTCGGGCATGTTGATTGAGGAGCATTGATAGCTCGGGAGATAAATTTGAAGAAAATGATTCAAAGGTGCAAAGCTCGAACCCGAATTTTCTGAAGGTATTATTGGGTCGAAAGAAGCAACTCGACAGATCGAGGCCCTGCCTCAGATATCTTGAAGGCGCTGCTAGCCTGAAAGAGATAGCCCGAGGGACCGAAGTCCTGCCTCGAATGTGCCGGAGGCGCTGCTGGCCCGAAGGAAATCATTCGAGGGACCAAAGCCCTGACTCGAATATGTCGAAGGCGCTGCTGGCCCAAAAGAGATAATTCGAGGGACCAAAGCCCTGACTCGAATATGTCGAAGGCGCTGCTGGCCCGAAGGAAATAATTCGAGGGACCAAAGCCCTGACTCGAATATGTCGAAGGCGCTGCTGGCCCGAAGGAAATAATTCGAGGGACCAAGGCCCTGACTTGAATATGTCGAAGGCGCTGCTGGCCCGAAAGAGATAATTCGAGGGACCAAAGCCCTGACTCGAATATGTCGAAGGCGCTGCTGGCCCGAAAGAGATAATTCGAGGGACCAGAAAATTCCCTCGAAAGATAGAGTCGCCGAAAAACTCGATGCTTATTCGAATGGCATAGGAGGGAAAGCATAAAAACCCTCGAAAGAAAACCAGTTAAAAAACCGTCTGAGTGCAAGAGATGCATACCTTCGAGACTCAGAAGAATTTTCGCCAATCCTTGCCCTTTGAGTCGAAAGAAATCAACCTGCCCGAAGTAACGCGTCATCGCTGACGATATGCCTCGTCGAGTTGTCACATCACCTTCTGCAGGAGTGACCTGGCCCTGCTAGGACTAGACGTATGGTGGGTCCCCGGCCGCACGTCCCGGCCGTTGACAGGGTTTGACCGCACGTCCCGCGCGTGGGTGAGAAATAACCGGCGCGGTTTCTGTTGGAATTATGCCCTAGAGGCAATAATAAAGATGTTATTATTATAATTCTTGTTCATGATAATGTTTATATTCCATGCTAGAATTGTATTAAGCGGAAACTTTAATACTTGTGTGGTTTATGAACAACACCGTGTCCCTAGTACGCCTCTTTGGACTAGCTCATTGATTAATGATGGTTAAGGTTTCCTAACCATAGACATGAGTTGTCAATTAATAATGAGATCATATCATTAGGAGAATGATATGATGGACAGACCCAAATAAAGCAGAGCAATTAGATCGTGTCATCGTGTTCATCTTTGCGAAGCTTTTCCTATGTCATGTATTGTATTCCTTAGACCATGAGATAATACAACTCCCTAGTATCGGAAGAAAGCTTTGAAGTCATCAAACGTCATCCTATGTGAGGGTGATAATAAAGGTGTCTCTCAGGTGATCGGAAAGTACTTGTTGGGTTGTATGTATCGAGATGGAATTTGTCCCTCCCAAGTCGGAGAGATATACTTCGGGCCCACTCGGTAATCGATATCAACACCGCTTGCAAGCATGTGGTTAATGAGTTAATCACAAAGTGATATCGGATTACGGAACGAGTAAAGTACTTGCTGTAAACGAGATTGAACTAGGTATGGCGATACCGACGATCAAATCTCGGGCGAGTAAAATATCGTGTGACGAAGGGAATACATATACGGGATTAATTGAATCCTGACATCGTGGTTCATTCGATATGATCATCGATGAATATGTGGGAGTCAATATGGGTTTCTAGATCCCGCTGTTGATTATTGATAGAAGATCATGTCTACATATTCTCGAACCCGTAGGGTCACACACTTAACGTGTATCGATGCTAGGATAGAATGGATAATTGGTTTATGAGTTTTAGTTCGGAGTCTCGGATGAGATCCAGGACGTCACGAGAGGTTCCGGAATGGTCCGGAGAATAAGATTCATATAAAGGAAAGCAGTTTTTGGATTCCGGAAAGGTTTCGGAGTTTATCGGTATTGTACCGGAAGGTTCTAGAAGGTTCCGGAGTGGGACCAACGTGGGCCCACTTGACGGAGGCCTGCGTGGGCCTAAGGGGAAGTGCCCTGGCCGCCCTGGGCCAGGCGCACAAGGCCCCTAAGGCCCAGCCGGCCAGCCCAAGGGGAAACCCTAAGGGAGTCTTCAAAGAAGGAAAGGGGAAAACTTGCCCCCCACTCTTCCTACTCCAAGTCGGCGCCCTAGGGTTTGGGGAGAGGCCAAGCTGGCCGGCCACCCCTCTATATATAGGGGGCAAGGGCGCAGCCCTCTCTACCCCTAACCTAAACCCTAGCCGCCAACTGCTGCCCTCCCTCTCTCTCTCTCTCGTGACTGCGTGTAGGCGAAGCCCTGCCGCAGAAACTCTCCACCATAAGCACCACGCCGTCGTGCTGCTGATCCAATCTATCTCTCCACCATACTTGCTGGACCAAGGAAGGAGGAGACGTCGCTGCACCGCACGTGTGCAACTCTCGGAGGCGCCGCCACTTGCGGCGTAGGATCGGATCGGATCGCGAGGAGGAGACGGCAAGTACGACTACGTCAACCACGTTCTATTGAACGTTTCCGCTGTGCGAATCTTCAAGGGTATGAAGATCTCATCTACCTCTCTCGTTGATTACATCTCCTAGATTAGATCTTGGCTTTCTTGTTCGCATCCGTAGGAAAATTTTTGATTTACTATGCTGCGAATCCCTTCAGTGGTATCAGAGCTAGATCTATGCGTAGATGTGTTTCACGAGTAGAACGCAACATGCTTGTTGCGGGCGTTGATGTTTTCTGTTGCAAACCTCTTGTTGTGTATTTCTTATGGCGCGGTATAGTGAGATCGAAGCGGTCCAGGCCAACTTTACGCGACCGCGTTCGCGAGACCGGCTCCGCACTTGAAATGTGGCTTGTTCCACACATGCGGCTGGTGGATGCCAGTTTCTCTCACTATAGTAGTCATGGGACTTACATCGGATGTTAGCAACCATAATATCACCGTTGTGGCTTTTCGTAGGTAAGAATCGTTCTTAGCTTGCTACTCCCATAAGCCACGTAAAACATGCAACAACAAAGTAGAGGCGTCTAACTTGTTTTTGCAGGGAGTGTTTTGTGATATGGTATGGCCCAAGACATGATGAGTATGAATTGAGTTGTATGCAATGATCATGTTTTGTAATCTTTCACGACTTGCATGTCGATGAGTTCACAACCGGCAGGAGCCATATGGTTGTCTTTATAATTATGTATGACCTGCGTGTCAACTTCTTATACGCCATGTAATAGCTTTACTTTATCGCTAAGTAGTTGGCAATAGTTGTAGTTGCTATTCGTGGTGGAGGCAATCATGGTGGAGTGATGGAGATCATGCCGGCGCGCACAAGATGGAGATCATGGCGCGGAGATTGGCTATACCATGTCACATAAAATTATATGCATGTGATGTTTATCCTTTTATGTATCTTATTTTGCTTAGATCGCGACGGTAGCATTATAAGATGATTCCTCACTTAAAGATCAAGATAAAATTGTGTTCTCCCCTCGTATGCGCCGTTGCGAAAGATCGTCGTTTTCAAGCACCTCGTGATGATCGGGTGCTATAAACTCTACGTTCACATACAACGGGTGCAAGCCAGTTTTGCACACGCGGAAAATACTTGGGTTTGACTTGACGAGCCTAGCATGTACAGACATGGCCTCGGAACACATGAACCGAAAGGTTAATCATGAGTCATATGAATGATATGATCGACACTGAGTTGTCCACCATTGAAACCACATCTCTTCTCGTGAAGATCGGATTAGGTGTGGTGAATTTGGATCGTGTTCACTAAACAACTTGAGGGATGTTGAATTTAGTGGGAGTTCATCTAGTAATTTGATTAAGTTGAACTAGTTATCATGAACATAGTCTAAAAAATTGTACTTGCAATGTTGTAGATCAAATGGCTAAGTCCAACTTCAACTTCAACGTGTTTGCTGAGAAAGAAAAGCTTAAGAACAATGGGTCTAACTTCACCAACTGGTTCCGCAATCTGAGAATCATATTCGCTGGCGGACAAAAAGCCTATGTACTTGACAAAGCGCTAGGTGACACCCCTGCTGCAACTGCGAAAACTGAAGAACTTGCTGACTTCAATGCTCGTAGAGATGATTGTGATGTGATTATGAGTACCATGCTGTTTTCTATGGAACCGGAACTTCAAAATCGTTTTGAGAAGTACCGCGGGCCTTATGAGATACTTGAGGAACTGAAAACCATGTTTCAGACTCAAGCCCGTTCTGAGAGATATGAGATCTCTGAGAAGTTCTTTAACTGCAAGATGGAGGAAGGGAGTTCCGTTAGTGAGCACGCCATTAAGATGTCGGGCTACACTCAACGCCTTGAGCAACTGGACTGCAAGATTCCAGAGGAGCTCAAGATTGACAGAGTTCTGAAATCACTCCCTCCTAGCTACAAAGGTTTTGTAGTTACTCATAATCAAATTGGTTCCACTGATACGATCACTGAGCTCTTCGCTAAGCTGAAAGCTGCGGAGGTGGATATCAAGAAAGACAATCATGTGTTGATGGTCAACAAGACCACTAGCTTTAAGAAAGCTAAGGGAGCAAAGGGATCCTTCAAGAAAGGCAGCGGCAAGCGTGTTGCTCCTGTTGAGAAGAAGCTCAAGTCTGGACCTAAGCCGGACACTGAGTGCTTCTATTGCAAGGTCAAGGGTCACTGGAAGCGAAACTGTCCGAAGTACTTAGCGGACAAGAAGGCTGGCACCATCAAAGGTATATTTGATATACATGTTATTGATGTCTACCTTACTAGCGCTCGTTGTAGTTCCTGGGTATATGATACTAGTTCAGTTGCTAATATTTGTAACTCGAAACAGGAACTACGGAATAGACGGCGGCTAGCAAGGGATGAGGTGACGATGCGCGTTGGCAATGGATCAAAAGTTGATGTGATGGCCGTCGGCACGCTCTCCTTAGTTTTACCTTCGGGATTAGTTTTAAACCTTAATAAGTGTTATTATGTGCCTGCGTTGAGCATGAACATTATATCTGGATCGTGTTTATTGCAAGACGGTTATTCATTTAAATCTGAGAATAATGGTTGTTCTATTTATATGAATAACATCTTTTATGGTCATGCACCTGTTGTGAATGGTTTATTTCTTCTGAATCTCGAAAGCAATGAAACACACATCCATAACATTGAGGCTAAAAGATGCAAAGTAGATAGTGATAATCCAACTTATTTGTGGCACTGCCGTCTAGGTCATATTGGTGTAAAACGCATGAAGAAACTCCATTCTGATGGACTTTTAGAGTCTCTTGATTTTGAATCATTTGACACGTGCGAACCATGCCTCATGGGCAAGATGATCAAAACCCCGTTCTCCGGAATAATGGAGCGAGCAACGGACTTATTGGAAATCATACATACCGATGTGTGCGGACCAATGAGTATTTCGACGCGCGGTGGATATCGCTATTTTCTCACTTTTACTGATGACTTAAGTAGATATGGGTATATCTATTTAATGAAACATAAATCTGAAACATTTGAAAAGTTCAAAGAATTTCAGAACGAAGTGGAAAACCATCGTAACAGGAAAATTAAATTTCTGCGATCCGATCATGGAGGTGAGTATTTGAGTTATGATTTTCTCACGCATCTTAAAGCAAGCGGAATTGTTTCGCAACTCACGCCACCCGGAACACCACAACGCAATGGTGTGTCTGAACGCCGGAATCGAACTCTATTAGATATGGTGCGATCAATGATGTCTCTTACAGATTTGCCGTTATCATTTTGGGGTTATGCATTAGAAACCGCTGCATTCACTTTAAATAGGGCACCATCTAAATCCGTTGAGACGACACCGTATGAACTATGGTTTGGTGCTAAACCTAAGTTGTCGTTTCTTAAAGTTTGGGGATGCGAAGCTTACGTCAAGAAGTTGATGCCGGACAAGCTCGAACCCAAAGCGGAGAAATGCGTCTTCATAGGATACCCTAAGGAAACGATTGGGTATACCTTCTACCACAGATCCGAAGGCAAAGTGTTTGTTGCTAAGAACGGATCATTTCTTGAGAAGGAGTTTCTCTCGAAAGAAGTGAGTGGGAGGAAGGTAGAGCTAGACGAGGTTATTGAACCTTCTCTCGAGTTGGACAGTAGCGCAGCACCAGAAATTGTTCCGGCGCCGCCTGCATCAACAAGAGAGGAAGCTAATGATAAAGATCATGAAACTTCGAACGATGCTACTACTGAACTTCGCTGGTCAACAAGGTCACGTACCACTCCTGA
Organism: Dactylis glomerata; assembly: GCA_007115705.1. NCBI lineage: Eukaryota > Viridiplantae > Streptophyta > Magnoliopsida > Poales > Poaceae > Dactylis > Dactylis glomerata. The sequence continues at coordinate 6,521,659 of QXEO01000186.1, read as the reverse complement.
ATGGTATGGCAACCCTGTCTTAACCGTCTTGTTGTTAGACAACAGCGAACCTGCGAACTATGAGGAAGCAATGATGAGCCCAGACTCTGAGAAATGGCTAGAAGCCATGAAATCCGAATTGAGATCCATGAGTGAAAACCAAGTGTGGACTTTGGTAGACCCTCCTAGCGACCGTAAGGCCGTTGAATGCAAATGGATTTTCAAGAAGAAAACGGACGCGGATGGTAATGTTACTGTCTATAAAGCTCGGCTTGTCGCAAAAGGTTTTCGGCAAGTTCAAGGTGTTGACTACGATGAGACTTTCTCTCCCGTAGCGATGTTTAAGTCCATTCGGATTTTATTAGCAATTGCTGCATTTCATGATTATGAAATATGGCAGATGGATGTCAAGACTGCGTTCCTCAATGGCAACATTGATGAAGAGTTGTATATGATGCAGCCCGAAGGTTTTGTCGATCCTAAGGATGCTAATAAGGTGTGCAAACTTTAGCGTTCCATTTATGGACTGAAGCAAGCATCTCGGAGTTGGAACCTTCGTTTTGATCAAGTGATCAAGAGTTTTGGATTTGTTCCAAATTGCTACGAAGCTTGTATTTACAAGAAAGTGAGTGGGAGCTCGGTGACATTTTTAGTACTATATGTGGATGACATATTGATTATTGGAAATGACATCGGTATGCTTAACGATGTGAAGAGTTATTTGAATAAATGTTTTTCAATGAAAGACCTAGGGGAAGCTACTTATATATTAGGCATCAAAATCTATAGAGATAGAGAAAGACGCCTAATAGCTTTAAGCCAAAGTACATACCTGGACAAGGTTCTGAAGAGGTTCAGAATGGATAAAGCAAAGAAAGGTTCATTGCCCATGTTGTCAGGTAAGATATTGAGCAAGGCTCAGTGTCCAGCTACGGTAAAAGATAGAGAAACTATGAGCAAAGTGCCATATGCCTCGGCCATAGGTTCTATCATGTATGCCATGCTGTGTACTAGACCGGATGTGTCCAATGCTCTTAGTTTGACGAGCAGATACCAAAGTGATCCAGGAGTGGAACACTGGATAGCCGTAAAGAACATCCTAAAGTATTTAAATAGGACCAAAGAAATGTTCTTGGTCTATGGAGGTGATGAGGAGCTCGTCGTAAAAGGTTACGTCGACGCTAGCTTCGACACCGACCCGGATGATTCTAAGTCTCAGACAGGATACGTTTATATTTTGAATGGTGGAGCTGTGAGCTGGAGAAGCTGCAAGCAAAGCGTGATCGCGGGATCTACAACAGAAGCGGAATACATGGCTGCTTCAGAAGCATCAAGTGAAGGAGTTTGGATCAGAAACTTCATCACTGAGCTTGGTGTGGTTCCAAATGCCTTGGACCCACTGGAGATATTGTGCGACAACACTGGCGCCATAGCACTGGCTAAGGAACCAAGATATCATCCAAAAACCAAGCACATCAACCGCCGTTTCCATATAATTCGAGATTATATAGCAGACGGAGATCTGAAGATTAGCAAAGTACATACAGATCTGAATGTCGCAGATCCATTGACTAAACCTCTTCCACGAGCAAAACATGATCAGCACCTTAATGCCATGGGTGTTAGATTGTTGCCAGATGTAAACTAGATTATTGACTCTAGTGCAAGTGGGAGACTGTTGGAATTATGCCCTAGAGGCAATAATAAAGATGTTATTATTATAATTCTTGTTCATGATAATGTTTATATTCCATGCTAGAATTGTATTAAGCGGAAACTTTAATACTTGTGTGGTTTATGAACAACACCGTGTCCCTAGTACGCCTCTTTGGACTAGCTCATTGATTAATGATGGTTAAGGTTTCCTAACCATAGACATGAGTTGTCAATTAATAATGAGATCATATCATTAGGAGAATGATATGATGGACAGACCCAAATAAAGCAGAGCAATTAGATCGTGTCATCGTGTTCATCTTTGCGAAGCTTTTCCTATGTCATGTATTGTATTCCTTAGACCATGAGATAATACAACTCCCTAGTATCGGAAGAAAGCTTTGAAGTCATCAAACGTCATCCTATGTGAGGGTGATAATAAAGGTGTCTCTCAGGTGATCGGAAAGTACTTGTTGGGTTGTATGTATCGAGATGGAATTTGTCCCTCCCAAGTCGGAGAGATATACTTCGGGCCCACTCGGTAATCGATATCAACACCGCTTGCAAGCATGTGGTTAATGAGTTAATCACAAAGTGATATCGGATTACGGAACGAGTAAAGTACTTGCTGTAAACGAGATTGAACTAGGTATGGCGATACCGACGATCAAATCTTGGGCGAGTAAAATATCGTGTGACGAAGGGAATACATATACGGGATTAATTGAATCCTGACATCGTGGTTCATTCGATATGATCATCGATGCATATGTGGGAGTCAATATGGGTTTCCAGATCCCGCTGTTGATTATTGATAGAAGATCATGTCTACATATTCTCGAACCCGTAGGGTCACACACTTAACGTGTATCGATGCTAGGATAGAATGGATAATTGGTTTATGAGTTTTAGTTCGGAGTCTCGGATGAGATCCAGGACGTCACGAGAGGTTCCGGAATGGTCCGGAGAATAAGATTCATATAAAGGAAAGCAGTTTTTGGATTCCGGAAAGGTTTCGGAGTTTATCGGTATTGTACCGGAAGGTTCTAGAAGGTTCCGGAGTGGGACCAACGTGGGCCCACTTGACGGAGACCTGCGTGGGCCTAAGGGGAAGTGCCCTGGCCGCCCTGGGCCAGGCGCACAAGGCCCCTAAGGCCCAGCCAGCCAGCCCAAGGGGAAACCCTAAGGGAGTCTTCAAAGAAGGAAAGGGGGAAAACTTGCCCCCCACTCTTCCTACTCCAAGTCGGCGCCCTAGGGTTTGGGGAGAGGCCAAGCTGGCCGGCCACCCCTCTATATATAGGGGGCAAGGGCGCAGCCCTCTCTACCCCTAACCTAAACCCTAGCCGCCAACTGCTGCCCTCCCTCTCTCTCTCTCGTGACTGCGTGTAGGCGAAGCCCTGCCGCAGAAACTCTCCACCATAAGCACCACGCCGTCGTGCTGCTGATCCAATCTATCTCTCCACCATACTTGCTGGACCAAGGAAGGAGGAGACGTCGCTGCACCGCACGTGTGCAACTCTCGGAGGCGCCGCCACTTGCGGCGTAGGATCGGATCGGATCGCGAGGAGGAGACGGCAAGTATGACTACGTCAACCACGTTCTATTGAACGTTTCCGCTGTGCGAATCTTCAAGGGTATGAAGATCTCATCTACCTCTCTCGTTGATTACATCTCCTATATTAGATCTTGGCTTTCTTGTTCGCATCCGTAGGAAAATTTTTGATTTACTATGCTGCGAATCCCTTCAGTTTCCTTGATTACTGTGCGTAGTGGACGCCGCGGTGCCCTCGTGCTGACACGTGGACAGCCGGATCAGCTCTGCCGTTTCCACTTCGCCATGAACGGTTGAGATCTGACGCCGGATCCGGGAGGTGAAATAAATAACAGTGGCAGGGTACCAGTCCGTGCTACTCCGCCGCCACCGTCTTCCTCCTTGCGCACTGCTCCTGCAACTCCACTTCCTCCATTTGTGCAACCTTCGCTGCACCCAGAGACCATGGGCAAAAGGAGCTCCACCGCCGCCGGTGCCGCCGCCGCCGCCAAGAAGGCCAAGACGGCCGATGCCGAAGGCCCCGGCGTTGGCCGCTGGGTCCAGTCCAAGGTCGGGAACAAGGAGTTGACCCAGGCCGAGAAGATGGGCCTGCTGAAGAACGCGCCGGCGGAATCGCTCGCCGCCGGTCCGGAGATCGTTCCCCGGCCACCCCTCGGATTTCGGGTAATCTTTATTGCTTTCCTGCTGCGGGGCTTGTCTTTTCCCCCGCATCCTTTCCTCCGCGGTCTCCTTTTCGCCTACGGGATTCAGCTCCACGACTTGAATCCCAATTCCATTCTTCACATTGCGTGCTTTATCACGCTTTGTGAGTGCTTCCTGGGGATCGAACCCCACTGGGCACTGTGGCGCCGAATCTTCGTGATTCGGCATCCTCTGCCCTATCAAACCGGCGGTTTCGGCGTCCAAGTGCGCCCAGACGTCGAGTATTTCAATCTCCAGACACCCGAAAATAATCTCGGGTGGAGGACGAAGTGGTACTACGCCAAGGACAAATCATCCGACGGCGAAAACTTCGGACTTGAGGAATTCCATCCCACCGGCGTTCTTCGACCTCGTGTCTCCTGGAGGCACGACCTTTCGGACGAGGAGCTGAAGATTACAGAGCCGCTGATGGAGAAGATCCAACAGCTTCGAGCTACTCCGAAGAAGGAACTTTCGGGAGTCCAGCTCATCCGAACCTTCATCGAGCGTCGAATCCAACCGCTCGCTGCTCGAGCCCACTGCATGTGGGATTACAGCGATCGCCGGGACTCGACTCGCATTTCCCAGGATGAGCTGCACGAGGCCGAAATCGACGAGTGCGTATGCGCCGTCACGAACATCAAGAAGAAGGATCCCGTGCCGAAGATTTTCGGCGCCGTAGCCTTTAGCAAGGCCTTTCCCCGCACTGAGGTATGATCTGGTTCGTAGTCGAATTTCTTCCTTGTTTCTTAACCGAATCATCCAGTGTCAAATGCCGTCCTCATCCTTGTGCAGGTAATTGACATAGCTCAATGCTATCCGCCCAGCCCGAGATGGGCGAATATCCGGGGCGTGACTTTGCCGAAGTCCTGGAGGAATCGACCTCCGCTGTTCCATCACCACCGAGGGCTCCGAAGAGGCAACGAATTGCGGACGTTGTCGAAGATTCGGAAGACCTCGATGACACTCATTTTACTTCGGGGGATGATGGCAACAGCGCTATCCCCGCTTCGCCTTTGAGCCGCCGCGCTCCCCCTCGAACGGATAAGAAAGTCTTCCCGAAGTTCGGGATCGACGCATCGTAAGTGTACCTTGCCAAACTTGTACATCTCGTGGTCTTACTTCGAACTAACTGTCTGGTTCTCTCATCGATGCTTGTTTCAGATCTTCCTCCGAGGAAACGTCGACCGGTCCTGGGGATCAAGAACAATACCAGGTTCGACCCCATGACCACGCCCTCGAACAAACGGCAGATTCACAGGAGAAAGCCGCCGACGTCACCGCCCCTGAAGTTGCTCTGACGAAGCCTTCGACCTCTTCGAAGAAGAAGGCGACGGAACAAGAATTCGTGCTTGTCTCCTCGTCTGACGGGCCCTCCAGTCCTAGCAACCACGTAAGTCCGAAAGTCTTCAACTTGTGCTTCGCGTGCTTGACCATTAGTAGCCCCCGAGGGCGAGTCGAAGTGTTTACACTTGGGCTTGCCCTCCGAACCATGATTCGAAGGTTAATTTTTCGTCCGGCCTTCTTTAGCCCATTGTTAGGGACCTGTCGAAGGTTTGCAGAAGCTTCTTCGCCTTAGAGGAAGAGAATCGAAGGCTGACTGAGCAGCTCGACGAAACTCGACGTGAGTAATTCCACCTTCCTTGTAAAATCCGCCTTTGTGTATGATGCTTCGTTTGTTGAACGCCTCCTTTTATTGATTAGGGATTGGGGCCCAGGCTGCTGCTGACAAGACTTCCCTGAAATCTCAGCTGGACAATCTTGCCACTGAGAATTCGGGTTTGAAGGCTAAGGTCGCCGAGCTGAACGACGAAATCGCCCGACTGAAGGGCGAATCGTCCGAAGCTAAGGAGCGCGCAAATAAAAGCCGTCTGGACACCGAAGCCCGCGAAGGAGAGCTGACCCGGCGCCTGCAAACTTCACTTGATGCCTTGCGTGGTAAGTTCTTCAAGCTTTGTCTGGAATAATTTTCATGCCGAAAAGTGGTGTTGTGACTTGGCTGTCTGCTTGTTTGTGTAGCTGCTGCCGAATTAGACGCCGGGGCGATGAAGGGGCCTGCTGGAATCGAATCCAGTATCGGCTTTGCTGAACGCCTGAGTTGAGAAGTTGTCAACCTCTTAGCGCGGGTGCGGTCAACACTGGTCCGCGTTCGGGATACGTCTATACCCGATTCGACCAGTGACACCATGGCAGGGATCCTCGACGCTCTGGCGGTGAAGGCGGACGGCGAAGACCCGTTATTCGCCGCAGTACGCCGTTAGGTAACTATTGGCACCGAGTCTGTCTTCTCCATGATGATGATGCACGACGTGGAGTTCGACGCTGACAAGGTCACGAGCACATACCCGAAAGATAAGGACGGACGCGACAAGTCCGCCAAGACTTATGTCGCGCGTGCTCGTGAACTGGCTGCTCGAATGACGGGCTTTCTGGCCGATAGGAACGAGAAGCGTGCGGCAGCGAGGGCTCGGAAGCGTGGCGCGTCCGCCGCACCGTCTAGCAAGGCTGGTAGTTCGGCGTAGTGCGAGCAGCACTTCTAGTTCCCGCTTGTAATTAGTTTTGTTGGTCCACATCGAGGGCTGTGACCCCGATTGGAACTCTTTCTGCTGTAAAACTTGTTCTGATGTTATGTTAATCTTCATGCCATTTGGTTGCCGTTGCTTGTGTGTGATGCTCGATTCCTTATGCAGGATCCGTCGCTAACCTCTGGTGCTTGGCCTGTTTCGTACGAAACAGTTGGCAGTACCTCTGGTGCCATTGAGCGAAGAACGCCTTCCTCAGGCGAATTGTCGCTGATTCGATCGTTGCGCGATCAGCTCCAAAATACGCAGCGTCAACTGAAGGTGGTTACTGCCAAGGTCGACGTCGCCCTATCGAAGGCGTCGCATGCTGCAGACTGCGAGAAATTCCTTCTCGACGAGATCGAGAATCTTGGGAAATCTCTTCAATGTTAGTCTTTAGACCCCTTTAGCTTTGTGTTGACCTGAGCGTGCAGGATTTAATCTTTGTTCTCTTTTCACAGATGTGTGTCTTGACAGTGCAGCCGAGGCCCGGCGCGTAAATGCGCATATTATTGCTGCCCAGAATCATGCCAACTCCGTTGCTGATAACTTCTGGGCTGATCGGTCGAAGGCAATGAAGCTGACACTCCTTCAAGATAGGATTGCTCAAGCTGGTGCGTTGGCTGAGACGAGCCGAAGCGCTCTTGCGCTGGTGCACCAGGCGATGTTTCCTCTAAACGATCAGCCCGAAGGTTTGCCGGCGCTGCTCGATCGATTCGAGAACGGCAACGCTATACACTCCTTTGTCCGGGCGCACCTGCGCAGTGGGGCTGTGGTCGCACTTGCTTTCGTGCATGCGCACTACCCTGAAGTCGACCTAGAGCTTCTGAAGACGCCTCCTTCGTCGCCCAGTGGTCGTTACAACATGGAGCGACATTATGCTGCTTGTAGAAGCACCGGCGACTGCATCGCTCGACAAATTGTCGTCGAAAGTGATCGGCAAAGGGCGAACCAGGGCGCCGCGGCGCCATGAACTATCCTTGTGGCTGTGTTTGTACCTCCAATCTGTGTATATATATATCTTCTTCGTTTGTGGCCGAAAAGGCGGAGCTTTCGAGCTTAGGTCAGTTAGACGGAAATCCACAAGCGTAGGTCGAAGACAACGCAGTACTCGAATTTAGGTTCAGAGAGCGCAATTCCCAAGTATGGGTCGAGATGTCGAGGCCCCGAGCGTGGGCGAAGCCCCCGAGCGTAGGTCGAAGGACCGAGCCCCCGAGCATGGGCGAAGGACCGAGCCCCCGAGCGTGGGTCGAAAGGCTAAGCCCCCGAGCGTGGGTCGAAAGGCTAAGCCCCCAAGCGTGGGTCGAAGGACCGAGCCCCCGAGCGTGGGTCGAAAGGCTAAGTCCCCGAGCGCGGGTCGAAGGGCCGAGCCCCCGAGCGTGGGTCGAAAGGCTAAGCCCCCGAGCGTGGGTCGAAAGACCGAGCCCCCGAGCGTGGGTCGAAAGGCCGAGCCCCCGAGCGCGGGTCGAAGGGCCGAGCCCCCGAGCGTGGGTCGAAAGGCTAAGCCCCCGAGCGTGGGTCGAAAGACCGAGCCCCCGAGCGTGGGTCGAAAGGCTAAGCCCCCGAGCGTGGGTCGAAAGACCGAGCCCCCGAGCGTGGGTCGAAAGGCTAAGCCCCCGAGCGTGGGTCGAAAGGCTGAGCCCCCGAGCGTGCACATATGTTGATTTATAGAACGGGGCAATTTGAACTTTATTGCTTGGTGCCGAAGGCACAATGTTGAGTGCGGACTGCTGCCGACACTCGATTACATGGTAGAGGGGGTAGGGGGGACAGCTTTGCTAGCTAAGGATAGAAGCGGCGCAACTGCGCAGCGTTCCATGGGTTGTCTACGTCCTTCCCCGTCTTCGGGTTGCGTAGGCGATATGCTCCTCCTGGGATGACCTCGTGGACAAGGTACGGGCCTTCCCATGGTGGCTCCAGCTTCGACGTGCTTGTTTGCTTGAGTCGGAGCACAAGGTCGCCCGGCTCGAAAGAGCGTCCGCGTACCCGTCTGTTGTGGTAGTTGCGGAGGCTCTGCTGGTAGACCGCCGATCGAACGAGGGCGACGTCTCGAGCTTCGTCCAGCAGGTCTTGGGCGTCTGCTAACGCCTTGTCCGCGTCTTCCTCGACGTAGGCGGCGACGCGGGGCGCGCTGTAGCGCACGTCCGTGGGCAGCACGGCTTCTGCTCCGAAGAGCAAGAAGAAGGGTGTGTAGCCTGTCGAGGAGTTGGGCGTTGTTCGCAGGCTCCATAGCACCGAAGGCAGTTCCTCGACCCAGGCGCCTGCTGCGCGCTTGAGGGGTCGAAGCAGTCGCTTCTTCAGGCCTCCGCGGACAAGTCCATTGGCCTTTTCGACCTGGCCGTTGGACTTGGGGTGTGATACCGAAGCGTACTTGAGCTTGATGCCGAGGTCTTTGGCGAAGCCCTGGAATTCGCCCGAAGTGAAGTTGGTGCCGTTGTCGGTGATAATGCTGTTCGGGACGCCGTACCGATAGACAATGGACTCGAAAAACTTGACTGCCGTGATTTCCTCTTGGTTGGTGACCGGAACAGCTTCGATCCACTTGGAGAACTTGTCCACAGCGACGAGCAAGTACGTATGCCCTCCTCGAGATGATTTGGGGAGAGGCCCCACTTGGTCGAGCCCCCATTGTGCGAAGGGCCATGCCACAGGGATGGTGTGCAGTTCCGACGCCGGCGCGTGCGGCTTGGTGGCGAAGAACTGGCAAGCTTCGCAATGTTGGACTATGTTCCTGGCGTCGTAGAGGGCGGATAGCCAGTAAAATCCAGACCGAAAGGCCTTGGCCACGAGGGTTCGACTGCAGGCGTGGTGCCCACAGGTTCCTTCGTGGATTTCTCGAAGGAGAGCAATCCCATCTTCCTGTGCTATACACCGCTGGAGCACTCCTGTGGTGCTGCGTTTGTAGAGTTCCCCGTTGATTATCGTGAAGGCCTTAGAGCGCCGTATGACTTGTCGGCGGTGGATGGGGTCTTCTGGGAGTTCGCCCCTCGTCAGGTACGCCAAGTACGGCTTTGTCCATATTGCTTCGACGAGCATGACCGCGGCTGCATCCTTCGGGAGGTCTGCTGCTCCTGCCGCTGGGGCGGTATTGACCGTCTGAGCTTCCGGACGTGTTGCTAACGCCGGTTCAATTACTGGCTTGATCTTGACGGAGCGCTCGAATATCTCCTCGAAGAAAACACCTGGCGGTATTGGGAGGCACCTTGAGCGAACGTTGGCCAGGTTATCTGCCTCCTCGTTGCTTTCCCTGCCGATGTGTGTTACTTCACAGCCCTCGAATTCGCCTTCGAGCTTGTCGTACATGGCGCGATATGCGATCATGTTCCCGCAGGTCGCGTCGCACTCCTTCATGACTTGCTGGGCGATGAGGTTCGAATCCCCATGGATCTTGATGCGGGTGGCCCCGCAGGCCTTCGCCATGCGCATTCCGTGAAGGACGGCTTTGTATTCCGCCTCGTTGTTGGAGGGGTTCGGGAAGCGCATACGGAGTACGTAGCGCATCCTATCCCCTTGCGGTGACACTAGGACCACTCCTGCTCCTGCTCCTGCCCCCGAGACCCGCTTGGACCCGTCGACGAAAATAGTCCAGCTGTTCGACAGGTCTGGGAGTTCGGGCATCTGGGCTTCTGTCCATTCGGCTATGAAATCCGGAAGGACTTGCGACTTGATCGCAGACTGGCGCTGGTACGTGATCTCCCAGGGTCCTAGCGTGATTCCCCATAGCGACACACGCCCTGTAGCGTCTGGGTTGTTGAGGATGCTGGAGACTAGATTTGAAGCCACTACTATGATGGAGTGGCACTCGAAATAGTGCGGCAGTTTCTTCCCCGTCATGTAGATGGCGTATGCCAACTTCTGATAATGGGGGTATCTTTGCTTGGTTGGCGATAGGACTTCGCTCAAGTAGTACACGGGCCTCTGTACGCCGTGTTCTTTGCCTTCTTCTGCACGTTCGACTACAAGCACTGAACTGACAACTTGATTTGTAGCTGCAATGTATAGCAGCATTGGCTCTTTTTCTCGCGGCGTGACGAGGACTGGGGAGGTCGACAGACGTCGCTTGAGGTCGTCGAACGTGGCTTGCGCTTCTTCGGTCCACGTGAAGTTGTCCGTTTTCCGGAGCAGCCGATAAAAGGGCAGTGCTTTCTCGCCAAGCTTGCTGATGAAGCGGCTAAGCGCTGCGAGTCGACCTGTCAGCTGCTGGACATGTCGAAGTGTCTTCGGAGGCTGCATGCTGATGATGGCCTTTATCTTCTCTGGGTTGCCTTCGATTCCTCTCTCGGAGATCAGATAGCCCAGCAATTGGCCAGTGGGTACCCCGAAAGAGCATTTCTTCGGGTTAAGCTTGATGCTATATCTGTCGAGGTTGGCGAAGGTTTCTCGAAGGTCATCGAGCAAGGTATCTGCTTTCGATGTCTTGATGACAATGTCGTCGACGTAAACTTCAACATTGCATCCGATTTGTTCCTTCAGGCATGCTTGCATACACCGCTGATACGTAGCTCCGGCGTTCTTGAGCCCGAAAGGCATCGTCATGTAGCAGTATACCCCATGCGGGGTGATGAACGCCATCTTGTCTTCGTCTTCTACTTTCAGCCGTATCTGGTTATACCCCGAGTAGGCGTCGAGGAACGAGAGGCGCTCGCATCCTGCCGTGGAGTCGACGATCTGGTCGATTCGGGGCAAAGGGAAGTAGTCCTTCGGGCAGTGTTTGTTTAGGGCTGTGAAGTCGATGCACATCCTGTAGATCTTGGTGTCCTTCTTCTCCACCATGACCGGTGGCGAGAGCCACGTGGCTTCCTTGATCTCTCTGATGAACTTGGCTTCGAGGAGGCGATTGATTTCTTCGCCCATCGATTTGGCCTTCTCTGGGTTGTACCATCGCATAGACTGCTTGACCGGTTTCGCGTTGGGGAATATTTTAAGCTCGTGCTCGGCGAGTTCCCTAGGGATGCCTGGCATATCTGCTGGACACCAGGCGAACATCCTCCAGTGCTCACGGAGGAACTCGACGAGCGCGCTTTCCTATGCGGGGGAAAGAGAGTTCGACACCCGCGCCGTCTTGGTTGGATCAGTCGGGTGGATCTGGTGTTCTCGGGTGTCTTTGGTGGCATCGAAAGATAGCTCTGGGGCGTTCTGCTGCGCCGGTGGGTCGATGTCCATGACAGTGGCTTCCCGAATGTGGTGCAGCTCCTCGTGCACCCCGAAAGTCTGGGACATGTCGTTGAAGTCCTTGTCGCAGTTTTCTGACCGCGCAAAGCTGCCGCTGATCGTCAGTGGTCCTCTATTTGCGGGCATCCGTAACTTGAGGTAGGCGTAGTTGGGTACTGCCATGAATCGGGCGAACGCTGGTCGCCCGAGGATAGCGTGGTACTGCGAGGGCCAGTCGACCACCTCGAATTCGATCTTCTCCTTTCTGAAGTTTGCTTTAGTGCCGAAGATGACGTCGAGGTGTATCGCCCCCAATTGGTACGTCGGCTTTCCTGGGACGATTCCGTGGAAAGAAGTCTCCGTTGGCAGGAGATTGTTTAGTGGAATCTTGATCTTTCGCAGTGTATCTGCGTAGATGAGGTTCAAGCTGCTGCCTCCGTCCATAAACACCTTTTTCGAGGTGAAGCCCCCTATTTGCGCCTCGAGAACCAGAGCATGGTGTCCTGGGCGTGGTATCTTCGGTGGGTGATCTGACCGATCGAAACCAATCGGATGTTCGGACCAATTCAGATATTCGGGAGTAGCTGGTGGCGCATGTTCGGCGTGGAACACTTCTCTCGCGCGCTTTCGCCGGACTTTGTTCGTCGGGCGCCCCCTCTGAATCATGGGCACGAAACCTCTTGGTGGCGGGAACTCTTCTTCCTCGTTGGCCGGCTGTCGCTGCTCGGCTTGCTGGATCGTAGCGGCCTGATGGCTTTGCTGTACGACGTTTGCTGGTGGATTCGGCGGTGGCGGTGGAGCGTTGTAGGCTATCGCCCCTGCCACTGGTTGCTCGACGTTCATTCTCTCCTGAAGTGCCCGGTTGAGGCGAAGGAACTCCCTGCACTCGATGAGGAGGTGTGCAGGTTTTCGTACTCCGTCCTTGTCGAGGTACGTGTGCCTTGGGCATCCGCTATCAAGCATCTCTTCTACCGACAGCTGTGGCTGCCGGCGACGCCACTCCTTGCTGGGTTTCGAGTCACGGCTGCTACTGCCGTAGTAAGTGTTTCCTCGTCGCGGTAAGTCGCGATTGTCGTCGCGGTCTTCGTGCACGTAGCCAGCTGCTACCATGTCTACGTTCTCCGTGTTGTCGTAGCGGCTTCGGCGACCTTTCTTCCGGGATCCGGGATGGAATTGGTCCTTCGCATCGCCATCGCGTTCTGCTGATCGACGGCGGCTTCTGGGAGCCGAGATGGAGTCTTCGCCATCGGCCCATTCGTTCGCCAAACTCATGAGGTGGTCGATGGTTCTGGGCTTGCAGCGCCCCAGTTCCTCCTTGAAGTCACGCCGAAATAAGCCGTCCCGAAATGCATCGATGGCCCTTTCGGGCGAGATGTTTTCTGTCGTGTTCCGAAGGCTGATCCATCGTGAGATGTATGACCTCAGGTTTTCGCCGGTCTTCTGCACGCATAAGCGGAGCTCTTCGAACGACGTAGGGCGTCGTGAGGTGCCTCGGAAGTTTGCGATAAACGCTTGCCGAAACTCTTCCCAGGAGCGAATGCTGTCTGGGGCGAGATTATTCAACCATGCCCTTGCGTTATCTTTTAGGTGCAGCGATAACAACTGGAGAGCATTGTCTCTGGATCCGCCGCTGATCTTGACAGCGGTCATGAAATCATCTAGCCAAATTCGGGGATCCTGCTGCCCGTTGAATTTAACTATGCCGTCGCTGAGTTTGATTCCTCTTGGCAACGGTGCGGAGCGGATCAGAAGGCTGAAGCATTCTGCCCTGCAGAGTCCATCGCTGGCGCCACCGAATGTTTCGGCCTCACGATCTCCCTCGAAGCGGCGCGCCTCGCGCCGCGCTCGTGCCTGGTCGACCCTGTTCTGGGCCAGACCGTGCCGAAGTTCTCCGTTGATGGGTTCGACTACTTGTGCTCGAGGTGCTGCGGCCGGCGCCGGTGTTGGGTTCCCCTCTTGCTCCGGCGGTGGTGCGACTCTTGTTGTTGTCGCGCCATGATCTGAGCCAGGCGTGCCTTGTAGCACCCTTACTCCTTCGAGTGCTAAATTTCGCAGATGTCGCATATGTTCATCGCCATTAGATGCGTTTGCGGCAATGTATGCCGCCGCAGCCATGATTGCTGCTTCCTTGGTTTTGGGCATCAAATCGGCCTCATTAAATTCTGCCTCCAGGTTTCGGGTGATATTGTGCATATCGGCCCCGGGCTGAGTGCGCGATCTCGATCGGCGTTGAACGCTCGATGAATAGTGTGATGACCTTTCCGCCCGCCTTTTGCTGGACGCGTCGGCCTCCTCTCTGCGCCGCTCCAGCACTCGCCTATCAGCGCTGATCTGATCTTTCTATTCCTGGACGACAAATCGCAGTGCAGCTAGGTCGCTTGGGCTTGGGTTGGGACCGAAATTTACTTCGCCCGCATAAACCCTCCTTGCGAACCGAATTTGATCGTGCGTGAGCACCTGGCGTCCGCTATCCGCCCGGTTTCGGCCGTCGTTCTCATTTCTGTCGGCATGCGATGCCATCATGCAATGGCCTCCGGGCCATGGGGTCGAATCGTCGCTGATTTCGCCCAGCGCTGGAGGATAGACGTCGTCACTTTCGACATAAGGTTCGACCTCGATCATGAAGTCAGAATCATAATCGGCTACATAGCCATCACTGGATACGTTAGATTCGCATAGTGAGGCGGTGCTTGCCGAATTGCCGATTTTCCCCTTAGCTTCGGGGTAGACGTCATCGTCGTCGTCGGGGCACGTGTAGTCCGAGTATAATCCCTCGACGTAGTCAAGATCATATGGTGCGGTGCGAAGCGTGAGGGCGTTGAGAGCCCGATCGCACTCGGATATCGTTGGGTAGATAGCTGCTGTACCTCCCCGCGGATCTTCACAGCCGGCGATCTCATGGAGTGAGAAATCTCCGGCGCCCACGTAGTGGTATTGAAGGGTTTCATAGCATAGTAAATCAAAAAATTTCCTACGCAACGAACAAGAAAGCCAAGATCTAATCTAGGAGATGTAATCAACGAGAGAGGTAGATGAGATCTTCATACCCTTGAAGATTCGCACAGCGGAAACGTTCAAGAGAACGTGGTTGACGTAGTCGTACTCGCCGTCTCCTCCTCGCGATCCGATCCGATCCTACGCCGCAAGTGGCGGCGCCTCCGAGAGTTGCACACATGCGGTGCAGCGACGTCTCCTCCTTCCTTGGTCCAGCAAGTATGGTGGAGAGATAGATTGGATCAGCAGCACGACGGCGTGGTGCTTATGGTGGAGAGTTTCTGCAGCAGGGCTTCGCCTACGTGCAGTCGCGAGAGAGAGAGAGGGAGGGCAGCAGTTGGCGGCTAGGGTTTGGGTCAGGGGGTGGAGAGGGCTGCGCCCTTGCCCCCCTATATATATAGGGGTGGCCGGCCAGCTTGGCCTCTCCCCAAACCCTAGGACGCCGACTTGGAGTAGGAAGAGTGGGGGGCAAGTTTCCCCCCCTTCCTTCTTTGAAGACTCCCTTAGGGTTTCCCCTTGGGCTGGCCGGCTGGGCCTTAGGGGCCTTGTGCGCCTGGCCCAGGGTGGCCAGGGCACTTCCCCTTAGTCCCACGCAGGCCTCCGTCAAGTGGGCCCACGTTGGTCCCACTCCGGAACCTTCTAGAACCTTCCGGTACAATACCGATAAACTCCGAAACCTTTCCGGAATCCAAAAACTGCTTTCCTTTATATGAATCTTATTCTCCG
Source organism: Dactylis glomerata (assembly GCA_007115705.1). Lineage (NCBI taxonomy): Eukaryota > Viridiplantae > Streptophyta > Magnoliopsida > Poales > Poaceae > Dactylis > Dactylis glomerata. The sequence goes on along the minus strand of QXEO01000186.1, from coordinate 6,506,359 downwards.
GACCATTCCGGAACCTCTCGTGACGTCCTGGATCTCATCCGAGACTCCGAACTAAAACTCATAAACCAATTATCCATTCTATCCTAGCATCGATACACGTTAAGTGTGTGACCCTACGGGTTCGAGAATATGTAGACATGATCTTCTATCGATAATCAACAGCGGGATCTGGAAACCCATATTGACTCCCACATATTCATCGATGATCATATCGGATGAACCACGATGTCAGGATTCAATTAATCCCGTATATGTATTCCCTTCGTCACACGATATTTTACTTGCCCGAGATTTGATCGTCGGTATCACCATACCTAGTTCAATTTCGTTCACAGCAAGTACTTTACTCGTTCCGTAATCCGATATCACTTTGTGATTAACTCATTAACCACATGCTTGCAAGCGGTGTTGATATCGATTACCGAGTGGGCCCGAAGTATATCTCTCCGACTTGGGAGGGACAAATTCCATCTCGATACATACAACCCAACAAGTACTTTCCGATCACCTGAGAGACACCTTTATTATCACCCTCACATAGGATGACGTTTGATGACTTCAAAGCTTTCTTCCGATACTAGGGAGTTGTATTATCTCATGGTCTAAGGAATACAATACATGACATAGGAAAAGCTTCGCAAAGATGAACACGATGACACGATCTAATTGCTCTGCTTTATTTGGGTATGTCCATCACACCATTCTCCTAATGGTATGATCTCATTATTAATTGACAACTCATGTCTATGGTTAGGAAACCTTAACCATCATTAATCAATGAGCTAGTCTAGTAGAGGCGTACTAGGGACACGGTGTTGTTCACAAACCACACAAGTATTAATGTTTCCGCTTAATACAATTATAGCATGGAGTATAAACATTATCATGAACAAGAAATATGATAATAACAATATTATTATTGCCTCTAGGGCATATTTCCTTCAGTCTCCCACTTGCACTAGAGTCAATAATCTAGTCAATACTTGCGCATCCAACACCTATGGCATTCCGGTGTTACTCATACGCGTTGCACGTGGTAAACCTTATCTACGGGTCTGACACTTTCAGGTCCGTTTGTATTTGCATATATTTTGCGTCATCACGCATTACTCATCTTGACATGAGATGGCATCGTATAAACTTGGTCTTCTAGTGAGACCTTTGTGTCTTGGCCGAGACTATGTTGTCACTATTGTCATACAATAGAACTACATAGTACTAGTACACTTAGAAAAATAGCGATATCCACCGTGCGTCGAAATACTCATTGATCTGCACACATCGGTATGTATGATTTCCAATAAGTCCGTTGCTCACTCCATTATTACGGAGAACGGGTTTTGATCATCTTGCCCATGAGGCATGGCTTGCACGTGTCAAATGATTCAAAATCAAGAGACTTCAAAAGTCCATCAGAATGGAGTTTCTTTATGCATTTTATGCCAATATGACCTGGACGACAGTGCCACAAATAAGTTGGATTATCACTATCCACTTCGCATCTTTTATGCCGCTTCTTAAAACGATTATATACTTAGCCCTCGTTGCAGTGTCCGCCACAATATTAACATTGGAACTCATCCAAGTCATCATGGAACTTTCTTCCATCTTATTGTGCCACCTTCTAATCTCAAAACAAATAGCTTAAAAATTGAGATAAAATTTTACTTGTATGTGTGACAAAACCAATGTAACTCATTACAATGAACCATTTGTCACTTCTGCATACAGAATATATTCTTACTTCTTCGAAAGTGCATAAGAATATCTTTACTATTGTCCAACAATCATCATATGAATGCTATAACCTTTAGAGCATTGGACACATCTGGATCTACATATCATGGTATACAAGATTGATAAAATCATTCTTGTGGTTTCACTCATCAAGTGTCTAAACAATTGACTCTTGCTCCAACCTCTTCCATGCAACAAGAACCGTTCTTATTGTTTCCATATTGAACAAATTCAATATTTCATCTATGTACTCTGGTAAAACTATATTAGTGCCTCAATCTATCTGCATAGACATTGATGCTTAATATTCTGGTTTTACCTAAGTCTTTCATCAAAAACTAATTTTAATGAAAACTTAACAATATCAAGAAAAACACATTATTTCCAATAAACGATATGTCATCCACATAAAGTATTAGAAATATGTCTGAGCACTCCCACTTACTTTCTTGTAATACAAGCATCTTCAAATATCTTGATGAAATTAACACTTTAACATTTTCATCATTGAAGATTCCAACTTCGCTATGCTTTCTTCTACCATAGAAGTTTGCATACATATCTAGCAACCTTTGAATCAACAAAACCCATTGGGTCGTGTCAGTTACACGTCCTTGGTGTGCATTCCGGTAGAGGAACGTTGTTTCGTTTATTCAACTAACATATCTCTATATGTAATTGTTGCTAGAATAATTCATATGACGAAGTCAGGGCCCAACACCGCTTCTTTGTATATTGTTGGTTACTATTATCTAATAATATCTCGTCCTCAAATCTTGCTATTTGATTACGACCAAATTGGTTAGATAGGAACTTCGATGCCGTGACTACAACATATTGTAGACGCGTGAGCTATGAATGCAGTTGCCGCTTCCAGAACATATTCTGGTGCTGCGCTACTCTGATCATCTTGCTCAGATTCAGAACATATTGTGTTTGGGTTCATAGTAGAAGGAATACCCATCGACATTCTTTGGGATAACCTACAAAGACTTACTAATCCGATTTTGGTTGTAAACATTTTACACATATGCCTTGCATACCAAAATTCAAGAAAAGACAACTATAACTTATATGGTGTCATTTCGGCAGATTATGATGGCACTCTATTCAGTGAAAAGCGGTAGTCTCTAAAGCATAATCCACAAATTATATTGGTAGTTTATTTCATTATTGATCTAACCATGTCAAACAAGGTTTGATTACATCCATCGAAAACTCCATACTCCTATGGTGTTTATCACGATGCAAGTTTGTGGAACAATTCCTCTAACTCTTAGATGTTTGCTAAACTTGTAACTCAAATATTCTTCTTGATGATCTAATCATACAACTTGAATATTCTTGTTACAACAATTTTTCACTTCATAAATTGAACAATTTCAATTGTTTCATACTTCTATCTCATCAAGTAGATATACCATACATCTATTCGAGTCATTGATGAAATAGAAAATACACCATGATCGACTTCACACCATGGACTATATACATCAATATGTATGATCTCCATTTAGTTAGTCACTTGATCTGTCCATGGCCTATGAACGGAGTTTAATCATCTTTAGGAAAAGTCTCACAAGCGTCAATCAATTCAAAATCAAATGACTCGAAAATCTATCAATATAGAATTTCTTTCATGTTTTGTTTCCAATATGACTTAAACGGCGGTGTCATATATAAGTGAAATTCGTTTTGTCTGGTGACCTTTAGCATCAGTGTTATAAATGTCTATTTCACCAACAAGATTTATAATAATCTATCCATCGATTATGGAAGACAGTAATGACATGAACAACAATTGTTCTCATAATACCAGAACAAGATAACAATTATTAAGTTCATGAAATATCTTGAAGGCTAGGTTTGATGTCGACGAGAAGCACAATAACACTTTTATTTGTATCTCGACATGCATCATTACCATATTCTTTTACTAGTTACTTAGGCCATTGTACTTCTTGTATTGTGTTGCTTTGTATGACATTTCATACCAACAAATCAGTATCGAATACCCAAGAATTACATTGTTAACGAGCAAAAGAATTCATCTATAACATGTATATCATTTATATACCTGAGCTGGACAATTCCAGTCTTTTCCTTTTTCTACCAAATAATTTTGCAGATTCTATTTAGCATTTCCTCCCTTTTAGAAGAATCTATCGACATCAATAGTGGCGTCAATCATTTGACACATAGTCCAAAGGATTTTTAGTCAAATACTAATAGTCTTGGATTTTGCACTTTGAAGTGGATCGCCATCATCATATGATTGGTATTCTTCCAGATTCCATTCTTTAGTATTCTTTTGGTATAGCAAAACAATTTAGCCGATACCTTTTCATTCGTCCTATCATGACATCTTTCATGATGAAACTACTATAGCTCTTAAGGACAAATGTAAGTATAATATTAGTTTCCCAAACTTTTGGGTGATCGGGATGCCTAGCATCTTCAATCTTCGCATATAGTCATACAATATGAGCATATGTTCTTTTACTAAATTATACTTCATCATTTTGCAAACAATCAAAGTCTTAGATATCAAATATCTTTTACTTCTTATTTGTTTCTGAAACAATTCTTTCAGCTCGATGATCACTTTGATTCTCAAACAATTTTGAAGATCAATTTATCATGAAGGCAAACATATGATCTTTAGATACTAAACTTGAATCATTGCTCTTAGATTAATACAATTTATTAAATCATATGGAGCAAGCAAGATTTGCTAAAGTTTGCAATAGGACTTAAACTTTAGTCTTGACATTAAACGGCACTAGACCGAAAAGTGACTATCCAGAATTCTATAGTTCTTTTAACTCAATTAAAACTAAGTGTCGGTGGGAAACGGTTGCCAAAGACTACAACGACTTATGAAAATACACTAAGATTTAGTTCATGATAATTAGTTCAATTTAATCAAATTACTAATGAACTCCCACTAAATTCAACATCCCTCAAGTTGTTTAGTGAAGCATGATCCAAATTCACTACACCGAGACCGATCATCACGTGAATGATGTAGCTTTAATGGTGAACATCAACATGTTGATCATATCATCCATATGACTCATGCTTGACCTTTCGGTCCATGTGTTCCGAGGCCATGTCTGTACATGCTAGGCTCGTCAAGTCAAACCCAAGTATCTCCGCATGTGCAAATACTGTCTTGCACCCGTTGTATGTGAACGTAGAGTTTATAGCACCCGATCATCACGAGATGCTTGAACACGACGAACTTTCGCAACGGCGCATACGAGGGGAGAACACAATTTTATCTTGATCTTTAAGTGAGGAATCATCTTATAATGCTACCGTCGCGATCTAAGCATAATAAGATACATAAAAAGATAAACATCACATGCATATAATTTTATGTGACATGGTATAGCCAATCTCCGCGCCATGATCTCCATCTTGTGTGCGCCGGCATGATCTCCATCACTCCACCATGATTGCCCCCACCACGAATAGCAACTACAACTATTGCTAACTACTTAGCGATAAAGTAAAGCTATTACATGGCGTATAAGAAGTTGACACGCAGGTCATACACAATTATAAAGACAACCATATGGCTCCTGCCGGTTGTGAACTCATCGGCATGCAAGTCGTGAAAGATTACAAAACATGATCATCGCATACATCTCAATTCATACACATCATGTCTTGGGCCATACCATATCACAAAACACTCCCTGCAAAAACAAGTTAGACGCCTCTACTTTGTTGTTGCATGTTTTACGTGGCTTATGGGAGTAGCAAGCTAAGAACGATTCTTACCTACGAAAAGCCACAACGGTGATATTATGGTTGCCAACATCCGTTGTAAATCTCATGACTACTATAGTGAGAGAAACTGGCATCCACCAGCCGCATGTGTGGAACAAGCCACACGTCAAGTGCGGAGCCGGTCTCGCGAACGCGGTCGCGTAAAGTTGGCCTGGACCGCTTCAATCTCACTATACCGCGCCATAAGAAATACACAACAAGAGGTTTGCAAAAGAAAACATCAACGCCCGCAACAAGCATGTTGCGTTCTACTCGTGAAACACATCTACGCATAGATCTAGCTCTGATACCACTGAAGGGTTTCATAGCATAGTAAATCAAAAAATTTCCTACGCAACGAACAAGAAAGCCAAGATCTAATCTAGGAGATGTAATCAACGAGAGAGGTAGATGAGATCTTCATACCCTTGAAGATTCGCACAGCGGAAACGTTCAAGAGAACATGGTTGACGTAGTCGTACTCGCCGTCTCCTCCTCGCGATCCGATCCGATCCTACGCCGCAAGTGGCGGCGCCTCCGAGAGTTGCACACGTGCGGTGCAGCGACGTCTCCTCCTTCCTTGGTCCAGCAAGTATGGTGGAGAGATAGATTGGATCAGCAGCACGACGGCGTGGTGCTTATGGTGGAGAGTTTCTGCAGCAGGGCTTCGCCTACGTGCAGTCGCGAGAGAGAGAGAGGGAGGGCAGCAGTTGGCGGCTAGGGTTTGGGTCAGGGGGTGGAGAGGGCTGCGCCCTTGCCCCCCTATATATAGAGGGGTGGCCGGCCAGCTTGGCCTCTCCCCAAACCCTAGGACGCCGACTTGGAGTAGGAAGAGTGGGGGGCAAGTTTCCCCCCCTTCCTTCTTTGAAGACTCCCTTAGGGTTTCCCCTTGGGCTGGCCGGCTGGGCCTTAGGGGCCTTGTGCGCCTGGCCCAGGGCGGCCAGGGCACTTCCCCTTAGTCCCACGCAGGCCTCCGTCAAGTGGGCCCACGTTGGTCCCACTCCGGAACCTTCTAGAACCTTCCGGTACAATACCGATAAACTCCGAAACCTTTCCGGAATCCAAAAACTGCTTTCCTTTATATGAATCTTATTCTCCGGACCATTCCGGAACCTCTCGTGACGTCCTGGATCTCATCCGAGACTCCGAACTAAAACTCATAAACCAATTATCCATTCTATCCTAGCATCGATACACGTTAAGTGTGTGACCCTACGGGTTCGAGAATATGTAGACATGATCTTCTATCAATAATCAACAGCGGGATCTGGAAACCCATATTGACTCCCACATATTCATCGATGATCATATCGGATGAACCACGATGCCAGGATTCAATTAATCCCGTATATGTATTCCCTTCGTCACACGATATTTTACTTGCCCGAGATTTGATCGTCGGTATCACCATACCTAGTTCAATTTCGTTCACAGCAAGTACTTTACTCGTTCCGTAATCCGATATCACTTTGTGATTAACTCATTAACCACATGCTTGCAAGCGGTGTTGATATCGATTACCGAGTGGGCCCGAAGTATATCTCTCCGACTTGGGAGGGACAAATTCCATCTCGATACATACAACCCAACAAGTACTTTCCGATCACCTGAGAGACACCTTTATTATCACCCTCACATAGGATGACGTTTGATGACTTCAAAGCTTTCTTCCGATACTAGGGAGTTGTATTATCTCATGGTCTAAGGAATACAATACATGACATAGGAAAAGCTTCGCAAAGATGAACACGATGACACGATCTAATTGCTCTGCTTTATTTGGGTCTGTCCATCACACCATTCTCCTAATGGTATGATCTCATTATTAATTGACAACTCATGTCTATGGTTAGGAAACCTTAACCATCATTAATCAATGAGCTAGTCTAGTAGAGGCGTACTAGGGACACGGTGTTGTTCACAAACCACACAAGTATTAATGTTTCCGCTTAATACAATTATAGCATGGAGTATAAACATTATCATGAACAAGAAATATGATAATAACAATATTATTATTGCCTCTAGGGCATATTTCCTTCAGGTATGCGTCGCAGTCGACGCAGTATGCGGTGGTCGGGGATGGAGGCGGATCTTCGAAATCGTTCGACCCTACTGATGGGGTCGAAATCTTCAGTCTCAGCTCCTCCTTTGACGGCGCTAGTGACGCGCCTGCCGAGGGTTTGCCCCCGACGGATGGTGGTGTCGTCGCTTCGGCCACGAGCGGAGCCGATTCGCCGATGGAGAGCAGTTCCATTGCTCCGTTGCTGTCCACGTGGAAATTGAACAGTCCGAAAGCCATGTCATAGCCTTCGGGCGCTGCTCTTGCCGTGCTTGGGATGGGGTCGACGGCGCTCACCGTCGAGGTGAGGTTGATGGTGCCTGGCGAGACGCCATCGACGACAGTCGAATTGACGGCGCCAGTCTCGAGCTCCATCGGGCTGGTGTGGACGATGGCCGGCACAGCGATGCCGGCGAGGGTGTCGATGCCGATATTGGAAGTGGTGTCGTCGTTGGTTGGTGCAGCGATGCCGATGGCAGTGCTGATCTTGGCGGGGGTGTCGACGTTGGTCGGCGCAGCGATGCCGACAGTAGTGTCGATGCCGATCTTGGTTGTGGTTGGTGATGGAGCCGGCGAATCCGTAGATCCAGATCCCGTCGTCCCCACGGTCGGCGCCAATTGACGAGGTTTATCCCCGGCAATGCCCATGTCGAAGGGCTTTCGATCTAGGAAGCGTATTGGGAACCTGGCGAACTCGACGGCGATCAGACGAAAGCAGTGGGACACGAGGATTTACCTAGGTTCAGCCCCCTCGAAAGGTAAAAGGCCTACGTCCTGCTTGTCTGACTTTGTATTGATGGTGTGGTTGCGATGAGGGTGTTACAATGGCAGCGTAGATTGGATCTAGCCGAAGGTAGAGAGCTCTAAATTGTCGAGCGCTCCGGCGTGAGGTGGGTGAAAAAGTGAATCTAGGGTTTCGAGACCTCCCTCCCAGTCTTTTATATGTCAAGACTAGGTCTCAGGAGTGTCTCTCAAGCCCAATACAGATCGGATCAACCGAGGACTAGTCTAACTTGGACTCCTCGAAATCTTGCTTGTGCACCAAGTATTGCTTCTGGGCCGCGCCAAGCCACTGCCTTGATAGGCCCCGAAAGCCTTCTGCGAGACACCCTTCCTGGACCGAAAACCAGGTAGGCGAATATCGGGGGCCCGTTTGTCATTCCTTCGTCAGCAGTCTTAGAAGCTAGTAGGGAAGGAATTGAGAAGTTAAACGTGCTAAGGGTGGAGCAGTGTGAGGATGGGTGACCGACCGGGAAGTGAGAACCACAAGTACTTGTAATTTGATATGAAATATGGAGAGTGAGAGCCATCTTATATCTTATATTTACTAATTGGAGGCACCAACGGAAGCACCACGTTAATCCTCCACAACTAAGGAAAATTAACCATCCGATCTCTTGATAACCTATCTACAGTCGTCGGATAGAGTAGCTAAAGAGTCCTCACGTTCTATCCTATCTGCGCATCTCCTTACCGACCTTTTTCATTGGCCTTGAAGGAAAAAAAAACTTCCACGAGATGACTCTCGCTTGAACGTGTGCCTGCACATCGATCCCTAACCCTAGACGGCGCGGTGAAGTTGGGGCAGGCGGACATCGAGAGCTGCCCTCCCGGTGGAAGCAGGTTGCAGCCGGTGCTGAAGCTGTCAAGATGTTGAACGTGTGCCTGCACATGAGTACATCAATCCCAGCTGCACGCCTCCGGCGGCCGCGTCGCCTTCTGCATCAAACAAGTTAGTCCTAAGCTTCTTCCTCCAGTCGCTCAATGTCTAGCATCTCCCATGAAAGCTGTCAAGATGTCAAACAGTCTAATCTCCAGGTTTTCCGATGGCCTAGAAAGCCCTCTTGGTGCTGCATCATGTAACTTCTTCACCTGAGACATCCCGAGTCCCGACTCAGATGCTCCTTTTACGTTGCGGGAAGACGCTGCACTAGCCGTCTTCTCCCTCACAGTAATCCTGATCCATAGGCTGCCCTGACCTTACGTTTCATGCGCTTCACCTCACAGGCACCTCGGGACATGCAAGGCCTTACGAATTCAGTCATCAGATGCAATTAAAAGGTTTGGTCTACTATTAGCTTAATCCCCTCTCTGTTCCTAGCTATTTAGATCGATGATACTTGATGCATGGATGAAATTAATGGATGGATTCTTTATGCCCGTAAGTGTCATGGCTTTATGGCTTAATCCCCTCTCTGTTCCTAGCTATTTAGATCGATGATACTTGATGCATGGATGAAATTAATGGATGGATTCTTTATGCCCGTAACTGATGCTTATACCGGTTATAAATTATACTCCCATTACCTCCTTGATGTTCCAGATCATTGTTAAATGTTCAAATGGTGTATGCAGAACTACCGTGAGGAAAAGATTCAGCAAGGAAAAAGGACTAGGGAGATAGTCCACGACAAGGATAGCAAGATATTCGATCAAATAATGCTTAACCTTCCCTTCAACGTTTTAACTATTTCTTTGAACATTGTTTTCATTACCATTAAACTAATCTTATCACATGCTGAATTAATCTATAGGTATGCACACTTTTCTGAAACACTTATCTCCATGACACGTGAATAGGGGGAATGTCACAAGCAGACAAGCTCGGGAAAACAATTTATTGGATTGGTGAAGCAAATATCACTTATTAACACTGTTTCAAAAGATTGGATTGCATGTCAAGCAAATCTACAGCTTAGTCCTTGCTTATCTATCATGTTTTGTCATCTAATATTTTTTCTTCAGAAGAATTATTTTTCCAGATAACCCACTTTGTCCTTTTACTTCCTTAGGAAAGTGAAGCTATTTGGGAGAGTGTATATTCTTGCTTCATAAACGTTTCCTAGATCAACTACTAGCCTTGGACATATTGTGACATTTCCAGAAGAGAAGACCATACATATACTAAATTATCAGCATATATTATTTATGGTAAGAACTTTTCCAATTTACAATAATATTTGGAAAATTAAATACAAGTTCATATTTATCAGATGAATAGGGTCATTTGCTGATCAGAAATTATTTTTTATGTACCATACATTGCTCAACGTATACATCAGATATTACTGCATCAAACACGGAAGTCCTATTTTGATATTCATGGTCAGTCTATATTATTGTTATTAAGTTGACTGAACTTATAGTATACAGTAGTCATGCTTTCTCAATCCAGCTGGCATTTTTATCATGAGAAATGTCTGGATCCTTAGTACGTGTGCTCATGTGAACGTCATACTAATTTTTATCTGGGTCATTCAAAATTTTCATTTATTATATTCCTTTATTCAATATTGACAGCTTATGTAGTGCATATTGAACCACAATGTTTTACCACAAGCATCCAATATGATAGGCAGTAGAAAAACTTCGTTGATTAATTTCAAGGCTTCAGAAATGCCCTAAATCAGCTTGCTAATTAATGGGTTTTCTCATGTATTGTGTAGTCTTTTAGTAGTGTGCAATATGAGCGTAAATTGTACAATTTGGTTCCTTCATAAATGTCAGTATTTGCGGAGAACTATAGTGAACTCTGTTTAATCAGCATTAAAGTTGGTTTTAAAAATAATTAGATATTGTTCAATGTATATAAAAAATGACTCCACGTTTTCTATCGATACTATTTGAAATCTATTGCAATTATGCGGCATAAAGGAACAAGAGACGGTGTGTGTGTTGTATCCAAGTTTGAATATTACATCCTTCATCTGTACATGAACATTCATATAATGTTCATGTATCAATCTAATTGACGGGTTTGTACGTAGAATTATGTTAAAATTATTTTAGTTTTAGGACTTTTCAATATCAATCTAATTGACGGGTTTATACTTTGACCATACTAATGTCCATTCAAAATAATCTTCTCATCAAAATAATCTTTCAGTATCATCTAATGGACATGCTTTTTTGAAAGACGAACTAGAATGTCAGTAGTTTGAGTCATAAAGAGAATTGAAACTAGGATCTATATTTTTTATGCTAACTTCCACAATATTAAACATGTAAAGGAATCTAGAAAATTTATGTATTGAACTATTGTTAATATATAAGTTTCAAAGGTGAACCAAGGTTATTATATTTCTTTCAGAATTGCTAGCCCGTGCTGGTGCACGGGTTAATGACTAGTAAGTATCTAATTTGATATGACAATAGAGATGATTAGATAATAGAGAAATAAAAAAATAAAAAAAATACAGAAATTCCGAAACAGAAAATACAATTTTATTCCGAATGGACCTTTAGTCCCGGTCCGTGTTACGAACCGGGACCAAAGGTCCTCCAGCCGCAGCACATGCCCCGGGCCACGTGGAGGCCCGTTGGTCCCGGTTCGTAAGCAACCGGGACTAAAGGCTGGAGCCTTTAGTCCCGCTTTGTTAGTTTCGGTTGCTACAACCGGGACTAATGGGCTTTACAAACCAGGATTGAAGGCTTTTTTTCCACCAGTGATTTCGAGAGTAAAATTGCTGAAGCAGCAAAATTTGGATAGCATAACTCCCATAAATTGTACAGATCTTATCAACAGCATAAGAGATGGCTATGGTTTTGCATTATTATATCCACAGCAGGAGGGCTCAATGCCTCAAAGTACTTAGACCAAAAAAGATGAAATAGTATCGGCAGTAGATCATAAAGGAGGCATGTGCTAAATACAATAGTTCACTGGGGTGCGTCGTTTTGGCTCCCGGGCTCCCTGAAGCCCAGTTTTTGATTTTTAAAAAAATTCAGAGAAAAATCTTACATGCAGATAATCATGACTTCTATATGTATGCAAAAAAAACAGCGCAAAATGCTATGTATTCTGGGCTGTGTAAAATGACAAATTTCGAGATCTGAGATGGTGAACAGTACAAAATTTAAAAACCTCCCAGCTGGTCAGTATTTATTAATTTTGTGTAGACTGGAATACAAACTATTTCGTATTGATATTTTGCAATACTTAGAATACGTTATTTTCAACATCTAGATTTTTTTTTTCATTTTTTTGAAACTTCAAAATGTCAATTTCAAAAAAAAAATCAAAATTAGGCTCTAGGGAGCCTAGGACCTAAAGTGATTTTCCGCAGTTCATTGTGACTATTAATGGACGGTTATCCTTAAAAAAAATTAACGGTTCATTGTAAGTTGTTGAACATCATAAATAGAGACTGTTCGGAGTTTTCACGGTCATCTATGCAGAATCATTTTGAGAGATTGTTTTCAGAAGCGGCTAATTTGCATAGCCTAATTACTATCACCACCTCGTCTAAGCCTGTAACATCAGAAGAGATAGTTCATACTCCTTAGTTCATAGAGGACATTGATGCAAACCATCTAAAAACTAATTACTATCTTCCATGCTCGATCAATTTCAGAGCTTTTTCTTTTGAACTGATCAATCTGAGTGCTTCAAATCCTTATAGAATTTGGTGAAGGCCATCTTCAACGACCTGTTGTCTGACAGCGCTTCTGCGACTAGTGAAGCAAAGCTGAGTTTGGTAATGGAGACAGGTGAACGGAAGAAGCTCAGGGAAATGCTCGTAGTGGTGAGGAAGGATGGCATTGCACGGGATCGGTAAGGGCCGCTCGTCTGAAGTGGAATTTGCCGAGCTCTTGAGAGACTTGGAGAATAATAGTGTGCAGAATGGAGAAGACAATTAATCATGATGTAATCAATTAATCATGATGGATAAAAGACCTGTTTCGGGCGCCTGATGAAGGTAATCTTCTATATCTAAATAGAAGCCCCCCACTACCTTATTTTGTTGCAATTTGGTGAGTCCACGTCATCCACCAAGTTTTCAATTCTTTCGCTTATTTTTTTTGGCCGAGAGCATGAATTTACATGGCCCCTTCGCATTGCGCTGCAGTTTAAACTTCATTTATCTCTGGTCCACTACCTCATCGTCTCCTCCACTAATCTTCTCGTCCACTACTCCCTCAGGCATTATTGACACAAAACTGAAACAGTTAAGGAAAAGAAACCGATGGAAGCACCAAGTAGTTGTCCTTCCCTTTTAAATACCTAGGCACTGGTATGAATCATCCATTCTCAACATTCCCCACACATAGCAATAGTTTTACATGCGACCGCCACAAGCCGGAGGACTGGCGAGCTATCCATTGAGTATTCTCAAACATTCTGCTTAATTTTGTCCGATTGTTTTCACATTCCATCCGGCAACAGCAAGGGAGATAGAAAATTGTCAAGCTTCAGACTCCTAAATCTTCAGAATGTTGTTTCTTGAGAATGCACTCTTCTTTAGATGAGTCATGGCCTGGCAACGTAATATTTGGTAAGTCTTGGTTGTATAACTTGTATGGATGATTCCTGCCGCTCAAATTGTGGTACAAGCATCATGATTTAGTATCAGCTTGCTTCCTATCAATCTTACATATGACCTCAGTCACAACTTACTTCCTGTTCCTCACCGCCTCAAAGGAACCAAGCTGCGCGGTTACCTGTGTCTGGCCGCAACATATTTCTCTATGCATGGGATTCGTTACTTCCTCTTTAGGTTTGACCTCTTTCTCCCCCGCTCTTTTTATTTAAAATGATCTCTTATGTCGTATCCGGTGTGGTTTGTTCGGGGTGACCATCCATTTTGTAGGACACTTTGTTGTTCTGCCACTTCTGTTTTCCTCTAGATGCTCTGTTTCTCTTTATTGCGTAACTGGTGCTCCCGATGCCAACTGAATGCTATTCAATCATATATTGTGCAGGGAGTTTGCATCGGTTTATGTTGGTTCCAACTCAGTTAAACTGAATGTAACATGGCCTGTTATATGGTTCAGTCAGCATTTCTTCAAAAATGATACTTATCGGTTGTAGGAATTATTTTTCATTCCAATGTGGTGTGCTAATATTTCTTGGCAAATGCACGTTCCATGTTTCATTGTATTCTACGGATACAGTTAATCATAAGTCCAAGATACCTCAATCCCTTAGTTCCAAGTTCTCCGGAAGAAAATCGAATTTTAAAAGTGATGAAGAGGCAACCATATGTAGTTCTCTGGGTAATTTCATGTAGTGATGTATGTGCTGCTTTGAAGAATCACCTGTCAGGTTATGATTTTTTTATTTCTTTTATTTTTCAAATATTTTGGTAGGCGACAATTTTATTGTTTCTATTTCCCCCAATATCTTTGCTACAATATATGTATGCATCCAACTAGATACATGGTCATATTGGCCGTGAGCAGCTAATGTTATATGATAATTGTGATCGCCAAGAATTTAGTATGTTGTGTCATATTTTGTAAGGCTAAAATTTTCTATTTTAAGGAAATCCAAAGATGGCTACACTTAATTCGCCCATGTTTAATGTTTTAAAGTTCATAATATCATTTTGTTTGTTCTCATTCTTTTTCCATAATCACAATATGGCCGAATATATCTCTCAGAAATAAGTTTGACATGCTTCATTATCTTTCAAGTTAGGCAGTTTCATCTACATATTAAAAAAAGTACGCATTCAACATGTAGTTCAAAGAATCTCATACAATTAAGTAAATGTTCTAGTGAGGTACTTTTAATGACTTCTTTGATCAATTTGATTGCAATTTTGTTAGTCCAAGATCTCGAATATTACTTTTTTTTATAAAATACAATTATTTTAATTTCACTTGGGCCTACATTTATTCTTAAGAAAGAAAATTGCGCCCATCAATGCATGCCACAATTACCAAAAAAAAGCAATGCCCGCCGCAATGCGCGGGGTATCATCTAATTTCTTTATGGATGAGTCCCAAATAGATGATATTCCCCAGGTTTCCGTCGAGGAAAATAATTTTCTTACGGCTGAGTACTCGGAAGAGGAAGTAAGAAATGCTATTTTCCAAATGGAACACAACAAAGCACCGGGTCCGGATGGTTTCTCGGCTGAGTTTTATCAAACCTTTTGGGAAACTATCAAAGCTGACCTTCTAGACTTGTTTCGTTGTCTTCATGCTGGACAACTAGAATTGTTTCGTCTTAATTTTGGTGAGATTGTTTTGTTACTTAAAGTTAATGAGGCAGAAAGGATACAATAGTACCGACCAATCTGCCTTCTTAACGTTAGCTTCAAAATATTCACAAAAGTGGCCACCTTAAGACTAAACACGGTTGCTTATCATGTAGTTCGGCCTTCACAAACTGCATTCATGCAAGAAAGGAATATCCTAGATGGAGTTGTAACCTTGCATGAAACAGTTCATAAACTACATTCTAAGAAGTTGAATGGGGTAATTTTAAAATTAGATTTTGAAAAGACTTATGATAAAGTTAATTGGTCTTTTCTCCAGCAAACACTCAGAATGAAAGGTTTTTCTGATGAGTGGCGTTCGTTGATTGAATCCTTTATGTCTGGAGGTAGTGTTGCCATCAAAGTCAATGATGATATTGGTAGATATTTCCAGACATTAAAAGGGTTAAGGCAGGGTGACCCCTTATCGCCAATGCTATTTAATGTAGTGGCTGATATGCTTGCCATCATGATCGAACGCGCAAAGAATGATGGTCTCATTGAAGGAGTAATTCCTCATCTCGTGGATGGGGGATTATCCATCCTTCAATATGCCGATGACACTATTCTTTTTATGGAACACGACCTTGAGAAAGCACAAAACCTCAAACTTATTCTTTCAGCTTTCGAGCAATTATCAGGGTTAAAAATTAACTTCCATAAAAGTGAATTGTTTTGTTTTGGTGAGGCTAAAGACGAGGTCACTGCATACGCCAATTTATTTGGCTGTGGGCAGGGACAATTTCCTATGAGGTATTTGGGGATTTCGATTCATTATCGGAGACTCACACTTGCTGAATGGAAATTAGTCGAGGAGAGACTACAAAAACGTCTTAGTAGTTGGAAAGGTAAATTGTTGTCCCTAGGAGGAAGATTGATACTCATTAATTCCGTACTATCAAATATGGTACTACATATGATTTCATTCTTTCTCTTGCTTAAAGTAGTCTTACACAAACTGGATTACTACCGGTCTAGATTCTTTTGGCAAGGGGACAACGAGAAAAAGAAATATTGATTGGCTAAATGGAGTGTTGTGTGCTCTCCTAAGGACCAGGGTGGGCTTGGTATTCATGACCTAGAGGTCAAGAATACAGCCTTACTTGGGAAGTGGCTGTTCAAGCTACTTACGGAGGAGGAGACTTGGCAATCAATTCTTAAAATAAAATACATTGGTCAGAAAGCGTTATCCCAGGTTTTTTGGAAACCAGGTGATTCGCATTTCTGGGCGGGACTCATGGCAACAAAGAAATATTTCTTTGGTCTGGGTTCTTTTTCAATTAAGGATGGTTCAGAGATATGTTTCTGGGAGGATAAGTGGCTTGGTACTGCTACTCTTTGGGAACAATATCCGGCCTTATATAGCATTGCACGTCACAAAGGGGATACTATCGCCAAAATTTTGGAGAATTTTCCACCTTCTATGACATTTAGAAGGGATTTATCTGGGCAAAGACTTGTAGATTGGAATGCCTTACTTCATCATCTGGCAAATATCCAGCTACAAGATGGTCACTGACGAGGGTTAACTCGACAAATGTCCTAGATGAAGGACTTAGGATCGGGGAGATAGGGCGTCGGATGAACTCGAAGGTAAGGTTAGTCGAAATAGGTGTATATCGAAAGTAAACTTGGGTGTTGAACCTGGCTTGCTTTCAATCTGCCCTACACCGTCCCCTCCTGGCCCCAATATATAGGTGGCCAGGTCTCGAGGATCGGGTAGGGTTCGATACAGATTACAAATATCGACATACGGTATTAACTCGTATTCGACTATCATTACAATTGGGCCTAGCTTATCGGGCCTCAGGGGTACTCAACTAACGGGCTCTATTAACTATACCCTTGTCAGTAGCCCCTGAGATTCTACCAGAATTGCAGATTCGGGTTGAATCTCTAATCTTCAAATCTTCGACTTGATCAATTCTTCGACTTTATCTTCAAATCTTCGACTTGGTCTTTCGACTTATATTCATGACAATTTGCTCGCAAGGGGTCTCGATGAACAAGCCTGACAACTCTGACGGATCAAGAGGTCAGTTAACTGCCGGAACAGATACTTGTCACCTACTTCAAATTCAATCCCCTTGGACTTGAATTCGGGATACCGGTCAAACTCACTCTTTTGCCTCATTTAGGACTTACAAAAAATGAGTCCCAGTGGTTCTCAGGGTACCTAGTGCGTCCACCAGGATTTTCTTCGCGTCGTAGACACGGATACATACCAGCAGAGCGAATCCATGTGCGTATACTAGGCCACACAGGACGGATCCCGGGGTCTTACCTTCATGATAAATCACGGCATTCGAGTTTCGTTGCGATAACGCAACTCGAGAATCTCATGTCGCAGTCAAGGTTTGACTGAAAATATTCGGGTTTCTACAACCATAAAACTCGCTCCCGATGGGAGTAATTTCTCTTCAATTTGTCGACTACGTAGTCGAAGTTTTTGTATGCTTATCCTTCTGCAATTTCAATATTGACTATTTCATCTCTATCGGGTGCGCGCTCAGCGCTCCCGATGGGAGTAGCCCCCGAGGCTATGTTTGGCAACTTGTAGTCAAGCATAGGCTCCAAGTTCAGCTCTTCTTTCTACTGTGGACCTTTTACTATTTGACGAGCCCCCGAGTCCAAGTCGAGGTTTCCATATCGCGCGATCATAGCCTCCTGTCTTGTTTTTCTTCATTGATATTATCGTCTGCTCTACGCAGAATTTAACTCCTACTTAGAATTTGTTTGTGGGCTGCGCCGTAGCACGGGGGCCCAATAATACGTGCTTATAAATAAAGCACCATCTGTTAAGGATAAAAACCCTAATCAGATCCTTTCCTCCGCCGCATCATCTTCTCTCCTCCATCTAGGGTTTTTCTGAGGTTTCTCTCTCGCACCCATGGCAGATGCTGCAGGCTCCCGTCTGAACCTTGGTTCCCCGGCGGCACCACGAGGTCGGGGTCGTCCTCGCGGCAGCAAGAACAAGAACACCGCGCCGGCCGCCGCAGGGACTTCGTCAGATGCTCCAGCTAAACGCCATCCCGGCCGCCCACCTGGTAGTAAGAACAAACCCAAAGTGACTCACGTCACTCCAGGTCCAATCGCTCCTCCATCTGCTGCTCCAGCTGCTCCTTCTGCACCTCCCCGTATCTTTTCTTTCCTTTGCATTGCCATGGCGCAGTGCCGTGAAATTCAGCGCTTGCCGCTAGATTTCACGAAGTTTATGGATGGCCGCGAACTGCGAGAGGCGGTTCTTCGTGAACAGTCTGGCGGTGGCGTCCCCTATGAGGTGGAGGTGTGGTATGATGGCGACGGCGAACAGTACTTCAGAGGAGGCTGGTCGCAATTTGCTGAAGACCACGACATTCATCAAGGCTTCATCATGGCCTTCGACTTCCACGTCGGTACGTCGAAGTTTGACGTGAAGATCTACAGTGGCACTCTTTGCCAGAAGGAATATGAAGCTTGAAGCCCTCTTTTATTAGGATCTGTTATCCATGTAATTTCGTTTGACAATTGTCCTTCCTGCAATGATATTTGCAATAAATATTCGTACTTTGTGTCGATATCGTTTACTAGTACCATGAGAACAAGTCATGCTCTGAGATACGCTTTCCATATGTCGGGTTCTTTGCGAACCAATAAATGCAAGGATGATATCGGGTTCTTTTTATGAACCAAGTTTTCTCTGTATTTATCGGGTTGTGTAAACAACCTTATAGTGAAGGAAAAACCCTTCCATCTTGTCATAACGATTTTTTCGTACGATCCAGGGGTTGAAGCCCCCGAGCGGAGAAGTAACACGAGAATCGTACAATTTTGTCGAGTTCAACCCAAAGAACCCGACCTGTGGCCTCATGTTCTGGGTCCAGAAGGTTAACTCGAATATATTGATATCTCTATACTTAGTCTACGCGTAAAAACGTCGTAGTTGTTCTGCATTCCACGGGTTGCTTTCGTCCTTCCCAGTCTTCTTGTCTTGTAGTCAATATGCTCCTCCTGGTATTACTTCCGTGACGATGTAAGGTCCCACCCACGGGGACTCCAATTTCCCATGGCTATCTTGCCTGAGTCGCAAAACGAGGTCGCCTACCACAAAGGATCGTGGACGAACTCGACTGTTGTGGTAGTTTCGTAAGCTTTGCTGATATTGCGTAGCCCTTTCTAATGCTTTGTCTCTTGCTTCATCTAGTGCGTCGACGTCGTCTTGCAATGCTTCTGTCGATGTCGCCTCGTCATATGTCGTCACTCTTGGAGCCTCGTGTGTAACTTCGACTGGAAGCACGGCTTCTGCGCCATGGACCAGGAAGAAAGGAGTTTCTTGAGTTGCTGCATTAGGCGTAGTTCTTAGACTCCAAAGAACGGAGGGCAATTCTTCTACCCAAGCGCTCTTGGCTTTCTCGAGAGGTGCTAAAAGCCTCTTTTTTATTCCACTACTTATCAGGCCATTGGCTTTTTCGACTTGCCCGTTTGTCTTCGGGTGCGCCACAGATGCAAACTTAAGTTTGATCCCCAATCCTTCGCAGTAACTTTTGAATTCTTTTGAAGTAAAATTTGTCCCACTTAGGATCGGGGAGATAGGGCGTCGGATGAACTCGAAGGTAAGGTTAGTCGAAATAGGTGTATATCGAAAGTAAACTTGGGTGTTGAACCTGGCTTGCTTTCAATCTGCCCTACACCGTCCCCTCCTGGCCCCTATATATAGGTGGCCAGGTCTCGAGGATCGGGTAGGGTTCGATACAGATTACAAATATCGACATACGGTATTAACTCGTATTCGACTATCATTACAATTGGGCCTAGCTTATCGGGCCTCAAGGGTACTCAACTAACGGGCTCTATTAACTATACCCTTGTCAGTCACGATGAATTCCGTTGGGATCTGCATGAAAATAGTAAATTTTCAGTAGCTTCCATGTACAATGCTCTTATTTTACCACACGTGCCAATCGATAAAGTTAGCAATGATAAGCTCTGGAAGTTGAAACTTCCATTACGGATAAAGGTATTTGGATGATACCTGTGTAAAGGAGTTGTTTTAACGAAAGATAATCTTGCAAAACGGAATTGGCATGGAAGTAAAAGGTGTGTTTTTTGTCATCATGATGAAACAATTAAACACTTGTTCTTCCAATGTCGTTTCTCTAGAACTATATCGTCAGTCATCCAAGTAGCTTTAACCTTGTTTCCACCACTTAGTATTACCAATACATTTGGAAATTGGCTAAATGGCATAGACAGGAGGTTTAAAAAGCATATTAGGGTGCGAGCGATTGTCTTTATATGGTCGCTATGGCTATGTAGAAATGATAAAGTGTTTAACAATAAAAACTCTTCCATTTTGCAGGTTATCTACAGAGCTATTGGTACACTCCGTTTGTGGTCTGTTGTGCAGCGTCCACAGGATCGCGACCTCTATATGGAGGTCTGTGCACGTTTGGAAGCTACGGCGAGGGATACTTTTTCCTAACATGGCTGGCCGCATAGCTTACGGATTGGTGCTTCTTCTTAGGCAATTTTATAATTGCTCATTATGATATGTAATCTTGTCTTCGTAGTTTCAGACATGTCTGGTTTTTTGGGCTGTGTGCATCCTATATGCAGAGGCCGGGTGTAAACTTAATGACTATTAAGTAATAAAGCGTTCTTTATCGAAAAAATAACAGACGATAGTGGTAACAACTTCTAGACTTCAGACAGTACAAATTACTCATCAGCATTACAGAGAAAGTATGGTTCTGCATCACCGTGTTACTTCATCCAGTGCACCAGATCATCAAGGAGAAATGTGCTAAATAAAACATTTCATTGAACAAATTACAGATAATGCCGCCGCAGTTTTTTTTTCTGTTACGTGTAACACTAACAACCTTATCCAAGAAGAATCCGATGGAGATGCGATGTACTACCACAGAACCTAGGATAAAGTTTGTTATCTCACAGAGGCTGAGGTCAGGAGATGACTTATCTATGATCGCATTCCTTATCTTTACTAACAAACCAGCTAAAAACAGCTTCGGCGCGGCCTCTAACGCCACTACCCCAACAGCTCGTAACAGAAGGGGTCCCGTAACCAATCAGCAGTTTAAAAACAGGCTCTGCAACCTCTGATGAGTCTCATCAGATCTGATCTACGATCAGTCCATCATCGCTCTACCAATGCCAAAGTCAGCAGCGCCGAAGGAGAGGTGATTTCGATACTCATTGCTTTTTTAGAACGAAGGCAACCAGTGCCCAGCTTTAAATTAATAAAGCTCACAGCTAGAAGTAACAGATGCTGGCGAACCAGACTTTATAGGTTTTACACACTTGCCCGAGGGCGAAGTAGTTCTAGCTTAACAGTAGATAGATAGATATGAAACAGAAGCCCACACACTGTGCGACTCCCACAGAGGACACTACTCGAGGGACTGCTTGTAGATGTCTTTAAGCTTGGCGATTGCCTCGTCCAGCATTGGGTGCACCTTTGCTTTTGCCAGTGGTCTCCAGAGCTGCAATAAGATGCACGATTTGAACACAACATTAGCTGGGTGTTTGGGAAATTTAGCCTCAATGGAGAACTTATTTCTAGTGGTCCAGAGCGCCCAGCTTAGGGCCGCAAACAACATCCAGAGAAAACTCTTGGCAACCCCTCTAAAGCGTTGAAAGATGGCGAAAAGATCAGCGAAAGAAGAGGGGTTCCAGTCAACCTGGAGCAAGTCCCTACAACAGCTCCAGACAAATTGGGCAAGAGGACAAGTGAAAAATATGTGATCAGCATCCTCAAGCCCATGGCAAAGAACACAATTGCCATTAGAATTGCCATGGCGGTGTTTAATTTGAGCATTAGAAGGTAATCTATCTCTGGCCAACTGCCAGATAAGAATGCGAACTTTGAGCGGGCAAGCCACCTTCCAGACATCTTTAGCATGGGCAACCGTAGCTCCCTGGATCATTCTCTAATAAAGAGATCTAGTCGAGAAGACCCCAGATGGATCAAGGTTCCATGACACACTGTCACTGGAATCAGATATCTGGATATGAGAAATTTCTTGCAACAAGGATACCCAGCTGTCTTGCTCTTCTCTGCCAAATGAGCGTCTAAACCGAATATGCCACCTGCCCTCACTAAACATATTGGAGATCAGCCCCTGAGGGTCAGCCGAAATCTGGAACAGCCTGACAAACCTAGAGCACAAAGGGGCATCCCCAGTCCACAGGTCAGTCCAGAACCTCACTGTGGAGCCATTTCCCACTGAATACTTGGCTCCCAGCTTGAAGTAATGTTTGATTTTGTGCAAACTTCGCCAAAAGGGAGAACCTCCCTGAGCAGAAGAGCCAAAGATATCCGCCGCCCCGGGATACTTTGCTCTAATAATACGCTGCCAAAGAGAGTCTTGAACTGGATCGTTGTGCAATTTCTAGATCCATTTAACCAATAGGGCTATGTTCATAATTCGAGTGTTAGTAATCCCCAGGCCGCCCTGGTCCTTGGGTTGACAAACCTCCTGCCAATTCACCCAATGCTGCTTCTTTTTATCCCCAGTCCCTTCCCAGAAGAACCTACTTATGTGTTTGTCAAACCCTGCATGCATCCTGCTACTCGTGTGATGGCGCCAGAAAAGACTGTGGCGTTTAGTTGACGTGGGAGCAGTAAGTCCTTGTGCGTGGTGATGACCAGCCCGTTGGGAACCCCAAGAGGAAGGTATAATGAGTGTAGCAGCAAGTTTTCCCTCAGTTAAAAAACCAAGGTTTAATGTCGATCTTGAAGAAGAGAGATGGTGACGACTGAAGGTGATGCGGACTGGCTTAATAACACTCCAACAAGGGCGCCGTTTACGACACTTGTTGACTCATCTTCGGCCAGCAGCAACGCGGAACCTGCACACACACAAACAAATACTTTGTTCCCAACTTGCGATGAGGTTGTCAATCTCACCGGTTTGCTTGAAACAAAGGTTATGAGCGTATCGAGTGGAAAACAGTAGTAATATGCGAGTAAAGTAAACAGTGCGGGAAAAGTAAACAGGTGATTGCAATATGATTAAAATAGGACCGGGGTCCACAGTTCACTAGTGGTGTCTCTCCATAGATAAAATAACATGCTGGGTAAACAAATTACAGTTGGGCAATTGATAGAATAAAGATAACGTGATATGTCAAGAAGATCACTATGAGATTTACTCTGGGCATTACAACAAAATACATAGACCGCCATCCAACTACATCTATGACTAATAATCCACCCCCGGGGATATCATCCGAACACCCTAGAAGTATTAAGTTGCGAACAACAGATAATTGCATTAAGCAAAGTGTGTAATGTAAACAAAGCATATGCCCTTGAGCATATGAATGTTGTTTTCTCCCTAGTAGCAACAGCACATCTACCACCTTAGAGGTTTCTGTCACTCCCCCAGATGAAATAGAGACATGAACCCACTATCGAGCATAAATACCCCCTCTTGGAGTCACTAGCAACTACTCGGCCAAGATAGCTACTAACAACGGAGAGCATGCAAGATCATAAACAACATAGAGATAACAAAAGATATAATTCAGTACAGCAACTTAATCATAAACACCAATATTCATCGGATCCCAACAAACCAACATCATAGAATTACATAACGGTGATCTCAATCATGTAAGGCAGCTCATGAGATCTAAACATGAAGCACATGGTGGAGAAGACAACCATCTAGCTACTGCTATGGACCCATAGTCCAAGGTAGACTACTCACTCATCGCTCCGGAGGCAAGCATGGCGATGAAGAAGACCTCCGGTGGCGATTCCCCTCTCCAGCAGGGTGCCGGGAAGAGCTTCTGGACCCTCCCGATCTTCGGGTCGACGGCGGTGGCGGATCGCGATGTATTCTGGAAAACTGATCCGGCCCTTAGGTTTTTCTCGTCGGGGGGTATATATGGCGAAAGGGCGATGTCAGAGGGAAGACCACGGCCCCTCACGTGGGCCCGGCGCGGCCAGGGGGATGGCCGCGCCGCCCCTATGTGTGGGGGCCACGTGGCCCCCCTCCGTCAGGTCTTCGGATGTTTGGGAGCTTCCCCGTAAAATATGACTTCAGGAACTTGTTTCATCCAATTCCGAGAATATTTCCTGTGTATCACTTCTGAAACACAAAAACAGCAGAAAACAGGAAACTGGCACTGTGGCACTTCGTTAATAGGTTAGTTCCCGAAAATGTATAAAAGTACCACTAAGTGTAACGAAACAATAGGCAAATGGTGTAAAAACAAGCATGGAGCATCAAAAATTATAGATACGTTTGAGACGTATCAAGCATCCCCAAGCTTAACTCCTGCTCGTCCTCGAGTAGGTAAGTGATAACAAAAGAATAATTTTTGAGGTGACATGCACCTACACAATCTTGATCATATATGTAAGCATTAGTGAGCTGGGATCAATAGAACTTAAAACATGGGCATGAAAGATATAATCATGACAATAAGAAACTTAGCAACCATGTTGTAAACATGCAAATGAACACAAACAAAAGATCATGATAATGAAATAATGAAAGTCAAACGTGTGTTCAAATCATAAGGAAAAACATACAAATGGTTTTCAGCTTGTCCTTCAAAGAGAGCAAAACATAAATGCATAGGACACCTCAAAGTTTAAGAGGGCGACTAGATACAAATAATTTAAGAACAAGTGAAACCAACAATATGAGTCGATCAATGAACTTTGGGACAATGCATATCACACTAAGAATGACAACTATGCTCTCTTAATGGTGCATAAAGAAAGAAGGTGGTGACTCAACATAAAAGTAAAAGAAAGGCCCTTCGCAGAGGGAAGCAGTGATTTAAACATGTGCTAGAGCTTTTCATTTGTAAAACAGAGAGATAAAACTTGATTTTGAGAGGTGGTTGTCTTTGTCAACGACTGGCAATGGGGTTCTTACTATGTTCTATACAAAAATAAAGCAAGTTTTTGAGAGAGAGATTGGCACTTCGTGCTCTTTTTATAAAACTTGGCACTCCTCCCCACCTTTTCCTTTCACATACCATGGCTAACCGATTCCATCGGGTGCCCACCAACATTCACATTCATTGGAGGAGTGCCTTTTTTCTTTCTTTTTTTCCTTTTTTTTCTTTTTGGAATAAGCAATATGGAAGATAGCAAATCCGACCACTACGTCCCCATGAGCTGAAAACAGTGTCACAAAACGAGAAGTATTTTGAAGGTTTTTTGAAAGGTAGCACACGAAAATTTTACTTTGGAATGGCTTACAAATACCATGCATAGGAATTTATAGTGGACACAATGGCAAACTTGGCTTTTAGGAGTTGGATGCACGAGTAGAGCTCATACTCAGTATAAGGCGAGGGCTAGCAAAAGACTGGGAGCGACCAACTAAGAGAGCAATAATGGCCATAATCATGCAAAGCGACAAAGTGACATTAAAAGAAGCATACGATGGCATCAAAAGTCAAAAACTAAATGATCATGAAGGCTAATGGCGACTTTGTAAGAGTCTAACATGTGTGAGCATGCGCCAAGTCAACCCAAATAAAGCATCAAGGAGAAAACCAAAATAATGCTTCCATACAATAAAAACAACGCATGATTTTTTCAAAGGCTCATTAAGCAATCTCAGTTATTTGAGACAAGTCATGCTACAGCAAAACCACTAAGCATACTATCAAAAAGACATCAAGCATGACATGAAAAAGCCTAAGCCGCAGTCTACACAAGCTCCTTCTTGTACCACTATTTTGCACAAAGCTTTTTCTCTTTTCCAACACCATTTAAATTTTTTATAAACACCTCTTTTGATGAAAACCAATGAAGACCAGAGGCAAAAATACACCTTGATGAAAAGATATGACAAGATCTGAATGCAAATCAAGGCGAAAATGAAAATCAAAAGCAGTAGCAGAAAAAGTAGAACGCTCGATTTTTAATAAGAGTGAAAACTAGAGCGTTCTTTGCAAATGAAAACGAGTACATCTCCTCCAAAGGAAATTTGTTGGGGTCCAACCATTTATTGCAGCAAACAAACAACTAAACAAACTAAGAAAACTAAAACAACTGACGCTCCAAGAAAAACACATAATGCATGAAGCAATAAAAATATAGTGTTTTGAAAGGTGACCTGATTTTTGCCGATGAAGAAGGGGTGCCTCGGGGGCATCCCCAAGCTTTGACGCTTGTACTTCTTGGATATTTCTTGGGGTGATGCATGGGCATCCCCAAGCTTGAGCTTTTGTCCATTCTTCAACTCATCTCATCATTCTCCAATCCCTACACTTGAAAACTTCCTTCATACAAAACTAAACACAATTCTATTAGCAACATTAGTGTAAGCATAAAATATATTCAACCTCTTTTAGCTTCAGGTTTCAACCCAAAACCACCACATATAAAGTATATACTACTGTAGCGACTTCCACAAGAGTTCCATGATCAAAAAGAACTCAAAAGAAAGTGATAAAGTGGCAAAAACAAATATTGGCAGAAATCTGTCAAAACTGAACAGCTGATAATGGACGAATTTTTGAGGGATTTTCCGTTGCTCAAATCAAAAAGTGTTCAACTAAGAAAAGTTTGGATACAACCTGGGGCATATGCACAAGAAATCGCAGGTCCAAAAGATAAACAGAGAATTTTCACGAATTTTTACGGTGCAGCACCGAAAACAGTTTCAGGACAGCAATAACCCCAAATCTTTACCTCACTCAAATTAGAGGCTTCTCTTGGCACAAAAACGAAATAAACAAGATAAGGAGCGGTCATTACAGTAGTAATGACTTCCAAGACTCAAATAAAAGAAAAAGTACTGAAAAGAAAACAATGGGTTATCTCCCAAGAGTGCTTTTCTTTAACGCCTTTGAGCTAGGCGCAGAAAAATGCGAATCAAGTAATATCAGAAGAAGCATTAAGATCAACAGAAGAGGTCTTGTCAATAAGGCATTGTATTTCATCCACATAAGTTTTTGAAGACCCTTGGTGATCATGCTTTGGTACACTATTCTCATCAAAAAGATTTTCAGGACAAATCCAGGCAAAATTGTTTTCGAAAGCATCATTCAATCCCAAAAGCTTGCAAGGTATAGGTATCTCGGCCTCCCCATCATGTGTATCAATAACCGTTATAGGTGAACCGAGTTTATTAAAACGTTTAAGAACCTTCCTAGCTTCAATAACGACATCCTTAAATTCTAAACGCAAAGTTTCCAAGATAAAAGCTTTCTTTTCGGGGTCCTCAATTTCATGAAGCTTAAGGAACATGTATTGCATAAAAGGATTAAGACTAGCAAACCTAGTTTCCAATATGTCAATTAAATAAATAGAAGCAACTTCAATACTAGGAGCAAGTTCAACCCAGGACTTTTCCTCATCTTCATCATGCATACTAATGTGATTAAAGAACTCCTCAATGTTACTTTTGCCAATAATTGAACCACTCCCTACAGAGAGGTCCTCCAGAACGAACTTACGAAACGACATGATAAACTAAAGTAAAGAAATAACAACTACCAAGGATTCTAATTTTTTTTTTGGATTTTTGATATAAAGCAATGCAGGTAAAATAAAGTAAAGTAAAGCAAAACAAATAACAAAGTAAAGAATGTGTGTGCGAAGAACTCCCCTCGCAGAAGTCTTCTCTCTTCCCCGGCAACGGCGCCAGAAAAGAGGCTGCTACTCCTGTGATGGCGCCAGAAAAGACTGTGGCGTTTAGTTGACGTGGGAGCAGTAAGTCCTTATGCGTGGTAATGACCAGCCCGTTGGGAACCCCAAGAGGAAGGTATGATGAGTGTAGCAGCAAGTTTTCCCTCAGTTAAGAAACCAAGGTTTAATGTCGATCTTGAAGAAGAGAGACGGTGACGACTGAAGGTGATGCGGACTGGCTTAATAACACTCCAACAAGGGCGCCGTTTACGACACTTGTTGACTCGTCTTCGGCCAGCAGCAACGCGGAACCTGCACACACACAAACAAATACTTTGTTCCCAACTTGCGATGAGGTTGTCAATCTCACCGGTTTGCTTGAAACAAAGGTTATGAGCGTATCGAGTGGAAAACAGTAGTAATATGCGAGTAAAGTAAACAGTGCGGGAAAAGTAAACAGGTGATTGCAATATGATTAAAATAGGACCGGGGTCCACAGTTCACTAGTGGTGTCTCTCCATAGATAAAATAACATGCTGGGTAAACAAATTACAGTTGGGCAATTGATAGAATAAAGATAACGTGATATGTCAAGAAGATCACTATGAGATTTACTCTGGGCATTACAACAAAATACATAGACCGCCATCCAACTGCATCTATGACTAATAATCCACCCCCGGGGATATCATCCGAACACCCTAGAAGTATTAAGTTGCGAACAACAGATAATTGCATTAAGCAAAGTGTGTAATGTAAACAAAGCATATGCCCTTGAGCATATGAATGTTGTTTTCTCCCTAGTAGCAACAGCACATCTACCACCTTAGAGGTTTCTGTCACTCCCCCAGATGAAATAGAGACATGAACCCACTATCGAGCATAAATACCCCCTCTTGGAGTCACTAGCAACTACTCGGCCAAGATAGCTACTAACAACGGAGAGCATGCAAGATCATAAACAACATAGAGATAACAAAAGATATAATTCAGTACAGCAACTTAATCATAAACACCAATATTCATCGGATCCCAACAAACCAACATCATAGAATTACATAACGGTGATCTCAATCATGTAAGGCAGCTCATGAGATCTAAACATGAAGCACATGGTGGAGAAGACAACCATCTAGCTACTGCTATGGACCCATAGTCCAAGGTAGACTACTCACTCATCGCTCCGGAGGCAAGCATGGCGATGAAGAAGACCTCCGGTGGCGATTCCCCTCTCCGGCAGGGTGCCGGGAAGAGCTTCTGGACCCTCCCGATCTTCGGGTCGACGGCGGCGGCGGATCGCGATGTATTCTGGAAAACTGATCCGGCCCTTAGGTTTTTCTCGTCGGGGGGTATATATAGGCGAAAGGGCGATGTCAGAGGGAAGACCACAGCCCCTCACGTGGGCCCGGCGCGGCCAGGGGGGTGGCCGCGCCGCCCCTGTGTGTGGGGGCCACGTGGCCCCCCTCCGTCAGGTCTTCGGATGTTTGGGAGCTTCCCCGTAAAATATGACTTCAGGAACTTGTTTCGTCCAATTCCGAGAATATTTCCTGTGTATCACTTCTGAAACACAAAAACAGCAGAAAACAGGAAACTGGCACTGTGGCACTTCGTTAATAGGTTAGTTCCCGAAAATGTATAAAAGTACCACTAAGTGTAACGAAACAATAGGCAAATGGTGTAAAAACAAGCATGGAGCATCAAAAATTATAGATACGTTTGAGACGTATCACATCCCTTCAGGCAACAAAAATAAGCTCATGGAATGCAGGGGGATGCTCGAGAGACAGGACTCTGTCAGAATAAGGCGAGCAGCGGAAGACATGAACCGCCCTTGCCAGGGATCCACCTGAAGGAAATATGCCCTAGAGGCAATAATAATATTGTTATTATCATATTTCTTGTTCATGATAATGTTTATATTCCATGCTAGAATTGTATTAAGCGGAAACTTTAATACTTGTGTGGTTTATGAACAACACCGTGTCCCTAGTACGCCTCTATGGACTAGCTCATTGATTAAATGATGGTTAAGGTTTCCTAACCATAGACATGAGTTGTCAATTAATAATGAGATCATATCATTAGGAGAATGGTGTGATGGACAGACCCAAATAAAGCAGAGCAATTAGATCGTGTCATCGTGTTCATCTTTGCGAAGCTTTTCCTATGTCATGTATTGTATTCCTTAGACCATGAGATAATACAACTCCCTAGTATCGGAAGAAAGCTTTGAAGTCATCAAACGTCATCCTATGTGAGGGTGATAATAAAAGGTGTCTCTCAGGTGATCGGAAAGTACTTGTTGGGTTGTATGTATCGAGATGGAATTTGTCCCTCCCAAGTCGGAGAGATATACTTCGGGCCCACTCGGTAATCGATATCAACACCGCTTGCAAGCATGTGGTTAATGAGTTAATCACAAAGTGATATCGGATTACGGAACGAGTAAAGTACTTGCTGTGAACGAAATTGAACTAGGTATGGTGATACCGATGATCAAATCTCGGGCAAGTAAAATATCGTGTGACGAAGGGAATACATATACGGGATTAATTGAATCCTGGCATCGTGGTTCATCCGATATGATCATCGATGAATATGTGGGAGTCAATATGGGTTTCCAGATCCCGCTATTGATTATTGATAGAAGATCATGTCTGCATATTCTCGAACCCGTAGGGTCACACACTTAATGTGCATGGATGCTAGGATAGAATGGATAATTGGTTTATGAGTTTTAGTTCGGAGTCTCGGATGAGATCCAGGACGTCACGAGAGGTTCCGGAATGGTCCGGAGAATAAGATTCATATAAAGGAAAGCAGTTTTTGGATTCCGGAAAGGTTTCGGAGTTTATCGGTATTGTACCGGAAGGTTCTAGAAGGTTCCGGAGTGGGACCAACGTGGGCCCACTTGACGGAGGCCTGCGTGGGCCTAAGGGGAAGTGCCCTGGCCGCCTTGGGCCAGGCGCACAAGGCCCCTAAGGCCCAGCCGGCCAGCCCAAGGGGAAACCCTAAGGGAGTCTTCAAAGAAGGAAGGGGTGGAAACTTGCCCCCCACTCTTCCTACTCCAAGTCGGCGTCCTAGGGTTTGGGGAGAGGCCAAGCTGGCCGGCCACCCCTCTATATATAGGGGGGCAAGGGCGCAGCCCTCTCCACCCCCTAACCCAAACCCTAGCCGCCAACTGCTGCCCTCCCTCTCTCTCTCGCGACTGCGCATAGGCGAAGCCCTGCTGCAGAAACTCTCCACCATAAGCACCACGCCGTCGTGCTGCTGATCCAATCTATCTCTCCACCATACTTGCTGGACCAAGGAAGGAGGAGACGTCGCTGCACCGCACGTGTGCAACTCTCGGAGGCGCCGCCACTTGCGGCGTAGGATCGGATCGGATCGCGAGGAGGAGACGGCGAGTACGACTACGTCAACCACGTTCTATTGAACGTTTCCGCTGTGCGAATCTTCAAGGGTATGAAGATCTCATCTACCTCTCGTTAATTACATCTCCTAGATTAGATCTTGGCTTTCTTATTCGGATCCGTAGGAAAATTTTTGATTTACTATGCTGCGAAACCCTTCAGTGGTATCAGAGCCAGATCTATGCGTAGATGTGTTTCACGAGTAGAACGCAACATGCTTGTTGCGGGCGTTGATGTTTTCTGTTGCAAACCTCTTGTTGTGTATTTCTTATGGCACGGTATAGTGAGATCGAAGCGGTCCAGGCCAACTTTACGCGACCGCGTTCGCGAGACCGGCTCCGCACTTGACGTGTGGCTTGTTCCACACATGCGGCTGGTGGATGCCAGTTTCTCTCACTATAGTAGTCATGGGACTTACATCGGATGTTAGTAAGCATAATATCACCGTTGTGGCTTTCCGTAGGTAAGAATCGTTCTTAGCCTGTTACTCCCATAAGCCACGTAAAACTTGCAACAACAAAGTAGAGGCGTCTAACTTGTTTTTGCAGGGAGTGTTTTGTGATATGGTATGACCCAAGACATGATGTGTATGAATTGAGATGTATGCAATGATCATGTTTTGTAATCTTTCACGACTTGCATGTCGATGAGTTCACAACCGGCAGGAGCCATATGGTTGTCTTTATAATTGTGTATGACCTGCGTGTCAACTTCTTATACGCCATGTAATAGCTTTACTTTATCGCTAAGTAGTTAGCAATAGTTGTAGTTGCTATTCGTGGTGGAGGCAATCATGGTGGAGTGATGGAGATCATGCCGGCGCGCACAAGATGGAGATCATGGCGCGGAGATTGGCTATACCATGTCACATAAAATTATATGCATGTGATGTTTATCCTTTTATGTATCTTATTATGCTTAGATCGCGACGGTAGCATTTTAAGATGATTCCTCACTTAAAGATCAAGATAAAATTGTGTTCTCCCCATGTATGCACCGTTGCGAAAGTTCGTCGTTTTGAAGCATCTCGTGATGATCGGGTGCTATAAACTCTACGTTCACATACAACGGGTGCAAGCCAGTTTTGCACATGCGGAAATACTTGGGTTTGACTTGACGAGTCTAGCATGTACAGACATGGCCTCGGAACACATGGACCGAAAGGTCAAGCATGAGTCATATGGATGATATGATCAACATGTTGATGTTCACCATTAAAGCTACATCATTCACGTGATGATCGGTCTCGGTGTAGTGAATTTGGATCATGCTTCACTAAACAACTTTGAGGAATGTTGAATTTAGTGGGAGTTCATTAATAATTTGATTAACTTGAACTAATTATCTTGAACTAAATCTTAGTGTATTTGCATAAGTCGTTGTAGTCTTTGGCAACCGTTTTCCACCGACACTTAGTTTTAATTGAGTTAAAAGAACTATAGAATTCTGGATAGTCACTTTTCGGTCTAGTGTCGTTTAATGTCAAGACTAAAGATTAAGTCCTATTGCAAACTTTAGCAAACCTTGCTTGCTCCATACGATTTAATAAATTGTATTAATCTAAGAGCAACGATTCAAGTTTAGTATCTAAAGATCATATGTTTGCCTTCATGATAAATTGATCTTCAAAATTGTTTGAGAATCAAAGTGATCATCGAGCTGAAAGAATTGTTTCAGAAACAAATAAGAAGTGAAAGATATTTGATATCTAAGACTTTGATTGTTTGCAAAATGATGAAGTATAATTTAGTAAAAGAACATATGCTCATATTGTATGACTATATGTGAAGATTGAAGATGCTAGGCGTCCCGATCACCCAAAAGTTTGGGAACTAATATTATACTTGCATTCATCCTTATAAGCTATAGTAGTTTCATCATGAAAGATGTCATGATAGGACGAATGAAAAGGTATCGGCTAAATTGTTTTTGCTATACCAAAAGAATACTAAAGAATGGAATCTGGAAGAATACCAATCATATGATGATGGCGATCCACTTCAAAGTGCAAAATCCAAGGCTATTAGTATTTGACTAAAAATCCTTTGGACTATGTGTCAAATGATTGACGCCACTATTGATGTCGATAGATTCTTCTAAAAAGGAGAGGAAATGCTAAATAGGATCTGCAAAATTATTTGGTAGAAAAAGGAAAAAGACTGGAATTGTCCAGCTCAGGTATATAAATGATATACATGTTATAGATGAATTCTTTTGCTCGTTAACAATGTAATTCTTGGGTATTCGATACTGATTTGTTGGTATGAAATGTCATACAAAGCAACACAATACAAGAAGTACAATGGCCTAAGTAACTAGTAAAAGAATATGGTAATGATGCATGTCGAGATACAAATAAAAGTGTTATTGTGCTTCTCCTCGACATCAAACCTAGCCTTCAAGATATTTCATGAACTTAATAATTGTTATCTTGTTCTGGTATTATGAGAACAATTGTTGTTCATGTCATTATCGTCTTCCATAATCGATGGATAGATTATTATTATCTTGTTGGTGAAATAAACATTTATAACACTGATGCTAAAGGTCGCAAGACAAAATGAATTTCACTTATATTTGACACCGCTGTTTAAGTCATATTGGAAACAAAACATGAAAGAAATTCTATATTGATAGAATTTTGAGTCAATTGATTTTGAATTGATTGACGCTTGTGAGACTTTTCCTAAAGATGATTAAACTTCGTTCATGAGGCCATGGACAGATCAAGCGACTAACTAAATGGAGATCATACATGTTGATGTATATAGTCCATGGTGTGAAGTCGATCATGGTGTATTTTCTATTTCATCAATGACTCGAATAGATGTATGGTATATCTACTTGATGAGATAGAAGTATGAAACAATTGAAATTGTTCAATTTATGAAGTGGAAATTATTGTAACAAGAAAATTCAAGTTTTTATGATTGGATCATAAAGAAGAATATTTGAGTTACAAGTTTAGCAAACATCTAAGAGTTAGAGGAATTGTTCCACAAACTTGCATCGTGATAAACACCATAGGAGTATGGAGTTTTTCGATGGATGTAATCCAACCTTGTTTGACATGGTTAGATCAATGATGAAATAAACTACCAATATAATTTGTGGATTATGCTTTAGAGACTACCGCTTTGATCTCACTAGAGTGCCATCATAATCTACCGAAATGACACCATACAAGTTATAGTTGTCTTTTCTTGAATTTTGGTATGCAAGGCATATGTGTAAAATGTTTACAACCAAAATTGGATTAGTAAGTCTTTGTAGGTTATCCCAAAGAATTTCGATGGGTGTTTCTTCTGCCATAAACCCAATTAAAGGTGATTGTCACTGAAAGAAGTGAACTTCTTATGAAGGAGTTTTTTCGCGAAAGGTTTAAGTAGGAGGAAGATAGAACTTGATGAGGTTATTGAATCTGAGCAAGATGATCAGAATAGCGCAGCACCAGAATTTGTTCTGGAAGCGGCAACTGCATTCATAGCTCACGCGTCTACAATATGTTGTAGTCATGGCATCAAAGTTGCTATTTAACCAAGTTGGTCGTAATCAAATAGCAAGATTTGAGGACGAGATATTATTAGATAATAGTAACCAACAATATACAAAGAAGCGGTGATGGGCCCTGACTTCGTCATATGAATTATTCTAGCAACAGTTACATATAGAGATATGTTAGTTGAATAAACGAAACAACATTCCTCTACCGGAATGCACACCAAGGACGTGTACCTGACACGACCCAATGGGTTTTGTTGATTCAAAGGTTGCTAGATATGTATGTAAACTTCTATGGTAGAAGTAAGCATAGCGAAGTTGGAATCTTCAATGATGAAAATGTTAAAGTGTTAATTTCATCAAGATATTTGAAGATGCTTGTATTACAAGAAAGTAAGTGGGAGCGCTAAGACATATTTCTAATGCTTTATGTAGATGACATATCGTTCATTGGAAATTATGTGTTTTTCTTGATATTGTTAAGTTTTCATTATAATTGGATTTTTGATGAAAGACTTAGGCAAAACCAGAATATTGAGCATCAATGTCTATACAGATAGATTGAGGCACTAATAAAGTTTTGCCAGAGTACATAGATGAAATATTGAATTTGTTCAATATGGAAACAATAAGAACGGTTCTTGTTGCATGGAAGAGGTTGGAGCAAGAATCAATTGTTTAGACACTTGATGAGTGAAACCACAAGAATGATTTTATCAATCTTGTATACCATGATATGTAGATCCAGATGTGTCCAATGCTCTAAAGGTTATAGCATTCATATGATGATCGCTGGACAATAGTAAAGATATTCTTATGCACTTTCGAAGAAGTAAGAATATGTTCTGTATGCAGAAGTGACAAATGGTTCATTGCAATGAGTTACATTGGCTTTGTCACACATACAAGTAAAATTTTATCTCAATTTTTAAGCTATTTGTTTTGAGTTAGAAGGTGGCATAATAAGATGGAAGAAAGTTCCATGATGACTTGGATGAGTTCCAATGTTAATATTGTGGCGGACACTGTAACGAGGGCTAAGTATATAAATCGCTTTAGAAGCGGCATAAAAGATGCAAAGTAGATAGTGATAATCCAACTTATTTGTGGCACTGTCGTCCAGGTCATATTGGCGTAAAACGCATGAAGAAACTCCATTCTGATGGACTTTTGGAGTCTCTTGATTTTGAATCATTTGACACGTGCGAGCCGTGTCTCATGGGCAAGATGATCAAAACCCCGTTCTCCAGAATAATGGAGCGAGCAACGGACTTATTGGAAATCATACATACCGATGTGTGCGGACCAATGAGTATTTCGACGCACGGTGGATATCGCTATTTTTAAAAGTGTGCTAGTACTATGTAGTTCTATTGTATGACAATAGTGACAACATAGTCTCGGCCAAGAAACAAAGGTCTCACCAGAAGACCAAGTTTATACGATGCTATCTCATACAAGATGAGTAATGCGTGCTGACGCAAAAGAATATGCAAATACAAACGGACCTGAAAGTGTCAGACCCGTAGATAAGGTTTACCACGTGCAACGCGTATGAGTAACACCGGAATGCCATAGGTGTTGAATGCGCAAGTATTGACTAGATTATTGACTCTAGTGCAAGTGGGAGACTGAAGGAAATATGCCCTAGAGGCAATAATAATATTGTTATTATCATATTTCTTGTTCATGATAATGTTTATATTCCATGCTAGAATTGTATTAAGCGGAAACTTTAATACTTGTGTGGTTTATGAACAACACCGTGTCCCTAGTACGCCTCTATGGACTAGCTCATTGATTAAATGATGGTTAAGGTTTCCTAACCATAGACATGAGTTGTCAATTAATAATGAGATCATATCATTAGGAGAATGGTGTGATGGACAGACCCAAATAAAGCAGAGCAATTAGATCGTGTCATCGTGTTCATCTTTGCGAAGCTTTTCCTATGTCATGTATTGTATTCCTTAGACCATGAGATAATACAACTCCCTAGTATCGGAAGAAAGCTTTGAAGTCATCAAACGTCATCCTATGTGAGGGTGATAATAAAAGGTGTCTCTCAGGTGATCGGAAAGTACTTGTTGGGTTGTATGTATCGAGATGGAATTTGTCCCTCCCAAGTCAGAGAGATATACTTCGGGCCCACTCGGTAATCGATATCAACACCGCTTGCAAGCATGTGGTTAATGAGTTAATCACAAAGTGATATCGGATTACGGAACGAGTAAAGTACTTGCTGTGAACGAAATTGAACTAGGTATGGTGATACCGACGATCAAATCTCGGGCAAGTAAAATATCGTGTGACGAAGGGAATACATATACGGGATTAATTGAATCCTGGCATCGTGGTTCATCCGATATGATCATCGATGAATATGTGGGAGTCAATATGGGTTTCCAGATCCCGCTATTGATTATTGATAGAAGATCATGTCTGCATATTCTCGAACCCGTAGGGTCACACACTTAACGTGCATGGATGCTAGGATAGAATGGATAATTGGTTTATGAGTTTTAGTTCGGAATCTCGGATGAGATCCAGGACGTCACGAGAGGTTCCGGAATGGTCCGGAGAATAAGATTCATATAAAGGAAAGCAGTTTTTGGATTCCGGAAAGGTTTCGGAGTTTATCGGTATTGTACCGGAAGGTTCTAGAAGGTTCCGAAGTGGGACCAACGTGGGCCCACTTGACGGAGGCCTGCGTGGGCCTAAGGGGAAGTGCCCTGGCCGCCTTGGACCAGGCGCACAAGGCCCCTAAGGCCCAGCCGGCCAGCCCAAGGGGAAACCCTAAGGGAGTCTTCAAAGAAGGAAGGGGGGGAAACTTGCCCCCCACTCTTCCTACTCCAAGTCGGCGTCCTAGGGTTTGGGGAGAGGCCAAGCTGGCCGGCCACCCCTCTATATATAGGGGGGCAAGGGCGCAGCCCTCTCCACCCCCTAACCCAAACCCTAGCCGCCAACTGCTGCCCTCCCTCTCTCTCTCGCGACTGCGCATAGGCGAAGCCCTGCTGCAGAAACTCTCCACCATAAGCACCACGCCGTCGTGCTGCTGATCCAATCTATCTCTCCACCATACTTGCTGGACCAAGGAAGGAGGAGACGTCGCTGCACCGCACGTGTGCAACTCTCGGAGGCGCCGCCACTTGCGACGTAGGATCGGATCGGATCGCGAGGAGGAGACGGCGAGTACGACTACGTCAACCACGTTCTATTGAACGTTTCCGCTGTGCGAATCTTCAAGGGTATGAAGATCTCATCTACCTCTCGTTAATTACATCTCCTAGATTAGATCTTGGCTTTCTTGTTCGCATCCGTAGGAAAATTTTTGATTTACTATGCTGCGAAACCCTTCACCACCCTGGATCCCACAATTGCCACCACTGGCTCTAGGTCTGCAATGGTTAGCTTCTTGTCACTCATAGGGAAGCCCAGGTACTTGAAGGGGAACTCCCCTTCCTTACAGTTGAGCAAATTAGCCACTCTGGACTGCTCATGGCTATCCACACCCATCACAATGACCTCACTCTTATGATAATTGATCTTGATACCAGAGAGGAGCTCAAAGCAAATCAGCAGAAACTTCAAGTTATTGATGCTGTTATCATCATTCTCTATCAAGATCATTGTGTCATCTGCATATTGAAGATGTGTCACCCCACCTGGCAACAAGTGAGAAATCACTCCTTTAATGTAACCAGCCATACTGGCCTTTTTTAGAATTAGGGCAAGAGCATCCACAACCAAATCAAATAACAGAGGCGAGAGAGGGTCACCCTGACGCACTCCCCTCTTATTTCTGAAATAAGGGCCAACCACCCCATTGATAGAAATAGCCGTCTGTCCACCAGAGACTAGTTGCATGATTCTATGAACAAAACCGCTGTCGAAACCTTTTCTAATCAAGACTTCCCTGAGAAACAGCCAACTTACTCTGTCATAGGCTTTTTCGAAATCTAACTTCAGGAGGATAGCTTTTGTTTTTCTGGTTTTTAGCTCATGGATGATCTCATGCAAGGATAGAGCTCCGTCCAGGATCAGGCGTCCCTTGATAAAAGCAGTCTGGGACTGGGCAATGATACGATTAGCCACCGGGGCAAGCCTGTTGGCCACTGCTTTGGCAACAAATTTGAAAATCACGTTGATGAGTGCAATTGGACGATACTGCTTGATCGAATCCGCCCCCGCCACCTTGGGGAGTAAGGACAGGATGCCAAAGTTGAGACGCGAAACGTCCATGGTGCCTAGGGCAAAGCCATTAAGGATCTGGAAGACCATGTCCTTGAGAAGGGCCCAGTTCTTTTTAAAGAAAGCCACCGGGAACCCATCTGGCCCCGGGGCCGTGGCAGTCTTGGTACCCGTGAGAACTTCCTCTAACTCTTCTCTGGAAAAGGACAGTGCCAGAGCTGCATTGTCCATATCGGCCACCTTTTCCTCGCCCGACCAACAGTTAGAGCGCAGGGAAATAAACTTGGGATCCTCAGTTCCCATTAATCCCATATAGAACTTATAGATATGTTCTTGGATGGCTGCTGGTCCTGAGATCTCGCCCTCCTCAGATTGCAAGGAGCGAATCGCACACTTGCGACGCCTCCCATTGGCAATAGCGTGGAAGTACGCTGTATTGGCATCCCCATGAAGCAACCAATTCTGACGGCCTCTCTGGCGCCAGTATTCCTCTTCTGCGCAGAGAATCTGCATCAGTTCATCTTCGAGATGGTACCTGCGAGCCCATTCGTCCTCATCCAGCCCTGAGGCATCAGCTTGCGCGTCCAAAGACTGTATCTGAGCCAGAATATGGGCTTTTGCTTCCCTTTCCAATTTACCCCTGTTAGCCCCCCAGCCATTGAGGTAGTGTCTCAGGCCGGCACTCTGAATATGCCAACTATCGATGGTGTCACGACATCTTCCCGGGGAAATCAACAATTTATTCCAGATCCCTGGAGCACCTCTTTGAAATCAGGAAGAGCAAGCCAGCTAGTTTCAAAGAAGAAACGATTTGAGCGGCGAAGAAGACCCTCCCCAGAATCCAGAATGAGAGGAGTGTGATCAGACCCAATTCTGGTCTCAGCCGACAAGGAAGCCATAGGGAAATGGGCTTCCCAAGAAGGAGAAATGAACACTCTGTCCAAGACACTTCTAACAGGATTCACCTGTTTATTTGTCCAAGTAAACCTAGCCCCACTGCGGTTAAGCTCCCTCAAAGCCAACCTAGCTATGCAATCATTGAATAAGTGTACTCTTGGCCAGTTAATGTTGTTGTTGCTTTTGTCCTCAGCTCCTCTGATCAAGTTAAAATCGCCACCCACCACCACTGGGTGTTGGCTTCTAGAGACTTTGTTCTCAAGCTCTTCGAGAAAAACAGAAGCTCTAGCATGGTCCGCAGGGCCATAAACCCCTATATACTCGAAAATAACCTTAGAGGCACGGTACAACACCACTGCACTGATGAAAAACTGTCCCTGATCAATCGATACTCATTGCTTGTTGGTGCGCATTGCCGTCTCGGCGCGTTGCCGGCGCCCTTGATACGCCCTGCGCCCACCTTCGACGCGCTCCCTGCCCACGACCACCGCATCAACTACCGCCACCCTCTAGGTCGCCATTGACACGCCCGCGCCAACCTCGACGTGCTCCCCATCCACTCCCGCCGCCTCAAGGTCGCCATTGACGCGCCCCTTCTTGCAGTCTCTGTCTTGCTTCATTGCTTCTCCCTTGAACGCCGGCGTCTTATTACTCCCAATCATTGTACATCGTCATCTCCGCGCCACGCAGCCGCCACACGGCCTACCACCGCCTCGTTTCAATGTCCCAGCTGCCGCCACCCGTCAAGCATGCTGCCTCGCCTTGCAGGACCGGGTCGCCTCCCCTCTAGGTCGCTGCTGGCGTCTCTCCTTCCAAGACTCGTCGGCTCCTCCAGTACCATCGCAGGGCGCATACCCCAG
The DNA here is from genome assembly GCA_007115705.1 of Dactylis glomerata. Lineage (NCBI taxonomy): Eukaryota > Viridiplantae > Streptophyta > Magnoliopsida > Poales > Poaceae > Dactylis > Dactylis glomerata. The sequence goes on along the minus strand of QXEO01000186.1, from coordinate 6,465,329 downwards.
GAAGGCAAGAACTGCATCTCCGCTGCATCTTCTAACATGGTAGCTTGGGCTCCTCCTTTACATGTCATCATTGTTAATCATTCTACATATAGTGATTCTGGAACTGCTTTAAATTTCTTTGATTCGTGAACTGCTCTCAGGCCTGCTCTGCATTGCGAATGGCGTGGCACAAGAAGTTTAGAGGTAACTTTCACCACTTGTGAGGAGCAAGCTTAATTTTTGTTTGCTCTTAATTTTCAGGATTTTCCCGTAATTGGATTAAATAATCATGGTATACGATATATAGTGATTCGGAACTGCTTTAAATTTCTTTGATTCGTGAACTGCTCTAAGGCCTGCTCTGCATTGCGAATGGCGTGGCACAAGAAGTTTAGAGGTAACCTTCACCACTTGTGAGGAGGCAAGCTCAATTTTTGTTTGCTCTTAATTTTCAGGATTTCCCGTAACTGGATTAATAATCATGTTGTTGATTGCTTATGAGAGTACACAAGGGCCCCTGCTAAATTTTATCCTTCTGCTTACAAGGTACAATAGAAATCCCTATGCGAACTTTTGAGAAGCACATGAAAATGCTCTGCCATAATGACAGAAATTCATGGCGTGGTCATTGAAATGATAGTGTCATCTTTGCATTCATATGGAAATCTGTGAGTTCCTGTTAAAAAAAATGTGAGTTGTCCCCTTTCATTCATGTTATGTTTCACTTGGTTACCGTAGCTTATTAAAATCAGTCAAGTATCATGTTGGACTTCCAATCGGTCATTTTGATAGCAATTACCTGGATGATTAGGATGTTGCATACATTGCATCTTCTTGATGTTTTTCCATGTTAAACAGAGTAAAAAATAAATATATTTGGGTGGATCTTGTTTCTAATTATAGTAAGACACGTGCTTCAATCTCAATATTAATTTATTTACGAAAGACGGTCTCAATATTACTCGGAGAATATGTGTCAGTCTATACAGATTATGATAATATCATTATCAATTATCGTTTTGTAGATTCTTAATAAAAAAGAAGGCAGAATTTACAGAGGAAGCTGAGAGTTAGTTTCCAGACACATGTCATAAACTTAGGAAGCATGAAGACTGGTATAGAAAACTTGTATTTAGTATTGAACGACTTAGAGGAAGAATTGCTTAGAATTACTGAAATAAACTACGAAACTATTCACTAGAAAATAAGTGGATAGTTTTCGTATTCCATTTTAGTAATTCTAAGCAATTCTTCCTGCAAGTCATCCAATACTAATGACGACAAGTTTTTTATACCACTCTTCATGCTTCCTAAGTTTATGAGCTCCACACATTTTTGGCAAAAGTGAATCTCAGCTTCCTCTAGCCATATTGAACGACTTAGAGGAAGAATTGCTTAGAATTACTAAAATAAACTACAAAACTATTCACTAGAAAATAAGTGGATAGTTTTCGTATTCCATTTTAGTAATTCTAAGCAATTCTTCCTGCAAGTCATCCAATACTAATGACGACAAGTTTTTTATACCACTCTTCATGCTTCCTAAGTTTATGAGCTCCACACATTTTTGGCAAAAGTGAATCTCAGCTTCCTCTAGCCATTTTGCCTTATTCTTATTAAGAATCTACTAAAAGATAATTGACAATGATATTAACTTAATCTGTACAGACTGGACATATTCCCTGAGTAATATTGAGATTGTCTTTCGCAAAAGAAAGTAATATTGAGATTAAAGCATGTACCTCACTATAATCGAAAAAGAAGGCAAAATTGACGGAGGAAGCTGGAATTTACTTTTGCCAAAAGATATGTGCAGCTCATAAACTTAGAAAGCATGAAGAGTGGTATAGAAAACTTGTACTCTCTCCGATCAGAAATAACTGTCAGAGACATAGTTATTTCCGATCGGAGGGATTAGTTACTATTGGACGACTTAGAGGAAGAATTACTTAGAATTACTGAAATAAACTACGAAACTATTCACTAGAAAATAAGTGGATAGTTTTTGTACTCCATTTCATTAATTCTAAGCAATTCTTCCTGTAAGTCATCCAATACTAACGGTGATAAGTTTTCCTATACCACTCTTCATGCTTCCTAAGTTTATGAGCTCCACACATCTTTGGCAAAAGTGAATCTCAACTTCTTGTAGCCATTTCGCCTTATTCTTATTAAGAATCTACAAAGAGATAATTGACAATGATATTAGCTTAATCTTATGAAGCATGAAGAGTGGTATATAAAAACTTGTAGGTAGTATTGGACGACTTAGAGGATGAATTGCTTATAATTACTGAATTAAACACGAAACTATTCACTAGAAAATAAGTGGATAGTTTTCGTACTCCATTTCAGCTTAGCAATTTTTCCTTTAAGTCGTCCAATACTAACGACATACCACTCTCCATGCTTCCTAAGTTTATGAGCTCCACGCATCTTTGGCAAAAGTGAATCTTAGGTTCCTCTAGCCATTTCGCCTTATTCTTATTAAGAATCTACAAAGAGATAATTGACAATGATATTAGCTTAGTCAATTACAGTTGTTTTTCACACAAAAAGTAATATTGAGATTAAAGCATGTACTTTACTATAATCGGAAACGGGATCCACCCAGGTATATATATTTTTTAACTTTGTTTATCATGGAAAACAATCAAGAAGATGCAATATATGCAAAATCCAAATTATTATATGTCTTAGTTTTTCATGTAATTGTTGTCAAAATGACCGATGGAAGTCTAACACGGTACTTGCCTGATTTTAGTAAGCTACGGTAACCAAGTGAAACATAACATTAACTAGATTATTCCATGATCTCATAGATCCTATATAATTCTGTGGAAAGCATTATTCAATGAAATGTAATTTCGATTTTTTTGCTGACACAAACAAATGGAAACCTCTGAAAGTAGAAGAACCGATGATTTACAATTGTGTTTGCACATTATGGAGAAACGACAGCTCAGAGTTTGGCAATGGCCTCGGTACGCTCGGAGTCATAAGTGGCGTGGGTGGTGGAGCATGTGTGAGTCGTGGTGCCATAAGCATTCATAGTATAAGTTTGAAAGATTGTCTCCAATGCAGATCGAACCCATGGCACTGTCTCCTTCTCATGCATACTCCTCGCCATGGGCATCTTTTATGTCCTCACATGAGCCCTCACTATCCTGCCTCCACTGCAGATCAACATCAGCTTCACAGGTATGGTGATTGTCGCTATTTTCTTCAGAATTTTCTAAACTGGATCCATGGTAAGGTTGAGATTTGCAATATGTTCAGTGTTTCTCTCTAATTCACGTGGAGATTTGCCGCTGAATAATTTTAAGTTACTATCCATGTATAGGCCAGTTTTACTTTCCATTTTGTCGCAACGGTTTTAGGGTACATGTGTTTTGAAAAACAAGAGGAACAACTAATTAATGGCTACTTCTAATTTATTTTATTTTGCAAACTTTACAGTATATATACAAGTAGCATAACTGAAGACTTGATAATGATGCTTTTTTGTCAGTGGAGGTGTATCTTAAAATTTTAATTTACTGCAGAAGGTTCAGTAGAGGCATACTGCAACAACAACAAAAATCTGATGTTTCTGAAATGAAGTACTCCCTCCGACCCATATTACTCTTCGCAAATACGGATGTATCTATTACTAAAATATATCTAAATATATCCGTATTAGCAAAGAGTATTATGGATCGGAGGGAGTAGCAATATTTGTTTTTTAGTAAACAAGTTGATAAAACAACTATAATTTTCCAGCTCCTATTAGGACCGTAGACACTTGTAAAATGATGCTATTGTAATCAAGACAACCTGGGCGCCATTCTTTTGTGCCATTCACTAATAAACCGTGAGGGGTCTGTGATCCACACGAACTGCTTTTATTTGATTCGTGATCTGCTCTCAGGGCCTGCTCTGCATTGCATGCGAATGGCGTGTGGACGCAGAAAGTTCATGGGTAGTATTCCTAGAAATAAGTGGACCAGGCAGGCTGACAGCAAGGTACTGATTGGTGCAGCTCTCTTGTATTATTATTATTTTGCTGATATCGGTTTATATTTTGCTCATCGCACTTGCCGCTCGGTTCTTGTATTATTTTCTTGTTCTTTCATTGAGCTATTATTAAGTTTTTATCAAGTATAACTAATTCAAGTTACTAGAAGAGTTTTGGATGGGGGTTTTGATCATAAGAGATGATCTTTTTTGCTGCTAGAAGTAGCGATTTAACAGCTTTATTTCCAAGGGCATATGTTCTTATCATTTACCTGAAATCAAGTCGTTCTTGCTTTAGGCTTTGATGGTTGGCTGGTAATACTTCCCATGGTATCTCCTATTTTTGGTTTTATTTTTTCGGTTCTGAAGTGATACAATACTTGCTGAAAAATCCTTGAAAAGAACATCTTCACACAAAAGTGATTGGAGTAATTTGATATGCATTAATGCATGAGAGAGTGAAATGCTCTCAGACCCAAGACTACGGAGTAGTTTATTGTCACAACATTTTCATCTGACATGTGTTCTTTGAGATATGTCTGTTGCTGATACTGAATTATCTCTCAGATCAATATTGAGGTTAAACTCGACTTCCAGTTCATCGATAACCTGAAAGAGTTTCTCAATCATCTATCCAAGAGAATACAAGATGATCTTCCTGGATCTTTAGTCATACTAGGAAGCTAGGCGCAGCGGCACGCCGCACCCTTAGTGTGGCTGGGCAAGTATTTTTGCTATGTTCTTTTGTTAATATTATCCTGATTCTAAAAAATGGAAGATCTAGTCACTAATTAGAGAGAGTATATCATCAGATATTTTAGTGAAAAAATCTAAGGAACAAAGTGCAATAAAGGATATAGATACAAATCATACTTGCACCGATAGTGACAATATTGATGAGAGGAACACAAGATTTTCTAATAACATCATCACTCCAGTCCAAGCTATATATAGATTGAACTTGTTCAATCTGTACCCTAATATTAGGCTGCATGTCCTACGCAGACTCTCTTGTTAGCCAGGAACTTTTGCCCTGCAAGACATACATTTTGAGCAAACTACATCATTCCCTACTATTGTCATCCTGGGTATATGGAATTTACTGCATCACGAATTCACGATCACATCAATGTGTTCTTGGAAGATGTTTTTTTTATGGTCTTCCTGGAAGATGTTCAGAACACGCGTTGCTTCCTTGCAGTTTACAAACATGAAAGGTTGGCAACATTACCAAAAACAAAACCATGAGTGGTTGGCGATGCTCCACAAAGCTTTAGGGCAAACCATAGTACCTATGAAAACACAGACAGGCATCTTAGAATTCATCCAAAAATAATAATAAAGTTCTATGGTATTAGTGATTGAGATTTTTATCGCTATATTCATCTGAAAGTTGATAAAGAGTAAACAAATGCATCAAGTTTCAAAACCTTTTTAGAATGGGAGAAGGACGAAAGATGATTTATTTTTCCTTTCTTCATTGTAGGTAAACATGACAATAAGATCCCTATAGAGTCATCAACACCTTATTAATATTCATTTTAGAAAAATCTATAAGAATGAGAGCAGGAGGGAGAAGTGGTGAGATTTCTACTGTACTAATTCATGAACTGCCTGGAAATTCTATGCATTTGTTTTTGAATGGAGGCCAGTGGGTATGAAACATAATTAATTATTTACAGTTTCTCAGCTTTTATATATGTAATAATGTTTCTCCAGGATTTGAAAACAAATTGCAAGAAAACAGAGCAGTTGTTGTCTGAAGATGTGCTTATTGCTGCTACCATCACAGCTTGCTTAGTTATAGCTTGAGAATGATAAATTAGCCCAACAATAGTTTAACCTATATACATGGCACCTTACCAAGATATATCATATAGTGAAATCCGTGTGTTAGATATAATCTATTCTCACATGGCAGCATATTTCAAAAACAAAGGAAGTAGGATGTAGAGTATAGTATACATAATTACATTTATAGTCTTGAACATCAAGAACTCATGCTTTCACACAAAAATACGGAAGAGTCTAAATATACTGGGACAAAATAGTCTTCTTTATATTTTCCAATGTTGAAACAATTATTTTGATAAACTCTTATTGCTTATTTATAATGGGAAGGGACGAAAGGACAAACATGTTGCAGTAATTTGCAAATAGCCTTTCCCAGAATCAGCAGTCTTTTATGTAACTTTTAGAACTGGCTAGTATATCGCTTCCTTTGACCCAAACAAACAAAGAGAAGATCAGTACTACCTCCATCCCACGGCTTAAGGCTTATATTTTTTTTTAAGTCAAACTACGTAAAGTTTGACCAAACTTTTAGAAGAATCTATCAACAATTATGATATTTTGTAGATACCACATGAAAATATATTTCATTATCTATCTAATGATATTAATTTTGTATTTTGTATGTTAATATTTTTTGATAAAAACTTAGTCAAAATTGACATAGTTTGACTTTCTCAAAAAATATAAGCCTTCAGGCTTGGGATAGAGTAATAGTTAACGCTAGTGTTTCATAGTAAATGAATCAAGTGCCAGCTGTAATATATCTGTTTCTTGCAAAGGGAAATACACAAAGCTGTTCTTAGTACTCCATGTGAATTATCAAGTACAATTTGCTCCCTCTCAAAAAAAGTACAATTTGCTCGTCCGAGAGAAAAAATACACCACACAACTAACAATAGATGGAGCTTTTTATACAGCTTCCTTTTGACAAAAGAAAGAGGTAAGACTTTGGGTACATACCAGAAATCTAATAAGGTTCAAAGCAATGTAACTGATCATTTTATTAAGAAATGCCCCACTCTCTAATGGACACACTGATATGTGCGGGAATTGCATATCTCAGTATTGCTGGAATTTGGAAACATAACTCATGACATGGTAGGATGTGTTTAGGTTGCTACAGCTGGAACCTGGAAGTCTAACCCATGACATGGTAGAACGTGTTCAGGAGGTAAAATGAGAATTAGTATGTACAATTTGCTACTCTCTACAGAAACTAACACACAAGAACAATATAAATCAAGCAAAAATCAAATCAATTAGTACAAATTAAGAACAAATTACAATACCTGGATTATTAAAGAGAAAATATACAACTTGTTCTGCAAAGTTTCAGTAAGAAATTTGGCACATGCGCTGCTCACCTTCTCAAGTGATGATGCAGAGCAGAATTTGTAGAAGCCTGACAACCAAGCTTCGACACGCAGTAGCACACCTTGCAGGCCATCCTACGGGCAACAACACACCAGAGTTGTAGCATTGGCACAGAACCAGTCAGCATCAGAGTTCTACTAATCTGCAGACCAAAATAGCAAGAGAGATCGCTATAAGTAAGATTATCTGTAAACAACACAACCATTTAACATATTGATCTGAAAATGAACTAACCCATAAGTCATCCACAATTAGAGGACACCTAAAAAGCAAATACCAACATACTGAAGCAGTTGGGAAGTTTTGTGAGAGAGACCTGTTATGAAGGTGAAACACCCAATTTTCTAACAGAAAAATTGCCAATTTGCGCACAATGGTCTATTGCATGTCCATGTTTTAACATCTGAAGCTATAAACCTATTAATTGGATGCTAAAAAAAGTTGTACAACCTCTCTTTGGATTTTTGACCAAACATGTAACAAAAAGTAAGATACCCGGTAACACAGATCCTAATTTGCACCATACAAAATTTCTCAATCGCAAAAAGAACACTTGACTATACTGAAACCTTCAAACATCTTGAACAACTAAGTGATTGCCACAAGTCATATTTCTGATATGAGGAGTAAAAGACTTTACTGATATACATAGAAAGTTGCGATGATCTATCTATGCACAAACTTGGAAGGAAAACAAAAGGCCAAATAAGCATCAAGTTCGTTAGTAAAAGCATGGATTGATGACCATATGGAAACTGGTAGCCATCATATCCGAGATTTATTCATGTCTGGTCATGAAGATAACATGCATATGTAAAGTTCTTTGACATTTATTTCTCATAGCTTTTTTGCATGAAGATTATAATAGAAGAAATATACATCTACAGAACTGAGGTGTTCTATGAATTCTGAAAAACAGCAAACTGTAAACCAATAGATAAACAGCCAGCAAGATCCACAAATTAGAAATGCAATCATTATGATTCTCTGGGTCAAAACTGAGACATTAACTCCTACTAAAGGAAAGGATAATCAACATGAGGATGATTAGTGCAGCCGATACAGGGATAAGCGATTCAGAGCACGGCTGACCAACTCAGAATGCGACTGACAGCAAGCGGCCAGGGAGGCCAAGGATAACTCGCGGCGCCACGGAAAAAGAAAGAGTTCCGCTCACCTCGTTCTTCCTGGACGCGGCTTTCCTGCCGAGTACCTGGCGCAGGCAGAGACGACGAAGACCATGGCAGCACGCTCGACGCAGCTCTCCATGGTTGGGATGAGGCCCACGAGTTGGGGCGGCCAGATCCCGAGCTGGTGGCCACAGTGCTAGTCACCGAAGGCTTGGACGGAAGAGCAGCCCGTGGGGAAGCCAGAGTTCGTCGCCGACGGCCAGGAGATCAGTGGAGGACCGGACCTTCACTACCGGCCTAGCGACGGCGCCGTCCATCAAGACCCGGCCGCAACATCCCCACCACCGCGTCACTGCAGCACAACGACAATCCACGTGGGCAAGCTGCAACTGCCCGCCGAGTCAAAGTACGGGGGCGCGCTCAAAGTCGACCGGTCCTTGTCGTGCAACAGCACCACCAGACGTCGCCGCTGCCCACCATCTGCAGCACCTCTGCTCTGCTCGAACGTGGCCTACCAATTCCTTCTCGCCGGAGGCAAACGCCGGAGCCGGACGCGAGGGCCCTGTCAACCTCTAGGCCACTTCTTCGGCAACGGCATACTCAAGTGTGGGGATGAGATGTGAGGACACCGGAGACGTGCTCGTGTGAAGCGGCAAGAAGAATGAGCGGTGGAGGGGAGGAAACGGGACATCGGCTTGACGGCGACGAAGATCTGGCGGACAACCCCACCTGATGGCGGCCGGGGCTGCCCTTTCTTCAGGGGATGTTGCGTGGGTGGGCTGCTGAGAGAGGAAAAAAGTGGCGTGGGCTGCTTGCCCTGCCTAGATTGTTCGGTGGGCTCTCTCGATTGTTCACTAGTGGAAGATACAGGCCACGTCGTATGCCACCACCTTGACCAAGGCAAAAGATGAACAAATTGCTGTTTTGAACAAGGTGAGAAACGTAGAAACTGCACTGTAGATATGCAAATTTATACATCTACAGTGCAAAACGGCCAAGTGGCACATCTAAGGTGGAGGTAAAACCCTCAACTTTTATATATGTAATACTAGATGGTATTTTCTACTGTGCGATAAGCATGAATGATTTCATTTGTCAAGCTTGTTATGTTACTTGGCTATGCAAGCGTAGGGGATATCGACGTCGGCTGGTGCCGCCGACATCTAAAAGGAGATCGGTTTGTGCTTAAAATTTATATTGCAATTGTTTGCGCAGCTGAGTTCACGAGATGAACGTGGACGTTTCTTCAGCTAGAGCTATGTATTGTTTTTCAGGAGTAGAAGCACCCACACGGGTTAGTTTTGTTTACAGTATGTGAGTTTCATTCTTCCCGTGTAGGGGATATCAACATCATTTGTATCATGATCATTTGTACTGTTTCTTTAGTTCAATTTATAGCATGATCATTTGTAATACAACTTTTTCTGATAATGAGCCTATAATAGTATGCAGTTGAATTTATTGCAAACAACCCGTAGAATTGTCCACACAGAGGTATGTTGTCTTCATTGCTTTCGTTGTATCTTAGTTCTGGAATCCACTGGACTTGAGAAAAGATTGTTTTGATGGTATGAGAAAGGGCATACATGGTGATAATGTGATACCAGGTAACAGTACAATGGGGTAAAGCTTTGAGACTAATATGTTGCACAAAATTTGAGAGAGACATAAATATGCCACTTTCTTAATTAAAGAAGTTCATCGAGAAAAGAGTACATATAGTACAAAGAAACAAACTAGGGGGAAAAGCATGACAAAATAAGTTAAGTTGGTTGTTTTATGTACTATTTTTCTTGTAGCGTGATGTATTTAACAAGGAGATTCGCAAAAACGTACGGGCATTTAGCTAGTGTAGGTTAGAAGCAAAATGAGTGAGCCCATACATTAAAAAACATCTAGATACATACGTGTCAGAAAAAAGCTAAAACATCTTAACGGAGGGAGTAACATATTGTGATAGAGCATGACTGAGAATTTCCATTTTCACAGCTCCAGTTTGGGACTTTGAAGCACAAGACAGCAATGCTGTATAATTTCAAGAGTATAATTGCTGAAGCAGCTAATCTGCATAGCACAGCTAATATCACCATCACAATGAGAATGATGCAAACCTTCAAAATCGCACTTCCCAAGACTCATCTTGTTGCTATCTTCTGTGCTCGGTCACTCTGTGAGCTTCAGATCCTTCAAGAATTCAGCGAACGCCGTCTGCGACAATCCGCTGTCAGCCATTGCTTCAGCAGCTTTCTCTTTCGCCATTGCCAGTCTCTCCCTGAGCTTCTCTCCTTCCTCAGATTCCAGCACTAGCCTCACCTTCTTCTCCACCTCCTCAGCCTTCACCAGCTCCTCATCGTACCCCTCTATCACCACGCCGGCCTTGATCTCGTCCACAACGAACACCTTGTTCAGCCTCTGCTCCGCGTACTGCGGCCAGCACAGCATCGGCACCCCGGCTGACGCCGCTTCCAGGACAGAGTTCCACCCGCAGTGCGTCATGAACGCTCCGGTGGCGGTGTGCCGCAGCACCTCCACCTGCGGCGCCCACATCTTCAGCACCATGCCCCTGTCACGCGTCCTCTCCAAGAACCCCTCGGGGAGCAGCGCGTCCAGGTCTGGCGGCGGCCGCGGCATGAAGAACTTGGCCGGGTCATCGGGCGGGGTCCGCACGACCCACAGGAAGCGGTGGCCGGAGTTCTCGAGCCCGCGCGCGATCTCCTTCAGTTCCGCCGCCGACACGGCGCCCAGGCTGCCGAAGCAGATGTACACCACGCTCTGCTTCGGCTGCGCGTCCAGCCACGACAGGCACGCGTGCCGCTCGCCTTCCGCCGCCGCAGCCGCGCCTTTCACGATCAGCGGCCCGATGCAGTAAACCGGCGGGGTCGGGCGGTCGGGGACGCACACGCCCTCCCGGAGCGCGCCAACGGCCCTCGCCTCCAGCCACTCGTAGGTGTTGACGAGCACGCCCCGCGCCTCAGGGATGCGCCCGTAGTGATCGATCCGCGCGGTGCAGGTCCGGGTCGCGCGGTCCAGCACGGTGTGCGGCATGTCCGACGCCGGGATCGGCGGGACGCCGGGGAAGCGGAGGAGCGCCTTGCCCATGTCCTTGAAGTTCCCCTCCGTCGAGGCGAAGTAGTGGGGCAGATGGAGGAACGCCGCGAGATCCCCGGCGGAGGAGGTGTAGTAGATGTATGCGGGGACGCCGCTCTGGGCGGCGGCGTCAAGGGAGTCGATGCAGAAGAGATCTAATACGAGCGCGGCGACGGAAGAGAGGGAGCGGAGGAAGGCGAGGAGGAGCGGCACGGTGAGGCGGAGCATGTCGAGCATCTGCAGGAAGGGGTCGGGATCCGGGCTTGGATAGTCCGGGGGCGGGAGGTTGTGGAAGGCGATGGAAGGGTTGGCGGCAACGATGCTGGCAACGGCGGAGGAGGAGGCGGAGAAGAAATCGGCCGTGGAGGCCGGCGGGGTCGGTACGGCGATGACGACGGGGATGCCCCGGCGGACGAAGAGCTTGGCTAGCTCCACCATGGGGATCAGGTGGCCCACGCCCAAGCAGGCGTGCAGCACCACGGTTGGCTCGGGATTTGGCTCCATTTGTGACGCGCCGACGACGATGAAGTGAGCAGTGTGCAGCTTAGAAGTAGCCCTCGACGAAGCCGAGAAAATTTCCGCTGTTCTGGATGCCGAGATATTTTCCGGATTTTTCTTTTGCAAGATATTTTCCGAAGTATTATGGACGCGCAGGAGGATAACCAAGTTTACTGAGAAAATTATTATACAATATCGAATATATACTATGTTAATATATATTTGATAATAAATCTTTTGATGTTGATTTAAAATTATAAATAGTAATAACTTTTTGTACAAACTTGGTAAGAGCTTACAAGATACTATGATTTAAAATAATCTTATTAGGGACATTATAACCGAGTCATATAGGAGCTCTCTCACGCATCTAGAATTCTCATCCTCAGATTTGCTGTCCCGATCGTTTCGGATCGAACAACCCTCCCACGTGAAAGGAAAATCGGTAGCCTCTCGTTCACTTAGGGCGTGTTTGGTAGCCCGGTCCAATAGAGAGATTCTCATCTCAATCCGTTTCAAGCCACAATTAATTGTTTGATAGCCCGGCTCGGTCCAACTCAGCGCTGTCGGCCTCATGCAAAAAATAGTCCTTAGCCAGGCTGAGTTGCAAAGCTCACATCGAGCTTCACAACTCGCCCAGGCTGAGTCCATCCCCGCTGAGTACTATAGCTGGCCCCCCGCGCCCCTAGACCCCCACCCCCACCGCTTCCTCTTCTCCATTCCCCCCTCACTCTCTCTTCTCCTGTCCCGCGCCCCTGCCTTTGCCTCTCCCGACGAGCACCCCCACCGCTGGCCGTCCTTCCTCCTGCGCCCGACGAGCACATCCCGAGCTCCCTCTCTCGCGCCGCCCTTTATGCTCGGCGTGCCGCCCTTCTCTCTCACCTCGTCGCCCTTCTCTCTGCCTCGTCCAGCGTGCATGGCCCCGTCCAGAGCAGGCATAGGTTCCCGGTGGTGATTGGCACAGGCCCCGTCCAGAGCAGACTCGTTCTCCTGACGGTGATCGGCGCGTGGCGGAGCAGCAGAGGTGGCGGCGCGACGGCGCTTGGATGGCTGTCCGACCTCGACTCCCCTGATCTGCAGCACGACGACGCCGGTAAGCAGCGCGACGGACGACGCTGGGGTTGAGGCAAAGCATGGCGGCAGCTGTCCTCACCGGTGGCAGCCTCTCGCCGGCGGCGACGCCAGAGCTGAGTCAAACCTCCTAGGGACCCGATTGCTTATTTTGTATGGCAGGGACCTGATTGCTTTTTTTGTATGGTAGGGACTTGATTGTGTTACATTTTTACATTTAGGGGTCTTTGTATATATTTAGACCTCCTCAACACATCTCACCATATATGACCCACCAAACAACAGCCGCACTGAGAATCTCTCAACTAACACGACCTACCAAACATACGAGAAAATCTTGGCTCAACCTAGCTAGGGTCAGCTTGTATGAGGCTAGATAGCAATCCTTCAAAATATAGCCGCATGCTACCCCCTGCTCTCAGGCCATCTGAGCTCCCAACCGTTCGATCCAGCGTGGAGATACATCCTGGCCGTCCATTGCAGTTCCAGTTTGCTTAGAAAATCTATCCGTCCTGGGAAGCAATCCAGCCACGGTCACTGACCTGCGGGGCCAGCATCATGCGTGGCCCGCTTGTCGGTGAGGGCATGCTCCTGGCTTCATGTGTGGGTGGAAAAGAGAGGAGAGAGACGCGGTGGCTATCCCTGTATTTTTGCTGAGTGGTCAGGGGTAAAATCGTCTTTCCATATCTCATTTCGTTCAGGCGACTGTGGAGAGCACGGTCGTGGCGACCTACCCTTCGCCGCCGGGTACGGGGTACGCCGGTCATGGCTGAGCCCCTCACTGGCTATGGAGAGAGGGCAGGGACGGCCCTAGCAGCCAACCAGTCCAAGGTTTTGGCTCCCGAATTAAAAAAAATCCCGAGGGGGCTCGGGATTCCCGGTTACCGCGGTAACCGAGAAATCCTGACGGTTTACCGAGCAAATTCAAAAATTGAATTTCGAATTCAAATTTTCTCAGAAGCTTGAAATAAGGCCGTAAGCTAGAGATTTGCAGTATCTAGCCTGTAGCGCAGTGATATTGGTTGGATACTGCGTGGGTCGTTGCTGGGTTGAGGTCGTGGGCAGGTGGTGCGGATCTGATGCAGAGATGGACAAGGTGGATCTGATGGCAAGGGCATCGACGGGCTTGCTGGATGCAACAAACACAGCCTCCCCCATCACTTACCCGAGAGGCTATGGGTCGTTGCTGGGTTGAGGTCGTGGGCAGGTGGTGCGGATCTTGCAGGGCAAGCGGCAGCGTCACCAGCACAGCAGCAACCTCCTCTGCCCCGACACCATGGCAGATTTTCTGCCCGATCTGCTCCGATGCGAAGGTGTGAGTCAGAGAGAAGCATTCATGGGCCGACTGATTTTGCTCATGGCTATGTGTTCCTCTCTTCCTCTCATGTGATTTTCTCCCTGTAAATTTTAAGATTTTTAGCCATTTAAGCTGTTGCAGGATAGACTGCATAACATACTGCCACAAAATTTTGTCCAACGGTGAAGTCCATGAAAAGCTGCAGCTTGGTATGCTTCTCAACTCTCATTCTCTTATCTTCACGCAATTGAACTTTGAACCTATGTTCATGATTTTCCATGCATCAGTGAGAGAGAGAGGGGGAGAGAGAGAGAGAGAGCGAGTTGAGCTTGAGAGGAATATATGTATCAAGAGAGTGAGGGATCGAGAGGGAGAGAGATTAGAGATTAAAGTACTCTAGGCTGTTGTTGCTCAGATTGAGCTTTTTTGGTATTGGTTTGATGAAAAATGTTGATGGCAATGATTTTGTTTCTTATGTGCCAACCATGTCTCAGAGACCAATGGTGATCCATCACAAGATTTATGTATTTGATTTATCACTGACTTTTTGTGTAACTTGTACTCTTGTAGATTAGCTCTGCATGCTTTTCCATTCCTTGCAAGTGAAGAGCCTCATGACGACGGCGGAGACGCCTCCGCTTGCCACCCCTCTGTGGTCTGTGCCGCCACGCCTTGCAGCGGCTAGCTCTGTCGATGTTGCGAACACCCCCCGCTCTCAAATCCCTACTTTCACCATTCTGCCTTGTCGACAGGCACGGTGGGGAAGAAGATGGAGGCAAACGCGGCAGGGCGGTGCAAGGCATCGGGGCAGAAGCGGAGGCGCCTCATGGAGGAGATGGAGGTGTTGCGATGTCGTAGAGGCGTCGGCAGATGCCACCTACAGGGGGTGAATAGAGGAGGTGGCTAACATAGCGGAGGCAAAGGAAAGGAGCAGCGCACCTGTGTGAGCTCATTCTGATTCCTGCCTCCCTTCCTAAAGTTTGATGTCAAGGAGATTACTCCCTTGATTAATTTCATATTATTTTGCTTCTAGGGATTGATATCAAGGAGATTCCTACACCAATGGTGACAGCAACCAGCATTGACGCTCTGCTGCAGGTATTCTCATCCTCTCCTCACCACTCTTTTTCCCTCTCTGTTCCATTGTGCTCGTTTTTTATGTTTAGGTCTCAGCTCCAACTCCATATGCATGGTTATGCTTGTTGTCCATGAATACTCCCATGACAGTTCTGAACTTTATCTTGTTACTTTGCATCTTGGATTTCCCACTCAGTTTGATAGTATATTATGTTATGTGGAGGCCAGTAGAATACCATGGTTATCATTGCTATTTTGGAGGCCAAAGTCTGGGCAATTATTTATTGTGCGTTCACCTCTTGTGATTATCTATAGGGGATGTGCATAGTAAGGTTTTCCACACTGTATAAATGCATTATGGAGATCGATGTGATCCACAATAGATATTGAGCTGCTCTAGGTATAGAAATAGAAATTGATCTGATCAGCAAGTGTTATATTTTTTTGTCATATAAACTTGGGTCGTTTGTGATCAGCTGCAGCGTCGATGCACCGTGTAGGTGATTGTTCCTATTCTAGGCATATGCATAGGCATTTTGAAAGCAATGATGTTTCTTTGTCCTGATACGTGAATGAATACTTATTCCTAAAAATTAGTATTAGGCATCAAATAGCTTTGCAGATTCCTAAACTGAAACAAGGTTAGTGCAGTTTTGTATTTTTGGTCCTTATCTCTCTTCCATTCTTGAGTGCTCACCTCCCCACGTTCATTCTCCTCGTATATAATTGTATATGGATATTAAATAGATAAATTTGACTTGACTTGGGTAGTGTTTGATCTCTTCTCATCAGTATCCTCGATGATGATGACTCATTAGGTCTTGTGCTAATGGTTTATCGATGTGACCATTTTCCAGGAACTTATAGGAAATGGTATCTGATGGTCTCGTGCAATGATGCTCTTAAACCCAATGCGAGCTGCTGTAATATATTAAAATCTATGTTCATATTTTTTTGTAAGAAGTGTGCTTGACAACCCTGCCCTCCAGCATTCTGACTTCTAAATGCCAATTTATGTGTTTTTCGATGTGTGAAGGTCCAAGAAAGAAGAGAACAGAGAATTATCAAGAAGACAAAGGTATCTAAAATTCTTAAATTCGACAAACATTCTAATTGCTCTTAAATGAATATTGTGTCATTGCAATGCGTGGTATAAAATAGATTCCGTTTTGCCTTTTACACATCTGCACATTTTGAGATAAGTGCATACATGTTTTTCTGTGTTGGTAAATTCCCTTCAGGTGAAAAGAACAGCCTAATAAAGTACATTAGATTCTGTACAAAATACTGATTATCTTCTAGCAAATTTTTTTGGGTTTCAAATATTGTGATTAGATTATCCATATGGAACCGGTATAGTAATTTTTTAGGTATAGAAAGGCACTGCTTAGAACTTAAAAGGCCATAAGATCTCTAATGCCGAGTTTCTTCTCTTGAAGGGTTATAGATGCCAATAGTGCCGCTGCTGTGGTCTCACCGGTGGAATTTGCTGCATTGGTTATGCCGAGTTCAGAGCTGCAATTCATATCCCTTTATTTGATTAGGATATGTCTCTCTGTCCCTGCTCTCTCCTTATTTATTTGATTAGTTTGATATATTATCAGATCATAGGCAATCATTTTGCTTACTTACAATCATATGCAAAAGACTCATGTGTATAGTAATTATAGTTCATGTATATTTTTGCATTGAATTTATTGTGATTCATGGAGGTTATGAAGCACATGAAGTGGCTGGTTGATGTCTGTGCACAGGATTGTTTCTACTAAGAAACATGTAATTTTTTCTGCAGATTTTGTCAAAGCTTGATTACTCTGTATTTTGCGTCAGCATGATATATTTGACTCGGTGATAAATTGATTATGCATTCATGTCATATAATGAAAATAGGGGTTGGAGTCAGTGGCTGCAGCCAAGCGAGCATCGTTACCAAAAGAGCCACTGCCAAATGTTGAAGGAGCTGTGACAATTGTAATTCGCATGCCTGATGGTAGTCGACAGGGAAGGCGCTTTTTGAAGTCGGACCAGCTTCAGGTAAGCTGATTTCAGTTGCCAGTTCAGCAGTTTTATAATAGAATCATACCTTGTAAATTTATATCGTGCTTTGAGTTTTTTCATGCTCTCTTTAATGTCATAGACATCAGCATGGTATCCAATGCAAGAAATTATAGGCCGGTAATTCTACCATTTTAATCTATTAAGCGAATTTCTGTTCCCAAGAGAAGTGAAGAGAGATCTATTTAGTTACCACTAACCTGGTATACTGGACCATATACCAAAGCCAGTTGGTTATCCACACTATCTTTAAAAGAGCAAAAAAATTAAAATCTTGTTTCATAGGTTAGTTTGTTATTTTTGTCAGTGTATACAGGCAATTGTATTTATATATGCCACTGAATTTTTTTTGAATTCCTATACAGACCCATTCCAAATGCCTATATAATGAATGATTTGTGCTTGCTTGTTTCTTCGCATTTTCATTGCTGCAGACTGCAGTTAAATTTATGGTCTATGTTTTATCCATCTCCCTTAGGGATATTCGGTTATCATTTGCAGTTATGTCAATGTTGTTTTGCTTTCATGCCTCTAGGAAGGTTCGTTGTGTACGTGTGTCTTTCTGATACATTTCGGTTTGCATCCATGACATTGTCATCAACGACATTCTTCTAGTGATCATGAACGAGAAATCAGTTGATAGGCGTGCGATCGAAATTAATTTCAACTAGGCGCAGAACTGGTAGTGTTGACGGTCATAGCTGACTTGTGCCAGTATGTCTCATCACCTGCGTGCCTGTTTGTGGAGCGTATGTACACACACACATGGTATTTATCTAGACTTATAATAGCAATAGTTGCAAGAGCAGGGTATTTATTGGATAAATTTTTGAACGAAAGATCTTTTGTACAAGTGGCCCATTGATATTATGCATATTTGAAAGAACACAAAAGGAAGCCAGCAGTGAAGGAGCTGACCAGTGTCGAATGCGTTGAACTTATTCTTGCTTTTTTTATACCACAACAGAGCAATCCCATGTGGAGGCACTACTTCCAGAACACGTAGGGACTCATCTTTGTGGTGACTGCCCATGTGGAGGCAATATAGGGAGCGTGTTGTTCATGGTAGAGACGAGCTCCACACAATGCTGAATGAGGTAATGCACAAGTGTGGTTGTAGTTGTTTCGAAGTTTTCCACTATGCAGATATCCTTATCATGTTGTATACAGTACGATGGAGTTTTGGTTCAATAATATTGCATCATAATATGAGAAGATAGCTAAAATGTAAAGCATTCTTCTTTTACTTCTATTTAGTCCAGTCTTATATTTATTAAAAACCGACTGATAGAACATTTGATTTCATTTTCATTCTATATAACCTAATTCCTAATTACGGGGATAACTTTCTGTGATATAGGATGAGCTGTGTGATGTTGTGTTGCTTGTATTTTGCAAACAAACAAGATCTTCCTAATGTCATCAATGCGTCTGAAATCATCGACAAGCTTGGTCTACACTCCCTGCAACCGGTGTTGGTAAGGAAATTCACTCACATATTTCAGAAGTTGCTTACCTTCTAATATCTTTTTTTAAGGTGCCTTGCCGTTATGAAATATTGAAGAATTTTCTACACTAACTAAGGTTTAATATCCTAGGGTTTATTTTCAATTACATATAGTGTATCCAAAATGAAGTTAGGTCGCATCCTTATTTCAGGAATTATCTAAGAAGTGGCTAGGGATAATGAATGTTGCATAAGCATATTTCACTTGGTTTACTAATCAAATGTGACATGAGCTGAATTTTAAAACCCCTCTAGGTGCTACACATCATGTATGAGATAATTATTAGTGTCAGTGTTTGCCTTTTTGGATTCATAAGGTTCACATGCTGCTGTGAAAACAAATTGTTTTCTGGGGTGCAGGTACGTTAAGAGCATTTGTGCTACATCTAGGTAAGGATTGTGTGAGTGATTTGACTGGCTATTGACTATTACTAGGTCAATAATAGACGATGCAGCCCCTGAAGTTATTTTTTCATCCATTATTGCTTAAAGTGGGCTTATTATGCAGGTTAGTGGATACTGATTTCTTTTGCGTGCACGGCCTATTACTACAATTGTGAGCATTTTGTTTTTTCTCTGTAAGTAAACATGCCTTTTCAATTTGTTTTGGATCAGAGTACATGATTCGTTGCTGATCAGGTGTATCACACATGCGCAGATTTTAGACCGTTTCTTTTCTTTGCAAGTTATTTCAAATATTCACATGATCTGATGCCCTATTGTTTGCTAATAATTTGATAAGAACGATGTGTCCATTTCACAATCTATGAGCCCGACCCTGTAGTGGTTCCTATGTGAGGGGGTACCATGAGACTGGTTAAGGAGGATTTTTAGATGGTGAATGGTGAAATATAGAGCCAAATTATAGGTAAGACCAATATTTTTAGACTGTTATGCATGATGGGCAGCTACCTTCAACCAGGAAAGAGAATGGGAATTTAAGGTACATGATTTTCTTGGTTTGCTGGCCAAATAGTTGAACAGATCTGTAGGAAATTCTGATTGATGACTAGGCCAATGTTTCTGTCAGGGCCTAATTCGACCGCAGATGTTGAAGGTAGATGAATTCAATTTCAAAGAAGCAGTAGAATCTTCATATAAAGTCTCAGTAACTCCATGAATCAGTTTTCCACGTAACCTGTACATTGTGCTTACTTTTCTTGATAATTTATACTAAATTTCTTATACTTTATGTTTCGAACTTGTGGACATTCTAGGAGTTACGTGGATATTTCTTCAAGATACAATATCAATATCACTCTTCTTATTAGCCATTGCCCGTCGTGTTTTCCCATATATACAAGGGAAACTCTTTCAAAATTTATAATAATCTTCCATCTTAATAATTTATGGGGTAGTGTGGTAGCATCACAGGTATGGTACAAACCTGGGCTAACTATTATCATGATCATGAGTTCTTTTTTGTTTGGTTTTCTCTACTGCTCAGTTTTCCAATTCTCTCATGAAGTGTCTATCGAGGTTGCGGTGTGTTCTTTTATGCTAAATGTTGGGTAACTGGCAGCCACCAATAGTTCAGTGCTCTTGCCAGTATTCGCTCAGTGAGGCCATCACCTGAAAACCTTCGTTATATGCCTTCATGGTAACACTATTAGTCTCCTTCCTCTATATTCAAGTTGCACGCACAGGCACATACATTTTTCGATTCAAGGTTTCAGTGTACTTGGAAAATCTTACCTTCCCATATGCTTTTCTCAGAGTAGTGAGCAATATCAGTTTTCCATACTCCATTAGACATGTATAAACTTTTAGATAAACAAGCTGTCCTTCCCATAGTTCTAATATGATTTTCTATGTTTCCTTTCTATAATCAGCCGCCGCCATGAGTGACGGCAGTGACATTGATCAGTCTGTGACATCCGCCTTATCCACTAACAAAGAGGTACTACCATCCCCTGTTGAATAAGCTCTATATACATTTGCCAGAAGTATTGTTTACCATTGTTGTCAATTAACCGGTAAAACTTCTGCTTTTAAGGGAATTCAAAAGCTTCTAACAGTCCCAGGGAAATTGATGTTTGATGAGATGCTAAGACAACTTGAATTACCATTGGCTCAATATCAACGGACAGTTTGTGAAGACCACAAGGTTTATGTCACTGTTATTTTCCTAACAACAAAGCTGACTCGCCAAGGTCCCAATTTACATATGAAAATATATGGAGTCAAATCTATCAACGTGGCTGCAGCGGATCACACCGCTGCTGTCGCAGCTATTAGATATATGGAAAATGCGACTAGAACAATGGTCAGGGACTTGAACTATGGCAGATTGAAACAGCTGGAAGAAGAAAACACGTACCAGATAAAGCAGTTAGAGGAGGAGAACAGAAATCTTAGGATTCAGCTTAGGAAAACACAGATTAAGGCTGAAAAGTTTAGTAGAGGTTGGTTCTTATGTGTGAGATTTATGTGCTTCTTTTCAGCTCAGCTTTGTAATGTGGCAGTTCTCAGTTACCACGGTAGAGTGGAAGGTATAAATGACAGTATGAAAAACGCTCTTTCAAGCTTATATTGGATCGCAAGAGGACTCAAATCTAGAGGTGCTAAGGTAGATACCAGGCTGGAGAAAGTAAGGCAGACTTAGATTAAGATGGTGACAGAGAAACCTGATGTTATATAATATAGCATCTCCATTTTGATACTCGCACAGCGAGTTTTCTCCCAGCCCCGAGGACTGCTATATCTATAATGTATGATACCTCCTGCTTACCGCTTATTTTGAAATAACATATTGTACATACATGCAATGTGGTACTTATAAGTTAGATGTGAAATGGTCTGAGAATGCAATGTGTACTTATAAATTATCTTCCTTTTACTTACGACATACTGCAATATGTTTTTTTGTAGATCCATTCCTTTTATCTTTCCCTGCCTGTTTCTAAAAATGATGCCTTCAATACATTTGCTTGCACGCTGTTAGGCGGGCAAGCGCGCGGCAAGCCACGCTTCCCTACCTAGTTCTCGATAGACCCAGGCTACCAAACACACCCTTACACAGCTAACCATCCCGATCCAGCACAAAAGGTTGTGATACACACTAGGCGTGCTCCTCCCGTCCACCCTCAGTCTCCCCTCTCTCTGTCTCACTCAATTCCCACCTATGACGATGCGACCTTTCCTCTCTTGCGTCGGGAAGAACAGATGCGCCGCCGCCACCACCGCAACCATTCTCTCTGGCTCGCAGTCCCTTGAAACACCGTCTATATTTTGGGATAGAGGGAGTACACTATGGCCTCTTTGCATGACAAGTTGTCAAAATGCAACTAAGTTGTTGTATTGTTGGACTGTGTGAATCCTAATTAAACATAGCTTGGTATAAACTTGTATGGGTATAATCCTAATGATACTGCCAATCGAGTTAACAAAACCTCATTTTACCAAAAACATGAAGAAGACCGAGAGCATAGAAGATTGAAAATGAAGAAGCCAAAATAAAAGCGCATTCGACGTTGATGCGGAATCACTACATGATCTCCAGCGTTGGCCATGACTGCCCGCGTGACGCCATTTTCACAGCCAAGCACACAAAACTAATATAGTGGAAACTAAAAGCAATAGTTAAACTTAAACATAAACAACCTTAAATAAACATATCTATTATATAGGATCAAACACATTCTTCCTAATAAGCACATAAGTAGAAAAAAAATATTTTGACAGTACTCTATGGTTCCCCTTGTCTTCGCCAGCAGGTGAAAGACCCGATGATCTATGTGGACGTGATTTATTGCCAATATATAGAATTTTCTAGGGTTGTTTGGAGAAATGACTTGGCAATCACCTTTTTAAAGGTTACTCTAGGAAGGTACAAATATCCAAGAAAGCCCATAAGGTTTTGCAAGAAGTTAAAATGATATATATGAAATATCATAGAATTTTGTTCACACATCCATCCACATTCCAATAAAATAGATTACTCTTTTTTCTATGATTTTCTAGGTTACATACCTCTTAAGGTGTTTTATTTCCGCCGCTGCCCTTGCATATAGGGAACTTCGATGGCTTGTGGTTATACCAAAGAGAACTGGTGCATCTAGTGACGAAAAATAATGGCTCTATGGCAATGATTTAGTAATAAAAATTGCACGCATGCGAGAGCTCCTTGTATCCGTGTGAAAACTAATATGACCTATTTCCTGAGAACAAGGATGTAGACAAGAGTTGAAGGTTGAAATTTGAATTTGCTAATATGTATAACTGATATGAAAGTTTAAAACACATTTGGACAAGGAATTATGTTGGTATAGAAGACATGTCATTCACAGTAATTCCAAAACTAGCCCTTAGCTTTTTCCACCCGTTCGTTGTTAGCCTTGCATCTAGGGAACTTTGATGACCAAATAAAATACGTACGAGAATCAACAAATCTACTGATTAATATATGCGGCTACAAATTAAGGTTGAAATTGCATGCCTTTAGAGCTGATATGTATTTGAATAAAAACTAATATGACCTATTAATGAGGAAAAGGGAGTAGACCCTAGTTGAATATTGCACAACTGAATTTACCCTTTCTATTTCACAGTGTAAAATAGCTTTGGATATGATTTTTTGTGACAGTAGACGCATCATTCATAGGATTTTCCAATAAAAATTGTGATTTGACTAAGAGTTTATTTCAAAATTGCACACATGCTCAAGCTCCTTGATATATATACCAATTTCAATTTACCTTTATTTTTTCTCAGAAAGCAAAACACATTAGGTATGAATTGTTTTTGTGAGATAGTAGAAACATCATTCATAGTTTATTTCACCCTGATTTATCTTTTTTTTCCTTTCATGTAGGGTAGTTTAATGATGGAAGGGGGTAGCAAAGATAAAAAAATAACTGTAGTGACGGAAACTAGTGGATTTTTTGTTACAAGTTAATGCTGAAATTGCATACACGTGTGAGTTGCTTTGTGTCATATCAGGACTAATATGACCATTTTTCGGAGAATGAGGGAATGGCTGATTGATCAACATTAGAATCTGAGATTTACAATATTAACAATTGTATATCTATTTCTATTTCAGAGTGAAACCACATTTTGTATGAAGCTTTCTTATGAGATACTATTAGACATGTCATTCATAGGATTTTCATATTATACACCGTTATTATTTCCTACCATGGTCTCCCATTGTATATCTTGCATCTGTCAAAAAATGATGACACAATGAGATACCAACGACAGTCAACACATCTAGTGATAAAAAATGTGGTTTTACGGCTACGAGTTAATGTTGAAATTTTACACACTCTGGAGCGCATTGGTATCCACATGAAAACATATTTAGCTTATTTTTAATACAAATAATAGTGTAGCTAATATTTGAAGATAAATATTTAAATCGCTAAGCTTCATGGATGAATTTATTTTTTATTTCTCAGAGTACGAAATAAATTTGTATTTGTTTTTGTTGATGTAGACACACAATTCATAGGAGTTCTAATCTTGATATTAGTCTTGCATGAAGGGAACTTCGATGACGGAGGGGATAGAAAAGAGAATTAGTAAATATAATGAATACAAGCTATGTTTTTGTGGCAACGAGTTAATGTGGGACCTGCATACATGGATGAGCATTTTTTTACCCATATGAAAATAAAAATGACCTTTTTCTGAGAATGAGTGGTTAGCTAATATCTCTGAAAAATTAATTCTCTATTATTCATAACCAAAATTACCTTTCTACTTTTGAAGTGTAAATCACATTTGGCTATGAATTATTAAGTTATATTAGACATGTCTTCCATAGGATTCGCAAAATAAGACCTTACCTTTTATTCCACTATGATCTCCTGTTGTTAGACTTGCTTCTAGGGATCTTTGATGACCAAAGGGTACCACATCCTTAACATTTATAGTTAAATTAAAAAAATACTATCTTCCTTTTTACAATAATTGATGACACAAATAATCCACATACATAAATAATGCCAATGAAATGTCAACATCCTCTCAAAATAAATGAACGCATATCCTTTCAATAAAAGCAATTGGTCTACGATGACAAATTTATTCTGTTAGGGCATTTTGTAGCCCTCCCTAGTTTTGTGTGTGAGATAACAACACCAGGATAATTTAATATTGTCTTTGAGTGTCTTTGGTGCAGAAATATTTCAGGCCAGATTATTAGGCCGGATCTTTCCAGATCTGGTCGGATATTCCGCCCCCATTTGCAAAATCGGCTAAGGACTGAAAAGAATCAAGATGCGCGTCATTCAGAAGAGGGGCGGATTATTTGGCTGGATATTTCTATTTCTAGCCGGATAATCTGGCCACCCTCGAAAATGTCTAAGGACAAGAAGAAGTCATGAGGCATGTCATTCAGAAGAGGGTCGGATATTTTGGCCGGATATTTCCACTTCTGGCCAGATTATTCGGCCACTCGCAAAAATGACTAAGGACCAAGAGAAGGCGAGGCGCGCATCACTCAGTAGCAGGCCGGATATTTCGGCCGGATTATTCCAGCTCTGCCCGGATTATCCGTTCGGCCGGATTATCCGGCCCTAACTTGCCCCGGATATCCGGCCCTGGCGGCTGTAACGGATACATTTTGGGAAGGGCTCCCCTTCTTCTTCTATAGCTTGCTCGTCCTCATCAAGAACAAGACACTATTTGGAGCCAACCCTATTTCTAGATCTCCACCATCAACCACCCAAAGTCCCTGATCTTTGGAGGATCGAAGGAGGAGGTCCCGATCTACATCTCCACCGAAGGAATTTCATTTTGCTCTCCATTTGCTTGGGGAACTTGTGCCTAGTGGATTCTTGGAATCCCTAGCTGTTGTAATTGTGATTACTCTTGTCTTCATAGTTTTCTAGCCTCCGTGGCATTCTTGGGAGCCTCCAATTAAGTTGTGGATGCGTGCCCCAAGCTCCTTGTAAGGGTTTCGGTCGGTGCCCCCAATACCACCGCTTAGTGGAAACGAGCTAGCCTCTGTGGCTTGCTCACCGGAGAATAAGGTGAGCCTCCGTGGCGTTGGTCGACTCCGTGTCACCACATCTCTCCAACGTAGACATACTTCCCCTCAAAAGGAAGGAACTAAGGGTATACATCCTTGTGTCTCCGGTCTCCACCTCTCGGTTATCTCGCTCCCTTACTTGTATCTTACTTATTTACATATTGCTTGCTTGCTTGTCACTTGTAGGAAATTTACCTAGTTGCACATCTAGTGAATTTACTAAAATTGAAAAAGATTAAAAATTGG
Source organism: Dactylis glomerata (assembly GCA_007115705.1). NCBI lineage: Eukaryota > Viridiplantae > Streptophyta > Magnoliopsida > Poales > Poaceae > Dactylis > Dactylis glomerata. Next base: position 6,439,239 of record QXEO01000186.1, on the reverse strand, counting down.
TTTAGCACCTATTCACCCCTCCCTAGTCGCCCGTATAGATCCTTTCATATTCCATAGTAGCTATTAATTCTATATCTTGCATAAAATATAAGACGATGTCTACGATATAGTCATATGTAAATGTATATCCTTTTAATGTAAAAAGGGTTAACTCTCCTTCTTTGGATCTATATATACCAAGTAGACCACAAAAAAGTACTCCAAATAGTATCATCACCAACCTCATAGACCCGTAAGCATCGCTTGGAAGTTCACCATAGGACTTATGGATTATAGGCGACGCAACAGTGATCCCTCCTCAGATTCATGCAAAACACTGAGGACATGAATAATGATGGTTGTGAAGCTCGGGCTTGCTGTCTGGACTATGATGACACGATGTCAACCAAGGTAAATTAGGAATGGCTAAATTACCATGGCCCCCTGCGAACACAAAAATGCATGGCACTGCCATGCTAGCTAGGTCAGCTGCACACGTGTGAAGCAAATGGAGAGTATTTGGCAACTCCTTCCTATTAAATCCCACAAGTTGTGGGTTTTAGTTTATTTATTTTCCAATTTTATCTATAGAAACTAAAAATACTACTTGTCATTTTCACTAGTATTCATCCATTTGAACCATTAGATTGACTTGGATTAACGGATACAATTAGTTGGTCCCTACAATAAATGACCTCTTCTAAAACCGGGTGAGTGGTTAATAGTTAAGAGTAAAATTGTAATTTCAAAATAGTCACAACTGTATTTTCTTTCTATTTCTCAGTGTGTCAAACTGGTGGCGCGGTGATGGTGTATGAAATTAATGAAGTGAATGGCCGGCCAGTTGGAAAACCCTAAGAGAAGGTTTTGATGAATTGATACGTCTCCAACGTATCTATAATTTTTTATGCTCCATGCTTGTTTTTACACCATTTACCCGATGTTTCGTTACACTTCGTGGCATTTTTATGCGAATTCCGGAACTAACCTATTGACAAGATGCCACAGTGCCAGTTCCCTATTTTCTGCTGTTTTTGTGTTTCAGAAAAGCTACACAGGAAATATTCTCGGAATTGGACGAAACAAGTTCCAGAAGTCTTATTTTTCCCGAAAGCTTCCAGAGAACCGAAGAGGAGTAGGAGTAGGGCCACGAGGGGCCCTCACGCTAGGCCGGCGTGGCCCAGGCCCTGGCCGCGCCGCCTAGGTGTGAGAGCGCCCTGGCAGCCCCCTGACGACGCCCTTCGCCTATATAAAGCCTCGGGACGGAAAACCCTAAGAGAGTCGGCAATTTTCCAGAAACAGTTCCGCAGCTCCGCCGCCGCCGTCGACGAATTTTAGGGGACAGAAGTCTCTGTTCCGGCACCCTGCCGGGACGGGGAAGTGCCCCCGGAGCCATCTCCATTGGTCTCCATCGCTGTCTCCGCCATCTCCATCGACCTCACCGCCATCTCCATCAACCTTGCTGTCTCCTATGATGAGGAGGGAGTAGTTCATCCCCGGGGCTAAGGGCTCTACCGGTAGCTATGTGGTTCACCTCTCTCTCCCATGATGTGATCTTTATGTGATCGTGAGCTTTGTATCATGTTGAACAAGTAGATGTTATTATTCAGATATTATGTGTACTCTAGTGATGTTATTAAAGTAATCTATTCCTCCTGCCATGGTGTAACGGTGACAGTGTGTGCATCGTGGTGGTACTTGGTCTAGGCTATGATTGTGATCTCTTATGGATTATGAGAATAATTATCGCTATGATAGTATTGAAGTGATCTATTCCTCCTTTCATGGTGTAATGTTGACAGTGTGTGCACCGTGTTAGTACTTGGTCTAAGTTGCAATAATATCTATCTTGAGTTGTGATCTGATTTGGATATGTCTATGAGTGGTGTTTGTCAAGTACTTGATGAACTTTAAGGGGTGCTTCTGTAGCCACTACGCAATGATTAGTGTTGTTCAATAGGAGAGTAATTCAGAGTACCATAGTGAAGAGAAGTTGTTTATTTGTTCAATCATGTTATATTTGTTGGGAGTGTGTCCACTAGTGAAAGTATGATCCCTAGGCCTTGTTTCCAAGCTTTGCACACCGTTTACTTGCTGCTTTGTTACATGTTTGCTCGCAGCGATATTTATTCCAGATCACATTTGCTACTTATAATCATCACTATCGCTTGTATTTCACTATCTCTTCGCCAAACTAGTGCACCAATACATCTGAAAAGTGTATTGGGTGTGTTGGGGACACAAGAGACTTTCTGTATCGTAATTGCAGGGTTGCTTGAGAGGGATAGCTTTGACCTCTTCCTCCCTGAGTTCGATAAACCTTGGGTGATCCACTTAAGGGAAACTTGCTGCTGCTCTACAAACCTCTGCACTTGGAGGCCCAACACTGTCTACAAGAACAGACGCGTGCGTAGACATCAAGCTCTTTTCTGGCGCCGTTGCCGGGGAGGTAAGGTAAAAGGTACTCGCATCCTCCTGTGTGAGTGCTCGGAGTTATTTCCTTTAGATTCTGCAATTACATCTTTTTGTTTCTTGTTTTTATTTTCACTAGTTTGGCTTAATGGAAAACAAAGAGTTTTGTAGTCTTTTTCCTGAGTTTAGATATGAAGTGTTTGAAGAGAAAATTGAAAAACCTTTGGAGCTTAATTTGCATGCTAATAGTGTTGTTAGTATGAATGCTTTGAACACCGTTATTGCTAATGCTATAGAAAAGTCTAAGCTTGGGGAAGCTGGTTTTGTTAAGCATGATATTTTTAGTTCCCCAGCTTTAGTGGAGAAAATTTGCTCTGATGATATTTTATCTCCCATATGTGATGTTCCTTCTTATGATGATATGTTTGAAGAATATGCTTTGCGAAATAGCTGTTCTCTAGCTTGTGATGATACTAAACCTCTAGTTCATGATGGTTATGATGACGGGTATAATATTTTCAGTTCACCTACTTTTGAGGAGAAAGTTAGTTATGATTACAATATGCCTCCTATTTATGATGATTATGGTGATGAGAATAATTATTCTGTTGAATCTGCTCCTACTACTATTGTTCCTGTGGTGAGTATTAATTCTTTTATGCATGTGGCTCATGATAGGGATGTTTTATGTGATAGTTATATTGTTAGTTCTATTCATGATGCTACTGAAAGTTATTATGAGAGAGGGAAACATGGTTTGATGGATCTCAACAATATTAAGTTTCCCCTCTTTATGTTGCAAATCTTGAAGTGGCACTTGTTTTATCTATCCATGCTTGCTACTATGTGCCTCGTTGATTTATTTTCTTACAAGATTCCTATGCATAGGAAGTGGTTCAGATATAAATGTCTTTCACATTTGCTTTTTGATGCTCTCTATTGCTTTAAGTTCCTATATGGCGCATTTGGCTCAAGCTCTTATATGGCGCCCACATGAGCATATTTGCAAATTACTGCGCCTAGCTTAAAGGCGTTAAAGAAAAGCACTCTTGGGAGATAACCCATTGTTCACTACAAGAAATGTGTTGACTAGTGACATTTTCATCATGACCCTAGAGAAAAGTGTCATAAAGTAGTGACGATTTTGTATTAGATCATCATGGACTAAACAGCTCTAAAAATTACGACGATTTGAACCAAAAACGTCATAATCCAATGGGCACCAAATCGTCATAACCTATCTCATACAACTTGAGACCTTATCCAGGGCCACTTACGACGAAAATAGATCGTCATAATGACCAATTCAAAATATATTAAAATGACTGGACCGCCACATCAGCTGTTTTGCTTATGTGTCATCTCAAGTGTCAATTTACGCTGACCTCCACATCACTTATTGACATGTCAGTCCACCACTTGGTATATGACATGCGGGCCATGTGGGACCAGAGACAAATGGTACAAATACTGAAACAAAAAGGAACCACCAAGCAACTCGAACCCGCGACCTCCACCCTCCCAAAGTGCACACGATGGAACAAGACCACCTGGGGTACATTTCATTGGTGATACAAAGGCACCCGAAATATACTTATACTAAACGTTTATTTTCAGTACTTTTTTCTTTTATTTGAGTCTTGGAAGTTATTACTACTATAATAACCGCTCCTTATCCTTTTTATTTCCTTTTTGTGCTAAGAGAAGCCTCTAATTCGAGTGAGGTAAAGATTTGGGGATGTTGCTATCCTGAAACTGTTTTCGGTGCTGCACCGTAAAAATTCGTATAAATTCTCTGTATATCTTTTGGACCTGCGATTTCTTGTGCATATGCCTCAGGTTATATCCAAACTTTCGTTAGTTGAACACTTTTTGATTTGAGCAACAGAAAACCCCTCAAAAATTCGGACTTTGTCAGCTGTTCAGTTTTGACAGATTTCTGCCAATATTTGTGTTTGCCACTTTATCGCTTTCTTTTGAGTTCTTTTGATCACGGAACTTTTGGAGAAGTTGCTACAGTAGTATTTGCTATATATGTGGTTGTTTTGAGTTGAAACCTGAAGCAAAAAGAGGTTGATTATATGTTATGCTTACACTAATGTTGCTAATAGATTTGTGTTTAGTTTTGTATGAAGGAAGTTTTCAAGTGTAGGGATTGGAGAATGATGAGATGAGTTGAAGAATAGACTAAAGCTCAAGCTTGGGGATGCCCATGCATCACCCCAAAAAATATCCAAGAAGTACAAGTGTCAAAGCTTGGGGATGCCCCGAGGCACCCCCTTCTTCATCGCCAAAAATTAGGTCACCTTTCAAGACACTATATTTTTATTGCTTCATGCACTATGTGTTTTTCTTGGAGCGTCAGTTGTTTTAGTTTTCTTAGTTAGTTTAGTTTTGTTTGCTGCAATAAATGGTTAGATCACATCATGTTTCTTTTAGAGGAGATGAACTCGCTTTTCATTTGCCAAGAACACTCTAGTTTTCACTCTTATCGTTCAACAAGTGTTCTCTTTTTCTGCTACTGCGTTTAGCTTTCGATTTTCGCCTTGATTTGCGTTCAGATCTTGTTATATCTTTTCATCAAGGTGTATTTTTGCCTCTGGTCTTTATTGGTTTTTATCAAAAGAGGTGTTTATAAAAAGTTTGAATGGTGTTGGAAAAGAGAAAAAGCTTTATGCAAAAAAGTGGTACAAGAAGGAGCTTGTGTAGACTGCGGCCTAGGCTTTTTCATGTCGTGCTTGATGTCTCTTTGATAGTATGCTTAGTGATTTTTGCTGTAGCATGACTTGTCTCAAATGACTGAGATTGCTTAATGAGCCTTTGAAAAAATCATGCGTTGTTTATATTATTTGGAAGCATTATTTTGGTTTTCTCCTTGATGCTTTATTTGGGTTGACTTGGCGCATGCTCACACATGTTAGACTCTTACAAAGTCGCCAATAGCCTCTATGATCATTTAATTTTTGACTTTTGATGCCATCTTATGCTTCTTTTAATGTCGCTTTGTCGCTTTGCATGATTATGGCCGTTATTGCTCTCTTAGTTGGTCGCTCCCAGTCTTTTGCTAGCCTTCATTTTGTACTGAGTATGAGCTCTACTCGTGCATCCAACTCCTAAAAACTAAGTTTGCCAAAGTGTCCACTATAAATTCCTATGCATGGTATTTGTAAGCCATTGCAAGTAAATTTTCATGTGCTACCTTTCAAAAAACCTTCAAAATACTTCTCATTTTGTGACACTGTTTTCAGCTCATGGGGACGTAGTGGTCGGATTTGCTATCTTCCATATTGTCTTATTCCAAAAAGAAAAAAAAAGAGAAAAAAGAAAGAAAAAAAGGCACTCCTCCACGGAATGTGAATGTTGGTGGGCACCCGATGAAATCGGTTAGCCATGGTTTGAGAAAGGAAAAAAGTGGGGAGGAGTGCCAAGTTTATAAAAAGAGCACAAAAGTGCCAATCTCTCTCAAAAACTTGCTTCATTTTTGTATGGAAGATAGTAAGAACTCCATTGCCAGTCGTTGACAAAGACAACCACCTCTCGAAACTCAAGTTTTATCTCTCTGTTTTACAAATGAAAAGCTCTAGCACATGTTTAATCACTGCTTCCCTCTGCGAAGGGCCTTTCTTTTACTTTTATGTTGAGTCTCCACCTTCTACCTTTATGCATGCTACTCAGTGATGGCGCCAGAAAAGAGCTGTGGCGTGTAGTTGACGTGGGAGCAGTAAGTCCTTGTGCGTGGTGATGACCAGCCCGTTGGGAACCCCAAGAGGAAGGTATGATGAGTGTAGCGACAAGTTTTCCCTCAGTTAAGAAACGAAGGTTTATCGAACAGGAGAGGAGAGACAATGACGACTGAAGGTGTTGTGGAACCTGCACACACACAAACAAATACTTTGTTCCCAACTTGCGATGAGGTTGTCAATCTCACCGGTTTGCTTGAAACAAAGGTTATGAGCGTATCAAGTGGAAAACAGTAGAGTATGCTAGTAAAGTAAACAGTACGAGAAAAGTAAACAGGTGATTGCAATATGATGTAAATAGGACCGGGGTCCACAGTTCACTAGTGGTGTCTCTCCATAGATAAAATAACACATGCTGGGTAAACAAATTACAGTTGGGCAATTGATAGAATAAAGATAACGTGACATGTCAAGAAGATCACTATGAGATTTACTCTGGGCATTACAACAAAATACATAGACCGCCATCCAACTGCATCTATGACTAATAATCCACTCCCAGGGATATCAATCCGAACACCCTAGAAGTATTAAGTTGCGAACAACAGATAATTGCATTAAGCAAAGTGTGTAATGTAAACAAAGCATATGCCCTTGAGCATATGAATGTTGTTTTCTCCCTAGTAGCAACAGCACATCTACCACCTTAGAGGTTTCTGTCACTCCCCCAGGTGAAATAGAGACATGAACCCACTATCGAGCATAAATACCCCCTCTTGGAGTCACTAGCAACTACTTGGCCAAGATAGCTACTAACAACGGAGAGCATGCAAGATCATAAACAACATAGAGATAACAAAAGATATAATTCAGTACAACAACTTAATCATAAACACCAATATTCATCGGATCCCAACAAACCAAACATGTAGAATTACATAACGGTGATCTCAATCATGTATGGCAGCTCATGAGATCTAAACATGAAGCACATAGTGGAGAAGACAACCATCTAGCTACTGCTATGGACCCATAGTCCAAGGTAGACTACTCACTCATCGCTCCGGAGGCAAGGATGGCGATGAAGAAGACCTCCGGTGGCGATTCCCCTCTCCGGCAGGGTGCCGAGAAGAGCTTCTGGACCCTCCCGATCTTCGGGTCAACGGCAGCGGCGTATCGCGATGTGTTCTGGAAAACTGATCGGGCACTTAGGTTTTTTCCGTCGGGGGGTATTTATAGGCGAAGGGGCATCGTCAGAAGAGGGGCCAGGTGGCCTCACAAGGCGGTGGCGCGGGCCAGGGGCTGGCCGCGCCACCCCTGTGTGTGGGCCCCTGGTCCCTCACCTCCTACTCTCCTTCGGATCTCTGGAAGCTTCCGGGTAAAATAAGACTTTAGGAACTTGTTTCGTCTAATTCCGAGAATATTTCCTGTGTATCACTTCTGAAACACAAAAACAGCAGAAAACAGGAAACTGGCACTGTGGCACTTCATTAATAGGTTAGTTCCGGAAAATGCATAAGAATGCCACTAAGTGTAACGAAACAATAGGCAAATGGTGTAAAAACAAGCATGGAGCATCAAAAATTATAGATACGTTTGAGACGTATCAAGCATCCCCAAGCTTAACTCCTGCTCGTCCTCGAGTAGGTAAGTGATAACAAAGAATAATTTTTGAGGTGACATGCACCTACACAATCTTGATCATATATGTAAGCATTGGTGAGCCGGGATCATAGAACTTAAAACATGGGCATGAAGATATAATCATGACAATAAGAACTTAGCAACCATGTTGTAAACATGCAAATGAACACAAACAAAAGATCATGAAAATGAAAGAATGAAAGTCAAACGTGTGTTCAAATCATAAGGAAAAACATACAAAAGGTTTTCAGCTTGTCCTTCAAAGAGAGCAAAACATAAATGCATAGGACACCTCAAAGTTTAAGAGGGCGACTAGATACAAATAATTTAAGAACAAGTGAAACCAACAATATGAGTCAATCAATGAACTTTGGGACAATGCATATCACACTAAGAATGACAACTATGCTCTCTTAATGGTGCATAAAGAAAGAAGGTGGTGACTCAACATAAAAGTAAAAGAAAGGCCCTTCGCAGAGGGAAGCAGTGATTGCAAGTTTTATAACCTTCAAAAATTATGGTACTTACCGGCTTTGAGCTCTCATTGCCCCCATCATAAGCATCTTGAATGGTTAAAGTTAATGCGAGAACAATTATGATGCATATGCTTGACAAATCATAAGTTGAAAACCTCGTGCCCCGTGAATACGAGTACCCAAACCTCATGCTACTTTACTTAGAGTCCCAAGCAAGGCTCTTGTCATTGTAAGTATATGCATATCATTGAGAACTGCCAATGGGGTACCTCCGTGCCCGATGACATGGAACAAGCCCACACCAAAATGACAGGACAAGCAGACAATGAACACCTCGACATCTCTTTTATTTGCTATATTGTTTAGCTTTTTATTGTGAGCTGCGTCGTCGAATGTTCACCATGGGTATGCTGCAAATTTCCACCATGAATTATGCATGGCTTAGATTGGCGGCCCGGCATTTCCCTAACACATATACAAACTCCATGATCCCCACAAGATTCCCAATTCATTTCACACCGCGGGCATCCATAAACAAAAGATCACGATATCAACTCAAAAAAAAGTGTAATGTTGAAAGCTTGCCCATGACAGCATGGCTGGGCTAGAATCCAACTTACAACTTGCAAGCATAACAACTCAACATAAGAGACCACAATGTCAAATTTTTAAGAACAGGAAAAAGTAAAGTGTGCCTTCCGGTTCGTGAGAGCTTTACTAACCGAATTTCGCATAACACTGGTAAGAGTTTAATTTGAAGAGAAAATAAAAGCAAGTCAAATTTACTTGGAATAGCAAATTGCTAGTAGGTATGTATGGTGGACACTTTGGAAAACTTTGGCTTTTAGGAGTTGGATGCACGAGTAGATCTCATACTCAGTACAAGGCGAGGGCTAGCAAAAGACTGGGAGCGACCAACTAAGAGAGCAATAATGGCCATAATCATGCAAAGCGACAAAGCGACATTAAAAGAAGCATAAGATGGCATCAAAAGTCAAAAACTAAATGATCATGAAGGCTATTGGCGACTTTGTAAGAGTCTAACATGTGTGAGCATGCGCCAAGTCAACCCAAATAAAGCATCAAGGAGAAAACCAAAATAATGCTTCCATACAATAAAAACAACGCATGATTTTTTCAAAGGCTCATTAAGCAATCTCAGTTATTTGAGACAAGTCATGCTACAGCAAAACCACTAAGCATACTATCAAAAAGACATCAAGCATGACATGAAAAAGCCTAAGCCGCAGTCTACACAAGCTCCTTCTTGTACCACTATTTTGCACAAAGCTTTTTCTCTTTTCCAACACCATTTGAAATTTTTAAAGACACCTCTTTTGATGAAAACCAATAAAGATCAGAGGCAAAAATGCACCTTGATGAAAAGATATGACAAGATCTGAACGCAAATCAAGGCGAAAACGAAAAATAAAAGAAGTAGCAGAAAAAGAAGAACGCTCGATGAACGATAAGAGTGAAAACTAGAGCGTTCTTGGCAAATGAAAACGAGTAACTTCTCCAAAAGAAAATTTGTTGGGGTCCAACCATTTATTGCAGCAAACAAACAAACTAAACAACCTAAGAAAACTAAAACAACTGACGCTCCAAGAAAAACACATAGTGCATGAAGCAATAAAAATATAGTGTTTTGAAAGGTGACCTGATTTTTGCCGATGAAGAAGGGTGCCTCGGGGGCATCCCCAAGCTTTGACGCTTGTACTTCTTGGATATTTCTTGGGGTGATGCATGGGCATCCCCAAGCTTGAGCTTTTGTCCATTCTTCAACTCATCTCATCATTCTCCAATCCCTACACTTGAAAACTTCCTTCATACAAAACTAAACACAATTCTATTAGCAACATTAGTGCAAGCATAAAGTATAATCAACCCTCTATTTGATTCAGGTTTCAACTCAAAATCACCACATATATAGCATATACTACTGTAGCAACTCCCCAAAAAGTTCCATGATCAAAAGAACTCAAAAGAAAGCGATAAAGTGGCAAACACAAATATTGGCAGAAATCTGTCAAAACTGAACAGCTGACAAAGGTCGAATTTTTGAGGGATTTTCTGTTGCTCAAATCAAAAAGTGTTCAACTAAGAAAAGTTTGGATATAACCTGGGGCATATGTACAAGAAATCGCAGGTCCAAAAGATAAACAGAGAATTTTCACGAATTTTTACGGTGCAGCACCAAAAACAGTTTCAGGACAGCAACATCCCCAAATCTTTACCTCACTCAAATTAGAGGTTTCTCTTGGCACAAAAACGAAATAAACAAGATAAGGAGCGGTCATTACAGTAGTAATGACTTCCAAGACTCAAATAAAAGAAAAAGTACTGAAAAGAAAACATTGGGTTATCTCCCAAGAGTGCTTTTCTTTAACGCCTTTGAGCTAGGCGCGGAAAATTGCGAATCAAGTATTATCAATAGATGAAGCATCAAGCTCATAATTTGCTCTAAGAATAGAGTCAAAAAGCAATTTCTTTCTTTTCCTAGGGAAGTGTTCCATACCTTTCTTTAGTGGGAATTGATATTTGATAGTGCCTTCCCTCATATCAATAATAGCACCTACAGTTCGAAGAAAGGGTCTTCCCAAAGGTTTCTTCTTAGCAACATCAGCAATAGGAACATCAAAATAACATTTTTCAAGCGGTGGTAAATCAAGCATGTCATAAATCTTTCTAGGCATGATAGAAATACTAGCACCTAGATCACATAAAGCATGGCAATCATAACCATTAACATGCATATCAATGATGGGTTCCCAACCATTGTCTAACTTCTTGGGAACAGAGGCTTTTTGCTTCAACTTTTCATCCCTAATCTTTATGAGAGCATTGGTAATATGCTTAGTAAAAGCAATATTTAAAGAACTAGCATTGGGAGTCAAAGCAAGCTTTTGCAAGAACAAAATTACTTCAGATATATTGCAGCCATCAACATCAAAGTCATTAAAAGAAATAGAGCTATCATCTCCCACACTCCGAAAAATTTCAGCACTCTTTTGAGAAAAAGTTTTGGCAGTTTTAGGCTTTTTAACACAAGGAGTGGGAGTTTTCTCTACACCAATCAAAGTAAGAGGATTGTTATCAGTAGGAGCAACATCATTAGAGGTAGTAATAGTACATACCTTCATCTCTCTAGCCATCTCATCTTCTCTTTCCCACCTGGCATGCAATTCCGCTAACAATCTAATATTTTCATCAATTCCAACTTGGATAGCATTAGCGGCAGCAACAATATTGCTCTCTTTCACATTATTAGGAAACACTTTTAATTTCAGAAGTTCAACATCATGAGCAAGGCTATCAACTTTAGAAGCAAGAATATCAATTTTGCCTAACTTCTCCTCAACAGACTTGTTAAAAGCAGTTTGCTTACCGATAAAGTCCTTGAGCATTACCTCAAGCTCGGAGGGCGCGGCCCTAGTGTTGTTGTAGGAATTACCATAAGAGTTACCATAACCATTACCATTGGTAGAAGGATACGGCCTATAATTGTTACTAGCAAAATTGTTCCTATAAGCATTGTTGTTAAAATTGTTGTTTCTAATGAAATTCACATCAACATGCTCTTCTTGAGCAACCAGAGAGGCTAAAGGAACATTATTAGGATCAACATGAGTCCTATCATTAGCAAGCATAGCCATAATGGTATCAATGTTATCATTCAAGGAAGAGGTTTCCTCAACAGAATTTACCTTCTTACCTTGTGGAGCTCTCTCGGTGTGCCATTCAGAATAATTTACCATCATGTTGTCGAGTAGCTTTGATGCGGCGCCCAAGGTAAGGGACATAAAAGTGCCTCCAGCAGCTGAATCAAGTAGGTTCCTTGAAGAAAAATTCAGTCCTGCATAAAAAGTTTGGATAATCATCCAAGTAGTCAGTCCATGAGTGGGGCAATTCTTTATCATAGATTTCATTCTTTCCCAAGCTTGAGCAACATGTTCATTATCAAACTGAGTAAACTTCATAATATTGCTACGCAATGATATAATCTTAGCAGGAGGATAGTATCTACCAATAAAAGCATCCTTACACTTAGCCCATGAATCAATATTATTCTTAGTCAAAGACAGCAACCAATCTTTAGCTTTTCCTCTCAAAGAAAAAGGAAACAACTTGAGCTTAATAATATCACTATCAACATCCTTATATTTCTGCATCTCACATAGCTCAACAAAATTGTTGAGATGAGCTGCAGCATCTTCAGTACTAGCACCAGAAAATTGCTCTTTCATAACAAGGTTCAATAAAGCAGGCTTAATCTCATAAAAGTTTGCAGCAGTAGCAGGTAGTGCAATAGGAGTGCAGATAAAATCACTATTGTTTGTGCTAGTGAAGTCACACAACTTGGTGTTTTCAGGATTGGCCATTTCAGCAAAACGAAAGTAAAAAGTAAAAACAGCTACCAAGGATTCTAATTTTTTTGGGTTTTTGATATAAAAAGCAATGCAGGTAAAATAAATGAAGTAAAGCAAAACAAATAACAAAGTAAAGAATGTATGTGCGAAGAACTCCCCTCGCAGAAGTCTTCTCTTCCTCCCCGGCAACGGCGCCAGAAAAGAAGCTGCTACTCCGTGATGGCGCCAGAAAAGAGCTGTGGCGTGTAGTTGACGTGGGAGCAGTAAGTCCTTGTGCGTGGTGATGACCAGCCCGTTGGGAACCCCAAGAGGAAGGTATGATGAGTGTAGCGGCAAGTTTTCCCTCAGTTAAGAAACGAAGGTTTATCGAACAGGAGAGGAGAGACAATGACGACTGAAGGTGTTGTGGAACCTGCACACACACAAACAAATACTTTGTTCCCAACTTGCGATGAGGTTGTCAATCTCACCGGTTTGCTTGAAACAAAGGTTATGAGCGTATCGAGTGGAAAACAGTAGAGTATGCTAGTAAAGTAAACAGTACGAGAAAAGTAAACAGGTGATTGCAATATGATGTAAATAGGACCGGGGTCCACAGTTCACTAGTGGTGTCTCTCCATAGATAAAATAACACATGCTGGGTAAACAAATTACAGTTGGGCAATTGATAGAATAAAGATAACGTGACATGTCAAGAAGATCACTATGAGATTTACTCTGGGCATTACAACAAAATACATAGACCGCCATCCAACTGCATCTATGACTAATAATCCACTCCCGGGGATATCAATCCGAACACCCTAGAAGTATTAAGTTGCGAACAACAGATAATTGCATTAAGCAAAGTGTGTAATGTAAACAAAGCATATGCCCTTGAGCATATGAATGTTGTTTTCTCCCTAGTAGCAACAGCACATCTACCACCTTAGAGGTTTCTGTCACTCCCCCAGGTGAAATAGAGACATGAACCCACTATCGAGCATAAATACCCCCTCTTGGAGTCACTAGCAACTACTTGGCCAAGATAGCTACTAACAACGGAGAGCATGCAAGATCATAAACAACATAGAGATAACAAAAGATATAATTCAGTACAGCAACTTAATCATAAACACCAATATTCATCGGATCCCAACAAACCAAACATGTAGAATTACATAACGGTGATCTCAATCATGTATGGCAGCTCATGAGATCTAAACATGAAGCACATAGTGGAGAAGACAACCATCTAGCTACTGTTATGGACCCATAGTCCAAGGTAGACTACTCACTCATCGCTCCGGAGGCAAGCATGGCGATGAAGAAGACCTCCGGTGGCGATTCCCCTCTCCGGTAGGGTGCCGGGAAGAGCTTCTGGACCCTCCCGATCTTCGGGTCGACGGCGGCGGCGTATCGCGATGTGTTCTGGAAAACTGATCGGGCACTTAGGTTTTTTCCGTCGGGGGGTATTTATAGGCGAAGGGGCATCGTCAGAAGAGGGGCCAGGTGGCCAGGCGGTGGCGCGGGCCAAGGGCTGGCCGCGCCACCCCTGTGTGTGGGCCCCTGGTCCCTCACCTCCTACTCTCCTTCGGATCTCTGGAAGCTTCCGGGTAAAATAAGACTTCAGGAACTTGTTTCGTCCAATTCCGAGAATATTTCCTGTGTATCACTTCTGAAACACAAAAACAGCAGAAAACAGGAAACTGGCACTGTGGCACTTCGTTAATAGGTTAGTTCCGGAAAATGCATAAGAATGCCACTAAGTGTAACGAAACAATAGGCAAATGGTGTAAAAACAAGCATGGAGCATCAAAAATTATAGATACGTTTGAGACGTATCAATGCACCATTAAGAGAGCATAGCTGTCATTCTGAGTATAATGTGCATTATCCCAAAGTTTTCATTGATTGATTCATGACTATGGTTTCACTTGTTCTTAAATTATTTGTATCTAGTCGCCCTCTTAAACTTGAAGGTGTCCAATGCATTTATGTTTTTCTCTCTTTGAAGGACAAGCTGAAAACCATTTGTATGTTTTTCCTTATAATTTGAACACACGTTTGACTTTCATTGTTTCATTTTCATGATCTTTTGTTTGTGTTCATTTTCATGTTATAACATGTGAAAGTACAAGGATATCGCCTAGAGGGGGGGTGAATAGGCGATTTAAAACTTTTACAAGTGGCTTGACAAATGCGGAATAAAACTAACGTTTAATTTGCCAAGCAAACAAAACCTAAAAAAAAACTAGGTTCACCTATGTGCACCAACAACTTATGCTAGACAAGATAAGCAATTATGTGATAGAAAGATATATATAACTTCAAGCACGAAGGCTATCACAAAGTAAATTGCATAAGTAAAGGAGCTTGGGTATAGAAATAACCGAGGCACGCGGAGACAATGATGTATCCTGAAGTTCACACCCTTGCGAGTGCTAATCTCCGTTGGAGCGGTGTGGAGGCACAAGGCTCCCCAAATGCCACGGAGGCTCACCGTAATCTCCTCGAGCCCTCCCACCAAGATGGAAGCCCCGGCCACTATGGGACACTTGAGGGCGGTCACCGAACCCGTACAAGCTTGGGGCAATCTCCACAACTCAATTGGAGGCTCCCAAGAATCACCACTGAGGCACCACAGAGCTTGGGAAGATCTCCACAACTTAATTGGAGGTCCCCAAGTAATTGCCACGGAGGCACCACAAGGCTTGGGAAGATCTCCACAACTTAATTGGAGGTCCCCAAGTAACCACTAAGCCACTAAGCCGTCTAGGGTTCCAAGAACCCAAGAGTAAAAAGCTCAATGAACTTTCACTACCGAATCTCCGAGGAGAACTCAAACCGATGCACCAAATGCAATGGCAAGAACACACGAAGTGCTCAAATCTTTCTCTCCCAAATCCTACCTGAAAGAGCATTTGCCCCCATGTGTGGTTTTGGTAATTAATGACAATCCCTATGGACTAATGTTTGCATCGAGTTATATTTGTAGGACTTGTCCGTAGACAACGCTTGAGCCATTTCTTGGTTTCAAGGTTGTAAGAAGATGCAAATAAAGAAGTTTATGTGATGATCAAGGGAGTTGAGCCTATAGAAGACATCATCATTATGAAGGAAGAAGATGAAGTCCAATGTTGATCAAGTCGAAGCGCAAGTTCAAGATAGGCATATAGAGGATATCATTTGCTTGAAGCTCGGTGTCCATTTGGTGTTAATGGACATGTGAAGATATTTCTACTAGTGTCTCTCCCATAGTGAAGTATGGGGGAGCAATCCGCAAGACTTCACCGAGCAAGCGCAATCAAGAAAGGTAGTCCAACTTGAGAAGATCAAGATCGTCACTATCTAGCTCAAGTGGAAGGCACAAGGCAAAGGTATGATCTTGATAGGGTTTCTTTCTTACCGGTCTCATAGTGTTTGGGAGACTGGGTTTTAGGATCGATAGCCGTACTATCAAGAGGGGCTCTCGAGTGAGTAACTTATTCGTATTGTTCGGAGAGAGCTCAAACCTTTGCATACTTGGCATTATCTTTCTTGGTTCTTATTTGGCTTTTATCCATGTGAGGTTCTAGAGCTTGTGGTTATTTCCATGACAAGCTCTAGCTCATCAAAAACGGATTTTGTATGGAACTCTAATTGCGTTTTTGGTGTTTGGAGGTTTTACCGATTCATCTTTATAGCTAAGTCAAACCTTTTATCATTTGGTTTCATCCTCTTTTGTTGGACTATGATGTTTCTATGGATGATGTTGTAGAGCTCATCGTGGTGATTCCAACGAGCCCAAGATCATCGAAAACGGAGTCCGGATGCAAAAGTTATCGCTGTTTTCGTGTTGCTCACTTTTCTTGGGCGGATTATCCGGCCCAAACTTGAACCGGATAATCCGGCCGCCGGATAATCCGGCCCACTTTTGGACAAAAATCCGGCCAAGAATCTGGGTGACGCGCACTCTGGAACTTTTGGTCCTTAGCCATTTTCAAGGGGGGCGGATTATCCGGTCCAAACTTGGACCGGATTATCCGGCCCTGCTGTTCTGCAACGGCTACAATCCCGGGAGGGGTATAAATACCCCTCCCCTTCTTCAAGCTTGGGTTAGCTCGTTTTCCCCTCTCTCTCCCTCCATTGTTGACCTTGGAAAGCTTGCCCATCTCTCAATTCCTCCCATGATTCTTGCATATCTTTGAGGGAAAAGAGAGAGGAGATCTAGATCTACATTTCCACCAATCCCTTTCTCCTCTTTGTGAGGGGAACCCATTGGATCTAGATCTTGGAGTTCTTTGTGGATTTCTTCCTTTGTTCTTCCTCTCATATCCCTCCATAGCATTTGTTGCTTTGGTAGGATTTGGGAGAGAAGGATTTGAGCACTTCGTGTGTTCTTGCCATTGCATTTGGTGCATCGGTTTGAGTTCTCCTCAGAGATTCGGTAGTGAAAGTTCGTTGAGCTTTTTACTCTTGGGTTCTAGGAGCCCTAGACGGCTTAGTGGCTTAGTGGTTACTTGGGGACCTCCAATTAAGTTGTGGAGATCTTCCCAAGCTTTGTGGTGCCTCCGTGGCAATTACTTGGGGACCTCCAATTAAGTTGTGGAGATCTTCCCAAGCTTTGTGGTGCCTCAGTGGCGATTCTTGGGAGCCTCCAATTGAGTTGTGGAGATTGCCCCAAGCTTGTACGGGCTCGGTGACCGCCCTCAAGTGTCCCATAGTGGTCGGGTCTTCCATCTTGGTGGGAGGGCTCGAGGAGATTACGGTGAGCCTCTGTGGCGTTTGGGGAGCCTTGTGCCTCCACACCGCTCCAACGGAGATTAGCACTCGCAAGGGTGTGAACTTCGGGATACATCATTGTCTCCGCGTCCCTCGGTTATTTCTATACCCGAGCTCCTTTACTTACGCAATTTACTTTGTGATAGCCTTCGTGCTTGAAGTTATATATATCTTGCTATCTCATAGTTGCTTATCTTGTCTAGCATAAGTTGTTGGTGCACATAGGTGAACCTAGTTTGTTTAGGTTTTGTATGCTTGGCAAATTAAACGTTAGTTTTATTCCGCATTTGTCAAGCCACTCGTAAAAGTTTTAAATCGCCTATTCACCCCCCCCCTCTAGGCGACATCCTTGTACTTTCATTTGGTATCAGAGCGGGTCTCTCATTTTTAGGCTTCACCGCCTTGAGAGCAAAGATATCGGCTAGGGGATTAGTGCACAATCATACTTTTATATTTGATGGCACTAATTTTGATATATGGAAAACTTGCATGCTTATCCACTTTCGAGATATGGACCCAAATATAGAGAGAATTTTAGATATGGGTTTCTCTCCTCCTAAGGATCCCCAAAGTCTATCTTTAGAGGAGAAGAGAAACTCTTATCTTAATTCTCGAGCTACTAATGTGCTTGTTGATTTTGTGAGTGATGCAGTTATTCTTGCAATCATGCCTTTCCGTAGCGCTCATGAGGTTTGGACAAAGATTCAAGACAAATATGACATGTCCAACAAGATTGAGGATGATTGTATTCCCTCCACTTCCGGTCGTGATGAACTCTCTTCCACTTCACCAAAGTGTAGCAAGACACAAGGTAACTCTATGGTGAATGGTGATGGAAATTGCAATGTTGATAGTAAGCTTACTTGTGATGATCATTCATCTCTATCTCATTGCCATGCTTCATCTTTGGACTTAAACACTTCTAGCACCATAAATGCTTTACATGCTTGTGTTGATAGTCCTTGCATATCATGTGTATGCTCCTTGAACACATCTCATAATGATATGCTTACTTCGTCTTGTTGCCATGATATAAATGCCTCTAGTTCCTCTAGTTGTTGTGTGTCTAACAATGTAGAGGAAACTATAAATTCTATTGGCCAAGACATGATCTCGCTTGGTGCTTCAAGTATTTATTCATCATCATCAATTGCTTCCCACATTTGCCTTATGGCTAGGGCTTCAAAGGTAACTCCTTCTTTGGAACCCAATATATCTAGTGATGATGAGAATGAGGATAATGAAGAAGAATATGATGATCTTGCTTCTTTATTTGAGAAGAGTGAAATGTTTTTTCATGCTATTCGTAAGAATAAAATTGCTTGCTCTTACTTCTATAAGATTTTGGCTATTGCCACCGAGAGCAATAAAATTATTGAGGAGCATGAGAATACCATTTTTAAAATGCAAGGTCATGCCCGTGATTACGCGGATGAGATTGCGGATCTAAAAGAAGCTCTAGAAGAAGAACAAACCACCAAGGAATCTCTTGAGGAGACCTTTACTTTAGAATTATCTAAAATAAAGAAATCCTATGATAGAACTCTTGTGGTGGCAAATGATTTTGAAACTAAATATGAAGAGCTTGTAGTTACTTATGCTAAACTCCTTGAGAATGTTGTGCTTCTTAAAAAGAACTCTAGGGTCATTTCGTGTGAGCCCATCATTCGCACCGAGTCGCATGAGCAACTTAAAGCTTCAAATTCAAATGAGCTTACTAAATTGTCTTCTCCGCTTTCCATTAGTGATGATGCTTGTGCTACTAACTCTACTTATTGTGAAGCATCCATCTTGAAGGAGAATGTTGAGCTAAGGGCTCAACTTGATTTGCTAACTAGCAAATATGGGAAATTGGAAGAAGATCATGGAAAGCTCTCTAGCTCCCATGAGGATCTTCTAGCTTCCCATGATAGGCTAAAATTAGCTCATGAGGCTATTATGTCAAAGGTAACATCTAGTGAGCCTCATGTGGACATTTGCACTACTTCTCAAAATGCCATATTGCCTTGTGCTAGTCCTAGTAATTCATCCACTCATAACATTGCTACATCTTGTGATGAATTACTTTCCTTTCCTTGTTGCTCTAACAATGAAGCTTCTACTTCCTCTAGTACTTGTGTTGTTACTAACCATGTAGAGGAAATCGAAGAGCTCAAGGCCCAAGTCTCTTCTTTGAAGAAAGACTTGGTAAAGAGTCATGAAGGGAAATCCAAACTCGACAATATGTTGAGTGTGCAAAAATCCCCCAATGACAAGAGTGGACTTGGGTTTATCTCCAACAACAACAAGAAGTCCACGGTTAACAAGAAGAAGAAGGGCCAAGGACAAGTCAAAGATCCGGCCAAGATTGTTTGCTTCAAGTGCAAAATTGAAGGGCACCATGTTAGATCTTGCCCTTTGAAGAAGAAGGCATTAGTTGAGAAGCAACAAGGGAAGCGGCCTCAAGTTCAAGGGCACGCTCAACCTCGTGTTGAAGAAATGCCACTTCCCAAGAAGAATCAAGCTAATGCTCCCATTGCGGAGAAATCAAGTGAGAAGAAGGTGAAGAAAAGAACTTGCTACACATGCCGTGAGAAGGGCCACCTATCTTCTTCATGCACTATGGGTAACTCATCCAACCCTATCATAATTGATGATGCTTATTCCCTTTGCAAGGATAAGGTTGGCAATGTGTTTGCCAAATTTGTTGGTACTCCATGTGGTGTCAAGAAAAGAACCATTTGGGTGGCCAAGCCTATTGTGACTAACCTCTTAGGACCCAACTTAGTTGGGGACCATCATACCAAAACTTGATCAATAGGTGTTTGTTGGAGGGCATTGGAGACTTGGCTATATCATGAAGAATTAAGGGATCTTCATCAATATATTGTCTCAAGTCAAGTCAATTGGATTATCTTGTTTATATCATATATCCAATGTTCCTCTTTGCGGTAACATGTACTCAACTTATCTACATTGAAAGTTACTCGCCCCTTTTGCATGTGTTGGTTGTGTTCCATTACATGTGTTGGTATATGTTGTGCTACCTACTTGTTTTTTTTGGTTAATCAAGTATGTACTTGTGGGTTTGCATACCATGTATGTGTGTTTGTGTTTGAGCCTTATTGCATCTTCGTTTATATTATTTGGCTTTTTGAGAGACTAATGGACTATCCATTTTGGGGGAGTGATATGCTTTGGCACTTCACAATCCTAAATATGTGTGCACATGAGGAATACCACTTAGTGTTTATTTTTTAAATTATCGAGTCTCTATGTGGTATGTCATGCTCATGAGAAATTCAAATTCTATAATGTCCATTAATCATCTCATGTTGGATTTTATTTGCCTCTTGTGAAAATAAATGCTTTACCACATTATGGGGGAGAAATATGCTTTGTGCATACTTCAAACCAATAAAATGTGTATATTTGAGGTTGTGTCACATAGTATTGATATTGCAAATTATCTTTCTTCTATGTGATATGTTTGCTCAAACAAGTTTCAATTTGCCAAATTGTTTTATTGCTCTTGTTTTGGATCTTGTTTGTGAGATACATTCTTGGTAGGGTTTTCCTAAAATGTGGAATTCTATATCAAAGTTGGAAAACCATTTGCTTCAAGTTATCCTAATCATTGCTTTGCGTGATTGTTTAACTATTTGAGTCTATCAAGAATATCTTCTTTAGCATGGTGTTTAATTCTTATCCTTTTCATATGCTTCTTGTTGTGAAGATGATCTTAGATTTATGTGTAAAATACCACCAGGAAATTAATAACTCCAAATACCTCTTGTCCTTGGACAATTGGTACTCTATCATGTGGTATATATATATTGATCATCTTTTTTTGGCTATTTCTTTTAATTACCTTATCTCTTGCCAAGGAATGTATTTGTTTTAAATTCCCATTGTCTTTCTTAACTCTTGTGATTCCATTTGATTTTGTTGAACTTGTTTTGTGTTATTCTTAATGTAGGTTGAGATGATGATCCCATTTGTGTGCATTTTGTATTTAAATGCAAAATCATAAATAATGCACTAATCTTGGGGGAGCTCTCCTATATTTTCTATAACATACTCTTGCGGCTTATTTCAATTGGTATTGGTTATTGTTGGAAGACAAATCCTTTTGTTTTTGGTACTTAGTGTGCCATCATAAAAGAGTGGAGAGTATGGTTTGTTTGTTGGAACCTTGCGCTCTTTGGGAGAATGGCTATCTCTTTTCTTGTTTTTGCTCTATATTCTTAAAATGAGATAAGTCATTGGGCATGTGTGTTTTAGTGTTCACTTATGATCATTGGTGTTTGCTTTGTTCACTTGGTGGACTTTGGAGTCAATTTTGTGTTGAGTTGATTCTTTGATATAATTTTGGACAACCTTTAGTTCTTCACACCTTTGTGTGACCTCTTGGTCTTCTTGGTGTTTTGTTCAAATTGTATCTTTTTTGGATCTTGAAAGTCTTGTGCATGCATATTTACTAAATGTATACTTTATGGCATGCTTTGCTTTCTTTTGTCCAATATATAGGGTAAACTCCAATAAATCCTAAATCGGCTAAGATGTGCATGAAATTCAAGTTCATATCTATATGCACATATTTATGTGGAGCTTGTCCTATATATTGTAGTGTCTCTAACTACTTTGGACCCAATGAGTTTGGGAACCATATTGTACTTGAATTTGTTTTTAGGTACATGGGATAGATATATTGGTGCTTGTCTCATAATAAGCATGAAGCGGTGTCTAGTTGATAATTTGTGGCAAGCTAGGATTATTGAAGAACTCCTACCTACTACATCCTTCCAATGGTATCTCGGTAACAAGTATCTTATTCATGCATACTTTCTAGCAGTCTAACCGTGTGTGGGTCATTTCATGGCATGAAAATCTTTATTTGCAATGATCTTATGAAACCTCTTTATGTAAATGTGAGTAATTTGAGATGAGTGCAATATTTTGGGGAACTCTTCCCAATATGTCTATCTAGCAATTTTATTGCATATCATTTCCTCAAGTTCCTCACATGTGCAATTGATGAAAGTGCAAATTTAGTTCTTTCTTTTGGTATACTTATTCATGATATTTGTTGCGTTTCTCAAAACATCCCAACTATCTTCTTTCCCTTGTTGATATTTGTGATGTCTTTGATATGTTTGTGGTTGAAGTTCTTCAATATGCAATAAGATAAATTGCGCCTTTGGCCATACTTTAAAAG